>OU862889.1:13795998-15032164 GCA_917880725.1 Selenia dentaria | reverse complement strand
TCTTACTTTTGCAATAAAAAAGCACACTATAATTAGTAATGTGGTAGCGCTGGTGTGGCCTCGAATGCGAGATAGCGTGCGTTATCCAACAAAAGGGTATGTGCTAGGATAATGTGTAAGTTGCGTGTGCGAGGGTATTCGTACGTGTGTTTGTGTATGTGGGTGTATGAGGAACCTTTTATTGAAATGATAGAGTGCTAATGATTTCTTAAGTACAACTTTAAACGTCTGTATACCCGTGACCATGTTCACTGAAAACGCTAGAGTAATGTTTTTAACGGTAGCGTAGTGTTTCACCACTATCGCACTTGATGGTGCCTGGCTCTCGAGGACAGCTGCCAGAACACACTGTTAAATGCGTCTTGACAAGTTTTCAATCGTGAGGGTGATAGCTAGCGAAGTTGGCAAAAAAATGCCCACACTATTCTGTGGATTGCATAACGATGTTCCGTTCACCGAACGCACAAACCAGAGTTAGAACCAGCGATGACCTGATTGGCAGCTGGCCCTTTTTTATTATTATTTATTTTATTATTATTAGGTATACTGGCTGGACTTCATTATCATGACTATCACATACATGTGATAGTCATGATTATAAGGGTTCAATTTACATGAATATCCTGTAGGAACTTCATTATGAATGTTACCTGTAGAAGTCAAATAATCCATATGTTGTTGTTTCAACCCTGACACGGCCGCTCTATCAGTCTTCTCAGCTAGTGTGATAGCGTCCGTCCATCTACGTTGTTAAGGATAATAAAATTAATTATCAAAACTAAATCAGTCACACAAAGTTCAATACTTCGACAGTATCTTACTTCGAAAAAACATAGTTCGATAAGTCATTGCCTCGACAGAACATATAATCGTCAAGAATGGTATCCGCAAGGTGTAGGTTAGCCTAATTCTGGTGTTGTGTGGTCACTATTCAACCGCGTTGTGTGTCTATTCAACCTAAAGTAAGGGTATGAGGTGCCGGTGAAATTACAGGCACATGATATTTAACAATTTAATGTCTTAGGTTTATGGGCGCAGTGCGCATCTATTGTAGGCAGTGGTAACCGCTTAACACCGGGGGGTCTCCTGCTGTCCCTCACACAATGAGATAAAACAAAAACAAAATTAAAAGTCAGTATCGTTTACTTATCTTAGAATGCCAAAATTGGAACGTATCTTTTCAATAGAAATTATTCTAGGTCTTATATATAAATACTGACCATAATCTACGAAGAAATAATAGTCAGGAAGCATAATTCAGAACAAATTCCACACAAAAAGTGGCCCTTCAAATCAAAACTACGTATGATTCCAAATACAAATTACTTCCGAGGTTACAAATAGACATGTTCGGTGATTGGTTTAAATTCAGAAGGAAAGCAGGGATTGGTTTACGCGCGTGCTGCAACGTCTACAATGACAGCAGAGTCATAGCGGCGTGGACGATGTTATGCAACAAGTGGACTGGACCAACTCAATAATAAATCAATCGTAAATCTCGTATGTCTCGTGACATATGATTAATTTATTAAGTTTTTGTCTAGAAGACATTAGAAGAGATTCTTCGCAATGTAGTAAAGAAAGATTATGAAACATTTTAGGCTTAATATACATTTTACCAAAAAAATAAGTCGTTATTTGCCAGCTGGATGTTTTTCAGTGGTCACAGAATACCTTCATTATCAATTTAGAAAATTCAATCAATTTATAGAATAACTTTAGTAAAGTACTGTGTTGATATTACTGACATATTAATTAGCAACTCAGCTAAACCACTTTAAAATTAGCAGAGGATGAATTTTCATTAGCTTGAAAAATTAAACGTGCTTTAATTTGAACAAACAATGAACTGTTTTTTTAATGCTGTATAGTTACCTATATTACATAACAACTGTAGGCAATCGTTTATTGTTCATTGTCTGTAATATCTCTTTAGAGCGTAAGGCTTTGGAAGCGCCAATTCGCGTTTTTGCTGAGTATTTGAAGGGTCACATAATAATGATTGATATAGTATATTATGTCAATTATTCTTACTTGACGTAATAGAACATTATTTGTTTAACAAGTTCAAGTTCCACAGACTTAATTTAGAAATTGTTTATTAGTTTGTTATTGCCGAGCGGTTTCTACACACACACGTTTTTAAAATCAATCATAAAACCAGTCACGTATCGTCAGACGCGGCTGAGGCCTCTTAGAGAGAGGTCAGAGGACGTATCGCTCTGACGCCCGCGCTTACACAACTAAATATTAGTGCGCTCAAAACTTCCTGATACTTATTGAGGTAACATTGCTAAGTGGGATTCTAACAAATAATTTTATATGACATCTAGTGCATCAACAATAGAAATTTCATTGTTATAATGACATCGACCCTTGAGGGGCTAGTATTTTGCTATTAACCAATTTTCTTATGCCATACCATATATCTTATACTTAGTATCCAGGAATCCATGCTGGAGTCTGAAACTGGTAGTAGGAACTATGTGATGTTTAATAGTAGACACACCGTGTTTGGGATCGTATGAATCGTCTTCGCGATACCTTTTTTCTAGCTGGTGACCAGGACCTAATGAAACTGGTAGCAGGAACTATTTGATGGTTGTTTTATTTGCTATTCTCATCTCTTTTTGGTAGTTACATGAGTTAAATGTTACTTTTTTCTAGTCTATGCTCTGGTAGATAACATGTACTTGATTAATAATTATCATTTTATGTTAATTAATGTCGATATTAAAAATAAAATGTGTCCTGCGTGATATTTTATTTCACCTTTTTGACCTACGTCTATTTGTGGCATAAAAACCAAAGTAGATGAAAAAAAAGGATCCAAATATTAATGCGCGCTATTTTGCTCAAGCGGTAAGGCCACTGCCGCAGGGCGCGCTAGCAAGTAACTCGCTAATGTAAAATACCTAAACTCGCGCAGCGCTGCGCAGAATAAAGGCTCTTAAAGATGTTGGTGTTTCTTCGGGACAAATCATCAACATAAAAAGATAAATATGATATTTCATATAACACAATTTAACAACTGGTAGGTAGGTACTGCAGTTTTGTGTAACATGGTCCATATTTTTTTTATGAACTATGCTGGTTTTCACAGGCAGTCATACTCTTGTTTTTCTAGCTTAAGTGCAGCTAGGCACTTATTTTGCCGCATTGAATCGGCAAGCAAGCGAGAATAAAACATAACAAGCAAAACCATTGTACATTACATACATTTCAATATTTAGTCCTTAAGAAAAAATACATCCTAAATTAAATAAAAATTGACTGCCTTAATTTTGCATAGTATTGACCATCTCGATTTGTTAACGTATTTGAACATCTTTGAATAATTATAATTTTGCTTTTATTTACTAGTAAAAGTGATCCCTGGACATTTTAATCGTGTGTTTTGTGCACCACTTCACAACGAATGCTGGCATGATGATCCACAACTGAAGTTCACAATGATAAAAATGAAAATGTAAGCGAAGATTTGAAGTGTGCTCGCTTGCAAGTAAAATGTCCGACTGATGACGTACTGAACACGACTTTTAAGCCCCGCCTACTTGAACACGACTTTTGTTGGGTAATTTTTTTAACGCAGTTACTGTTCCTGACTATATTTCTTCGTAGACCATAATAAATCGTAATAGTGAAAATATTTCGTTGCGAACAAATTTGAGAATACCAGGAAGAAGCCGAATCGAATATACTTGAAATTTTTTAAATCGTATACTTATTTTTTGTCTTATCCTGACGACACGGGGAAATATTTTGAATGTCATATTTTTGTTTATCCCTGGTTGCTAAGGTTTATTCACTACTTTAGTGAACTACAAAGAAAACCTACAGGTATTATAAGTGTATGTTTAGTGTTGAATGTTTTAAATAAAGTTTTTCACAGAAAAACTGTTATGAACCTAATTATTTAGGTACCTGTTGAACGGCTTGTACATGTCAATAGCCAGATCTGGTCTGCCCGCTTTCTTTACATAACATTCTTCTGCAGCAGATAGGTCACCGGCGAATATCGCTAATCGGGCTCGTACGAGCGGGCTTTCGAAACCTAAAACACAATCAAAACATTGAAAGCCCTATCTCTATCCTAGTATTTTGATATATTTAAAAACCTTTAAAAACTATTGATGAGTGACGTAATCTGTAGAGTTCCATAGCCGACATAACAAAGAATGCTAAACATTAACCACACACGTGGCAGTTCCTGGAAAAATAGGTTTCTGCGAAATCAATTGTATATCCCATATTTTTCCAAAAAGACCGGTTTTGAAGTGGCCTGCATCCAACGTCATCCTGCGACCTTTATCAGATCGTCTGTCCACAGTGTTGGTGGACGAACTACGCTGCGCTTGTCGGTCCGTGGTCTCCATTCCAGAACCATCCAGCCCCATCGGCCATCTGTTCTGCTTGCTATGTGCCCACCGCCACTTTAACTGGCTAATCTTCTGGGCTATGTCGTTGACTTTCGTTCTTCTACGGATCTTCTCATTTCTGATTCGATCACTTAGAGAAACCCCGAGCATAGCCCTCTCCAAAGCTCGTTGTGCGCTTTTGAGCTTATTTATGAGGCCCATAGTAAGAGACCACGTTTCAGTGCCATAAGTCATCACTGGTAACACACATTGGTTGAAGACTAGGACTTGTCTTGAGGCACTGGGGTATTTTTGACGAGAAGACTTCGCGACGTTTACTAGTAGCATATAAACATACAACATAACAGATAAAATCTTTCCCGATTAAGGCACAATATTAAGGAGATGCTGCTGGCGCTACAACGTAGTTGAAATTTATGTATGTACGACATATAATCAACAAGTCAACTTACCAGTATTAACATCCCCATTACCCTCCGAAGTAGCCAGCTCCACAATCTGATCGAGATAAAATGTGCGAGCTTCGTCGCCCACTTCGAGATAACATTTTGCCGCTAACTGAAAAAGAAATACATTAACATATTATTATCAAGCTTGTTAACATCTGATAGTGGCGATTTAGTTTATAAGATCGTTCTTTTCGTCCATATCTATGTCCTTATCCTTTACAGACTAATAACTTTTACGACTACGGTCTACGGTTGTACATACGTAAAATGACATGAAATTACCCGCAAGTTATAGATCTCAATTTTAAAATGATAAAAATAACAATTACTTATTTTACGGTTGGCGAACCTACCTGTCCAAACGGAAGTCTGTTTAGAGTAAAAACAATATTAAATATTAGTAAGATATTTTTCTTCTGCAACCTCTCGTTCTGGTTGTCCAGGTGCAAAGTGAATGCACCCGGAGTCACACTGGCTCACACTCAGTATAATTTCATTACACTTTTATCTGAAAAAGTTGTTCAGCTGCAAAGGATCAGGGCGGACAAATCGATAGCCATAACCTAAGGTTTCCTAAGGAACACAAAAACTGAATAATAATGAGGTATCAAACTTGCTTCTTACTTGAATATCATTACTGGCCAAAGCCTGTTCCGCCAGCTGTCTCCACAGCGGAGCCACTTCCGCGTTGCCGCTCACCCCGTCTAAATAATTAGCGCAACCCGCCAAGTCACCACTTCTTAAGGCGTTGTCTAAAACATTCACTAAATTAAGTAAAACAATAAAAACCACCCAAGATTGAGTCGGATTCGCGCGCAAAGGGTTCTGTACCATTAATTCGTACGATAATTATAGATATATAATTATCTCTCGTATCGTATAATTATCGATAATTATACATATATAATTATCGTACGACTCGCACTAGGTCGGTTAGTATTTGTTGTTATAGCGGCAACAGAAATACATCATCTGTGAAAATTTCAACTAACTATCAAGGTTCATGAGATACAGCTTCGTGATGGACAGTAAACTCTCAGTAATAGGATCCCGTTTTACCCAATGTAAGCAATCTTATATTACGGTCATCTGATTCATCAATCTTCCAAAATGTGGTAATCACATGACGGACATCTTAAATCATTTTGAGTGAAAATAGTCCGATACCTCATACCTGGTTCATTTCATAAACTCATGCAACATCGTTTCACTTTATTATGGTAAATGACACAAAACAAATGCACCAGAAAACCACCTGTCATATTTCAACAAACAAATCAATAATATGGTAAATAAATGAAAGATGAATTTGTACTAACAGTACGTTCAATACATATAGTAATCTAAGCAGTAGAACAAAAAGGCGTAATTATAAAGTGATTTATAATTAATTCATACTAAAAGCGAGTCGATGTTCATCCAACTGTAGATACGGCAGTTGACCACCATCCAATACAACTCTGTTACCCGCTACCTCTACAGCTATGCCGCCGCCACACTCTAGCATTTCCACGCTACTTGTGTCCCAAACGCTGTACCTATAAAGGAAAAAACTTAGTGTCAAAATAGAATATTATAAGAGTGAGCCGTATCCATCGAAAATTCCGGTATAATTTCATAATCGCATTTGTATGGGGTGTATAATATCATTATCGGAGCCCTTAAAAGCTCCATTTAACTTTCCATTTGATATCTAAGTTAAAGGTAATGTGATAAGCATTCATTATACTAGTAAACAGTTAGCGTATGTGAATAAGCAGTAAGTGACATTGTGCTGAATAATATTACTATAAATATATTTATATATACAGGTGGTTTCTAAGAAGAGCCGCCATGGCCATGTCCGGAACTACGAGAGTTAGAGAAAAATCGTAAAAGGAGCCATGCCCTCGATTTATAAGAAAATAATAACTGCATATTTAGTTTTTTTACGTCTCTTCTCACTTTTGACGGAAATCGACCTCGATCAACACATTTAAAAAAAGACATTGTGTATTATTGAACTAATGGATTCTGTTGCTGATAAAGATCAATCTTCGCAAAGAAATAAATTACTAAAAATGAAAGGAAATAGTATTTTTTTACAAATTTCGTTTAATATCTCAATTTTACCTAACTAATAAGTTGATCTAAATGGTTTCCATTGACTCCAATGCATAAGTTTATACTGTTTATATATATATATATATATGCCTGGTTTTTTGAGTTGAACGGCGGTCATGGCCAAGTCCCGTACCACAAGAATAAGAGAAAAATCGTGAAAGGAGACATGCCCAACAGTAACAGTATAAACTTATGCATTATATTATATATCTCTCAAAACACACATTGTAATAACAAAAAGTAGCTACAACGTGTTTTAATGGAAAAATATGATACATAAATACTAGAACATGTGAGAAATGCTATATATATATAATATTAGTGTAGAAGAAATGACGTGCTTTAAACATTGTGTAATTTCAAGAGTAATGTTGAGTATACATTAGGTACTGTGAGATATGAGTCTTGTTTATAAGTAGGTATGACTTAGTGCGATAATGTCTTCACTTACCATATAAGAAGGTGGGTCGGAGTTTGAGCTACTACAGCATCACTATTTTCAATCCATTGAACAAACCCAACACCACTGGCGATAATCTCCTGAAAAGTAAGCATATTTTGATTTAAGTAAGTAAGTTTTTTTTATATTTTTTATTAGGTCCACAAAGCTGTACGTTACGCATAAATTTGAATATGGAAACAAAATAATAGATTACCATGATGGTAATTTAAGATGATTACAACAAGTGAACGACCTTCTCGATGTGAACACTATATGCAAACTAGAAGCTACATCTTTTGTACACTATGCTTTAATAGATATTATTAATATGTAAAAATTGAAGAGCATTACATAAAACAGAATTATTTAAATTTATAAAGTAGTTGCCGTTTAAAGAAAACGGCAGTTGAACTAAACACATCTAGATTATTTTCACTACACACTTTGTTATAAGATGAACACATAAGACGTATAGTAGAAGTCTCACCATAATTAGTGTGGCAAGAAAAGAGACTAAACGTGTCTTAAGGAGACTGCTGCTAGAACGTAGAATTAATAATTTAACTTTTTCGAGCAATTCCGGATTATCAATTTTTCCATTAATTAATTTATACAGAAACACGACATCGATGACCTTTCGTCGGCATTCCAGTGTATTCATATTAAAGTGGGACCGCCTAGAATCGTAGATTGAAAAATTAATACAATAACTTTTAGGACTGTACGCGTTGAAGTCTTTGTTTACTGCTACGATATGCTACGAAAAACTTTAATAAGGCAGATGGCAGACACTCTAAATAGCTAATAAATAAATAAATGTTTCTCTTGTCGAATTGTAGTAAAAAGAACGGGTGCTGATACTGAAAAAAAAATCATGTATTGGTAGGTAACATCAACACACTCTTTCGCATTTATACTCGTAATTGTGATCCTTTCCTTTTCTAACAGATTTGTTCAAAAGCAAGTTGCGCTGCGTCCCGCAGTGTGATGGGTGATGCTGTTGAAAAAAAACGTTTACCAAAGAATGGAACCGACCACCATGAGTTACCTATTATCACAATACTGCCTACTTCGACTTCGACAAGTTATTTCACACTTTATAGTGTTGAAGTCGGTTCCATTCTTTGTTAAAAAATGTCACCCTTTTTAGCAACCCTTGCTACTTATGGGATCGATTGTCATTCACCGTAAATAAAGATATCAACAAAATAGGCGAAACACTTTTTAGTTATTAGAATGTAACTCAAAAACAGCTTGACCAAATTTGATGAAATTTAAATGGTAATAAGGATACTCTACCAAACAAAAAAAAATATCACAATTAGACTACTCTGTGAAAAGTAATGCATGATCATACATAAAAAAAATACGCGTCGACTTGGTAACCTCCTCCTTTTTTTGGAAGTCGGTTGAAAAGCGTTTATGTGTTATTCCAGTGCCTCATCTATCTACACGTTCTCACGTGATTTAGAAACAAACATCCATCCATCCAAACATTTGCATTTTTTATAATGTAATAAGTAATATTTAAAACAAAGTAGATATGACTATTGGAGTGTTTCTAGATTTAACTAAAGCCTTCGAAACCATCTTCATCCCTATACTTCTAGATTGTATTCATAACTAGCTGCGCTAGAGTGCTGATGATGATGAATTAAACGTGACTCCTTATAACGTCAGCTACCTTCCAGTGAAAGTCCCGTTAAAATCGGTTCAGCCGTTTCAGAGATTAGCCGGAACAGTCAGACAGACAAACAATTTTTATATTTTTTTTTTATTTGGTTAAGTACCTACCGTATATACCGTATAATATATTAGTGTTAGCATTTAGTGAAAAGCTGTTAATTTGGAATAACAAACACTTCAATTTTACTTTACTGTATAGATAATATTAGTAAAAAGTAAGATGATTATGACACCTTGTCGCCAGTATGTAGACGCAATAAGGCAAGCCTGCGGCGCGTATCTCGAAGTAGCACCAACTGGCCACTTTCGTTCAACTCGAGCCAGTCCACGCGAGCCTCGTGCCACCACTGCCCGACTTGCACTCCTAAAACATTAAGTAAATAGGTATAACAACATCATGTATCTATTAAACATATGAATAAAACAATGCCAAAAAATTATACTTAGGGTAGAGTTAGAAAAAAAGTCGTAGTAACTAAATCCTCAAAAAAAATATATGCGGGGCAGTCATTGGGGACTGCCGATATAAGTGAAAACTATGTAACTTGTGAATTGTCTCGTCGAGATGGCAAGCGTTCGGTGCCGAAGATGCGAGTTCCGTGATTTTGTTCACCCAAAAAGTACACATAAATATATACAGTATACATGTAGGTCATAGAAAGCGTTAAGTGACGATGAAGCGAGTTCCGTGATTTTTGTTCACCCAAAAAGTAAACATAAGTATTTACAGTATACATGTAGGTCATGGAAAGCGTTCAGTGAAGATGACGCGAGTTCCATGATTTTTGTTCACCCAAAAAGTACACATAAATATTTACAGTATACATGTAGGTCATGGAAAGCGTTCAGTGACGATGACGCGAGTTCCATGATTTTTGCTCACCCAAAAAGTACACATAAATATTTACAGTATACATGTAGGTCATGGAAAGCGTTCAGTGACGATGACGCGAGTTCCATGATTTTTGCTCACCCAAAAAGTACACATAAATATTTACAGTATACATGTAGGTCATGGAAAGCGTTCAGTGACGATGACGCGAGTTCCATGATTTTTGTTCACCCAAAAAGTAAACATAAGTATTTACAGTATACATATAGGTCATGGAAAGCGTTCAGTGACGATGACGCGAGTTCCATGATTTTTGTTCACCCAAAAAGTAGACATAAATATTTACAGTATACATGTAGGTCATGGAAAGCATTCAGTGACAATGACGCGAGTTCCATGATTTTTGTTCACCCAAAAAGTACACATAAATATTTACAGTATACATGTAGGTCATGGAAAGCGTTCAGTGACGATGACGCGAGTTCCATGATTTTTGCTCACCCAAAAAGTACACATAAATATTTACAGTATACGTATAGGTCATGGAAAGCGTTCAGTGACGATGACGCGAGTTCCATGATTTTGTTCACCCAAAAAGTAAACATAAGTATTTACAGTATACATATAGGTCATGGAAAGCGTTCAGTGACGATGACGCGAGTTCCATGATTTTTGTTCACCCAAAAAGTACACATAAATATTTACAGTATACATGTAGGTCATGGAAAGCATTCAGTGACGATGACGCGAGTTCCATGATTTTTGTTCACCCAAAAAGTACACATAAATATTTACAGTATACATGTAGGTCATGGAAAGCGTTCAGTGACGATGACGCGAGTTCCATGATTTTTGCTCACCTTAAAAGTACACATAAATATTTACAGTATACATATAGGTCATGGAAAGCGTTCAGTGACGATGACGCGAGTTCCATGATTTTTGCTCACCCAAAAAGTACACATAAATATTTACAGTATACATGTAGGTCATGGAAAGCGTTCGGTGCCGAAGATGCGAGTTTCGTGATTTTGTTCACCCAAAAAGTACACATAAATATATACAGTATACATATAGGTCATGGAAAGCGTTCAGTGACGATGACGCGAGTTCCGTGATTTTTGTTCATCCAAAAAGTACACATAAATATTTACAGTATACATGTAGGTCATGGAAAGCGTTCAGTGACGATGATGCAAGTTCCATGATTTTTGTTCACCCAAAAAGTAAACATAAGTATTTACAGTATACATATAGGTCATGGAAAGCGTTCAGTGACGATGACGCGAGTTCCATGATTTTTGTTCACCCAAAAAGTACACATAAATATTTACAGTATACATGTAGGTCATGGAAAGCGTTCAGTGACGATGATGCGAGTTCCATGATTTTTGCTCACCCAAAAAGTACACATAAATATTTACAGTATACATGTAGGTCATGGAAAGCGTTCAGTGACGATGACGCGAGTTCCATGATTTTTGTTCAGCCAAAAAGTAAACATAAGTATTTACAGTATACATATAGGTCATGGAAAGCGTTCAGTGACGATGACGCGAGTTCCATGATTTTTGTTCACCCAAAAAGTACACATAAATATTTACAGTATACATGTAGGTCATGGAAAGCGTTCAGTGACGATGATGCGAGTTCCATGATTTTTGCTCACCCAAAAAGTACACATAAATATTTTCAGTATACATGTAGGTCATGGAAAGCGTTCAGTGACGATGATGCGAGTTCTATGATTTTTGCTCACCCAAAAAGTGCTCAAAGCGCCTAAAGATGTATTCATTTCAAAATAACTATGTCACTTTTATTTAATTCAAACAAATGAAAGTCTGTATCGTGCAGCGAAGGTTCCGTACCACCACACAACAATGTCATTAGTATTTTGTACTCGTATGTACACAATACCTATTTATTATATACAATTATTTCCTGGATTACTTTAGAATGTACACTTTAATCACACGTGAGTTTAATGCTTGGATTTATTGTAGTTTTTCGATTATACAAATAAAAAAAAAGTTAAAAAACGATATTAGAAGATATATTTAGTCCGCTGAAAACAATGCTTATGGCCGAGCGCTAGACCGATAGAAACTTGACTGTCGGTCTAGCGCTCGACGAGTCAATATCTAATGCCTCGTGTAGAGGCAAAACACGTGTTGAATCGTTTTTGGTTGATTGGGTTGTTCTGTATACTTCCTATTTGCAGTTTATGCGGGAGGGAGGGTGGTGCACACCGCAACTCGGCCATTGATTTCAACGGAAGCTTCACTAAATATTTCTTCTAATATATTATTTTGATAATGGATTTCCGCAAAGTAAGGCCTGAATCAATAAATAAAAAAAAAACTGTCTGTGAATTCAGTTTACGGACGATGATGATGATGAGTGAATACGTCATAAGACAACATAAATAGATAGATAGAAGCTCTTTATTGCAGCACCACAGTACAGAAATTATCATAATACAAAAAATACAAGATAACTTTGTCAATAAAACATTGTGCAAAACTTAAAAACGTATAAATTAGGGTCACAATGGGTGGTCTTATTACTTAAAACGATCTCTTCCAGGCAACCATGAATGGAAAGAAATAGGTATAAATTTATTGGTAGAGTATAAGTATAAAACAAATATAATTTTGATAACTAATGAATGTAGATACAATACATAAATATACATAAACATGGCATAATAGTATACATATATACTTATAAATATGATATCCCTAAACTTCACAAATACCTACATATACACCATTGCAGCTATGATCCTGGGTCTTTCAAGCGGGGCGTGAAAAAGCATCTGTCAGGTCATCATGGGGGTGGCGATTAGTGCAGCTTACGGCTGCACTAATATTCATTGCTTTTTGATTCCATCTTCGCTTTCCATCAGGCGAGAGGGAGTCACAGAGGAGGAAGGAGTACATTCTAATACATATACTAAACAGTAATGATAACAAATTGCAGATGCAGCACGCAGCTAATGCGAGAGGTAAAACGCTTTGACACTTTGTTTGTAAAGTTTCCAAGGAATGCGCACGTCTTATTTCTACAGGTAATGCATTCTATAGGCGAGCAGCTTCCACACTAAATAAATGCCAAAAAATGTGGTGGGATGCACCGAATTCTTTAACACGTTCGTTCTCTGAAAACCCTAGGGAGAAAGAACTTCCGTCATGTATAAATTCAAATGTATCCTGAAGATAGCGCGGGAATGAGAGATTGAATAAAATACTTATTTTATACCACATCCACTCAGAAAGTGTCTCATTACTCTGTGTCTCTTATTGTTACTGTGTGTCTTATTACATAAACGGGTTACAAAGTTTGCCATTTCTCCCTTGCAAATGTGCGGCGGGAAAAGTTATATGTATAGAATTTCATTTCTGCCCTCCATAGCAGGGTAGAGATGTTGTATGAAAATCCATTTCGCATTGGTGTTCTTTTGTTTTTAGCAGTGAACATAAACATAATACAAATGTCAATCTCCAAAAAGTTTTACATCCAATAATTAGAAAAAAGAGGTTGGAATGATTTTATTATACTCAATTTTCAATGAAAGGAGGCTAGCAACCTTTTTCTGCACTACTAAAAAACATGGCGGCCATTTGTTAAATTTTGTTTTTTGCTAAATTGATAATTTAACAGTATGCTTTTTATTATTATTAATCATTTTCCCAAATGTCATCTGATAGTGAAAGTTGCGATTTTATAATGATGAAGCCACCAAAAAATATGTCTTGGTTTCTTACAAAATACTGCGGACAACAAGTATTAACTAACTAAAGTAACTATTTTGTTTTCCTCGAAGGTGTTGCATAAAGCACTATGTATCACTCGGGAGAAAGTTTTATTTCTGTTCTCAAGTTTCCTTTAAGCCCTCAGCTGCGTGTCGGGTTAAACATACTCTCGAACGATCGTTTTCTCCCCTCGGTGTACAATGTACTAATAGAGTAAGTACAATATATGAGCATTCAGGCGACAGCGAATGGGAAGCCACTCGAGTTTAGTGCGAAACTCAGAGACATGATCATATTTGCGTAGGCCAAATATAAATTGAATTCAGAAATGAAGACGCTTAAGTTTATTCAGCTGGTCCTCTCTAAGGTCTAAGTAGCAGACGTCAGCGTAATCAAGAATAGAGAGTAAGAGACAGTGCTAGTGCAATTTTAGTGGTAGTCAGAAGGAAATTACGTAACCTGTAATGTACAGACCACCATCCACCGATGACCACGATCCTCAGCGATGAGGAAACGACGTCACAGAGAGAGTAATGTGCAGTGACCCGGCTGACGCAAACATGTTTTGGCTAATCACAGCTAATTGGGGGTCTCAACTCAAGTGCTTGTCAACTGTGATGCCAAGATTTTGAACAGTATCAATAAACAGAATGATAACACCATCAAATACGGCACGAGGGAGCAAATCTCCAAAAAGGGACAAGCCGAACGCCGATCGTGTATCACTATCGCTTATTCTGTCCGAATCAGCAAGCCTCATTCGAGGCAAGTTTCATTCATAAATCTATTGTTATTTTTTGTCCTGATGCGGACAGATTCTTCCGCGCTCTCGCTTGCACGCTCGGCTCAGGCGGAACGTGTAGTAGTACTTTTTCGTGTCTTCAGCCGGCTTTCATCGATTTGTAAGGCGTTATCACGTCAATAATATAGAAAAAAAACGTTTGTATTCTATAAAACTTTTCAACTAGCTAGGTACATATGGTGCAAAAGTTACAGCTCTTAACTAGATGTGGCTCATAACTCTTACGCATCTGTCGACGTTAGTTTCTAAATCAAAATTCAAATCATTTAATCTGTATAGGCCTACGGGGGCACTTACAAATTACAAATTTGTAATTTGTCTCATAGGATGCAGAGTTAAGTAATAATGCATTAAATAATGTTTGCTAAAAATGTATGGATAGGCTTAAATGGCGCACTATACTTCTCCTACTTTTATTCTTTCTTTTGTTTGATACTCTTTCACGCAAAACCACGGAATGAATTTTAATGAAATTTGGTATGTAGATAGATAAGGCACTGGAATAACATTTAGGATCTTTTTTATCTCATCTCTCATCAACATCATCATCATCCATCATCATGCGGATGTAACAGCGGGGTGAAGCTAGTCTAATATAAAAGTATTTGAATTTAGGATGCAACTTTGTATGTATTAATTTATATTGCACATAAAAGTCCTATTCTTTGTATTCCAATTTGTATCCACACGCTTTAAACAGTTGTTTGTGATTATTACAAATATTCTTCAATGTCTTTTTCTATAACCTTTTTGTTAATTAAGCTGCTACAAATTTAAAGGGAATGTATGTTTCGATGACTTGTGAACGCATTTTTCTTTTTAACCTAACCAATATCATTCTTCTAATATAACTAGTAATAAGTTTTCTTGATAAACACACGTAATAGATTTACGTTTCGGGATGGCAAACTACTTGCAGTGCTACGTGTGCTTAGAAACTTTGTAATATCAATATTACACTGCAAATAACATCACAGATAACAAGGACGATAACAAACGGCCTGTGTTAATAATCTATCTATCGTCGGTTTAAAGAGATAGATATTTGACACTATTTGTATGGACGTTATGTCAAATTTCAACTGGTGGTAAGAAAAACTGTGGATAGATGTAGGTAAATTATTAGCACCGGCCGGTAGCCGTAGATTTATGATATAAAGACAAATTTAATATGTAACCTGTTGTAAGATCGACGACTGCAATAGTTTGCCTGTCCAGTAGATAAGCGAGATGCTTTCGATCTCCGTGCTCCTTCCCTTCGCCGAGTCCTTCGTTGATACGTACGCTTAGCACGTGGGGGTTCACACGTTCTGTGCGCACCTGAATTTTACAGTAATAAGTTATAAATATAGATAGATAACACTTTATTGAGACACCACAATAATCACTTATTATACTTTATTGATTCAGGCGTTACTTTGCGGAAATCCATTATCAAAAACGATATTAGATGAAATATTTAGTGACGCTTCCGCTGAAAATTTACAGTCATCGACAGGATGAACATCACAGACCAATGAACATTAAATGTTTGATAGTTGAACATTGCATATTGGAAGTTTCTTCTTCTTTTATTATATTTTTTATACAGGTATCCAATGTGTTTAATATTTATTCTGCTATTCGAGTCGGAGACAATTATAACAAATTAAAAACCATGCAAATCTGTCCAGCCGTTTCGAGTTATAAGTGTTCGAACAAACCTGACTTTGTTTTATATATTCTTTTATTATTATGGTATAAATAAATAGAATACAGATAGTGTGATACATGTTTTAACATGTCTGTAACGGTTACGCTTACCGTATGCAAAACCTTGTCGAGTCCATATTCCACGACGCTGAGCTCTCCTGCCCGATGCAGTAAGCACGCTCCTCCCACCGCTGCGTAAACACGCTCGCCACTTCCGCTCCATTGGATCTAAAATACCACAGAATATAATAGTAATTAATCAGTAATACGGTATAACTCTAATACTTTGGGGTATAATCAATATTATTTGCATGTTCCCACTCGTGACTTAGTTACTCAAGTACCCTCTATAAGGCGAATAAGAAATCATCAACTGCTCACAATCATATTCATCCATTAGTAATAGTTTAAGTCAATGCACAAGTTAAATAATCAATATTTAGTTAATTAATGTTATACTTAAGCGAGAAGCAGTAATGTTCGCTATACTGTTTTATGGTTGGAATCGTATGCGTGTCTGAGAAATCACAGGGACATTAGACTTAACAAATTGTTTCAGGGTTACGGGCGCAGTGCAGTTTGTAACTTGTGACGAAATGCATCTGTTCTAGGCAGAATGAGGGCCTCGTTCTTTTACAGTCTCCTAATAACATAAAACTTAGTTAATTATCAGTGTGTTTACCAACAGATTGGTAAATATTCGGTACTGCTACTGGTACCATAAGTCCAATAAATATGTGTGACTTCTCATCATTTATATTGCAACAGTTTAATAAATACCAAAGGCCCCCTGACGATAAGATTTCTTGCAAATCTAGAGTAGATGAACCTCATGATCTGCGTGTAATCTTACGTGTATCTTTAAATGTAAGAATTGATAAACACAATTTTCCTCAAAATCCGTCGTGAGGCATAAAGGCTTGGAACCTTTGATAGACGCTGTGCCTCTAGCTGAAGAAGCCTTCTTGTTTAATACCACCGCAGTGCCAAGTATTCTGTTTCTGAGCAGTAGTGAGAATTTACTCCGCGAATGAGAATGATGAGAGAAGTTTGTAGGCACTAGTATGCCAAAGTTTTAAAAACGCTTAAGCCATAAAAAAAATTGGTCAATATGTAGGGACTGCCGATAGAAGTGAAAACTAAGTAACTTGAAGCGTTCGGTGAGGATGATGCGAGCTCCATTAAACTTGTTTACCCAAAAAGTCCTCAACGCGCTTCAAGACAAAAATTTTGACTCAAAAGTACAATTTGAAAAATTAAATACCCACTTCCATTCTATTCAGGTATTGGAGTGTAACTCAAAAACTACTGGGCTGAATTTGATGAAACTTAAATGGGACTACACGGGCCACCAGCTTTCAAACAAAAAAAGAATTATGAGAATCAGTTCACCCTATCGAAAGTTATGAGGTAACAAACATTTAAAAAATACAGTTGAATTGATTACCTCCTCCTTTTGGAAGTCGGTAGAAAAACTAATGACACGGAGTGACTGATAAAAACTTCATCGAAGAAGTTCTGGGTTGCCACTGCTATTGGCAGGCGTAGTGGCTGTGATTACGCGGCCGAAGTACGCATCAATGGTTCGAGTAATACCTATGTTGAGTCGTGAGCTGAGTGATATCAAAGTCAACATACTTTTTCTTATTATATGATTATGTTTCAACCCTCCAAAAGGTATATGTATTAAGTATATATCGGTTTTATACAGTGTGTGGTGAGGTACTTACCTCGCTAGTCAAGCCACGAACAATATCACATAATATGAGAGTACTGCTGGTCCGGCATACAGCGTACCAATCGTTACCTAGAAAAGCAATTAATAATTATTACGGTCGGCGTATCCTCTAGAAATCTGAATACCCCTGTTGCCGCTGTGGGTGTGGGTTTTGGAAAATGTAACACAACCTATATTTATCGCAGATATTTTGAATCATAAGGAAACACAAGCACCCTTATTGAGCTAGTGGTATGAAAAGGGAAACCTAACATACATAACAGTCTGTTAAAATTTAGTAAGCATAATACAAACTTGTACTTATGTACTAATAATACTTTATAGTTTTGTAATTTTTAGTAAAATTTTAGTCCTCTTCATTTCTTGAGTTTCTTAGTAAGATTTCATATTAAGTATCGATCTATTAAGCTTGCAACCTCTAATTGTCTAGCTAAAATTATAGCCGTTCCAGTTCAAATACTGTCAGTACAAGCAATAAACGTGACATTTTGGACCAGGCAGCAGCAGGTTCTTATCATATTATATACATATTTAATTTCTATGGAACTGGAAAACGACTATCGGTCCAAGATGTCAGAGGACTGAACACGCCAGAAGTATGGAACAAAAACATGATAGTGCTATTTTTTAAGAATAATGACAAGTCTTCAAATAAGAATGACAGATCCATATCGCTTCTGAGCAATCCTTATAAACTGTTTTCGAAGGTTATCACGAACCGTCTTAGCGAAGGTTTGATGACTTCCAGCCTATGGAACAAGCCGTTTTCGAAAAGGTTACAGTACCATAGACCATATCCACACAAGATAACTTCTGTATAACATGCCGTAGCGTGTGGATATGGTCAGAAGAGTATAATATGCCTCTATGTTTAGCGTTTGTGGACTAGGAGTAGGCCTTGGATTCGAGAAGTGGGCAGTGTTCGAGTCTCTTCAGCGGTGGCGTACCTATTGATTATCGGTATGTAGAAGTGCTTGTACAATAACTCTAACAATATACATATTGTTAGAACTATAACAATAAACATATTGTTTTAGCTGGAGATTTCAATATTAATACGCTAAAGAATTACAGCAAAAAGACTAAACTATTAGATTTAATAAAAAAAAATAATCTAAATTTACACATACATGAACCTACACGCCAACAATCTTGCATAGATCACGTGATAAGTAATATTCCTACAGCAACAGGTGAATTGTTGCATCTAGGAATTTCTGACCATAACACTGCTCAATTACTAAACGTCCCAATTATATGTAAAGAAGAACCATTGCTAGAATTCTTCTTGTATAAAAGAGACTTTAATATAGAGTATATAGAGAAATTTAGAGAATGTTTGTCAAGTCTCTCGTTCAGTGATATATACAGCGAAGGCAAACTTGAACTGGGGTTTAAAATTTTTCATGACACTTTATTGCTTTTTTATAATTTGTGTTTTCCAAAAGTCAGAGTAAAAATATCAAATAGAGATCGGAAACCTAAATGGATAACGAAAGGTCTGAAAAAATGTTGCAAAACAAAGCGTTTTCTACGCTTCAAATATTATTCTAATAAATGTGAAGGCGACAAAGTAAAATACAAGAAATATTCTAAACTACTACGTAAATGCATTGATCAGTCCATAAAAAACCGTAATCTAAAAATGATCACTAACTCAAAAAATGTTTGCAAAACATCATGGCAACTTATAAAAAATGAATCGGGGAGCCTTAATCAATTTCAATGTGTATCTCATATTAAGGAGAAAGGTGCCTCACTAAATAGTTCGACAGAGATAGCTGAAGCATTTAATGAATATTTCATTAATCTTACAAATACTAATCATTCTGTACGTAATACATGTGAAACCAGGCTATGTAGTAGTATTTTTTTGAAGCCATTTTCATTTGACGAGACACATGGTTTAATTATGTCTCTGAATAATACAAACGCTGAAGGTTACGACGAAATTGCTACCAAAATAATAAAAAAGTGTTCAATGGAAGTTACACCAATACCAACACATCTTATAAATTTGTCGTTTGTGGATGGTTGCTTTCCAAGTTTATTGAAGTTTAGTATTGTAAAGCCTATATATAAAAAAGGAGATAAATCGAGCATAAGCAATTACAGACCTATAACACTCATTCGAGTTTTGTCTAAAATATTTTAATCAGCATTATATAAACGTTTAATTAGTTTTATACAGAAACATAACATTTTAAGGAATGAGCAGTACGGGTTCCAAAAAGGTAAATCAACAACATTAGCATGTTTTGACCTGGTTAGTAAAGTAATTGATAACCTAGATGCTCGTTGTTTTGTGACAGTTATATTTTTTGACATGTCCAAAGCATTTGACTTTGTGTCTCATACAATATTATTGGAGAAACTGGAGAGGTATGGGATTAGAGGCCCAGGGTTACAATGGCCGGTGACCATGACATAACACGCGCTACCTCGGTTAGAGATTTGGGCGTATCATTTGACCGACAGCTTAATTTTAACGAGCATATTGTGACGGTGGCTAAAGAGTCCTACCAGCGCCTAGGATTTGTACTGAGAAACTCTAAGGACATGCGCAATACTGACGCCATCAAGCTTGTCTTCAGTGCGTTAGTCCGGAGCAAACTCGAAGCTAGCGCCTGTGTGTGGCATCCGCACGAGGACAAATACAGTCTTCTATTGGAGAAAGTACAAAAGGCCTTCCTCAGGTATTTATATAAGCGCATTTATGGATATTACCCCTACATGTATCCAACAAAATTTCTGCTCGGGTTCTTGGGGTATAATTCTCTGGAGGTCAGACGATGTCACGACCAGTTAGCAACTATGTGCAAAATCCTTCGTGGGAAAATAGATGCGCCTGATCTTTGTGAAGAGTTGTGCCGTTTCTATGTACCTGATCAGTACATCCGGGCTAGAAGACACAAACTGTTTGCTGTCCCGTACTGTAGAACAGTTGCACACGCGACATCCCCGATACCGCGATCTCTTGCGGCGCTCAACAAACTGCTTGACGCTAAAAGTAATTGTGACGTATTTGCTGATGACTGGAAGGAGTTAATGAAGGAATGTTTGTATTTTTGTGAGAGGATGTAGTTAGTAAGGGGATGAACTATTACTATACTTTGAAATTGACATGTGTACTATTGTAAATATCTGTAATTTAAATTTAGTTTATATTTAGTTAATTTTTTTTTTTGACATGATTATTACTTTTATTTTTCTTTGAAATTATTAATTTTAATTTTATAATATTTTGTGTAAATATAGTTATAATATATCGTTAGTGTAATTGGCCTCAAGCCGTGCTAACTGAATAAAATAAATAAAATAAATAAATAAAATAAATGGCTAAAAACCCACCTAGAAGGCAGAAAAAAATCAGTAGAAATTGTAAATATAGATAAAAATAAGCTACTACAGATCGAATTTTAAAGAAAACAAGGTCGGTGTTCCTCAAGGTAGTGTCCTAGGACCACTAATGTTTTTATTGTACATTAATGACCTCCCTATGGCGACCTCTGACCATTGCATTTTATTTGCTGATGACATTTCTTTGATTCTGACATGTAAAAATAACGTTGACATTAATAAATATAACATTGACATAAATAATTCTGTACACTCTATAATTGAGTGGCTCAATATGAACAATCTTCAGGTCAATTTAGTGAAGACAAAGTTTGTTCAATTTAGTACATACGGTAGTCGACATAGAGAACTTAGTATTAAATACATGGGTAACGAGATTTCTGAGACAGCTGAGACAACATTCTTAGGAATAACCCTAGATAAATATCTAAATTGGAAGTCTCATCTAGAAGGAGTGTGCAATAAGTTGAATAGGTTTGTTTACGTGCTTTATAAACTTAGGAAAACGTCTACTCGGAAAACGGTTCTTGCGGCGTACCATGGATATGTGTCTTCTGTGCTAAACTATGGTCTTATTTTATGGGGCAACTCTACAGACGTTCAAAAAGTCTTCTTGGCTCAAAAAAAATGCATCAGGGCAATTGCAGGTATACCACCCTGGGAATCATGCAAGCCATTTTTCAAAGAATTTCGTATTCTCACATTACCTTGTATGTATATTCTGGAAGCAGCTAAATTTATGAAATTCCATCCAGAGTTATTTAAAATTGCTAAAGATATTTTTTCCTAGAAATACAAGACATCCAGATAGAATTGTCTTACCAAAGGTTGCAAGAACAAAGCTGTATCTGAATAACTGTTATGAAATGTGTGGGAATTTATATAATTATATTCCCAAAGAACTGCCAACCAACAGATTCTGTAGGAAACTTAAACTATGGCTCATAGAAAAGTCATACTATTCGTTGCTGGATCTCAAAAATTCCTAGTAATAAAGATTAATTGAATTAAAATTTTGTAATTATAATTATAATAATATTATGTATTTTGAAATGAAACTTTTGACATTAGTGGTAATTTTCATTTTGACATTAATAATTGTATACCCACCTAACTAACTAAATATGTTAAATTGTATTGTTTGCACGTCGCTATGCGACACACAAAGAAGCGCGGAAGGTGTGGTTGCTGGATCAGTGTTTTTATTCTCTAAAGGATTATTTAGAATAAGTGTTCTTCATTATATTTGTATTCTTTATTGTAATGTGCCTCATGTATGAAAAAATAACTAGATAGTATTAGGTACCTATGTTATAAGTTTTTGCATGCTATTTCATTAGCAAAGTGTGTAAGGTCTTACTGTAAATGATTAAATCCACCTAAATTGTACTCACATTTTATGCAAATAAATATTATTCTATTCTATTCTATGCTAACATCAGTACGATTATAGCATCAGAGTTCGAAGGCAATTCCATTGCAAAGAGGTGTAAGACAGGGGGACGTTATATCTCCGTTATATCTCGGCTTCACCGCTGCATTAGAAGACGCCTTTAAGCTCGTGGAATGGCAAGGGCTCGCAAAACAGTTTGTGTATCTTACAGTAAAA
This sequence comes from Selenia dentaria, assembly GCA_917880725.1. Lineage (NCBI taxonomy): Eukaryota > Metazoa > Arthropoda > Insecta > Lepidoptera > Geometridae > Selenia > Selenia dentaria. The sequence continues at coordinate 15,009,317 of OU862889.1, read as the reverse complement.
TAGGTGATGATAATATTCTCAGTTATGTTTACCTATAAACCGCACGTTGAATATATCAGGCGCAAATTTGGTTGTGACTGTGAGAGATGGCGAGTCGTTGGCTAGTCGAGTCACTACCAGCTGTTTTGAACTAACGTGCTGGACTTCGACAGTATCCCGCCATAACCACCGTCTACAACATAAGAGTAGTTTTAAAAACGTTATCATTAGTCATATTTAAATCGCTTAAAGTAGTATAAAGTAGACCATGCAATGTCACCGTTCTTGCACAATTAAACACATGAATCTGTTAAGATTCTGATGATGGTAGTATACTGTGCTCAGGAAGCATTTCAATTCCATAGCGCTACAACATCGCATCGTTCGTGCGTATCGTAGATTGAGCCTTATGGAAATACCGATAAGCCAACATAATTATTGTTAATCGTATGGTATTAAATTTCCACGGTTAGTGCTGCGAAATTACTGCTGGTATGAAGCCCTGGCGGACTAATGGTAATTAGTATGTTTAACATCTATAAGCACACATGTAGTTCTAAACTAAGATCTAAAGAAAACCACAATTCTTTTAAATACTCCTGTTAAGTTAAGGTTTAATCCTTCCTGTGCTGTGATAATTCAAACAAAAGATTTATGAATGAAACTGACGTATATATGCGTCTCTGGGACGCAAAGGGTTAACAAGGGTTCCCGCACTGACTGGGGGGGGGGGGGGGCTCAGCAGCCGTGGCTTTGACAACCACGGTGTTCGGCTGCGATGGCCGGCTCGGGAGGGGCTTTGGCCGCCAAGTCCACATAGGCGCTTTGGCGCAGACCCGAGGAGGTGGGGCCCGGGTGCTTTGGCGCAGGCTCTAGGAGGGGGGGGCCCAGGCGCTTTGGCACAGTCTCAAGGAGGTAGGATCCGGGCGCTCGGCGCAGACTCGAGGGGGTGGGGTCGCAGGGGGAAGGGAGAGTCAGTATGGTGACAGGCTGCTCTCCTTATCCTCTGTGGCTGACGTAGCAGGCGGTCCCCGCAGAGGGACCAATGGGCGTCCGGACGCGGGGAAGTCTGGCGCCCGTTGGCTGGTTTGGTTCGGCAACGGACAGCCGCGGCGGGTTCGCGGCCGAATGCGAAACTTTTCCCGCATTGCCGCCAAAAGCGGCAGTTACGGAACACCCCGGGGTTTTGGTGGGTATACGGACTCCCACATAACCACCTGCCTCTTCGTGGTTGGTGGTATCTATAAAAGATTTCCCCGGGAAAAAAAGGGTATAACAATTTTATTTAGTTATAATTGTCTACTACTATTAAATAATAACTAATTACCTTAACACCGCTTCAAACTGTATAACAGCACCCGTCTGCGAAGCCACCGCTAGCTTAGTGCCATCGGCGCTCCAAGCCAAAGCTCTAGTTGCGTATAAGTTAGGTATGTTTAGTATAGATAACTCTAAACTGCCAGACTCCTTTATCTCCCCGATAAGACACCCATCGAAGACGCCAAAAGCTACCGTCTGAAAAAATAATGCACAATGTAGACACTAACTTTTAAATTATAAAGAGAAAAATAAACATCTTCGGACGGAGGATATATATTTTTCTTTTTTTATGGGATAGGTTGGCAAACGAGCAAGCAGCTCACCTGATGGTAAGTGATACTGTCGCCCACGGACATTCGCAATACCAGAGGTCTCGAGAATGCGTTGCCGACCTTTGAGGAAGAGATAAAAGGGGTGAGGGGGAGGAAGAGGGGAAGGAGAGGGAGAACGGGAAAGGCGGGAATCGGGCCTCCGGAACCTCCCACAAACCGACGAAACGCAATAGCAAGCTATGTTACTTCACGTCGGTGTTATGTGGGAGTGTGGTAATTCACCGGTCGTGCCGGCCCATTCGGCAGTGGGGTTGCAGCGTGGCACTACCACAAAAAAACTGCAAAGTTTGATCTTGCTAAGGTGGCGTTATTGATACTAACATTAAAGTATGCAATTAAATCGCAAATTGTATGTTTGACCGAAATCAGGTACATGTAAGCTCGTTTACACAAGTTTTGACAGATTCATATCTTGATAATTAAATACTCAGATGGTGTGACCGTCCAATACTTTATAATACTCGTACATGTTAGCTGCGCCCCACAGGTTCACCCGCGTGATGAGTATATAATCTTGATGATGAAAAGTACCCTGTTGTATATCAGGACCTAAGTATACCTATGCCAAGTTTTACCGAACATCGAAAGGAACAAAAGGAAAGTGCCAATAAGAAGTGTGCCCAATTCAAGAATGTGGCGAATAAGTGAAAGTAGCGAATGAACCCATAAAGTAGGGAAAATGTCGACTCGTTGTTGGACTTATCATTTTCCTAGCCATGAAATGTAACAACAGAAAGAGTTACTTGCGTGTTTATAATATAAGGTATTGCTGTTACCTGTCCGGATGGACTTGGCGTGGCAGAAATTAGATCTCGTCTATCCATAGGCAGAGCTGGCTCCAAGTTCCGAAGCAAAGCGCCGCGCTGAGCCTCGTATACTGACACCCGCCCATCGCACGATCCTACTATTAGCTGCGAATTAACATTTAGTACGTTAGGGGGCCCTTACTTATAAACGCTGTTTAACTTCAACCCGTTGACTCGCGATTCGCCATATTTGGCCAATAATACAATAGATTTCGCAGAAATCGACCTACTTTTCCAGTAACTGCAACGTGTTAAATGACGTTATTTAGTAGGGCGCACAGCAAAATTGTACTGCGCCGTAATAGATGAGGTTATTTAAATTTAAACAGCGTTTATAACTAAGGCTGTTAGTAGGTAAGTATTGTTTAGGTTTGAAGGTCATACGATCAGTAAAAATTCTGAGTGAAAAGGTTTTATAAGTTCTAAAAACTAATGTCTCGGCGTCATTACTATAAAGATGAAGTGGGTTTAACGGGGACATGGATTTCTAGACCTAATGGATTTCTAGACTTATTGGTAGAACTCGTACTAGTCCGTTTAGTGGGTACCACCGCAGTACCAGATATTCTACCATTTTACGCGGCGGATGACAAAAACTTCATACTTTAGTATACGTTAAGACTCAAATTTATCGATCGGTAGGTTCGGTACTTGCACTGCTGTATCGTTAACACGTGTTATCGAGCGATACGATGCGGTGCAAAGCGAAGCTACGCGACGCGGCATAAACATGCTATTTCGCGCTATATTATTCGCGATAGTTGCATCGTTAGATTCTGGCGCGATAACAAGATGCCTATCCGTGCCGATATATATGCACGTTGGATTGGATTGCTTCGCGTTCGTTTCACTTTACCTTTACTAGCAAGATGATGCAAACTCACATGTGGTGGCAGTAGTATGAGCGCTGACGGTGGCAACGCGTACCGTAGCAACATTCTCCCGTTCAGGTAAATAGTACCGTCGATATGCCCCGACGCCAGCATGGCATCTCCCCATTTAGCCAATGATACACAACAAGCGCCCGCCGTCCATACACTCGAGCTCTTATTGCTTTTGCAATCCAGGGATCTGTTTTAAGGAAAGCCAGTGCCCAAATCAATAGGAGTTTGATAGGTCGAATGTGGTGTAATATATGTTTGACCTAAATTATAATAACTGTTTAAGTATTATTTAGGTTGATATATCATTTTATTAGGCTATTTAATTTAGATTCTAGGCTAGAAAGCGAATTATGGCATCATTATCAATATATTCGCTTGGATATCATAAATATATTTCAGAATTAAGGTGTAGACTGCAGACGTGCGCATAAATGTAGTGTGTCCTCTATGAATAGAATAAACGTACGAAAAGGCACTTGTAGCAGTACATGTATCAATCGCCTAAAGCTAGTTGGCGTTACTCTTAAATCTACTATGTAACATATTTGAAACACTCATTTTTGTAACATTTAGTTTAGAGACAGTACAAATAATTTGTAATACACGTTGGGGATGTTAAGAGCTTAGTTGAATATGCTGATTTTGTAACTGCTCATGTTTAGCACATCAGCAGATAAAGTATCAGCATAGTAATGTATCATTAAAACCGGCCAACTGCAAGTCAGACTCGCGCACGAAGGGTTTCGTACTATTAGAGATCTATGAATCTCCTAAACAGATAATATTTTTTGCTGTTTTTATAGATACGTGTTATGGTACGGAACCCTTCATGCACGAGTCCGACTCCCACGTGGCTGGTTTTTTAGTATTTTTTGTTATAGCGGCAACAGAAATACATCATCTGTGAAAATTTCAACTGTCTAACTATCACGGTTCATTAGATACACCTCGTTTTACCCTTTGGGTACAGAACCCTAAAAAGGCTCTATAAAGTTATTTGACATATTGCCAAATTACGTTACGAGCCCTTCTAATAATGATGTTAACGATGGATTACTCAAAAATCACATTACTTAAGTAATTAATCGTAACTTTTGAGATTGCAGAAGTTACACTTGAGTGAGGTTTTGAGCTATATTAAATTATAGTACCAGTCACCTGTAGGTTATTTCATTTCATCACCCTTCAGCATTTATGTTTTCACTTTCACTGGAAAAAGTCTAAATCCGTCAAAAGAAACTTTGTAGTTCACTTTTGAAAGTGCCTATGGCTACGAAGAGACATTATTTCTTCGTAGGCCTACGGGGAGTAGTCCTGGTTACGTTTACCGGGAAACGTAACGTCGAAGATAGGCCCGGGACGGGGAGTAGGTATCCACTCAAAAACTCGTACAACCAATACTTGTGCAAACTATCGTTACCTAATTTTCCCATCGCTGTTGCCCGTAAAGAAACCAGCCTCGGCTGATAGTAGCTTCATAGGCGAACCAGTGAGCGGAAACTTATTGCAGATGACTTTCTTGCCGCTCCAATCTGCCCCCACTCGGTACACGAACACCATGTTGTCACTTTGCGCTACGCCTAGCAGTTCAGAGTTGTCGCTGAACGATATGCCTGAAAGACGAAAATATACCTTAATCATGTATTAATATTAGTTGACCCGACAGACGTTCTCTTGTACCGCAGAAGAAAAGCACTTTCAGATTTTCTACAATTTTAAAGGTAATTTGTTAGTTTTCTTTTCCTCAAAACCGGATTCGGACAATTACGAACATTTTATAACATGTATATTTAAATCGGTCTAGCCGGTGTATATGTAAAAAACAACATAGTATGTATTACCTGCTCTAAGTTTGGGTTATTTTTATATAGGTACACAACATATTAAAACACATTTCTCTATACATCAGTACCAATGAAATAAATAAAATGAGCCGCGTTTAGTAATTTTTCTAGCAACTTCCAAAAAGGAAGAGGTACTCAATTCGACTGTGTAGTTTTTTATGTTTGTTACCTCATTACTTTCGACTGGGTGAACCGATTCTCAAAATATTTTTTTGAAAGCTGGTGCTTCCCGTGTGGTCCCATTTAAATTTCCTCAAATTCGGTCAAATAGTTTTTGAGTAACACTCTAATAATTGAATAAAATGGAAGTCAAATTTTTCAAATTGTACTTGTTATCAATATCGGTGATCGGTTTTAACAATGTGTTCAACATTGTGGCAAACAGCTCCATTTATATAGTCAGCGATATGTAGAAAATACTGCTGTAATATACTTACTTCATTTTAATAAATAAGTAATCTATATTTAAAAAATAAATAATTGTGGGTCAGACGAAGAATTACCTACTGGACAAGAATATGAAGTTTTGAAAAAAATTGTCTGTCAGTCTATCTATCTGTCTGTATGCTCACGCACTTAAAACCTACCGCACAGATTTCAATGAAATTTGATATATGGATAGAAAAAAGCCCAGAGAACTCAACTATGAACGTTTTATTAACCGACTTAAAAAACGAGGAGATTTCTCAATTTGACTGCGTATATGTAGGTATATATTTTTTATGTGTGTTCGCGGATAACTTCGTCGTTTATGAACCGATTTTTTTTATTGGAAAGGAAATATCTCAAGGGTGGTAAAATTATAAGGAAACCAGGATCTGATGATGGCATCCCAGAGAACTCGAGGGGAACCTTAGAAAATCGTAGTGGCAACCAGTGCGTTGGTAGTTATTTTAAAGCACTACTATATTTAATGAAAGTCTGGAGTCAATCTGATGATGGATCCGAATGACAGCCGAGGGAACTCTTCAATGATTTACAGCAATTACCTATTAATTATTAGTGTTTGGGCTTGATTAATCTGTATTGATGACAACTTTACACCAAATGGTATGTGACTGTCATTAGGGGACTGATGATGAAGATGAAGAACAATCTAGGGAACTCCTTAACGTTTTACAGTAGCTACCTTGTGTTTGTATTCAATTCATTTTTGTTAATGAGAACTTTGCACTCATATGGGTTTTAAGTCCAGCAGTTTTTGAGTTACACGTCCAATAACTGAAAAGTGTTTCGCCTATTTGGATGATATCATTGAAGTTGAATTACAATCGATCCCGTAATTAGCAAGAGTCACTAAAATTAGCTATACACCTCGGTCGCTAAACCTGTTAACAGCTCGGCCAAAGACCCAAGAGCCAAGCTGACACGACATTATACCGAAGATATCCCGGACATCAGCCTGTACGAGATTAGAATGGCCTTGAAACAGCTTAAGAACAACAAGGCGCCTGGTGACGACGGTATCACATCTGAACTTCTGAAAGCGGGTGGAACACCGGTACTTAAAGTCCTTCAGAAGCTCTTTAATACCGTCTTACTCGAAGGTTCAACGCTAGAAGCATGGAACAAAAGCGTGGTGGTGCTGTTTTTCAAGAAAGGTGACAACACTTTACTTAAAAATTACAGACCCATCTCGCTTTTGAGCCATGTTTATAAGCTGTTTTCGAAGGTCATAACGAACCGTCTCAGTCGCAGGTTTGATGAATTCCAGCCTCCGGAACAAGCCGGTTTCCGAAAAGGCTATAGTACCATAGACCACATCCACACGCTACGGCAAGTTATACAGAAGACCGAAGAGGATAACTTGCCTCTTTGTTTAGCGTTTGTGGACTATGAGAAAGCCTTTGATTCGATCGAGACGTGGGCAGTGCTTGAGTCTCTCCAGCGGTGCCGTATTGACTATCGGTATATTGAAGTGCTGAAGTGTTTGTACAAAAACGCCTACATGTCAGTCCGAGTACAGGAGCAGAGTTCGAAGGCAATTCCATTGCAAAGAGGCGTGAGACAGGGAGACGTTATATCTCCGAAACTGTTCACCGCTACATTGGAAGACGCCTTCAAGCTTCTGGAATGGCAAGGACTTGGCATTAATATTAACGGCGAATACATCACTCACCTTCGATTTGCCGACGATATTGTAGTCATGGCAGAATCCATGGAAGACCTCAGTACAATGCTCGAAGGCCTCCATCGAGTTTTCCAACGGGTAGGTCTTAAGATGAACATGGATAAGACGAAAATTATGTCTAATGCCCATGTTGTACCTACCCCAATATCAGTTGGGAACTCAGTTCTCGAAGTTGTTGACGAGTACATTTACCTGGGACAGACAGTCAAACTAGGCAGGTCCAACTTCGAGAAAGAGGTCAATCGTCGAATCCAACTCGGCTGGGCAGCGTTCCGGAAACTTCGCGAAGTCTTCTCGTCAAAAATACCTCAGTGCCTCAAGACAAGAGTCTTCGACCAATGTGTGTTACCAGTGATGACTTATGGCACTGAAACGTGGTCTCTTACTATGGGCCTCATAGAAAAGCTCAAAGTCGCACAACGAGCTATGGAGAGGGCTATGCTCGGGGTTTCTCTACGTGATCGAATCAGAAATGAGGAGATCCGTAGAAGAACGAAAGTCACCGACATAGCCCAGAAGATTAGCCAGTTGAAGTGGCAGTGGGCAGGGCACATAGCACGCAGAACAGATGGCCGATGGGGCCGAAAGGTTCTGGAGTGGAGACCACGGACCGGCAAGCGCAGCGTAGGTCGTCCACCGACACGGTGGACAGACGACCTGATGAAGGTCGCAGGACGACGTTGGATGCAGGCCGCTTCCAACCGGTCCTTTTGGAAAATCATGGGGAGGCCTATGTTCAGCAGTGGACGTCCTACGGCTGAGATGATGATGATGATGACTAAAATTAGCGCATTTTTTTATCAAACGATGAACCGACTTCAACACCAAAAAGTGTGAAATAACTAGTAATAACGCACAACATTACTGATTACTAGGTACTTTTGAACTATCATGGTACCGACTTCAACAAGTTATTTATCTCTATAATCTCAATGGGCGTTCCACAAGGTTCAATACTAGGGCCGTTCTTGTTTTTAATCTATATTAATGACTTACCTTATTATGTAGAGAAGAATCACGAGATTGTATTGTTTGCAGAGGACACTTCACTGTTATTTAAAATTAAAAGGCAGTTATTAAACTATGACGATGTTAACAATGCATTAGCTAAAGTTGTGAATTGGTTCAATACAAATAATCTTCTCCTCAATGAGAAGAAAACTAATTGTATAAAGTTCTCGACGCCAAATGTGAGACAAGAAGAATCCAATATACAATTGAATGGAACAGGGTTTGGACCTTGTGGAGTCAACGGTCTTTTTAGGAATTACTATAGACGCTAAATTGCAATGGGGTCCCCACATAAAAAAATGTCTAGTAGGCTCAGTTCAGCGGCTTATGCTGTTAAAAAAATTAGACTATTAACTGATGTAGACACAGCTAGAATAGTTTATTTTAGTTATTTCCATAGCGTTATGACTTATGGCATACTGCTCTGGGGATGTTCTGCAGATATTAATTCCATTTTTATACTGCAAAAAAGGGCTATACGAGCGATCTACAGTTTAGCTCCCAGAGTTTCCCTTAGACAGAAGTTTAAAGACATAAACATTCTAACTGTTGTCTCTCAGTTTATCTATGAAAATCTAATGTATGTAAAGAAAAACATTAGCAGTTTTGATAAAAGGAGTGATGCTCATTCCATCAACACGCGAAATAAGCACAAGCTATCCGTACATGTAACGCGTCTCCACAGAATAAGTCATTCTTTTATGGGACAATGTATACGATTCTATAATAAAGTTCCCAATGTTATCCGAGATTTGCCTATTAATAAGTTTAAAATTACTATTAAAACTAAACTCTGTCAAAAAGGTTATTACAAAATTTCGGATTACTTGGAGGATAAAACAGCTTGGGACTGATCACTCCAGGATCTATCTACTCGTGTACTAAGATGTCAAAGTGTAGCGTGTCTTGCCCTACTGATACCATTATTATGTTCTCTTTTGTAAGGCAACACACTGGAGCTAATATTTTGTAGTACCAAAGTAAAAATATTGTAAAAACATCTATATAAAAAGAATGCCCCGAGTTTCTTGCCGCTTCTTCTCGGTAGGCTCTATATATTTTGGAACGCGGCGGTAGTCTTTAAAGTACATTATAATGAAAAATTGACGTTCATAAGTGCGTCTTTGATGCCTAAATTGAATAAATGATTTTGACTTTGACTTTGACTTCACACTTTTTGGTGTTGAAGTCGGTTCCATTTTTTGGTATTTTTTTCTTGATCTATAACATTAATCCTAGAAGGTAGCTTGATCTCTCTATTCTACACGATCTCATATACACGTCTCGATTAACTGGTCAGCGCGCATGAACTTTTATGGCACGGCTAAAAATCTACACTTCTACTATTAGCTCTATCTACGGTCCGTGTATAACTAGGGGTAGGAGATAGAGGTGTATAAATAATTATAATTAAGAATGTAACACGTTTATTTTCACAATACTTGGTACCCCTAGAGTACTTTATACCTACTATACATAATGAAATGTGAACGTATTAATATGTAAAACTTGAAAAGTTTAACATATTAATTCGCCACGCCTACATCATTGAAGGGCAGCGGTATTTGAAATAACTATACGTTTCGGCAGAGGGATAAAAATTTGTAGTTTTTGGTGCCGTGTAATCGGAAGCGAGCTATTGCCATATACTGGGCACTGTTCCAGACTCCAGACTGCTTTTGAGGGTTTCTTTGTCAGAATACACCCAATAACGGTCCGACTCGGGTATTGCACCCAGGACCTCGAAATCCCAAAGCGGCGCGGCGCTCCCATCACTATACCAATGACCAAGCGAGTGAAGCCGCTGGCGGGTTAGCTAACAAATATATAATAATAGGATATACATATCCTCGAAGGGGTAAGCAGCCGTGTTAAACACCTGCATATCACCTGATATATTTTTGGTCCCATGTAATAGAGGGGCGAGCCTATTGTCTTCTATGAAACACTGTTACACACTCCGGACTGCTATTGAGAATTTCGTTGTCAAAAAATCCCAATATCTGTCCAATGGGATCGAATCCAGGACCCCGAGACTCCAAAACGGCGCTTCCACCACTACACCGAGACCAAACGAGCGAAGCTGCTGACGGGTCGGCTAGTAAGTATATCATAATATAGTAAATTTAGTACAGACTGAGCTGTCGCATAGTTCTTAAAGAAGCGGAGAAAATATAGCTTGGCCTTAATACACTAAGTATTTCTGTGTTTAATTTGTCTCGTAGGGCAATTACGCTACGCCATTGAATAGTATTCCATCCGCCATCTATCAGTTTAACAAGCGGAATATCATCCAGAGCGAAGCTTTAGAAGTTCTGCACTGCACTGCATTGCTCACCCCTACTCCCCACCACGAGAAATACTTGAAACCCCATACTAATAAATATACTTTTTATCGATGTTAGATACATTCTGATCTTTGGAGATTATTATCAATGAATCATCATCATCATCATTATCAGCAGGAAGAAGTCCACTGCGGAACATAGGCATCCCTCATAGAACGCTACTTGGAATGGCTACTTGCTTCCTGCACCCAACGACTGCGGTTTGACGAGGTCGTCGGTGCACCTAGCGGGAGGGGGCGGCCTACACTACGTCTTTCGGTACGTGGTCGCCACTCGAGAACCTTTCTTCCCCATCGGTTACTGGTTCTGCGAGCGATGTGGCCTGACACTTCGACTTACTAATTTTGAAAGCTATTTTGGTGACCTTAGTACTCCTCATTTCGGATCTTATCACGCAGGGAAACCCCAATAATTAGCTTGTTAATGAGGCCAACAGTAAGGGACCATGTCTCTCCGTCTCTAAACTCTCATCATTTAAATTATTATTGAATGGTGATTTTGCTATGTAAATAAATAAAATCATACTTGTGATAACATAAGACTTCTTTCCCGCGGCTGCGTCAGCGGGCTTCGTTGAGAACTTGTCGCGTCGCGTGCCCTCTCTGTCGAACAGCAGCACAAGTCTGTCGCACGTCGAAACTGCTAGTTTCACATTGTTTGGGGACCAACAGATGTCCGCTATGGGACTCTCGTTCTCCTAGCAGTAGAAAATATAATGTCTACTTAAGCCTCCACCACACTTACTTAGAGACGTGCGCGGTGGGTTCCGTCTGCGCCCAAGTTATAAAAGATACAATGAACACCCGATCCCTCCGATTTGCTGACGATACTAGGGGCAATTGCAGCTTGAGACCTTAGGTGGGCCTTAGATGGAGTCTCAAGATTAGACGTGGACAAGATAAAAGTCTCCTCACATCTAAAATTGGCGTTTTAATATATTTCGAATTTAGGCTCGTGTATATTTGTGTTTCCAATTTATTGATTCATTTCTATTTACGGAGGGGCGTATTTTAAAATTTGGCGCCCCGGGCCAATAAGTATCGCCGCCCCAGAAGTCAAGAAAAATACGATTTAAATAAAATAAATACGAAATTTATATAATTTATTTATTCAGGCGTTACTTTGCGGAAATCCATTATCAAAAAAACGATATTAAAAATATTTAGTGACTTCCGCTGAAAAGTAAACAATGATTTTGGCCTAATTTTTACTTTTTGGACTATTTTGGACCGACTGTCGGTCTAGCGCTCGACGAGTCAACATCTCCTGAGGATGCCTCGTGTAGAGACGAAACACGTGTCGAATCGGTGTTGGTTTATTTGGGGTGTCTTGTGTTTTTTTATTTTGTATTCTTCCTATTAGCATTTTATGCGGGAGCGGCGTGCGGGGGTGGTGCACGCACCCAAATAGGCCAAAATCATTGTTTTCTTTTCAGCGGAAGTGTCACTAAATATTTTTTAATATCGTAATTTTTACGATATTTATAATTTGTTATTGTTTCAGTCTACAAATTCATTTAAAAAGTCATAAATAGTGCTTTCGTTACTAAGTTGTTTTGTGAAATCGGCTTCAATATTAAGAATCGCTAAACGATCTTCACAAAACTGTGAGCGAAAATAGTTTTTATTAATTTCAGAATCGAATATGACCTTTTTAATTTTTTTTTCATAAGTAGCGAATGATAAATAGGATGTTTGCCTTTCCAGCCAGGATTTCCTGAACTTTCTAAATGCTTCGCCAAAAAGGGGTCAAATTAGAAAATTGCCTCTATAAGTATCATAAAGTTACCATTATTTGCTGCGCCGAATGTGTCTGTCTCGCTACAGAAAGAAAGTCCTCTAGTAGCTAGTGACTTAACCACCACAACCACTCTATGAACACATTTCGCCAATATATTTTCTTATCTTCTAATTGCTCAAATAATTTAGAGTCGTTTCTAGCTTCATTTTGCCCGCGCTTTTTAATTTTGAAATATTTTTTAGTTACCAAACTAGTTGCATTGGCGGAGGCAATCCCGCTAGCTATTTAGCTATTTGGCGCCCCAGGCCATGGCCCGGATGGCCCTAGGGTAAATACGCCTCTGTATTTATGCCATTTCATTTTTCTTTGACATTAATCAAAGAAAGTGTTTATATTCTCTTTGATTAATCTACTCACAATACGGAAAACTTAAAATACTTACTTATCGGGTTATTCACAAATACGAGTGCTACTTATCGTGACACCAACGCGGCAAAAACGGCTCGAAGGGTTAATTATGTATATTGGGAAGCTACCCTAAAAATAATAAGAAACGTACGCTTTTGTTTCCAACGTTTTCGTTTTGGAAAATTTGACCTACAGTAGCTCTACCACGAGTTTACAACATTGACACCAATCGATGTTCGATATCGTCTGCCGCGAAAAAATGCATGGAAAAAGAATAATGCCACCACGCGGTCAATTGCAGAACTAAAACTGATAGCGAGTACGCCAATCACAAGCATAATAGGTAGGCGAGATCGAGTATCGACTATAGATGACATTTATGTTGCCAACTCATGGTAGAGGTACTGGACAAACCTCGTGGACGACTGGAGGCCTTGGTTGACAACGAAAAATTAAAGGGTCTACCTCAAATCACGTCAGAGTTAGAGGCAGGCTTCGGTGTGAGTGACGAAAACATTTTAATTCGCTTGAAACAAATTGGAAAAGCGAAAATGCTCGAGAAATGGGTGGTAATGTGTCTTTGAGTGATTAATTCTCTGGCTGATACCAAAGTGTGAGCTTATAATAACAAAATATAACAACTTAACTTATTATTAGGTAAATTGAAACAAATTTGCCGAATTTAAGCATAAAGTACGACAGCGACACTGTTGACGCAAGGATAAAAAAGTACAAAAAACAATTAAAACTAATTTCATAAAAATTTAGATTCAATAAAAGATAGCTAAGCTAAGCTGTTATAATAACATACTTTTAATTGTATTTTGATAATAATAGTTTTGTTATTAATTTTAAGTTGACTCGGGATAGCGTGTACCTACCTACTTACATACTAAGATTTTTTTACCTGCCTACATACATAACTTACATGTAAAGATATCAGAGAAGCAAGCTAATATGAAATTATACAAACAAAATCGCGTCTGTGGTAAAATACTTAAGCTAAACATCCATCCTTTTGATATATTGCGCTTTAGTAAGATATGGCTTATAAAAGTAACTATTTTATTTAATGTAAATAGGTAGATACCTAATATTTAGGTGGCCATCTCCTTTAGCCGCACATCAGTTGAAAGAGGAGACCGTATTCAATTATAATATAATTCAATAATACACATTATAATCCAAAAACAATATTAAACTTAAAGAACAGCGGAATGACTTCTTGAGTGTTCGGTGGAACATGTAGGTAGATATAGATGATATTTTGAGATCGAAGTGATTTGACTAAACGCCTATTTTATATGTATGGATGTAATATATGGACACATAATATATGTTAGTAAATACTTACCTAAATTTATACTACTTTACTATAATAAGAACAGGATAGCTATACCTAATTTAAGACTAGTAAAGACGGATAAATATTTGTTAGGAAGATTTGTGCGTTTTTTTCATATATAATAAAATTCCAAAAGACATAACAGAGATTACGTAAGAAAATTCAAGTTAGTTAGGTGTAAACAATATTTTAATTTAAACATAATATACGGTAAGATATTATTTAGATGACAAAGATACTTGCAGGTTCTCATTTTTGCTATTATATGAAGTCATCTGACACCCATGTCTTCATTGAGTTACTATTTAAAAACAAAATAAATAAATGTAAAAAGCTAATTGAAAATACAAAAGTCTTGCCGGTTCATCTCGTGTTTATTTTTAGTTTCGAACACATCAGTAGAGTGATAGAGTATAATAATTAATCAACAAACTGACGTTTATGAGTGCGTTTATGATGTCTAAATTGAATAAATTATATTGTAAGTATTTGAATTTTAAATATATTGAATGATCGTGCTATTTTTGCATAGATAAGTGCGTAAATCGTCTTATACTTTTAAGGGCATAAATGGTTTTATGTCGTCAAAACACATAAGTGGAACATAATAAGAACATGTAACATGCCACAAATATTACATTCTCAAACATAGTTGTTAAGTATATTAGTTTTAAACGAGTGCATTTAAATACTTTGTTCATATAGTAGTAGGTAAACGATTAGTAAACACTAATAATAAAATACAGTAGGTATGTACGTACATACAATACAAATATAAAATTAATATCCATGGAAAAAACTGTCATTACATTTCATCAGCTTTGACTGTATTTGTGCTTTTTCTCTTTCGTAGCAAACCCGAAATCCGTCAAACGAAACTTCGTAGTTCGTTTTTAGAAATAGGTCTTCCGATGGGGTCGGAATTGCTCGACTACAGTCGGTTGAACAACAAAGATGGAAGACATGCCGACTCTATCTCCAAATAAAAAGTTACTCTATGATTAGTACATTGTGGTACAAGTGTGTAATGTCGGTGATTACCTACCGCTGAGGCGCCATTGAGACCCGAGCTGTTAGATGAGGGTCTTAAGAGAGCCGAGGACGGTAATCATCAACACACACGTGCATCATACGACGATTTTCAACACACTTGTGAAGAAAATAATACTTACTAAAAAATGTCTTCATAATTAGTACTTGTAAACATACAGTGAAAACTAGTTGTGAAATTGTTTTCGCAATTTTGTTCCAAATATATAATCAGTTTTCCTATGCGGCCATCCATCTAATGGCCATGAACTAAAGAATGAGGTTTCTTTTTTATGGCTTTTCGTGGATAGCGTTTTAGCCACGTACAAAATAAGGAATTTCAACTTTATTACAGAGAAAACAAAAGTTATATTTGAGTGAAAGTTTTTAATTTATCAAACACGCACGAAGTTGCATGACATGAGCAAGCAATAGGTACATTAATTTATTTTTACTATTGAATACATCTTTTATGTATCGAAACTCTCCAATAAAACCAATAAAATTAAAATAAATCTTTATAACACACTAGTGAATAATAGAAATGAAAAAGTCACAGTTTGATTACAGGTGTCGTTATGTGCTTAACTGCGGTGAAATTAGAGTCACTTTATGAGCAAGCGTGATGAAAAAGTTTTTTCCTATGATCATTGAATCGGGATTAAAATTTATATGTAGCATATAAGTAGATCCTGGAAATAATCCAAGTAATTAATCAAAGGTTAATTAATTAATCAATCTCCATTCCAAATTTCATTCAAATCCGTCGACCCCAAAGAGAATATAAACACTACGTTTAAGTCGAGCCCTGTAAGCATGGAGAAGTAACGACGTTTCTTATAGATTTTTCTGTGACCTACTCGCACTCTCACGTAGGTAGCTACTCACACACAAAATTTTGTATTTGTAATATTATTGTGCCTATGTAACCTTTTTTCCACAGAATTCGCCCTATTTACATATATCTATGCTTTTTTCAACCGTTTATATAATTTTACTTACCTGTGCCTCCACAATAGTCTTGCAATACTTTAGTCGCATATTTATATTTACTAAGTTATAAACAATCACCAGGTAAACTATCAAGGAAAAAAGTATTAATCACTACCAACTCAAAAGTAGGGTAATATAACAAATTACAATAGGTAGTAATCAAAGACTATACAAGAAAATATAAATTCCACTCATTATACTCTCATGGAAAACATATCAATATTGTTGCAAAGAGAATATATCACTACGTGTATTGTTGTAACTTAGTTGCCTAGCAACACCAGTAACACAACAAAATTCACTATACACAGTAAGGGTAGATTGTTATTTTCTGTGTATACCTACTATGCATATTATAGTTCTTTGTGATTGTTATAGCCATAGATAAATACTATAATATGTTATAGCGTTACCTATCATCCGTACACAGTACACGTAAAGCTTATTAACGAGCGATCGGTCGACTTTTTATGTTAGATGTAGCCCTAATACATCCTACATCATGTAGTATTGTTCTCCAATGGTTTAATGGTATATACCAACGCCAAAAAAATATCAGTTAACTTTTGACTGATATTCTGCGGCATATACATTTTACGATATCCGCTCTATAAGTTTGCAGGAATTAAAAAGGACGCTTGAACACAACTGAAAATGTTTCCAATCTTCCACAAGTAAACTATAAACAACCCTAAGTTAAAGAAACAAATAAGCTATAAAAACTGGAAAGTTGTCCGAACCAAGGGTCCGAACATTTAAAGCTATATAATTGTAGATATTACTTACCATAACATAATTTTTAGTATGGTCACCCTGTTCTTTCAATTGAAAGTTTCCCATGTTTCACACTACTAAAAAACATGGTCCTAAATTGTAAAGTTGTAACCTCTAGACCACTCCTTGAATTCAGATTTAATTCGGTTAAGCCAGAAATTCTGCTCGTAGTAGTAGTGTGCACGCTTCAATTTTCGTTTTAACGTGTGCCTTCAATGTGTTTATTGGGCGCATACGGAAACGATCTTAGTAGTTACTTACCAGTGCTAGTTATATGCCTAGAAGTAGGAACGTGCACTGTTCACGCGTATTGTTTTTAGGCATAAGGCATATAGGCAGGAAAATAATTATTTTTTTCCGTATCGTCTTGTTGGGTACGACCCCATCCCGGTTGTTATGTTTCGAAGTAGTAGTGTGCACTGTGCACGTATTATCGCTACAAATTTGCGGTGAGTCTACCGCACAAATTTTTGTATCGTATAGAGATCTATGGAGAACCGCGCACTGCGTTGAACCAACGCACGGAGGCATCAGTTGCTGTTGGGACGTGACACCGATATGTCGTCACTATACATACTGGATAGAAAATATTACCGTGACTTCATATACACTCGAGAGCAATGAATCCGGGTCACTTAAAGAATCCTAAAAATCTCGGAAACTAAAAATGCTAGGTTAATGCAATAAATTGTATTTAATAGACAATGTAATACTCCTTAAATGAAGGTATTAAAACTTCTTTGTTATTGTAAAGTTATATCATAAACAAATCAAATTTGAAAAAGGGCCACTTTCGAAGATGGAACTACGAAATTACAGCATTTGGTTTTGCTTTTGTTTGTAATCTGTCATTTATGTGGGTACATAAACCATGTTGATAGTGCTCTATATTCATTATTCAAGCTGAAATTATGTCGCTTACGCCTGAAGAATGCACCAGAATACTATGCTGGAAACCGGCCGGAGTCAGCGCGATACAGCCAGGACTGTCGGTGTGTCGCTGTCAACAGTACAAAGAGTTCTCCGACGTTACGAAGAAACTGGTTCTAACCTACGCAGACCAGGAACGGGCAGAACCAGGTGTACCACAGCACGAGAAGACCGATACTTGGTGAACACCATGCTTCGAAATCGCTTTCTCACAGGAACTGAACTCACAAATCAGTTTCGACGCCTCGGAGGAAGTAACCCAAGTGCATGGACAGTAAGACGTCGGCTTGCTGAATCTAACTTAAAACCCCTTAGACCTGCAAACGGTTCTAAACTGGAGCGTGGGCATCGTATTTCAAGACTAAGATATGCTCAGAGCCACGTAAATTGGAGTATTGAAGATTGGTCAAAAGTTATGTTCTCCGACGAATCAAAATTTATGCTCTACAAGCACGATGGAAGACACAGAGTGTATCGAAGACCAGGGGAAAGATTCAAGCAAGCATGCATCGAAGAAAAAGTAGCCTACGGTGGTGGGTCTGTACTTGTGTGGGCCGGAATTTCTTCTGAAAGTCGCACAGAGCTGGTGATCATAGAAAACGGCTCTTTAACTAGCGAAAGATATGTGGAAGAAATCCTCAATGATCACGTTGGTCCATTTATGGTCAATTTAGGTGAGGATGCTATATTTATGCATGACAATGCCCGACCTCATACAGGTAGGATTGTGAATGACTACCTTCAAGAGATGAACATTACTCGTATGGAGTGGCCAGCGCGCAGCCCGGATATCAACCCGATCGAGCATGCTTGGGACGAGCTAGGCAGATGCGTAAAACAACGAAACCCTCCCCCAATCACGCTTCGTGAGCTCAAAATTGCTCTCACAGAGGAATGGGAGAATATTCCCCAAAATCGTATAAGGAACTTGGTGTACAGCATGCCAAACCGCGTAAACGCAGTAATGGAAGCACGAGGAGGCAATACGAAGTATTAAAATTCAAGAAAATCGTAATAAAGTTCAAAAATTTCATGTTTCCTATTTTTGTTTTAAGGAGAGATCAGCAGT
The DNA here is from genome assembly GCA_917880725.1 of Selenia dentaria. Classification (NCBI taxonomy): domain Eukaryota; kingdom Metazoa; phylum Arthropoda; class Insecta; order Lepidoptera; family Geometridae; genus Selenia; species Selenia dentaria. Next base: position 14,990,374 of record OU862889.1, on the reverse strand, counting down.
TTTTTTCTTTATGTAATTTTGTGTTAATAAAATGTATGGTGACTCATATTTTTTTTACTTTCATTTAAGGAGTATTACATTGTCTATTAAATACAATTTATTGCATTAACCTATCATTTTTAGTTACCGAGATTTTTAACATTCTTTAAGTGACCCGGATTCATTGCTCTCGAGTGTATTTGGTTTTCGTCGTTTCGTCTCTATTAAAATTGTCTCGTTAATATGATTTATATCTCTTTAATGACATTTTTAATAGATAAATGTATAAAAAATAGAATTAATATAATACGGTAAATAAATTACCGCCTACGTATGGTACTTCAATACGGTCTTTTTAAGTAATGTAGGTAAGTATTTTTAGCCACGCATATGTAAGATAATTAAATATATCTACTTAACTACTTTATTCCATGTATATGTAGGTAGGTATATGTAATATAGGTCATTTCGCCAGTTCGCGTCCATTTAGTGCAGTTGGCAAGTTTGAAGGACAAGATAAAAATGTTCCAGCACTAGTTTCAATGAAAAAGTTATGCAATGGGTTCATTATATAGTCTACAATTGGGTTCGCTTTCAGTTTTGTTAGAAACTACTTGTGTTTTTTTTATAAATAGACAAATTTCAAAAATACGCGTTTTACCCACTTTGCGTCCAAAAAATCTAAATTGCGTCCACCCATAGACCATCTTGCGTCCACCAACTAAGAAGGAATGTAGGGAAACCAGAAAAGGAATGTAGGGGTGATATTTTAAAGATAATGTAAAGAAAAATTATATTTTAACAGATTCTTTATTCAAGAATATAGTTATTTGAAAATCAACATTATTATCATTAATAAATCACTATAAATAAAATAAGAATACCTATTTATTCTTCTCAACATTGATAGAACTTAAAACAAAACTAATTAAAAAAAACGAAAAATTATTCTGAAGCAGGTAATTAATAATTTTCAACCTTTTAAAGGCTGCAGGTCAACAACAATCAGTTCTGTTAATTTTACCCTAAAATCACGATATTACAATATCACTGAAGATCAGCCTTGATTGATAAGTTGTTGGCTATATTGTAGCAATAAAACAACACAATAGTTTCGTCTAATCCTACTACTAAAAGAAATGTTGAATCATAATACTTATTATGATTATAAGACAATATATGATTACTATTGCCTTCGAATTTTAATTAATCACACAAATCACATTCAAAAGAATTAATTTTGGCTTCTGAATAACTTAATCCTAGAAACCGCGTGCATTTCAGATGACATCTAATACACTTGTCACGGCCAATGTTTTTTCTCATCGTTATTTTCTACATCAGAAATTAAAACATCGTCACATTCAGCACATTTCATTAGCTCCACGGCTGGTACATTTTCTTTTTCAGATTCCACATCTATGGACTCTATCGTTTACTGTGTGACTTTTATCTTCTTTTTTCGTTTCGGAGCAGTTTTTTGAACCTTTCGAGCTCTCTCCTGTGCTTTTTTCTCTATTCGTTCTAACTTTCTTTTTCGTATTGCTTTCTGTTTTTCGTTCTTGATCTGCTCTTTATTTTCGTAATACTTTTACTCTATTACTACCTTTAGCTATTCAACTACCTTCTTTTCACCATCCACTCCTAGCGCTCGTTCTGGTCCCGGTTTCTTATCGGTATCTTATCTTCTCCATCTGGTCTGCGTCCACTGATTTTGTCCAATAATGTGGTCTTGGGAATAACATATTCTTTGCATATTTGTCTTATCGATTTTTTCTTCTCACGAATGTCACTTAATGCTTTCTTTAAATCTTCTTCTAAAGAAAACATACACTGTTTTCTTTTCTTCTTTCTTACTACCCTCCCAAGAACTCATCTTATACAGGAAAAAATAAACAGTTCACTGCATTTAGTTTGTAAAAAATTTTATGTTAAACTCTTAGTTATGATAAAAAAAATTAATACATAATAAATTATTTTTACAAATAAGTTAAAAAATTATATTTATGATATTATTTGTATTTAATGAATAGCTTAAAAAATGGACGCAATTTGGTAAAATACTATTCCCCTGTAGATATAGTTTGCGTCCACATGTGCTGAACGATATTTGTATCTTTTTCTACAATCATAATAACGTGGACGCAAATTGCTCATTACGATTGCATGATATTAGTACATAAATAAAAAATAAAAACAAATTCCCTTTCATAATTTAATCACATAAAAATAAACACTTACTAAATCATAAATAGACGAGTTCGCGTCCATTGTGGTCGCAAAGTGCAAGTGTTATAAATTCGGTGTAGTAATTCGCGTCCACCTTATTTTAACTGTTAACTTAAAAAAAAACAACCAAATACATAATTAATATTACTCCTTTTTTCATGCTTTATGTCTAGAAACAGCTGTGTATTCTAAAATACGCATAAAACAATAAAATACTTACCGTCGAACGCGCCCCTGCACACTATTTTTTTTGCAGACATTCCGCGCGTCCGCGCTTCTTTGTTGAAGAACTGAGATTAACTATTTTTTCTACACATGATTGATTGGCACACAGAACTTTTGTCTATGTGTGTGTGCCTCTTATACGATACGGTATTGGCGGTAACGACTTTTCGGTGATTTAGTGTGTGAATATACCTATTTTCGAGAATTTTTATAGGGAGGTCCGAAAAATGGACGCGAATAGGGTGATGGACGCGAACTGGCGAAATGACCCCATATACGTACATATAATACAATATAATGTATAATACAATATATAATGGAATAATATAACTATATACCTACATATACATAGAATCATCATATTCATTTGACAGGCCGGTTGGCGCAGTTGGTAGCACCCCTGCCTTCTGAGCCGCTGGTCCCGGGTTCGATCCCCGGACTGGTCAAACATTTGTGTGCATGAACATGTCTGTTTGATCTGTGTCTGGGTGTGTAATATGTATTTAAGTATGTATATCAGTCATCAGGTTACCATAGTACAGGCTCTGCCTAATTTGGGACCTGAAGACCTTTGTGTGGATGTTGTCCCATATTATATTTATTAAACATTGAAATTTATAGAGAAAAATTCCATCCTCTGACGGGATTCGAACCCGCGTCTTCTGACTCTCCGTGTCAGACTCCATTGACCAACTAGGCCACCGAGGTTCTGGTCCGAGCATCGAATTTTAACTCTCTATTTGACTAACCGTCTTGCGGGGACGGAGCAACATCTATTGGACAGTTTAACAGTACCCATCCAACCAAAAGAAGCATTATTTAGAAATACTTAAACTTTCGTTTTGACATCGCAGCCCTTGTAATTTTTATAGTATTACTTTTCAAAGCTTTAGCGATCTCAAACATTAAAATTTATAGAGAGAAAAATTCGATCCTCGGACGGGATTCGAACCCGCGTCTTCTGACTCTCCGTGGCAGACGCCATTGACCAACTAGGCCACCGAGGTTCTGGTCCGAGCATCGAACTTTATTCATTTTATTCAATTTATTCATTTTACTCATTTTATTCATTTTATTCAATTTATTCATTTTATTCATTTTATTCATTTTATTCATTTTATTCATTTTATTCATTTTATTCATTTTATTCATTTTATTCATTTTATTCATTTTATTCATTTTATTCATTTTATTCATTTTATTCATTTTATTCATTTTATTCATTTCATTCATTTTATTCATTTTATTCATTTTATTCGTTTTATTCGTTTTATTCGTTTTATTCGTTTTATTCGTTTTATTCGTTTTATTCGTTTTATTCGTTTTATTCGTTTTATTCGTTTTATTCGTTTTATTTATTTTATTCATTTTATTAATTTTATTCATTTTATTAATTTTATTCATTTTATTCATTTTATTCATTTTATTTATTTTCAAAGTCAAAATCATTTATTCAATTTAGGCATCAAAGACGCACTTATGAACGTCAACTTTTCATTATAATGTACTTTAAAGACTCTACCGCCGCGTTCCAAAATATATAGAGCCCACCGAGAAGAAGCGGCAAGAAACTCGGGGCCATTCTTTTTATATAGATGTTTACAATGTTTCTACTTAGGTACTACAAATATTACAATCTATGGGTGGCAGAGAGACAGCTTGCCAGAAGTGGAGTATTCCAAGCATCTTTATCTTCTATATAATGTCGAACTTTATAGTAAGCTTTTTTTACTAAAACGCTTTTTACAGTCAACTTGAATTTGCCCTCTGTGAGCTCAGTTATGTGCTTTGGGATTTTATTGTAAAAACGCACACAATTTCCTAGGAATTACTTATTAGTCTTCGCAAGTCTAAAACTAGGTACAGCTATCCTATTTGTATTTCTGGTATTAAAAGTGTGGTGATCACTATTTAACTTATATTTATGTAAATTTTTACGAACATACATTATATTTTCAAATACATATAAGGAAGATAACGTTAATATATTGATTTCTTTAAATAAATCTCTCAAAGATTCACGGGGACCCATTTCGTATATAGTTTCGTATAATTATTTTTCGTATATTTTATTCATTTTATTCATTGTATTCATTTTATTCATTTTATTCATTTTATTCATTTTATTCATTTTATTCATTTTATTCATTTTATTCATTTTATTCATTTTATTCATTTTATTCATTTTATTCATTTTATTCATTTTATTCATTTTATTCATTTTATTACTTTATTTATTACTGGCTACGCTCTGTGGTTTCGCCCGCGTGGTGAAGGACGATAATGATGAATAAAATATAGTTCGTTACTCGGGCATAATGTAGCTTCTTCTGGCAAAAGAATGTATTCTATCGGTTCAGTAGTTTTTGCGTTTATCCATTACAAACAAACAAAAAATCATATCCCTCCTCTTTATTATTAGAGCAGATACGGCTAATACCAAGATATGAATAATGTGGCCTAGTTTGTACGGGCGTAACTATTGCTTATTTTAACATGAAAAAGTAGTCATTGTGACATAACTGTAATAGTTAGACATGTGGTATTGCTGACTTCACTGTCAATATTGATGTCTTCTTTGATGATTTGAGGGGCTATGTTTACCTTTTGTTAGGTTAGGTTAGTAATCTTAATAAGTTTATACAATTACAATTGTGCGTGGCGAGTATTGGCAAAATCCCCCCAATGACAGACACATTAGGAACCAGGCCCCCAGTCCCCGGCAGTCCCGCTATCCCTGGCTACGGTAGCGGCCACAGTAACGGTGGGGCAGGGGGTGCTGAGGTGGAGGATATGTATGAGGACATTAGTAGGGCCATACATACCTCTGAAACGCACTTTCTAGTTGTTATGGGGGACTTCAACGCGAAGTTGGGTAAGAGAAGCAAGGATGAGTTAAAAGTGGGGCAATTTGGATATGGACAACGGAACCGTAGGGGACAGAGGTTGGCCGACTTCCTGGAGAAAGAGGGACTCTTTATGATGAACTCTTTCTTTCAGAAGCCACCTCACAGGAAATGGACCTGGCTGAGTCCCGATGGTTCCACGAGAAATGAGATTGACTTCATTATGACCACCAAAAGGCAAATATTCACTGATGTCTCCGTGATCAACAGGGTTAAAACCGGTAGTGATCACCGAATGGTAAGAGGCACGGTGAATATTAATGTCAAACTGGAGAGGTCTCGTCTGATGAAGTCTACGCTCCGACCCACTCGTGCCCATATACAAGACCCCGAGAGCTTTCAACTTGAGCTATCCAATCGCTTCGATTGCCTTGAGAACATCGCTTTAGTGGACGAGATCAATAACAGGTTAGTAGAAACTGTCCATACAGTGGGTCCCAAATACTTTAAACCCCACCGTACAGATAGGCCACAGAAACTCTCCAACGATACCCTCAACCTCATGGCTGAACGACGCTCACTGAAAATGCAGTCTTCGCATGATGCTGAAGCATATAGGCTGCTCAATAGACGAATATGGAAGTCCTTGCGACACGACATCCGGATCTTTAATACAAACCGTATTAATCTGTCCGAATCAGCAAGCCTTATTCGAGTTAAGTTTCATTCATAAATCTATTGTTATTTTTTGCGCTGATGCGGACGGGTTAAAGAGACGATAGAGCGGATTTAAGGCTCCAAAATGTTTGCAAGAGACATGTCTATTGGGCAAAGCCAGTTGACGAAGCTGAAGAGAGAAGACGGCAGTGTAGCGTTGACCAAAGCAGAAGTATTAGGAGAGGTAGAGAGTTTCTACGGACAGCTATACACCTCGGTCGCTAAACCTGTTAGCAGCTCGGCCAAAGACCCAAGAGCCAAGCTGACCCGACATTATACCGAAGATATCCCGGACATCAGCCTATACGAGATTAGAATGGCCTTGAAACAGCTTAAGAACAACAAGGCGCCTGGTGACGACGGTATCACATCTGAGCTTCTGAAAGCGGGTGGAACACCGGTACTTAAAGTCCTTCAGAAGCTCTTTAATACCGTCTTACTCGAAGGTTCAACGTCAAAAGAATGGAACAAAAGCGTGGTGGTGCTGTTCTTCAAGAAAGGTGACAACACTTTACTTAAAAATTACAGACCCATCTCGCTTTTGAGCCATGTTTATAAGCTGTTTTCGAAGGTCACAACGAACCGTCTCAGTCGCAGGTTTGATGAATTCCAGCCTCCGGAACAAGCCGGTTTCCGAAAAGGCTATATTACCATAGACCACATCCACACGCTACGGCAAGTTATACAGAAGACCGAAGAGTATAACTTGCCTCTTTGTTTAGCGTTTGTGGACTATGAGAAAGCCTTTGATTCGATCGAGACGTGGGCAGTGCTTGAGACTCTCCAGCGGTGCCGTATTGACTATCGGTATATCGAAGTGGTGAAGTGTTTGTACAAAAACGCCTACATGTCAGTCCGAGTACAGGAGCAGAGTTCGAAGGCAATTCCATTGCAAAGAGGCGTGAGACAGGGAGACGTTATATCTCCGAAACTGTTCACCGCTACATTGGAAGACGCCTTCAAGCTTCTGGAATGGCAAGGACTTGGCATTAATATTAACGGCGAATACATAACTCACCTTCGATTTGCCGACGATATTGTAGTCATGGCAGAATCCATGGAAGACCTCAGTACAATGCTCGAAGGCCTCCATCGAGTTTCCCAACGGGTAGGTCTTAAGATGAACATGGATAAGACGAAAATTATGTCTAATGCCCATGTTGTACCTACCCCAATATCAGTTGGGAACTCAGTTCTCGAAGTTGTTGACGAGTACATCTACCTGGGACAGACAGTCAAACTAGGCAGGTCCAACTTCGAGAAAGAGGTCAATCGTCGAATCCAACTCGGCTGGGCAGCGTTCCGGAAAATTCGCGAAGTCTTCTCGTCAAAAATACCTCAGTGCCTCAAGACAAGAGTCTTCGGCCAATGTGTGTTACCAGTGATGACTTATGGCACTGAAACGTGGTCTCTTACTATGGGCCTCATAGAAAAGCTCAAAGTCGCACAACGAGCTATGGAGAGGGCTATGCTCGGGGTTTCTCTACGTGATTGAATCAGAAATGAGGAGATCCGTAGAAGAACGAAAGTCACCGACATAGCCCAGAAGATTAGCCAGTTGAAGTGGCAGTGGGCAGGGCACATAGCACGCAGAACAGATGGCCGATGGGGCCGAAAGGTTCTGGAGTGGAGACCACGGACCGGCAAGCGCAGCGTAGGTCGTCCACCGACACGGTGGACAGACGACCTGATGAAGGTCGCAGGACGACGTTGGATGCAGGCCGCTTCCAACCGGTCCTTTTGGAAAATCATGGGGGAGGCCTATGTTCAGCAGTGGACGTCCTACGGCTGAGATGATGATGATGATGATGTAAATTTTGGCACCAACGATTCTTAACAGATTATCAAAAGAGCATTCTGAAATACCCGAAAATCTTTTTTGGATACGAAAGTAGCTCGTTATATCTTACGAAAAACAAGCCCTTCATAGATCTTAAGGCCGTCAAGGGATGTACCCAAAACCGTTTGGGTACCCTTTTTTACGTAATAATAAATATATACAGATAGCAACTCTTTTATGGTAGTCCATAACGGTGACGTGTAGTGTGGGGTCCACAGCTATATTCGAATAACAAAACGTGCCCTATAGTCAACCATCCCCGGTCTCCCCTATTCGAATAACAAAACGTACGTTTGTTTCACCGCAGTGCACGGACCCCTCACTGCGTGTATGCTATCGCACGGTAGAAAAAACGCAACGCAAAGCAGTGCGCGCACGGCCTAAATCATTAGTGACGCTGCGCTGCGCAGTGTGCGTAGCCAGTTGCCGTGTTGCCAACCTTGGCAAACCAAAAAGCAGCAAATCTAAATTTCTAAACATTATACTACTGTCTTAATTTTTATACAGATTTATGTAGTATATAGGCAATTACCTAGGTACTGTTTGATTTACCACAACTTATCTTTATTTAAATACGTATTAGGTTAATAAGGAAGAAAAATAAGTAATTATAATTGTTCATTCTTCAAATATTCATACAAAACATTTACTCATAATTATCAAATTCCGTATCTTCAATATTTTCTGCCTTATTTTTTTTGTTAAAATCATACATGCTCGGAATGTTTTTTTTTCAAATGATTTACGGTTGCATTCAATTAATAACATTCCTTAATTACTGATTTGATTTTGTGTGTATTGTGCCTTTGATTGTCGCTGTGGACAATTTGTTTCTTAAGGTGATAACAAATTATCAGTCGGTTACTTAACTCAGTGTCTTAGGCCGTGCGCGCACTGCGTTGCGTTTTTATAACGCATACTCTGTGAAGTACGGAGAGTCATAGAAGTGCGCGCACTGCGGTGAATTCATCGCTACAAATTTGCGGTGAGTCTACCGCAAATTTTTGTATCGTATAGTGATCTATAGGGAACCGCGCACTGTGTAGAAAAAAACGCACGGAGGCATCAGTTGCTGTTAGGACGTGACACCGATATGTCATCACAATACAAGATAAGAAATAATCGAATAATAAAGAATACCGTGACTTCGTATTTTTGGTTTTAATCGTTTCGTCTCTCTTAAAATTGTCTCATTAATGTGATGTATATCTCTTTAATGACATTGTAATCGATAAATGTATTAAAATAAAGGGAATAATAATAATAATAGCCTTGGTTGGCCGTCCGGGGGTGGAGACGCAAGAAGAAAAAAAACCCGTGGCGCGCTTGGCGCTATGCACCGCGCCGTAGTTCCACAAGACATCCCTGTTTTCTGTTTTGGTACAAATTTCTACTGTTTTCGTTCAAAGTTCTACTGTTATATATGCACACCTTATAGTACCATAAGTACGTACCTACAGTCCAGATCGGCATAAGTCGGGTCTTAATTGCATTGCGTTTTTTCTATCGTGCGGTAGAATAAACGCAGTGAGGGGTCCGCGCACTGCGGTAAAACAAACGCACGTTTTGTTATTCGAATATAGCTGTGGCCCCACGCTACACGTCATCGTTATGGGCTACCATAAAAGAGTTGCTATCTGTATATATTTATTATTACGTAAAAAAAGGGTACCCAGACGGTATTGGGTACATCCCTCGACGGCCTTAAAACCTATGAAGGGCCTATTTTTCGTAAGATATAACGATCTACTTTCGTATCCATAAAGTTTTTCGGATATAACAGAATGCTCTTTTGATAATTTGTTATGAATCGTTGGTACCAAAATTTACTACAAAGACACAAATTGGAGTATTGTTAAAATGAAATTATAAAAAAATTGTAATTGTATAAACTTATTAAGATTACCTAACAAAAGGTAAACATAGTCCCTCAAATCATCAATATTGACAATGAAGTCCGGAATACCACAAGTCTAACTATTACTATTAGAGTTATGTCACAATGACTACTTTTTCATGTTAAAATAAGCAATAGTTACGCCCGTGCACACTAGGCCACATTATTCATATCTTGGTATTAATCGTATCTACTCTATTATTAAAGAGGAAAGATATGATTGTTTGTATGTTTGTAATGGATAAACGCAAAAACTACTGAACCGATAGAATACAATCTTTTGCCAGAAGAAGTCACATTATGCCTGAGTAACAAACTATATTTGATTCATCACCATTATCATCCTTCACCACGCGGGTGAAACCGCGGAGTATAGCCAGTAATAAATAAACTAATAAATGAATATGATGATTATAAGTAAGTAGTAAAGTATATATATTTAATTATCTTACCTATGTGGCTAAAAATACTTACTTACATTACTTAAAAAGACCATATTGTTGTACCATACGTGCCTACGTATGGTACTTCAATATGGTCTTTTTATAATCAATATGGTCTGGCAATGACCGTATTTTATTAATTCTATTTTTTAATTGTTATCACGGATTTCATCCGGTCCTTTACAAAGGCACTTATACAAAACAGTAATTGAATGACTGGCTTATTTCTTAGAGCAGACTCTAACTAGATACCTACTTGAAAAAAGTTTATAACTCTGCAGTTACAAAAATAAACCTACATATTAGCCATTAATTTGTTTTATGTACGGTCTTCCACCTCAAAAGTAAAATCAACCCTTTATCGAATCACTTTTTTGTCATTCGGTTTGTCTGTCTATCTGTCAAGATCCTTATCATTAATAAATTTAAAAAACGAATTTACTATTGAATATTGTTAAGAAGTATTTAATTAGTATAAAAATTGTATAACAAACTTATTATTTGCGGTTGCGGCAATAAGCGTGTTTATCGATCGACAGTTTGTACTTTGACCTAGTATGTCTATAGTTTTAAAGCAATAAATTAAGATACTTTCTTAATGTTTCGTAATGTAACACTTGGCGTGCGAGGTGAAATCTCACTTAGCCAGTATTTTTTTAGACTTAATTGAGTTACCTAAACGTTCATTTTGTAAATTGAACATGCAATAAAAACAAGATAATTTTACAGTATATGTAGAATACTAACTGCTCTCCACGGTTTGACCCACGCGGGGATGGATGATGATGAATCAAATGTAGCGTATCTTACTCGGGCAAAATAAGTATAGCTTTCTACTAGTGAAAGAATTGTTTGAACCTGTTATGTAGTTTTTGCGTTTATCCGTTACAAACCAACTATTAAATCTTTCCTCTTGTTTATCAGAGTAGATAAGGATTAACACCAAATTACGAATATTGTGGCCAAGTTGGTACTAGCGTTAACATTGCATATTTTAACACGAAAAAGTAGTTATCGTGACATAACTGTAATAGTTAGACATAAAATGTGGTATACTCGTAGCTTACTTTTTTGTAGACATTGATATCTCATATAAAACTATACTATATCACTTTGCTCTATTGTCAAGTCTCAAATTTCCGCAGTTTACGCGATATAAGGATTTTTCGGCGTAACTACTTATTGCATATAATAAAATGAAAAAGTAGTTAATAAGACATAACTGTAACAGTTACATATATGGTATCACAGACATAATTGTATTAATTGATGTCCTAATACTTTATCCATCACTCTGCTCTATTGTCAATACTTTCCACAGCGTACGCGATATAAGGATGTTTTTTTTAATATTATTTTCACACCTTGGGTTAAATTATCGAAGTTTTCATGCGGATCCCTAACTTTACTACCGACTTCCAAAAAAAGGAGGAGTATTTTTTTATGTTTGTTACATCATAACTTTTGATTAGGTAGACCGATTCTCAAAATTCTTTTTTTTGTTTTAAAGTTGGTGCTTCCCGTGTGGTCCCATTTAGAAAGGTACGACACTTATGTTTTTACCCTAATAACATCATTTCCGCCGCTACTTTTTGGTCACGTGATGTCTAGAAACTTCTGTACAAATTTTATTTTAATCAAAACAAAGTAATTGGATTTACTATTTGCATGATAATTTTTTTTTATTCATGGAGGAGTTATTTGCTCCAACCACTAATAAATTATCATTACATTGTAATTTATTTTTGACTGTGTAACTACATACATACGATACAGTACCACTACGTTTTTACAAATTCTGCCACAGCCAATGTAGAGTTTTAGGCAGTGCGCGCACTGCGTTGCGTAATCTGTGAATTACGGAGTCATAGAAGTGCGCGCACTGTGGTGAAATAAACGCTTGCGGTGAAGCCATCGCTACAAATTTGCGATGAGTCTACCGCACAAATTTTTATATCGTTAGTCTCGTGGGAGACGTTACGTTCTTCTTTCTTCAGCTTCGTCAACTGGCTCTGCCCAATAGACCTGTCTCTTGCAAACACTTTGGAGCCCTTGTTCCGCTCTATCGTATCTTTAATACAATTAGTATTAAAGATCCGGATGTCGTGTCGCAAGGAAATTCAAATTGTTTATTTGTAAGAATATTGTTTCTTGTTACAGTTCTTGTGTATGATAATAAAAATTATGTCCCAAACATTCTACCGTTTCCAAATGTACAAATATTTAAAATTAATTAGTTATAATACTTTTATATTATATATTATTATTTAAAACGTATTTAAAATTCTCAAGAGGTTACTAATTAGCAATATAAAGAAATGATTAAACAAATTGATGTTATACAAAATAAACTGAAATATTAAAGATTCAATAACTATATAAACAAATAGAAAAATGTCAGTTCCATAATACAAAATTAAAATAGTATTAGTAATTTAATTGCAGAACATGTTAGCAACTTTAGGTCAATGTATTATCAGACGAGTCAACAGAGTGTCAATGTTTCATCAGGATTAAAGCTAAAAATACAAATTACAATAAAATTTGTCTTCTAAGAACTCCTTTACAGAATAATAACATTTGCTTATCAGAAGTTGAAATAGATCACGTTTGAATTTGTTAAAACAATACTCCTTAAAACAATTTGGGAGCTTATTGTATATTCGAATGTTCATACAATATGAATTATTTTTATGCATTACTATACGTTGTATTGGAACATATAAATTGTGTCTATGTCTTCTACTTCTGTGCATGATGTCATCTTGTTTATCAAACAAGGCATGGTTTCGATGGACAAATAGACTAACCTCTAAAGTATAAAGACAAGGTAGGGGTAATATATTATGCCTTTTAAAGAGCGGCAACTTTCCAAAAAATCGGCACCACAAAGCGATCTAACGCATTTTTTCTGGACTATTAGTGCTTTCACAGAGTCTACAGAATTGCCCCACATGACAAGACCGTACCGTAACACTGAAGACACATAGCCGTGATAGGCACTGAGTGCAGCTTCAACAGTAGCTATACGTCTAATTCGCTCTAAAACATATACGTATCGGTCAAGTTTGCTACATTTTTTTTCAAGATGAGCCTTCCATTTACAGTGTTTATCTATATATACCTAAAAGGCTATACCTAAAAATGTCGTTGAGTCAACTTCTTCTAGCAGGATATTATTATAGATAACGTCAAGTTGCAAATGATTACTATTATAGGTTTGGAATTGAATAAATTTAGTTTTATCAATGTTTACGTGTAGATCATTTAATTTAAGCCATGTCATTAAGCATTTTAGTGAATTATTTATGTCAAGTTCGAATTTGTTTAAGTCAGGTCCTTCAATAAGTAGGGTGATGTCGTCAGCATAAAGAAAGTATTTATGCGTACATACATCAGGAAGGTCATTAATGTATAATAGAAAGAGTAAAGGGCCTAATATACTGCCCTGTGGAACTCCACGTTTATTTATTTGATATAAAGACTTGCACGTGATTTTATTACGGCCAGAATAAGTTGGGATTTCAACATATTGCATACGATTAGTAAGATAACTTTTAAACCAGTTCAATGCGTTACCTCTGATACCATACTTTTCGATTTTATGTAGCAAAATTGTGTGATTAACGAAGTCGAAAGCTTTAGTTTAGACATATCTAAAAAAATAGACACAATGAGAACTTTTCGGTTTAAGCTTTCGGTTATAACTTTGATGAGTGAGAAACAAGCCATAGTTGTGGACATGTTTTTCCTAAAACCAAATTGTTCCGCTTAATTATGTTTTTTTTAGTTATAAAACTGAACACTTTCATATAGATAACCTTTTCAAATATTTTAGAGATAATAAATATAATAAATTATAGTTATTCATGATATCTGTTTTACCCTTTTTATGCAATGGTTTCACTACAGATAATTTTAGGCGCGCTGGAAAGATTCCTTGTGAAAGAGATAAGTTTATAATGTAACTCATAGGTTTAGCTAATATTTTAGAACATACTTTTATCATTTTTGTGTTTATGTCATCAAATCCTGTCGAATAGTATTTTTAGTGATAAAATAATTTTATTAATGTCAATATGATCTACTGGAGTCAAAAACATTGTATTAGGATTGTTAGAAATGTCAAAAGGGTAATGCAATGTATTGAAAAATTGAAATTTGTCAGGGTTATTTGTCATATTAATAAAAAATGTGTTGAATAATTCGGCTATCTGCTCAGGTTGAGTATATTTTTTATCATCTACAAATATATTATTAATTTTAGTTGATTTGTCAAATTTGCCGACTACTTTGGTTTTAATGATTTCCCAAGCAGCCTTACAACAGTTATTATCACTAACAATGAACCTGGTGTTGTTAATCTTTTGCGCATCACACATGCTTCTCTTAAAGATCTTATTGTAAGCAACATATTTATTTTTGTTCCTGTTTTTATTTGAGGCACATAAATGATAATGTAGGTATAGGTGGCGTTTATTGACTGAAGAACGTTTTAGCTCTTTTGTTATCCATTTGTTTTTTTATTGGTTAGTTAGTTACTTTGACAAGAACTATGGGAAAACATAAGTTGTAGGATAACGACACAGTGTCATGAAAACAGTTAAAAGCCAAGTCCAAATTATTAATTTTATATAACTCTGAAAATGATAGAGATGACAAACTTGTTATGAATTTTCTGATGTTGTCATTTCCAAAGTCTCTTCTGCTTTCAAACCAAAATTTCCTATGAATATGAGATATATTTTCATTAGTTTGGGTAGCGACATCAAAAGTCTGCCCAGTCTCGTGATCTGATAAAGCTAAGATGTGTATATCAGCTACAACCGTCGTTATGTTACTCGCTATTAAATCAAGGCAAGAATTCTTACGAGTAGGTTTGTTTATATGGATATTTATATTATAGTTACTCAAAATAGATGCAAATTTTTTGTAATTATTGTTGCGGTTAAGAATATTGATATTCCAATCGCCACACAAAATTACATTTTGGTATCTCTTTTCATAAGTTTTATCAGAAGTTTATCTAAATTGTCCAAGAACTTTGCCACTTTTGCAGTTCTGTCATCAGTACAACTCCTATTAATGCATATCACATACATTTTCAATAGGGGAATTTCAACAGCACAATTCTCAAAATGATATAGAACTGGGTCAATTGGTTGTAGAGATTTGCAGTCTAAACTATTTTTGGACAAGATACAAGTTCCCCCCCTTTTTTCATTTGGTCTTGATAAAGATGATACAAGTTTGTAGTTTTTTATAATAATATTAGATTCAGTGCCGCGTTTTACAAAGGTCTCTGATAAGCATATTATGTCTATCTTGATATTTTTCTTTTCGAATTCATCAAGAGTTATTTCTAACAAGTCTTTCTTGTTTAAGAGGCCTGCCATATTCTGATGCAAAAGCGTACAAGCCGTTTTATTTACGAAAAAACGTTTTATCATTACGTTTCGCTGACATTTTAGAAAAAAATAGGGAATAGTTCCTCTAAGTGATATGTCAGATTGACATGATGTTTTGGGAATTAACTGTTTATTGAAGTAGTAAGGAATGGTGCCTTTTTTCTCCTCCACAACTATCTTCAAACTAACTTTGCTTGCATTGGGCTTTAGAACTGTCATAATTTCATAGTTTCCTGCCATTGCTTTTTGTAGGTTAATGTTATCTATTTCAATGTTAATTTTTGAGCAAATAAAGTTCCTCGAGATAGTTTTGGTCGTAATAATGTCATTCATGTCTAAATATTTACAATTGCTTGAATTTTTGACTATCAAATTTATGTTATAATTTAGCCTGTCTACATTCAGATATGGATTATATAGTACAACACTCAGCAAAAAAACTTGACAATTTCTCAATATATACATAATATTACACAAGTTAGAATATACTACAAAAGGATTTTTGTCATTAGCCCCCACACTCAATAAAACAATATCATTTTTACCTAAACTTCTAGATAGGTTTTCGGCACTAGTCAATATATTTAATGATGTCGCATTAGGTTTTGTAAGTGCTGTAGCATCATAAACATCGTTCCATTTATTCGCTCTTCTAAGTTTGATAATTCTTTCCGCATAGCCGGTGACCTGCTGATCACCGTATAACAATTCGGGGCTTAGCCTTCCTAGAGTCTATATTAATAGGATGAGCCAATGTCTCACTGACTTCCTTCTTCCCAAAACATAGTTCCTGAGGACGTCCGAGATTTGTGTCATTCGGGTGTAGTATCTTAAACGTTTATTTTATTACTCTCGTTTGGTTTACGGTCAGGTGCGTAGTTAAGAGGTTTGCATACAATATTCCCCGAATGGAGAGGAGATACTCGTGGTGTTTTCATCTGTATATTTAAAAGCCTTTTAGCGTTTATTTTTTTATTTTTTTTATTCCCTTTTTTATTTAGGGACTTTGAGTCGTGCACCGACTATGTCAGTCCCATAGTTTACTCAAAAGTTTTGTACACATTTTTACACTTTATCCTTGAGCATCTTATATGTGGACTGATAGAGCATCCCAGCTGCATTAGATGTTGGCGCAGCTAAAATGCTCTGAATCAGGCCCACATCAAGGCGGTTAACTTTTAGCGGTTGGTGTAGACATGCGTTTTCTCAGTGGAGACGGATTGAAACATGTTTCTTCTGTAATTTTTTTTAGGAGGTCATTATGCTTAATTTTTTCAGCTACGTTTTTCTTCAAATTTACGATTTCACCGTTCGAAAATTTCAAATTAGAGAGTCCTCCTGGACAGCATTTGTGGGCTCGCTCTGTGTGGTAACATCTAGCATAGTCGAGTTAACGAAAGATCTAGACAATTCTATAGTTGAAGTACCATGAGTATACCTAGCTCTCCTGTGTCTTCGCATCGTAACGAATTCCATTGATTTAAATGTAGTTTGTATTTGTATTTGTATTTTTACTTTAAAAAGATCTCGTAAGGACTTCCATATTCGTTTATTGAGCAGCCTATATGCTTCAGCATCATCCGAAGACTGCAGTTTTAAGGAGCATCCTTCAGCCATGAGGTTGAGGGTATCGTTGGAGAGTTTCTGTGGCCTATCTGTAAGGTGGAGTTTAAAGAACTTGGAACCCACTGTATGGACAGTTTCTACTAACCTGTTATTGATCTCGTCCACTGAATCGATGTTCTCAAGGCAATCGAAGCGATTGGACAGCTCAAGTTGAAAGCTCTCGGGGTCTTGAATATGGGCACGAGTAGGTCGGAGCGTAGACTTCAACCGACGAAACCTATCAAGTTTGACATCAATATTCAATGTGCCTCTTACCATTCGATGATAACTACCGGTTTTCACCCTGTGGATCACGGAGACATCAGTGAATATTTGTCTCTTGGTGGTCATAATGTAGTCAATCTCATTTCTCGTGGAACCATCGGGACTCAGCCAGGTCCATTTCCTATGAGGTGGCTTCTGAAAGAAAGAGTTCATCATAAAGAGTCCCTCTTTCTCCAAGAAGTCGGCGGGTATAATAAATATATACAGATAGCTCTTTTATGGTAGTTCATAACGATGACGTGTAGTGTGGGACCCACTACTTTCGTATCCGTTTTCAGATATGAAAGTAGATCGTTATATCTTACGGAAAAGTCCTTCAAGTGATGTACCCAATACCGTTTGGGTACCTACCTTTTTTACGTAATAATAAATATATACAGATAGCACTTTTATGGTAGTCCATAACGATGACGTGTAGTGTGGGACCCACAGCTGTATTCGAATAACAAAACGTGCGTTTTTTTCACCGCAGTGCGGACACCTCACTGCGTTTATTCTACCGCACGGTAGAAAAAACGCAACGTAAGGCAGTGCGCGCACGGCCTTAGACTGTTGCCAAAAGGTGCGTTCGTTTAGCTTATGAGGGCACTGGTGGCGTTGTCATTGATGGCTCTTTTGTTAAAGCGTTCGTAAAGCTCAAAAACGTTACTTTTGCCACTTTTGCCCACACCCTATTCGAACGCTCAACTGAGCTTAAGACCTAAAATCTCATGATTATGCTGTCAAATACATAGCTGTCAAAAAACGATCACAAACAAGAACAACCATGCTCCGGACGTGGGTCAAAAATTGCACATCATCTTTTTTAAATTCTAACGCCCTATGTTTTTAGCGTTATTTTCGCTAAAAACGATCACAAATAGCCTATTCGAACGCACTAAAAATAATGAAAATTAGTTCCGTGTCAAAACTTTCTTGCCAAGCTGTATTTGTTGCTTAGCGTCAAATTTTATCGGTTTTATTATATATATATATGGCAATCAAAAATTTAATGTCAGTTTGACAACCAAGGACAACCAACCAAACAAAACGTAACCTCTTTTCTTGAGTTGTGTTGTTTGTGACAAGACGTTGTGAGGTTAGAATATTTTATTTTTATATCCATTTGAATCTTTGCTAATTCTGACAAAACGCGGGTCTTAATACTATTTATCAATTTGTGGTAAATTCATCTCGCGATAGTGTGATATATTTTCATCGAATTCTAGCCGGAAGTGGTCCAAAGTAATGTGATAGTGTCAGAGACTCCTTGAGTCAATCTTTGCCCATATATCCCCGAAGATGTTTGCAAACGTTCTATCGTACAGACGAGAAGGTACTGATGTTTTTGTATTTCATTGCAGAACGTCATGCCTTTCGAGCGGTTCGTACAGCCAGGGCGCGTCGCCTTGGTCGCCGACGGTCCCTTGAAGGGAAAACTAGTTAGCGTAATTGACGTTATCGATCAGACACGCGCTCTCGTCGATGGACCTTGTAGCGGCGTTTCCAGACAACAGATCCGCCTGAACCAGTTGCATCTAACTAAATTCCTTCTGAAATACCCCTTCACGGCCCCTACACGTGTAGTGAGGAAAGCGTGGACAGATGCCAAGCTCGACGAAAAATGGGCCGACAGCCAGTGGGCTCAGAAGCTGGCCAACAAAGAGAAGCGTTCTCAGATGACTGACTACGACAGGTTTAAGCTGACGTCTGCCCGCGTAAAGAGGAATCGCGCGAGAACGGCGGTGTTCAAAAGTCTGAAGGCGAAGGCAGCGCGCTCCGGTACTTTCGGCAAAAAGTTGATCCCTAAGACTGCAGTCAAAAAACCCCGCGTGAAGCCTGCTGAGTCCAAAAAGAAGGCGAAGAAGTAATTCTTTTGTGTCTAAGTTTTGAACAGTGACCTGAAGGACTTTTTTAATAAAGAATTACTCTAAGCTTATTGAATGTATAATTGTTTGCACTTTCCAAAAGTGTGGTAATAGGTGAGTTCTGCTGGTTGTTTAGAACATGTGGTGTTTTTTCTTTACTGAATTTTCTTTCTTTTACAGATTGATACAGTAGCTACATAGAAGAAAGGTAAGAAAATCATGTATTTTATTTCTAAGCAGGCAATAAAGAATACACAGAACATTTTTTTTACTATAGTCTCATTTGTATAAACCTCCAATGATTTCTAAAATATCAAATTGCTGATTAAAATAGTGTATTGCGATTTTTATTGTAATTTGTTCTAGCCTAACTATATTCAATATCTTTCAGGATCACCAATTATAATACCAGGCTGTTTATCAAAAGATTTTGAAAACTCATTGACATGGCTATGTGATAATGCTGGTAAGTTTTATATGATAATGCTACTAAAATGACAAGTGGTAGTCGTGCATTTGAGGGTAAGCACAATAATCTTGCTCATAACAGTTGCAATGAAAGCCAGAACTTTGAGTGAAGTTTTGTGTGAACAGTTTGTAGTCACTTTGAAGTATTCGTTTAGTTCCTTGTGTACTACAAAATTTGTCAAAGGATAACCTCGGAGCGCACTTGGAGTGCAACTTTTCGCACTAACGCCGTTCTGAACCTCAGGGTAAAGCACTTACTTGGTTGTTTTATCTAGAGCATTCCGAACCTCTGACCGTCGCAACTTTTTAACCATCAAAATCGATCGGTAAATGGTTGCAACCCTCATCTGACATAAATTTCACCAATCAAACTACAACAAACTTCTTCTCTCTTCTCAAAGAAAATTTGATAAGGATCAAGTGATCTGTCAAAGTCTGTTTGAGGTTAGAAAACAATGGTGGCTGTTCCGTGCCTCAGAGAGAGTTAGCAAACAACTGCACTCATCAGGTTCTGAACGGCCCCCTGTAGCACTTATGCACAAATTTTTCGCTCAGAGTTTATACCAGTAAGTTTGGTTTCCCTTCATACTGATATCTGAGTTCAAATAAGTTCCAAAGTTACCCTTTGGATGGCAAAATTGTGGTAACGCCGTACAAGTCATATAAACAAGAATGTTAAGTAACCTTATGGATTTTATTGATACCAAGAAATCAGCCTCGTTTTACTCAGTCTCTGATATACAGAAGTTTATGATTTTGATGATGAATTTAAAAATATAGTCTCGTTCGTATGAACATAAGTGATTTTAAAATTACCACCTTTCTGATTTTTGTTAAGTAATAAAATTACTAGTGATAATGTTGCTGTTCCTTATTGTATTTATTATATTTTCAGATAAGCTGCCATGGTCATCAAGAAATAAAACCAAAAGGTACATATTATGTCATTACGTACAGTATATAACCTACCTACCCCCTCACCAGTTGATTGTTAATATAACAATGAAATTTCTATTGAGTCTGGGTTGTTTGAAGTATTATTTAACAGTTTATTGTTTATCAGGTAGTACATATCAGAGAAAGATACAGATATTGGAGGACAGATTTGCTAACTCTGTCCCCTTACTAAGTGCAGCTAGCTCCTTTATTGTCACTGTTAAATGTTAGTTATAAAATTTGGTACCTGACCACAATGATGACACAGTATATTTTTATAATACTCAAATTTTTATGCCACACTGCGCCGTTACCTATGATTATGAACATATTTTTATTCTAAGATTATTTCTTCAAGTATTATATAGTAAAGTATGTGATCATAATGATGAATTTAAAATTATAGTCTCGTTCGTATGAATATAAGTGATTTTAAAATTACCACCTTACTGAATTTTGTTAGTAAGAAAATATCACTTTATTTATATTGTTGCTGATCCTAATTTCATTATATTTATTTTTCAGATAAGCTGTGATGATCACTTAAATACTAAACAAAAAGGTCAGTATGTACAAGCTTAAGTTTATTGATTAATGGGCAATACCTACATACAGCAAGAAGTTGTGGCATTCCCTGTGCAGACAAAACATGTGCAAATTGATCTGCTTGTTTAACCCTTTGCATATCAGAGACTTAAATTTATGTGAGTTTCATTCATAAATCTTTTGTTTTAATTATCATGGCATAGTAAGGGTTAATCAGGGTAATTCCATTACAAAAATTTGCAGGGCATGAACCCATGTAGTATAAGTCTCCATAATATGATTATATCAGGCCTGTTGGTCTAGTGGTTAATGACCCTGACTGCTATGCCGGAGGTCGTGGGTTCGATTCCCACCCAGGACAAATGTTTGTGTAATGAGCACGATCATTTGTTCTGTGTCTGGGTGTGATTTATCTATAATATGTATGTATTTAGAAATATATAAGTATGTTTATCAGTTGTCTAGTACCCATAACACAAGCTCTGCTTAGCTTGGGACTAGATGGCGTTGTGTGATAGTTGTGGAATATTTATTTATTTATTTATATTAAAGCTCAGGGTTGATATCGGAAAACTAGATGTAATGTAATTTTTATAATTGGTCTGCTTTGAGTGTTATTCCTATGAAAACTAGTTACCTTGTCCATAGACTCGTGTAGATAAGGCAGATTGTTACCCTACCAAAGCCGATGCATGTCTTGCTACAACTGACATGTGTGACTCTGGATAGGAACATTATCACACTCCGTGTAAGATTTGCAGTTACTTTAGCTGCATATCTAAGGGTTGAGTGTAACAAGTCATATCATGGTGCACTTCCTGCTTATGATAAAACATTCTTCTCATTCTCTCTATAGAAAGAGGTCAGTATTAGAATAATCCAATACTGAAGAGAATTTACTGATAATAATTCCAAATTTACTTTTTAACAAGTAGTGCGTTCGAATAGGTCACTTCTGAGCGTTATTAGCGAAAATATCGCTAAAAACTTTCACAAGGGGCGTTTGAATTGGGAATCTGTGGGTGTCAATGTTGTTCATGCCTCTTTTTGTTCAGCATTCAGAAAGCTAAAAGAGAGAAATGTTTGCCACCAAAAAGTGCAATTTTTGATCCCCGTCCGGAGCATGGTGGCTTGCGATTGTTATTTGACAGCATAATCATGCGGTTTTAGGTCTTATGGTCAGTTGAGCGTTCGAATAGGGTGTGGGCAAAAATAATGTTTTTAAGCTTTACAAACTCCTTAACAAAAGAGCCCTCAATGACAACACCACCAATGCCCTCATAAGCTGAACGAATGCACCTCTCATAGTGTTATCATATAGTAGTAAAGTATCTTGGAATGGTTGAAGAGCTCCTTTGCAAGTATACTATAGTGCATAGGGCGAAGAAGTAACCACAAGCTTCAAGTTGTGCCACCCTAATATATTTGTTTATAATATCACTCCCCCCAGTACTCCCTACAATGCACTTGAGTGTGCTTGCACTTGTACTATTTTAAGACAGTATACTCATATCTGGTAATCTAGTGATATGAAACAAGATTGGCACTTGCACAATAGGCTAATTTATTGAAAGTACAGATATATGAACCCTATATATATAACTATTTACTAATTTTAAAATCTTTTGAAAATTATAGGTCTCCATTACTGAGGCAGTGGGATGTTTTGTCACAAGCATAAAAGGGTCATGGAATGGACAATGCAGATGAGAACAAGGTGAGCTAGGTACCTATCTAAATATCCACAAATTTAACAATCCAAATATTCCACTAAAATGATGACTGCTAGTATCGCCCCTATCTGAATCTTGATGATTGATAATTCCTGATTTAAACTTTCATAGTTATATGTAATGTAACTGCAAAATATCAAAAATATTAATAATGCTTTTTTGTTTTAGTATGATGTGAATACTATTTGGCTACGAGTATCAACATGCAGATAATAAAACACTGGAACTGAAAGCTGGTATGTATGCACAGATCTGTGTATGTGTTTCAGAAACTAATATTAATCGGTAGTCGTACAACAAGAGTAGCATCCTTGGTTGTGCATGTGATAATTTACTGTTTTATAATTTTTTCTAGTCCAATGTTTACACTTTGCAGTTCTGAGATGGGACATATAATAGTTGTAATTCACCTATTATGTGGCTGACTGTAACACATTCTCTTTTTGCAGAGTCTAGTTATAGATATAAAATATGTTAGTAATTTACAGAATATAATGGCACTTCAATGAACATACCTAGATACATAATGCCTTATTAGTACTTTATAACATTAATTATGAATTAAATGATGACTGCAAGTATCGCCCCTATCTGAATCTTGATGATTGATCAGTCCTGATTTTTTGTTATTAAATCGTATATACGTACCTAACTTTGCTATGATTAAAAGTATATTTTTATTGTATTTCAGAGCCACATGTTAAGATGAAATGCAAACTGACACCAAGGATTTTTAATATGTAAGTATTTAAGACAATTATGATTTACACAATAACGAAATAGCTTTAATACTGCAATATTGTGTAATGAAGCATGTAATTCAATATTTTTCAGAGTTCAGTCATTTAACTAACATACCTATATTATTTGGAAACAAGTACAATTTGAAAAATTTAATACTGACTTGCATTCTATTCAGTTATTGTAGTGTATCTCAAAAACTACTGGACCGATATTATAAAATTTAAAGGGACCACACAGAAAGCACCAGCTTTCAAACAAAAAAGAATTTTAAGAATTGGTCCACCCAGTCGAAGTTATGAGGTAACAAACATTAAAAAAACTGTCAAATTGAGTACCTCCTCCTTTGTTTTGGAAGTCTGTAAAAAATTATTATCTAGAGAACTGCAAAACAGAACAACAAAGACGATAATTGCCCAGTGCTTGTGTGCCTCCTGTAGCCAAGAGTCAAGTTAGTAACTCTGAACCCATATGGTACATACAAGTCTTGTATGGATTCATTACTGGACTTAAGGTTAATGCCAGACCCTACCAAAGCCGATGTATGTCTTGCTACAACTGACATGCGTGACTCTGGATAGGAACATTATTATACTCCGTGTAAGATTTGTGGTTATTATAGCTGCATATCCAAGGGTTGAGTGTGACAATAATTTAGTTATTTTAGCCCAAGTTGTATGAATTGATAACAAAAGATGTATTTTTTTATATTGAGTGATTAGACTGATGCCTGTAGATAAGCAATGCTATGCCTGCCAATGACTGTTTCACTTCCAACAAGACCTCACAGCTTATAGCTTTGATTGGCACTGTACTGTGCTCTTCACTTCATAGACATTGGGTGTATTGCCTCCTTTGCTACAGAGCCATTCACACTAATAAGTAACAGAATATTATTCTTGGCAGCAGAATATCTGGCACTGTTGCGGTACCCACCCAGACACTCTCATACTCAAAAGGCCTACTACTCTGTACATCTGGTTTCCTCACCTATGAAGATTTGCATCCTGATAGTGAAAGGAATTAATTCTACCCCTACCTGAGTAGAATGTGATAAAATTGTTCTTTATCCTGACCAATACATACATTAGTTATCTAATCAATGCCTTAATTTTTACCAGTTGCTGATATTATTTTATATTTGTTGCAGAAATTTTTATCCTTAAAAATAACTAATGAATTTGAAGACAATGAACCTGATGTTGCTGAAGTACTAAATATGATCATAATTTTAAAGGTAAATAAAGCAGCATAATACATTGATTACCATGTAGTTTTGTTCATATATTATAATGATGACTATTAGTATCGCCCCTGTCTGATGTTCTGATGATTGATATATTCTGAATATATTTAAAAAAAAGGTTAACGTCTTCGGTATGTAATATAATTACTGTGCTCATTGTTATTTTTTCCATCTACAGGGAATACGGCTCATTTTTGATATAGAAGAAAACGGGTAAAAAACATCCAGGAGTCGCCGATCATTCTGCCCGCCTCTGACCACTCTCCTTCGTTCGTTGTCTGTTTAACCCACGCGACATTGGCGAAATTGCGACAATCTCGCTAATTCAAAAAAATCTAGCAAAAAAGCCATTCAAAAAAGATAACGGTAAAACTTCATTTTTAACTATTATGTTTCAAGTATTTCTTACATGACTTTTTTTTTTCTCTTTTTTTATTTAGGGACTTTGAGTCGTGTACCGACTATGTCAGTCCCATAGTTTACTCAAAAATTTTGTACACTTTTTTACACTTTATCCTTGAGCATCTTATATGTGGCCTGATAGAGCATCCCAGCTGCATTAGATGTTGGTGCAGCTAAAATGCTCTGAATCAGGCCCACATCAAGGCGGTTAACATCAAGGACCTTAAATAGGTCATCTCTTATAGATGCACTCTGGACACACTCTATCAGAAGATGGTACACATCTTCGTACACACCACATGTGTTGCAATTAGGGCTCCTAGCTTTGTTCATTAGGTGCTTGAATCCATTTAATGGCATGTGTCCAGAATGCAACCTGTGACCAATTACTACTAGTTTTCTACTTAACTTCACGTGGGTGCACCATAGAATATGAGGAGGCTCACTTTGTAGAGTTCTATACCATATCCCTTTCTCTCGAGAGATAACATCAAAATACTCCTTCCACTGCAATTTAATTTTGTTTTTGTAATGGATAAGTACTTCCGTATATTCAGGTTTTAGGTGAACCTCTGTACCACTTACTCTTGCATCCCTAGCTAGTTTGTCTGTCTCCTCATTTCCATGTATGCCGACATGTGAAGGAACCCATTGCAACTCTTATTATATAACTCTTACTGTAATTCTTACATGATGATATGTTATATCGCCCCAGTCTGAATTGAATGTTGATCGATTCTTCTGATAGCAATAAACCATTTTGGAAGTTCTTTCATTCATGACTGTAATAATGTAAAAAAAATATTTCTCTTACAGGTGGTTATGATGAGATTAAAACAAATCTGGCAACAACACCAAATACCTTGAAGGTACTTGCATTCTTTTTAATTGATCCTTCCAGATAATGTAATGAATTAAATCTAAATTGTCAGAAATAAACCTTCTGAAGATTTGTAGTCATTCATTTAATATATATACCTTAAATGTATAAAAAATCAATCATTTAACCCATTGACTCGCGTTTCGCCATATTTGGCCAATAATATAATAGATTTCGCAGAAATCAACCAATTTTTCCAGGAACTGTTGCAATGTGTGTCATTAATTTCCAATTGTTATTTTGTTTCAATATAAGTTCTGTGGTACCTATGTATTTGCTAATTAAAAGCTTGAAATGATGGTATAAACAAGCATATATCATAATAGTCTTGATGATAGAAATTAACTGATCAAATCATAAATTTGTCTTGCCAATTTAAGTGAAAACTTCAAAATAGGTTACTCATATTGTAATAATATATTTTCAGGTACATGGACATGACTGACTAAAAAATAAAATTACCCGTAGTATTGTAATGGTAAGTTTACATTGTAGTATATTGTATATGTGGAAATAGTACATTATGATACAAGTGTGATGATCAACATTTCACGCGCGTCATACGACGCGGCTTCGCTCGTTTGGTCTTGGCGTAGCGGTGGTAGCGTTTTGGAATCTCGGGGTCCTGGGTTCGATCCCCGGGTTGGACAGTTATTGGGTTTTTCTAACAAAGAAAGTCCGAAGTTAGGAACAGTGTCCCGTAGATGTGAATATGCTCGCCTCCTATTACATGGGACCAAAAATATATCCGGCCAAATGCAGCGGTGTTTTAAAACACCTGCGTTTCGCCGGAATTTCTTTGTTAAAAACCCAATAACTGTTCAACCCGGGGATCGAGCCTAGGACCCCGAGGTTCTAAAATGGCGCTACTACCACCAAGACCAAATGAGCGACGCCGCTGGCGGGTCAGCTAGTTTAATAATAATTACCAACCGCACAATATTTACAATGATGAGTATACTTAGTTATCCCTGTCTCACTTATTCGTGGGGAAAATATGGTATTATGGTAACATCTGAGAAAAAGAAATAGTGGACAAATAATTTTATTATTACTTGAGTTTGGTTGCTTTAATTTACTTTTCTTATTTCAGATATCTGCATTTATGTAGCCTTGCATGGCAGTGCCTCGCACAATATTATAAGGTATGTTTAATACTACAAATCGATGCCTTCATTCACAATTGCACTAAATACAGAACTGTCAATTTTACAGGAGAGTTAAAAGTTTGTTAAGTTTAGACATTAACAAAACTAAAAAAAAGTAAAATAAAAAAACAATTATGCATATATTCATAAGACTAGTCTTTTAACTCAATCATATTTGAATATTGTAATTTATATAATTAATATACATTACAAAATAGCTAAAGGCCTTGTGGTTAGCACAATTTTATTGTGAACTAAGGCATCGATATTATGATAAATTAGAATGTTTGTTACTTGTTCAAGACAAAACTGACATTGCACGAAAAATTACACTTTAAAAAGAGATCCAATTAGATCAAAACAACCGACTTTTTTTTATGATAAAAACAACTGCTTTTTTAATGGTAATGTGGCATTTATGATGAATTACTGTTATCCCTGTCTCACTAAATCATGGGGAAACTTATGGTATGGTAACTACTGAAGTGACATAATGATCATCACTATTTGTATGACATGAATAATAATAAAATATATAATAATTGAGATATTAATATATTTCAGGTATGGATTAACATAATGCCCTGTATGATGTCAATGGTAATTATCTTTATATATAAAAATTAATCCCTAATTCCCTTGGTCATCGTATCACGCGTGAATGGCTTTCCCACTTTCGATGAAACTGGGCACAAGGAGATAAATTATATCCCAGGAAAGGACATAGGATCATCATCCGTCATCACGCGGGTGAAACCGCGGGGCGCAGCTAGTTATCTATAATAATAGGAATTGCTTTTATTAGTGGTAAATGTGGTAATGTGGCTGATATGATGAATTACTGTTATCCCTGTCTCACTAAATCATGGGGAAACTTATGGTATGGTAACTACTGAAATAGGCCTAATGAACAACACTATTTGTATGACATGAATTAATAAAGTATATAATAACGGAGATATATGTTTCAGGTATGGAGTAACGTAACGCCCCATATGATGTCAATGGTAATAAATTATCTGTATATACAAAAAATAATCCCTATTTCTAAACAGCTTTTTCTAATTCGATGAAATTGTGCAAGGAGATACATTATATCCCGGGGAAAATATTTATTAAATTAAATTTGTATTGTAAATATAACTAGGGTCAAAGTGAAAATGTAGGGGATGTGCGATTTCTTTGCTCTTGAGTGTAGGATCATTATCATCCATGATGACGCAGGTGACACCGCGGGGCGCAGCTAGTTATCTATAATTATAGTAAAATTTCTATGTATTAAAAATATATATTCATTTATATGCAAACTATATTACATAATGGGTTATTTGCCCTCTAAATGTTGCGCGATAAGATATAATATTAAACGGCCTGCGTTTTTACTCTTTAGAGAAAGATGTGTACACAACAATAGCATTATTAAAAATAAGCATAAAGTATATATGTCATGAAATCTGTACATGAATATAAAGCTATACTATTAAAAACAGGAATCTAATTTGTAAATAATTAATAAGTACCTAGTACGAGTATAATAATATGTATCATCACAAAATGTCATGAAAAATAAATCACTGAAATCGGACAATGTTAAGAGGTAGAAAAGAGTTATTTCTTTTAGTATAGAAATTATAAGCTATGCAATCCTCTTAATTCCTGAAATACTTGTTTTATTTAGGTAATTTAAACATTGTATTTTTATTACAGATCTTCACAACAAACACTGTTCCAGATAGAAAGTAACAAGCACACACATGTGCCTAATTAGGTTAGTTGTAATAAAAAATCCACTGAATCTCGTTTGCTTATAATGTAAATAACTTACTTAGCTTAGGTTCATGCATGCTCATATATTACTCTGTTAAAAATCAGTCGATGCAAATTTAAATGTCTTGATAAACATGATGAATAAAATTTAGACAAGCATATATCTTGAAGTCTTTGAAGAATAATTTAATCTGATACTACTAGTCAGTCCTTTTTATCTATAGAAATAGGATAAATTTTAACTTTTAATTTCTTGTTTTAGGCACGAGAGGCGGCGAATAAGGTTGAGAGCAAACGTGACTCATTCCAACATTTTAGCATAGGTGAAGAGTATACGATCAATATAATAACATTAACTGGAAATTCTCGTAATTTAGTTACATACATCTGAAGACACATTATCGCCAGGTTATCAACACCTTAAAGTTTAAGTGATTTGGCTTTTTTAGTTGACATTACAAATCATTTGAATGTCTTGAACACACGGCTTCAAGGCAAAAATTAACTGATATCCCAGCTCTACGCTCATGTATCATCCTTTCAATGCAAGCTGACACTTCAGATCGCAAATTGAATTCTGGAAATTACAATCATTTTCCGAATTATAAGAAAACTTTTACCGCTGCATTGATAAAAATATGAACAAAGAGTTGAGCATAAACGCTCTGAAATGTGCCAGCTTATTTGGTTCTACCTAAATATGTGAACAAACTTTTTCAATACTAATATATTAATAATAAAACAAAAAATCGAAACCGCCTTGTAATGAAAGTTTGGAAGCAGTTTTACATGTTGCTACAAGTAAATTTGAGCCAAATATAAAGAAGATTGTGTAAGCACTATGCAAGTGTCACGCTTCAAATTAATAAATTATTTTTCAACTTTAATACATTATTATCAATTATTTATTGTCTTTAATTACCTATACTTCTAGCGGCCCGCCATCAGTTCATGATTTGCCCGAGTGGCCCCTAGTCTTAATAAGGATGTGCATGCCTGTCTTAAACGATAGTGAAACTCGTCAGGTCGATGAGAAACCGTTTGAGTGGTCTAGCGCCGGTGTCATCATTCATCACAACCCAACAGGATGAGTATTATTGCTGATGTGTCCTGTGAAGTGTCCACAATGATGGAGAAGCTCGCACATCTCCAACCAGCTTTGATCAATCGTTCGGCTACGCTGCTCTTGCACGACAACGCACGACCTCATACTGCACAGCAGACAGTCTCCAAGTTACTCTGGGGTTGGAAGTTCTCCGTCATCAACCATACTCACCAGACCTTGCCCCTCTACAGACTTTCAACTTTTTCGGAGAATTTGGATAACTTCTAAGCAGGAAAAAAATCAATAATCGAGAGGCAGTTCCGAATGCCTTTAAAGAATTAGTTGCCTCTCATCCAGCAGACTTTAAAGAGGCATCAATAAGCTACCACTACATTGGCAAATATGCATTGATTGCATGGGTAAATTAATAGTAGACTAGTAGCTAAGGGCTGTAAGGCATCAATTGCAGCCAGAGATATTTAGGCGCAGCGAGTGTGCAATTGGTGTTACACCCGAGGTAACTAGGTACTCTGCTTTACATGTAGATTGTGAGGTAGGTACCTAAGTAGGAAAAAACCGGCATTACAAAAATAAAATTGACGACTATATAATATATAGTCTTCATATACCTACATATTATGTACTCCTACGAAGACAAGGCTAAATAGCGAAGCTACCTCTTGTCATTGGGCTGAATGCATGATGTCTATTGCCAGTATGATGGTTAGAAGTACCTACGCGAACTTTTTGAAAGAGTGGAGTGTTTTTTTTTAATTACCGCCCTAGGGAGATGTAAACTTTAACTTTGATTGATCCATAAACAAACGCGAGCCTGAGGAAGGGTAAATGAAAAACTAAGATCCGTTTTAGGGCGAGTTTGGGTTGTACGAGGGGCGGCGGATACGTAAGAACGTATCGGATAAATTTTACATCTACATTTGCACATAAAATAAAATAGTGCGCGTTGGGTACCCCGAATGCTCATGTTGCGAAGAGTTTTTGGATTTAGCCAAGGATTGTAACCGAATAGTGGCCGTAGATGAAACCAGTCATGCCCCGCTGCACTACTGGTAGTGCAGAAGGGATTTTTTATTCCCCACTACACTACCAGCTGGTAGTGCCGTGAAATTTAGAATCTGCATACATTGCCGTTCCCTGCTGCACTACCAAATATTAGGTACCTACCTACATAAATATTCAACTCGTTTATAGGGTTCCGTGTTGATGTTTGTTTCACGCTATGGTTTTATTATACTGTAGCTTCTCATAGGTAATTGTGAAGTGACAGCTGTCAAAATGACAGATGCGTATTTTATGATTTTGATTTCACATTTTGCTAGAGTGCGCGCGCAAACGCTATTATCATATTCGTGTAAAGGTGAGTTTTGCTTGAAACGCGCGCAGACTTATCGCGCGCGCACTCTACGTCTTACTCGACAATAACACCGATATTGCTTTTAGCTGTGACAGCTGTCAAAGTGACAATTGAAGTTTTTTTTGTTTTGATTTCACTCTTAGACTTCATTCGGCTAAAAAATATAATTATACCTAGTAAGTAAACTACTACTAACTGCTACCAGTTTCATTTGATTGCAAAACATAATCCTGTTTGTTTATCTTATCGTAATAGTAACCACATCCTCTAGGAAATGTTATCTGCAACAACGTCAATTCTATGTATTACAAACAGATCTATGCATATCAGTATCTGTTACTTTGCTCTGCACGGTTTGTCGTATCAAACAATGCGCTATATTTTAGTAATAGAATTTGAGTCTATTGGATTTACATCTTGTAAAATTCAGGTAAGTACCTACCCAAATATTTTCTTTAATCGTCTTAAATATGTACTAAGCATTATTTGATCCAATGCTGCTCCTTGCAGATTTTGTTCGTTACACATTTATTTTGGCTTCAAAAAAGGAAGGTAAAAACCGGTACATAACATAGGTACCTAAAAACCCTAAAATTATTCTTCTCGCCCTTGACATATTTTGTTAGAATATGATGTCTCATAAACCAACCAACACATTGATTCCCAAATATTTAAAGTTTTTTGTATAAATATAGATTTGTTTTTAGTTAATTAAAATAGATTATTTATAAATAAAATATATGATGATGTTGCAATTATCGGTACCTACTAATACACAAAAAAGCAATATTATAACCTTTCTTCTAGACAGTTTGATAAAATCCACGGCTGTTTTAAAACTTGTCCGCGCGAATTCTGATGTGTAGGTACCATACAACCATGAAATGTAAAAAAAGAGATAAGGTACCTATGATGATTCTAAAATCGGACCAACTATTTTTGGGGGATGACAAATCTCACAAATTGCCCAACAATCGAGGGGCAACTTTGGGGTTCTATCATTGGCCCATCTAACATTTGGAACAAAATGCCTACGGTTGGGTGACTGTAATAAAAGACTTGACTGGCCCAACGTTGAAAAAACGAGTGTCGGACCAACTGTTTTTAGGGGTAACAAACCTCACCGTTAGCCAACTAAAAGTGGACGGAGGCACAACAAACGGCCAAAAAAATTGCTACTAGGGGTTGCGCCCATCTTATTCCAACATTACTAGTGTTAATGATGTGGTGTTATAGCAATTGTTACTTAACTAATGTTAGCATACTGTAAATTCAGTTGAATGTAATTGGTATATATTAGAGTTTCAAGTTAAGAAATATATGTTCATAATCTGGTTTTATTGTAATGGGTGTTATACTACTCGTAGCATCTCGTTGGCGCACTGATTGTGGACTTAGTAGGCCCGATATAGTATTTTCGTAAGAATGCAACGAAAACATCGTTGACTGGTCAATCGTTAAAATATTTGGCCCTCTTTTGTTATTTCGTAGTTCAGTTTTATTTCGTAGTAGTCCGTATTAAGTTGTTTATACATCGGTTAGGCCAATGTTATACCAACATGGCCAACTAACTCCTCGTTGGCCCGCAGACAGTGGAGTTAGTAGGCCCAAAGTAGTATTTTCGTGGGAAATACAACAAAAACTGTTTGGTGAAATGTTTGGATAGTTGGCGGGTCAACTGTTTTGGATAGTTGACCCACTTTTGTTTTATCGTGGAAAATATTACGTTGTTTATACATCGGTTGGGCCAACATTGTACTTAGGGAATAAAATTCTTGTTAGTTTCTCAATCATAAAATTTGTAGACCCAACGTTAATATACAGTGGGAACAACAACACAATCTTTGTATAGTTGGGCCAATGTTGGGACTTTATAGCGTGTCTACTACTCATCTCCCAACTGAATGCCGCGATGACTCCCCAACGGAAAATGCTACTAGGGGAGGGCCTGACACATTTTAGAGACCCCTGTACCCATACCATAAGCACAGATTACTGACCATAAGCCTCTTATAGCAGAACAGTTAAGCGTTTTATTGAGCTTTCCAGCAAACGCGTACCATGGCGGATTCATGCAGGCCAGCCAACTATTGCCCACGTGACCTAGCCGGCCAGCAAAAGGCGACCTGCAATTGACCTGCTATAGGCGTACCATGACGTGTTTTTTGACATTAGATATAAATCAAAGTAACCTGCATATCTGTCACATAAAGCAGGCGAGCTAAAGCAACTTTTTGTTACGTATTTACCCAAAACTGAAATTCTATCAATATGCGAAAAAATAGTTTCTTTTACTATCGAAGAAGAATGTGGAACGCATACGAATTATTTGAGTTACTAGAAGATTATCAAAGTGTTCGATCTCTTCTCTCTCTCTCTCTCTCAATGAGTCTTCTCATATTTTCACGCGCTTAAACTGTTTTATTATAGCCCATAGCTATGTCCCTATGCGAAGGGTCAAGCTAAGACCATACACTTACTAAGTGTAAGGTCTTTGGGGTCAAGTGAGTGGAGGACAGTGTAACACGGGGTATAGTGCCACCAACTTATCTGTTCAGGTGGGCAAAATTGGAACTAAAATATACATAATATGTATACAACAAACTTTCGCGTTTATAATGTTAGTAGGATTATAATTGCAGAATTTGCAAATTAAAGAGTAGCTTGAAAGACTGCCCTATGTTTTGATTCTCCTTTTTCTTGGTGAATTTCTTAGGCTGCAATACCAAATTATCCACTAGCGACGCTGTCACCTGAACAGATAAGATGGTGGGACTGTACAGTATAACATCAAGATTGAATCAGTCGTTTTCTAGTTTTGCTATGGTGTCACTTCACGTAATTTGTCAATCGCATGTGACGCCATCTTGAACACCTGTCATCGGACGTCAAATCAATGAATAACCGCTATGTAGTCTGAGCAAGAATGAACGGAACATTGCCTCCATAGATTAGAGTAAGTATACTGGAGATCTACTGGCATCTTAGCCTCCAAAACTGGCTGCGACATTAGCGCCAACGTCTGCGGTGGAGAATTTTACAACTCTGCTGCTCCATATATACCTATAGACATTTCTATTTTAATTGTATTTAATTTTACTTTAAGATACTTTATCTAGTCGAATACTAGCAGGGTAAGTAAAGATAGATAGATATTTATATAAACTCTTTATTGCAACATCACAGTACAACAAAAATAACACTAAAAAAATAGATACAAGATATATAATAGAACACAATATATCTAAAAACAACAAAGTAAGTATACTAAGATTGAGGACCGTCTGCGACAACTCAATACAACAGTTCTAGCACAAAAACCGAACGAAAGTCCAATTACAGTCGGAAAACAACAATAACAATTGTAGGTACGCGTAAGAAAATCAAATTCGAACTGATATTTTATTTGGGAGGCAATAATGTAAAACCATAATGCACAGTAAAATTATGTATAGCCAATAATGCACGTCCAATAATACGTGTACCTACATGGAATTTGAATACATGGTTGGCTTTTCCTGGTCGTGTTTTATTGCCTGTACAAATCAGTCCGTATTGATAGTACACAGCCAGTATTGCACGGTCAATAATTCGATGGCAACTGTATGATTCGATAGCTAATTATGAATAGTATTGTAATCACAAAATGGCATTGATAATGTCCCAGGACAAGAATACGGATATTTTTATGGACCACTTGCGCTGTGTATAGTTCATTTTCACTTGTTATTAGGTTCCAAACATGTAATTTCGTTCAATTTCACGGATTTTTGGAGCGCGCGCGCAATGTCTCGCTCGTTGTTAGACAGTGGCGCCGCCGCGTTTGCAGATATGACGGCGGCGCACGGAACTTTTCTTAACCAAAGATCCGTCACGACAATTGCTCGTTTGGAGGGAAACGTGTCGTTTTCAAAGCCCATAGACAAAATATACCATACCATACCCATACCGAATGGTAAGAGGCACGGTGAATATTAATGTCAAACTGGAGAGGTCTCGTCTGATGAAGTCTACGCTCCGACCTACTCGTGCCCATATTCAAGACCCCGAGAGCTTTCAACTTGAGCTATCCAATCGCTTCGATTGCCTTGAGAACATCGTTTCAGTGGACGAGTTCAATAACAGGTTAGTAGATACTGTCCATACAGTGGGTTCCAAGTACTTTAAACCCCACCGTACAGATAGGCCACAGAAACTCTCCAACGATACCCTCAACCTCATGGCTGAACGACGCTCATTGAAACTGCAATCTTCGGATGATGCTGAAGCATATAGGCTGCTCAATAGACGAATATGGAAGTCCTTGCGACACGACATCCGGATCTTTAATACAAACCGTATTAAAGAGACGATAGAGCGGAAAAAAGGCTCCAAAGTGTTCGCAAGAGACATGTCTATTGGGCTAAGCCAGTTGACGAAGCTGAAGAGAGGAGACGACAGTGTAGCGTCGACCAAAGCGGACGTGTTAGAAGAGGTCGAGAGTTTCTACGGACAGTTATACACCTCGGTCGCTAAACCTGTTAGCAGCTCGGTCAAAGACCCAAGAGCCAAGCTGACCCGACATTATACCGAAGATATCCCGGACATCAGCCTGTACGAAATTAGAATGGCCTTGAAACAGCTTAAGAACAACAAGGCGCCTGGTGACGACGGTATCACATCTGAGCATCTGAAAGCGGGTGGAACACCGGTACTTAAAGTCCTTCAGAAGCTCTTTAATACCGTCTTACTCGAAGGTTCAACGCCAGAAGCATGGAACAAAAGCGTGGTGGTGCTGTTCTTCAAGAAAGGTGACAACACTTTACTTAAAAATTACAGACCCATCTCGCTTTTGAGCCATGTTTATAAGCTGTTTTCGAAGGTCATAACGAACCGTCTCAGTCGCAGGTTTGATGAATTCCAGCCTCCGGAACAAGCCGGTTTCCGAAAAGGCTATAGTACCATAGACCACATCTACACGCTACGGCAAGTTATACAGAAGACCGAAGAGTATAACTTGCCTCTTTGTCTAGCGTTTGTGGACTATGAGAAAGCCTTTGATTCGATCGAGACGTGGGCAGTGCTTGAGTCTCTCCAGCGGTGCCGTATTGACTATCGGTATATTGAAGTGCTGAAGTGTTTGTACAAAAACGCCTACATATTATGTCAGTCCGAGTACAGGAGCAGAGTTCGAAGGCAATTCCATTGCAAAGAGGCGTGAGACAGGGAGACGTTATATCTCCGAAACTGTTCACCGCTACATTGGAAGACACCTTCAAGCTCCTGGAATGGCAAGGACTTGGCATCAATATTAACGGCGAATACATCACTCACCTTCGATTTGCCGACGATATTGTAGTCATGGCAGAATCCATGGAAGACCTCAGTACAATGCTCGAATGCCTCCATCGAGTTTCCCAACGGGTAGGTCTTAAGATGAACATGGACAAGACGAAAATTATGTCTAATGCCCATGTTGTACCTACCCCAATATCAGTTGGGAACTCAGTTTTCGAAGTTGTTGACGAGTACATCTACCTGGGACAGACAGTCAAACTAGGCAGGTCCAACTTCGAGAAAGAGGTCAATCGTCGAATCCAACTCGGATGGGCAGCGTTCCGGAAACTTCGCGAAGTCTTCTCGTCAAAAATACCTCAGTGCCTCAAGACAAGAGTCTTCGACCAATGTGTGTTACCAGTGATGACTTATGGCACTGAAACGTGGTCTCTTACTATGGGCCTCATAGATAAGCTCAAAGTCGCACAACGAGCTATGGAGAGGGCTATGCTCGGGTTTTCTCTACGTGATCGAATCAGAAATGAGGAGATCCGTAGAAGAACGAAAGTCACCGACATAGCTCAGAAGATTAGCCAGTTGAAGTGGCAATGGGCAGGGCACATAGCACGCAGAACAGATGGCCGATGGGGCCGAAAGGTTCTGGAGTGGAGATCACGTACCGGCAAGCGCAGCGTAGGTCGTCCACCGACACGGTAGACAGACGACCTGAGGAAGGTCGCAAGACGACGTTGGATGCAGGCCGCTTCCAACCGGTCCTTTTGGAAAATC
Organism: Selenia dentaria; assembly: GCA_917880725.1. Lineage (NCBI taxonomy): Eukaryota > Metazoa > Arthropoda > Insecta > Lepidoptera > Geometridae > Selenia > Selenia dentaria. Next base: position 14,952,721 of record OU862889.1, on the reverse strand, counting down.
ATGGGGGAGGCCTATGTTCAGCAGTGGACGTCCTACGGCTGAGATGATGATGATGATGAGATAAAATATATTATAGAATCTCATCTTCATGCCTCGCTTGTGAAGACGAGTTTGGAGATGCACTCTCCAACTTTAAAAAAAAAAGGAAAGTCACAGTAGGTGCGACGACGAGCAAAGCGAGGAGAAGTGTTAAGTTTAATGCTGACCACACAATGCCAGAATTAAGATAAATAACACTGAACACCGTACCGAAAATTGTAATTTTAATTTACACTATAGCATGTGAGGCAATGCACATCGAATTGCTGTCTTGGGTTAAAAAAACGTGAAATAATTGTGTAAGGATAGCGTTCTCTTTTCTCGCCCGAGAAACCCTTTGAAGCGGGCAAATATACAACCACCAAACGGAGAACAGCCGAGGGGTTGGATCTTAAAACCAATCGCCGGAATTTGAGGAGTCTGCCTCTGTGGAGGTCAAGAGGTTCATCTCAAGCGCTCCCATGCAATTTTAGGTGCCGGAGCTGCGAAATATTTAATTTATTTTATAAACTATCAAAAATTAATTAATAATTAGTAAATAACTACCCAATGCGTAAAACGGAACGTCAATTAAACTAAATTCTTACCTTTTTTAAGTTGCGTCTGTCAAAATACGTATACTGAAACGCTTGGGCCGCCTTTTGTTGACATTGACAGCTAATCTGTCCGTGTCAACAATAGATATATTATAATACCCAACAATATTTAACCCAACAATAAGTTAAGGTGTGTGGATTAAAACGAAATAATGAAATGGATGGACCTACTTTTACAACTTTTACATCTAAAACAAGGGACACCAGTAAAGGCCTTGTAGAAATAAACTAACACCTGTCAATTTTGACAGAACGCTCACGACGATTATGGTGTAGAGCATGATTCATGTAATTGTCAATATGGCGGCAGTTAAGACGTCATCGATGACGTAGCGTGGGCCATCGTAATCACGCTCACGGTGAAAGGGACCGACTGTTATCGCGCTAATATCGATTATGGCTTATTTGGGACCGCACTGACAGACCAAAACCCCACACAGTTACGAAACAGTTACGTAACTGCGACAGCTTGTTCCTGGATTGACGACTTGTGACCAAAAAGTGCTGTATGGGTACGGAACGAGTGTATGTGCATACGTAGTGGATACACGGACGGGACAGAGCACGCAGGGCGGAATGTGCTAAACATTCTCGGTGACAATGTTTAGCACGTCCCATGAGTGCTACGTTCTCGTCCCGTCCTTGTCTCCGTGACACATGCTATTTCATATACATTTTGTATAAAAAAAATATTTCCAGAACTTCTCGTCCCGTCCGTATAAAAACCCGTTACGTATGCAGCGACCTCACATTAGCTTAGTTAGTAGTAACTCTGGCATCGAAGCACGGGGTTTGAATCGGGGAAGGTTTAATTCCAAGTCAGAGAAAATATTTGTTTGATAACAAGAAATGTATGCGGTGTGTACGTCCATGCCTCCTGCGACATAGTTAATATTATTGTGGGGGTTTGACCTCTAAGCGATTAACTTGCTTTTGTTTACAGGGGCTCACTGCAGAAGAGATATCGAGTTTGGAAAATGTAGTTAAAGATCTTACCTGGCCTTCAAATGTCGAAAATGAAACTGTCTATGAGGTAGACACACGGGGCATTAGAATGTTGAATATTCTGGCTTCCCCAGATTATGGGTGAGTACAAAAATTTAAATTACTTGATGTGTGTAAACGTGCTACACAATCCTAATACATTTTGCTCTTAAGCCATATTGGCGTCACGTCGGTGACATTGATAAATCAGAAGTGAATAAGAATGAGGTTCAACCGTCAAGCTCACAAATCTTCCTTTATGCTGAGCTTCCAATCAAGTAACATCTTGAGAAATGTACTGGTTGGTTGTGGAGCACTTTTTAGCACTCTAGCCTTACGCTCTAGCTTTACTCTTAGCCTAGCAAGTTGTCAACCCTCAAGTTGAAGATATAGCGTGTAGCACCTAAATAATATACTTAATTTTATACTATTGTACAGACCACAGCAAAATTGTAATGACCCACTTACTTATTTTTTTATAGGCAAGGCCGCATGTTTGCTAATCACACAGCAATCTGATTTTTTTTCGAAAAGTAATAATAATAACTTTTTATATTAGTTACAGGGTTTGCAGCCAATCAATGGTGATAGAAAATTCCAAAATAGGAGGCCGAACGATCCAAGTCCAAAAAATTGTGTGGACCCTTAGCAATGAATAAATATTACGACACTAATATTTCCACAAAACAAAAGTTTATTAAATAAAATATTTACAAAAAATACTAACTATTAATTTGCGTTCTGTTCTACTGAAAATTCACTTTGACAGTCACTGGGCACTCTATCAGTAAAAAGCTCCGGTATCTGAAACAATATAGAGGACGAAAAGCATCACGGTTTATTGCCAGATTGACATCGCGTTATACCTATATTTATACTACATATATTTATATTTAGAGTACACTCCAGACAAAAATAAAGAGGAATATTAGGATAGACAGAATCCAGAATCCTTGTCATCAACGTAGCTCCAGAGCGAATGATCTGAGATCAATTCGGTTCCAATGAAGTTTATTTTATTAGAAAACATGGGCACACGACGAATGCGTCACGTTGGTTGGAATAAGTTCAGAAGTGCCCAGAGCTAGCAGAAAGAGTGCAGAGTGTTAGCTCCATGTAAGTAGGTAGGCACGTATAGACTTAAAAAAAACTTAGAATAGTATACTGTGGGCGCTATCTACTTCAAATTTGAACCCAAAAGTGTATTATATCAAATATCACGACTTTGAGGTTAGGTGACCAAGTCAGTAGCAGGCCAGTCGATTATACAACTACCACCAGTTTGTTGACTGAGGCATGCCAGTTATGCCGGGGCGTGAGGGAAGAATCCTGCACAGGCCAACGGCATGCGGTGTTCCGCTCGGTCCTTGGGCCGCTCCTGCGGAACATCAGTAGGTCTAGACAAGATGCCATCGCTTCATAGCGGTTCTCTTTCTCCAGTCGCTAACGCTTCAACGTTTGCGCTAGGAGATTGGTAGACAACGTCACGCGTTCGCGGCGAACGCTCCTTCTCTTCGTTCGTGCGCTAAAAGTTTATAATGCTCTATGGTTAGCGTAGCAAAATATCAAACTGACATTCCCGCTGCTAACTTGACCCGCGAAAAGCGTCTGTTTTGACCTATCTTCAAGTAGGTATTGTGTGAAGTGTTTTGTGACAAAAAGTAAGTAATTGTGTTATATAAATAATAATCAGTACTTACGAGTACATACTAGCTTTAAAATAATATTGTTGCTTTAAATTCCTGTTTACTTTTGGCCAATGGAACCCAAGCGCGAGCAAGTGCGGAATAATTCAGGATAACACTTGAATTTATGGAGAGGTATGTCTTTTGTTTAATATAACTTTTGAAGTTAACGATGTTTGTGTTATTTAAAGTTCACAAAAAGTTATGTAGAAGTAATTATTTAGCTAGAAAAGTGCATAACAAATGTTATAAAGGCACCATTCTTGTCCTTACTATGAGCCGCCGTACATAATATAAACAATTTCGTCATCATTTTAAGCGCACTACTTTTGTTGTTCTCGTGTTTTGTAGGAATGGAGATATAGCTAGGCCCCGTTCGGGGGGGGGGGCTCAAGCCCACTTATGCCTTTGTAAAAAACCGGATGAAATCCGTGAATTTTTGAATAATGTTAAAATCTTTATTTGTTATCATAGATATACCTACATTATACATTTTAATTTTTTTTACAGATATTTGTACAACAGCACCATTACCACCACCGCCACCGCCACAAGTAGAAGCCGAATTGCTTTCGCTACGGGCGACGGCTTCGGCAGAGTAGGTATATTATAGTCGTCGAAGCGAGCCTTCAACTTCACCATAAAAACCCACCTACTCGTACCAACCATCACCGCAACACTCAATGCACACACCGTGCACTCAGCAGGGACGAAGAAAACGGGCAAAAACAAACAAAACACCATCATTCGACTTTGTGTCGAAACGAGAAACTCGCTCGTCCGTTTAAGCGTCACATAGTTAACAGTTTAATGTCTTCTTGTAATTTCTGTATATTTGGGTACGCAATAAAAAGTATTTTTATTGTAATGTTTTACAGAGTTCAAATAAAATATAAAAGGTTTTAGTGTACTAGGTATATGTTTCAATGTTTAGAAATAGCGAGACGGATAAAAGTAAGTTCAAATAATATGCTCGTATTGTGGGTTCAGGCCTGCATTCTAAGCCATATTTATTTATTATGCGCAGCCCACATCAAGTTTAAAGCATGCATCTTGAATAAATCGCAAAAATAATAGATACAAAACATCACTTCGTTCGTCAGCTGACTAAAAGACGCCATTTTGTAGCGTTATCTGCAGGGTATCGGAGACCGCTAACCTAGCGATCAAACGAATAGAATAGATGACGTTGTCGCTTGTCAACATGGCGTGTTGTCTAGGACTTTGTATGGACTAGCGTCTGACGGAATAGAAACGGTAGCGTTTCGTTTTAACGAAGAGATAACTGTTGTACATTGTCTACCAATTGTCTATTCCTTTTCGATGATCACGTGATATATCGCTTCCTTATGTCAATCCCATACATTTTTTAACTTTTCTCTTAGCGGTAGCGCTTGGAGAATGTTACTTTGTCTAGGCCCACAGGTACGACTGGGTGCTAAGAGAGGCTCTCAATCCGGGGTGCCAGCGTAATCTGCTACGCAGATGACACGCTTGCGACTGCCCGGGGCGAGACCTACCGTGAGGCAGCCCATCTTGCCACGGTGACGGTGGCTGAGGTGGTGAGCAGGATAGAGAGGTTGGGATTCCAAGTGTAGCTCAGCAAGTCGGAAGCCATCTGCTTTCATGGACCCCGAAGAGCTCTGCCGAGGTGTTTCTTCTATCTCTATCGGGGACGTAAGGATTGAGGTAAAGCCCCAGATTAAGTATCTCGGACTTTACCTCGATAGTCGATGGAAACCTCACCAACACTTCGCAAGGATGGGTCCCCGATTAATGGGAGCTGCAGCGACGCTAGGGCGCCTATTGCCGAATCTCGGTGGCCCCAAATCAAGTAGCCACCACCTGTTTATGGGGGTGGTAAGATCGATGGCGCTCTACGGAGCGCCCGTATGGTCGGGGGCCCTGACTAACAGCATCAATGCCCTCCTGAGAAAACCTCAGAAGACAATGCCAATCCGGTTCATTCGAGGGTACCGGACCGTCTCCTTCGAAGTGGCTTGCATGTTAGCAGGATTCCCCTCCCTGAGATCTAGAGGCGGAGATAAATGCGGACCTCAGACCAGGGATCTCAGTCTTCGAGGGGAGTACCCGACACCGAGAGAGGTCAAAAACTGCAAGTTTCACGCTCGGCATACCTTGATTAGGAGGTGGAAGGAACGGCTTGCGCACCCCACGGCTGGTAGCAGGACTGTGGAGGCTGTTCATCCAGTTCTTGAGGACTGGATAGACAGAGCGCACGGGTCGCTTACTTTCCGACTGGTACAGGTTCTTTCTAGGCATGTGTGCTTTGGAAATCGAGGACAATGCGCAGCATACACTGGAGGTATGCCCAGCATGGGCAGGCGAGCGCCGGGCCCTCGTCACTGCAGTGGGAAACGACCTCTCCCTGATGCTGGGATCTGAGAGGTCGTAGGAGGAGGCACTCTCCTCCTGCTAGGAGGTGAGGGCAGAAGGAGGTGGCGGAAACGGAGCGGGAATTGCTATCCGAGCTACCGATCCGCAGATCCGCAAGATCCGCGAGAGACGAGGGCGGCGGAGGTTAATCTTTCACACCCTTCTCCGACCTCCATGATTGGGGACTGGGGCGGCGTACGTGGGGGTGCCCATCGTCCAAACATCAGTGGCGAGCGCGGTGTTTCCGTGCACCCCTCAATAAGACGGGGCTAGAGCTTAGTCCACCCTAACCATATCGGGTTGTGATCCTCTGCTGGGGGATCAGCGTCGCCAGGACCGCAGACGATTGCCAAAACGTGCCTGTAGTCTCGACATAAAGGCGCTTGCAGGAACACCCGGGTTTTTAGTGGGTAGCCCCCGGGGCGGTGGTATCTATAAAATATTTTCCCGGAAAAAAAAACAGCCTTTCCAGTAATGAGCCTCACTGTACTACTAACGCGCAGCAATATCGCACAGCTTAAAAGGGATGCGGAGTTTTTATAGAAACCGTCTGCTTTTACGATGTGGGAGGATATAAAACAGCCCATCCGATACAGTTATTAGATAGAGTGTATTATAAACTCCCACATCGTAATCTAAGATTCTGCAGGATACAAGTTGTTTACCTTAGGTAGTTTTATTTTCTTGATAGGTACACCTCCCAAACCTTAAGACCTGACAACCTCCCAAACAATGACCACGCCAGTAGTGCTGGAGCCATTAAAGCAGTATTTGTCTCGGGCTTATAATTTTAATCGAGTCTTAAGTAATTATACATGATGTTAGTGATAAGCAAACACAACTATACTAAACAATGAAACTATAAACAAACGAAAGTTCAAAACCGGCTTATTTGAAAAGCGCTGGACTATAATGCTGTTTACAATTTTGTATCTTGATTATATGTACAACAGTGACATACTACACACAACAACTTTACCATAATTCTCGTAAACATAGTTATGTAACTATCAATACCATAGGAGATAGATACCTGCGGCGTGTATGCCTCCACTCGATCTAGCAACGAATCTGAGTAGCCTGGTGTATAATATCTAAAAAGAAATTTAAAAAACTTAGTACAATATTATTTATTATGAGAAATACTGAAGTATTATAGGTACCCATCTAGACGATTATTATTTCAATATGTCATAGTTAAATGACTTCACGCCGGTTTCATAGGGGGCAAAGAGGCTCAGAATCTTAAGTGGAACTGAAAGCAAAACGGGATAATAAAGTTTTTATCAAAGAAATGTTAAATCATTGTCAATAACACTTGTCGGTCAATATTATATTGCTCATCAGACTTTGAAAATATCATGCAATAGGAAGATTTTGGATAATTTCTATTAACTCCCCTTTGGACCATTTTGCCCACATATGAAGTTAAAAAGGACCACACTAACGCGTAAAACGGACCCGCCAGAAAATTATACTTACGTCTTGTAGGTACTCTGGAGTTTTCTTCCACTCCTGCACTACTAAAATGTGCAAGAGTGGAAGATAATGACCAGAGGTAAAAAATGGGGCATTAAGCCCCACCTTCATTTGATTACGAAATAACATGCGCCCCAGTTAAAGTATTCAGTGTTTTCTATTTCTGCATCAAATTCAAAAATTATTTATTCAGTTTAGGCATCATAGACACTCTTATGAACGTCAAAATTTTTAAATGATTCTACCGCTGTCTTCGGAAAAGAACCACCGCCGAGAAGAAGCAGCAAGAAACTCGTGGGCCATTATTTTTTCAAGTCTTTGTACATTGAGGTTACATATGAGTAGTTAAAATAACAAATTTATTCAATAGTTGGCTATTAGGCAGAAGTGGAAAGCTTCCAGGCATCTTTGTCTTCTATGTAGTGACTCAATTTATAATAGGCTTTTTTCATTAGTATATTTTTGACACGTAACTTGAATTTCCCTTCAGTGAGCTCAGTAATGTCTTTCGGGATTTTATTATAGAAACGTACACAATTGCCTAAGAAGGACTTATTTTTAGTTTTCGTGAGTCTAAATTTAGATACAGCTATCCTATCCTTATTTCTAGTATTAATATTATGCATATCACTATTTATTCTAAACTTCTTTATATTTTTACGAACGTACATTATATTTTCTAGTATATACAAAGATGGAAGAGTTAATATATTAATTTCTTTGAACATTTGTCTTAAGGATTCGCGGGGACCCATTTCGTAGATGGCTCGAACTGCCCGCTTTTGCAATATAAAAACTGTCTCTATGTCCGCCGCTGACCCCCACAGCAGGATACCATATGACATTATGCTGTGGAAGTAAGCAAAGTAGACCAGTCGAGCAGTAGCTATATCTGTCAATTGCCTAATTTTATGAACCGCATATGCAGCTGAGCTCAGTCTTCCAGATAGTGCATCAATATGAGGACCCCATTGTAATTTAGAGTCTATGCTAATACCTAGAAAGACTATTGCCTTGTCAATTTTCAATTTATTTCCGTCGAGTAATACGTTTGGCTCTATATGTCTTACATTAGGCATGGAAAATTTTAAACATTTCGTTTTCTTTGCGTTGAGAAGCAGGTTGTTTGCGGCGAACCAATTTGAAACAATAGTTAACGCGTTGTTGACTTGAACTAGTTCTCTATCTTTCCTATCTACTTTAAAAATCAGAGAAGTATCATCCGCAAAAAGAACTATGTCAGCAAGGCCCTCAACCATATGTGGTAAGTCATTGATATATGCTAAGAATAAGAACGGACCCAAAATCGACCCTGTGGAACCCCCATTCTGACCAAAGATCCAGAAGATGTCACGCCATTAATGCCAACTTTTTGCTGCCTATCAGATAAGTATGATTCTACAAGATTCAAGAGGGATGTAAGGGGCGAGCCAACATCTTTTGACCCAAGTCAACCTCACCTGCACGCGGTGCATCCTGCTGATCGACGAACGAGGCTCTGACAACCGACCGATGGCGGTATACCCTTCCCAACAGGCGTCGCTAAATGCAACAGGCCGGTGACGGGCAGCAGCGTCACCGGTGCGAGAAGCTACGCCCTGCGATCGCCAACCCGCCTGCCCAGCGTGGCGATTACCGGCAAACTCCTCCAATGCAGGACAACAAAAAGCCACGGCCCCTAGTTCCCGGCGGCCCTGCTATTCCTGGTCATGGTGGCGACCATGGTAACGGCGGGGCGAGGGGTGCTAAGAATCTCCGGGCTACGGGAGGCCACCACAAACAACTGACCCTGGCGACGTATAACGGACGCACGCTAAGGCTTGACTCGCATCTGGCGCAACTCGAGGTGGAACTTGGGAAAATTAGGTGGCACATACTGGGGTTGAGTGAAGTCCGAAGAGAGGGGGAGGACACCTTAACCCTAGAATCGGGCCACCTAATGTACTTCCGAGAGGGAGACCAACAATCCCAAGGTGGCGTTGGGTTTCTGGTAAACAAGTCCCTTTCTGACAACATTGTGGAAGTGTCCAGTGTGTCGAACAGGGTAGCGTACCTTATTGTAAAGCTCACCGAGAGGTATAGCCTCAAGGTGGTGCAAGTGTACGCACTGACCTCAACACACTCGGACGATGAAGTGGAGGATATGTTCGATGACATATCGAGGGCCCTCCACTTCACTACAAAGACCCAGTACACCGTTGTCATGGGGGACTTTAACGCTAAAGTGGGAGTACAGAATTTCAGCGAATCGGTAGTAGGATGCCATGGCTTTGGACGCAGAAATCATAGGGGGCAAATGCTCGTCAACTTCCTCGAACGGGAGGGGCTCTTCTTGATGAACTCCTTCTTTAAGAAACAGCCCCAAAGGAAGTGGACGTGGCTAAGCCCCGACACTAGGACTAAAAATGAGATTGACTTCATCATGACGAATAAAAGGCACATATTTAGAGATGTCTCCGTGATCAACAGGTTCAATACCGGTAGCGATCACCGACTTGTCCGAGGCTCTCTAAATATCAACTTCAAGGCGCAACGTGTCCGTCTGATGAAGTCCAGGCTCCGACCAACACTGCTCCAAACCATTGCAGGATCTGAAACATTTCAGTTAAATCTGGAGAACCAATTCGCTGCCGTGGAAACCACCACAGACGTAAACCAGAACCTCGAAAATGTGACTCGGGTCCTCAGGGAAGAAGGTACGAGATTTTGTTACATGCAGCGTAAGGGCAAGAAGTCCAAGCTTTCAGAAAAGACTTTGGGGCTAATGAAGGAACGACGTGAAAACCCACCCATCACGTCGTCAGAAAAGCGGACTCTAAACCGAGAGATCAACAAGAACGTACGACACGACCTCCGGTGCTTCAATACTCTTTCGATCGAATGAGCGATCGAGCAGAATCGGGGGTCAAAGGTGTTCGTACAATCTCTTGGAAGAAGCCACCTGACGAAGTTGACCACAGCTAGTGGAGAAGTCATTGCTTCGAAGCCGGCAGTCCTTTCGGAAGTGGAGGACTTTTATGGCCGATTATACGCATCGCATGCATCTCGACCTGATACCGAAAATGATCCTAGAGCCACGTTAACACGCCATTTCACCGAAGACTTGCCAGAAGTCAGTATTGGCGAAATCGAGATCGCTCTTGGACATCTTAAAAATGGAAAAGCCCCTGGAGAGGATGGCGTTACAACAGAGCTACTAAAAGCAGGAGGTAAACCCGTACTGAGGGAGCTCCAGAAGCTTTTTAACGCTGTCCTGTTCGAAGGGAGAACTCCAGAGGCGTGGAGTAGGAGTGTGGTCGTCCTGTTCTTCAAAAAGGGAGATAAGACCCTGCTGAAGAACTATCGACCCATATCCCTTCTAAGCCACGTCTATAAGCTGTTTTCAAGAGTGATCACGAACCGTCTTGCGCGTAGACTCGACGAATTCCAACCACCGGAACAGGCTGGGTTTCGGAGCGGATACGGCACCATAGACCACATTCACACAGTGCGGCAGATTATACAGAAGACCGAAGAGTATAATCAGCCCCTGTGTCTAGCATTCGTGGACTATGAGAAGGCCTTTGACTCGGTTGAAATCTGGTCTGTTCTGGAGTCCCTGCAGCGTTGCCAGATAGATTGGCGATACATCCAAGTGATGAGATGTCTTTACGAAACCGCCACCATGTCCGTCCAAGTACAGAATCAGCAAACAAGTCCTATACCGTTGCATCGAGGAGTGAGACAAGGGGACGTTATTTCCCCGAAATTGTTTTCAAATGCAATGGAATCCTCCATTGCATTTGAAAGCAATTGTTCAAGACGCTGAACTGGAAAGGACGTGGCATTAATATCAACGGCGAATACATCTCTCACTTGCGATTTGCTGACGATATCGTCATCGTGGCAGAGACGCTGCAGGACCTGCAACAGATGATGAATGACCTGGCTGACTCTTCTATACGCATCGGCCTACGGATGAACTTGGACAAAACCAAGGTCATGTTCAACGAACATGTTCTACCGGAACCGATTGCGATACACGGCGCCGTTCTCGAAGTTGTTCAAAAATATGTGTACCTCGGGCAGACATTGCAGTTGGGAAAAAACAACTTTGAGAACGAGGTGAATAGAAGAATTCGGCTGGGCTGGGCAGCGTTTGGGAAGCTACGTCGAGTCCTTACTTCGCCGATTCCACAGTGCCTGAAGACGAAAGTCTTCAATCAGTGCGTCCTACCCGTCATGACATACGGAGCCGAAACGTGGACACTGACGGCTCGAATGGTCCACAAGCTCAAGGTCGCTCAGCGGGCTATGGAAAGGGCTATGCTCGGTGTTTCTCTGAGGGATCGCATCAGAAATGAAGTGATCCGTCAGAGAACCAAGGTAATCGACATAGCCCACCGGATCAGCAAGCTGAAGTGGCAGTGGGCTGGCCATATTAGCCGTAGAACCGACAACCATTGGGGTAAACGAGTTCTAGAGTGGAGACCGCGTCTCGGCAAACGTAGTGTAGGACGTCCTGAGGCACGGTGGAGTGACGATCTGCGCAAGACGGCTGGCAAAAACTGGATGCGAGAAGCCCAAGATAGACCTAAGTGGCGTGCAATTGGAGAAGCCTATGTCCAGCAGTGGACTGCTACAGGCTGATGATGATGATGATGATGACTACAAGATTCAGAGCAGCTCCACGAATTCCATAGTGGTGTAGCTTATAAATTAGAGTGCGGTGCTCTACACAGTCGAAAGCTTTGGAGAGATCACAAAATACGCCAATGGCATCCTGTGAGCTCTCCCAAGCCTCCAGCACATGCTTGACTAACTGGACTCCTGCATCTGTTGTTGATCTGCTTTTCGTGAAACCGAACTGATTTTCGTGTAAAATCCTATGTTCATTAAAATGAGACAAGAGTTGTTGAAGCATTATCTTTTCGAATATTTTGCTCAAAGCCGGAAGCACAGAGACCGGTCTATAATTTGAGGGGTCGGCCTTACTACCTGATTTGAAAATAGGGGTGATTTTACTCATTTTCATTAGGTCAGGAAATGTACCTCTATCAATACATAAATTAAATATGATCATCAAATGCGCTATAACTTCTATTATTGACTCTAGCATTTTTACGGATAATCCCCATAAATCCTCTGTTGCTTTAACGTTTAAACTTTTAAATGTTTTTATTATTTCAAAAGTAGATATATGTCGGAACCTAAACTCAGGAATTTGGAGCGGGAAGTTGTCTTTCAGAAAGCCCACTGCAACACAAGGGCAAGAATCAAGAGATTTGGTGACTTCTAGTGGTATGTTAGAAAATAAATTTTCAAATGAATTCGCAACATGACTTGGGTCTGAAACTTTTTGGTTATCTATTTCTAGCACATATTCTGAATTAAAAGATTTACTTTTGCCGGTCTCTGTATTAATAGTTTTCCAAACTGTTTTTTTTCATTAGATTTTCGAATTTTATCCCTTATAAACAAAGCTTTTGCGCGTTTGCATACTGACTTAAAAACTTTTGAGTAATTTCTTACATAATCATGAAAAGAGGATCAGGAGATGAATCCTTCCTATTTATCTGTCTCTTTGGTTGCGTTTTCTATTTTGGTTTCCTTTAGTAGTTTTCTCTTTCGCGTCCAGCTTAAAATTCTTTTTAACTTTCATTGCTTCGTTTATTATATTTGTTGCTTCAACTTCTTTACGATACGGTGAAGTAGTTATTACGCCAGTCTTTGCTTTTGGCGGCAAGATTTTTTGGCAATAAATTGGCTAGCAAGGAAAGAACTCTTTTTCATCACGTTTTAAACTTTAGTAAAAATAATACGCGGCAAACATTTTGGGACCGTTGGTTAATATCCCGGTTTCATCAACGTTGAAGATTTTATTATTTAACTGAATTATCAGATCCAATGTCTTTGATCAGATCGGTGAGCAAATCCAAGATTTGGTTGCAAAAGCCAATATCTGACTGGTAGATGGTCTTGGTGACTTGATCAAAATTATTATCAAAACCAACTAATTTAGCTAAGCAGTTCATGTTAATGATTTTAAGGTTTTTTTTGATATTAGTAGACAGTACAAGCATGAGGCCCACCTGGTGGTTAGTGGTAATCTCTGCCTAGAACAAATGCGGCTCGTCATTTGTGATAAAATGCGCCCGTAACCCTCAAACATTAAGTTCGTATGTCTCATGTGCCTGTCATTTTGCCGTCACCCATACCATTTAAACCTGAACACAGTATTAAGACCAGCAATAATAGACTTTTTTTGGTCAACATTGCACTAAATTTCCGATCCAATTTTCTTTTTTTAAAGATTAAGACCGTTAAGGTTGACATACTAAGCATAAAATCACAAAATGCTGACAGATCCAGGTGGAGGTTCAAACGCAATCTTGAAAAAAGTTTTTGGTCGATATCTCGGAAACTATGCACAATAGGGCAGATGTTATCGAAATTATTATTATAGAGAATAAAATTCTTTTATTGACCGTATTTTTTTGTAAAACTTTCCTTTTATAATTTATGGCCCATTTAATGAACCGGTTTTTCTATCTCGGCCGATAATTCTTAAAGTATTGGATTAATCAATAAAATGCAGCTTTCCATTTTTAAATATATGTTCATTGTCCACAACATTTGCTTAAAACTTTTTTCTAATGTCCATACTTTTTGAGTTGTCTAATTATTTCGCAATGCATTGCGATGTTCCGTTAAGCACGCAGAGTCCGTTATGCCTTCAGTTGTACTTGCTAACATAATGTACAATTTTTACCATGTAAGTATAACTAGGTAGGTAGGTACCTACTTTTATATGAATAGGTACAGTCGCCTGCAATAAGATGTATACATGTCACAATTTAGAAAAGTGCCTCAGCAATCAGGTTCATAAAAATGGACATCAAAATTATTCTAAAATGAAGCTATTTATATTATTTTACTGTTTAAAATAATAATTATCTAAATTGTTATAAAATGTAGTGCTGTATCATAGTTTCGAAAATTACGGAATGCCACGGAATCTTATTGCAGGCGACTGTACTCTTCCGGCCATACTTTCTTCTTACTCAAACTATCTCAACGTACTCACAACGAAGGTACAACTATCAATATCTTGTGCTACTCACATCTTCATTCACTCTTTAGGTACTGCCACATGAGTAAATAAACGGAATTACGTTTATTTATTCATATGGTACTGCTTTCGTATCACTCACTCTGTTCGTAGCTCTATCTCCAAAAATCAAACTCCTATAAGTACTTACTTCTCAAAACGCGGTTTCTTAAGACAAAAGAATGGTGGTGGGTACCTCACAATTTCTTCAGGGAAGCAGCTATTGATGATATTTATATATTCTTTTAGGGAAGTTCCTGGGACGGAATCAATTTCTTGTACCCTTTTCAAAGCTCCCGTTGTCACAAATAGTCTACGAGCTCGTGCATCGTTTGGTAGTATCTGTAAAATAAAACCTAACACTTGCCTGATGTTCGATGGTAACCCATTCATAATAGGTACAGTCTCGCATGATTAAACTACATCACAATATATTAAATAAACTAATGTAGGGTAATGATAATTTCTCTACAATGGCCTAGGAATATAATTAAAAAACAATATTGTAGATACCTATTAAAATAAATTCAATTGTATCCCTACCTACTTTAGTAGTTAAGTTTGTATTTAAGAACAGTACTTGTTAAATCTGTGTGTCAATAAATAAATTATTATTATTATTATTATTAAAAAAAAATTAAAATAAAAGGACTGTTCTTTTCAAATCTTTAGGTACAATACCGTGACACCAATAATAACACATTGTGTTTATGATTCAAGAATTAGTTTCATTCACACCGAGACGCGCCGACGCAACTTAATGCCCGAACATTTTCTGTAATTATATTTGCTATTGTTTTCAACTTGTACCGTTGACATAAAAAGTGCATCAAGGGACGATAATGTATAAGTATTAAATAAAAATCAATTGTAAAAATACAACAAAGTTATTTATAAACTAACGCTGAACAAAATGAGACATGAACGACATTTTCACCCACAGATTCCCAATTTGAACGCCCTTGTGAGCGTTTTTAGTGTTATTTTCGCTAAAAATGCTCTCAAGGGGTCTATTCGAACGCACTACTTGTAAGCGTTTTTAGCGAAAATAACGCTAAAAACGCTCACAAGGGCGTTCGAATTGGGAATCTGCGGGTGAAAATGTCGTTCATGTCTCATTTTGTTCAGCGTTCGGAGAGCTAAAAAAGCGGTATTTTACCACCAAAAAAGTGCAATTTTTGACTCACGTCCGGAGCATGGTTGATCGTGATCGTTTTTTGTTGACAGCATAATCATGCGATTTTAGATCTTATGCTCACAAGAGCGTTCTGATCACAAATTATTACTGCGTTCGAATAGGTTATTTGTGATCGTTTTAGCGAAAATAACGCTAAAACGCTCACAAGGGGCGTTCGAATTGGGCATCTGTGGGTGAAAATGTCGTTCATGTCTCTTTTTGTTCAGCGTTCGGAAAGCTAAAAGAGTCACCAAATAGTGCAACTTTTGACCCACGTCAAAATAAAAGAGCATAGTTGTTTGTGATCGTTTTTTGACAGTTATGTATTTGACAGCATAATCATACTATTCTAGGTCTTATGCTCAGTTGAGCGTTCGAATAGGGTGTGAGCAAAAGTGGCAAAAGTGGCAAAAATAACGTTTTTGAGCTTTACGAACGCTATAACAAAAGAGCCATCAATGACAACGCCACCAATGCCCTCATAAGCTAAACGAACGCAACTTATATAGTAATTAAGTTGTCTACACATTTCGAATAGGGTGTGAGCAAAAGTGGCAAAAAATTTTTTTGAGCTTTACGAACGCTATAACAAAAGAGCCGTCAAATCAATGACAACGCCACCAATGCCCTAAAAGCTAAACGAACGCACCTGTCGTCTCATCTGTCATAAATAGCAACTTATGTTGTTGCAATGTGCACTATTTAAAATTACATTATTTATAACTAGTATAATATGCTCTGTGAGTAATTATTACTCAGTAATATGTTGTATAAACAAGTACAAGTCCTGTGTTGTTTGTTTGAAATAGAAATTTAGAAAAACTTTGTGTTGCACTGCAATGCAAATTGCAAACCAATTATTTCGTTAGATCTAATAAAATAATATTGTTTCTTAGAATCTAGGAATTAAAATGGCTGGTAGAGGCAGAGGACGCGGCAGCAACCTCTCGCTGACCCATGAGCAAATGCAAGCACTTGGTCTTGCAGGCATGGGTCGAGGAGAAAACACGCCACAAATTCTAGTGCCACCACCATTGTTCCCAAAAATTGAATCGAAACCACTCCCATTATCATGTGACGCAGCTACAGACTACATGGTAATTGTTAAAGATCAATTCATAGAATACTTGCATGATTCCCCAGCGTATGTGAAAGCAAAAACACGGACCGATGGAATCGAACGATATTCCGATAAGTATAAGGTGCTCGCCGAAGATGCTAAGAAAGGGAAAGTATTAGACTGCGTTTGGGCGAACATGCCTGGCGAGTTGAAACCGCAAGCGAACAGGGTTCGAGTTGCTGTGCGGAAACGTAAGCATGAAGACCCAGCAGATATTGCTAAAAGACTTCAAACCTTAGAAAAGAAAGAATCACAAGAGACTGATGAGAATATGGAAACAAATGAAGATGAGGAAGCTTTAAAGAAAGCTGAAATTGAAGACGAAGAAGTAGAGGATGAACAAGAACAAGAATATGAAATTGATGATGGGACAGATTATGCCAATAACTTCTTTGATAATGGTGATGATTATGATGAGGAAGATGATAATCTGGACGATGGACCTGTTTACTAGATAGACCTACATGGAAATTTATGTGTTCAGTTTTATGAGCATTTTTTATATAAATAGTATAAAGAGTAAATGTTTAATTTAATTACAAAAGACATATTTCCTAAGCAACCTACTACTAAGAACAGTCATCGGTTTTTAATCTGCATGGTTTCTGTAACTATAAGCCATTTTCACAAGCTTCATAAAATGCTGCAATCCATGACATTTTGTACCGTAGTTAAAGAAATTATAGATTGTTTTTCAGGAATTTAGGTGTTTTGTTAGTTTATGCCTAATATCAGAAAAAAAAATATTATTGTAAATAGGTACTCTTGCTAAAATTCAAATTTCAACAACATCAACTTCTTAGTTTCATCTAAATCAACCATGCTTTTAAGAAATTATAGATTGTTTTTCAGGAATTTAGGTGTTTTGTTAGTTTATGCCTAATATCAGAAAAAAATATATTATTGTAAATAGGTACTCTTGCTAAAATTCAAATTTCAACAACATCAACTTCTTTGTTTCATCTAAATCAACCATGCTTTTACTCTAGCAAGAGTTCTAAATAAAAATAATGTTAAAATTATGAACAAATTGTAGGTGTTGTTTTGAACAAATTGTAATTTAATTTTTAATAATGTAAATAATGTTTCCACACTCAAACCCCTGCACTACAATTCCATGTGTGGCATGAGGCATTGACACAATAACACATCAGCACTTCCAGGACCTGAGAACAAATATTTCTGTTCATCACACAAATATTTGATTGAACCTGCGGCTCCATCCTTCGAAGGCTGGGTCACTACAACTGAGCTAAAAGAGCTGTCTATTTATACTACCTACACAAAATCAAATTAATTACCTTAGAGTACTGTGCTAGCACATATTTAAGTATACACGCAGGTGCTGCATGTAGTAGTGGCTCCAATGCAGGTCTATGAAGGCAACACTGAAGAGACTGCTTCAATGCACAAGAAGTTCTAGCTTTCACTTCGGCTGATGAGTTTGGATTTGTATATAACTGGGAATAAGGTTTAACTTATTTATAAAGACTACATTAAGCATTAGTATAATAAGTAAATAGTAAAAGAATAGTGTGCAGGTAGTACCAATATTCCTAGCTGCGGCTGCAGAAAAGGTTCCCTCATGGGACTTCTGGGTTGATTTATATGTACATGGGTGTATATATGGGGGGCTTTAGGGGGTCTGGACACCCCCCATAGCATACGACATAACTAAAATCGCCGAACATTGATACTCTCTGCCACTAAATATGAACCCGTGTAGCAACAATTAACTGATGTTATTAATATGTCCTATGGTTAAGTAGGTTTAGGAGTTTACTACAGATTCCAAAACGTTCCAACTTAACAACAAATCTTCTGATAAGCACTAGGTCAAAGGTTTTTTTTCATTATCTAGGTAACATCAGTTGACTGTCTTGTCCTAATTGTTTGTCCACATGAAAGTAAAATGGCCACTAATGATCGCCCTGGATTGAATCTATGTTGTTCATAAGTTACTAGTAAATGTAATGTAAGTAAGTAATATTATTACTCATCCTTGGTTGGACGAGTGATCTTAGTTTGTCGGAATAGTATATTTCATTACAAGTGGGGAAAAGCTGTCATTGCAAAGAGTTCCGACAAATGTCTACCCGAGCCGAGGCGAAGCCGAAGGCGAGGGTTGACAGTCGGAACAAGTTGCAATGACGGTTCCGCACGTGTATACTGAACGACTATTTTTAATAAAGTTGCAAAAAAATTAAGCAATTTAATAAAATAAACTCGAAAAGAAAATTTCTGGAAAATGGCGCCAACCGTAGAATGTAAGCAGAGATTTTTTTTCTTCACCCATTCTGGTAGGCGTAGGGAACTATGCCCATACAGCCAAGTCTTCAGTAGCTTTTTTTTATTGATATGAAATGAAATGAAACCTAACCTAACTCATTCAATCAAATCATTAAATCTGATATTGAAACAAATTAGTAGCTTCTTTTTAGAAATATACGTATTTGCATGGATCATAAAAACTTCTATGAATTTTTTTTAGTAAAACTTCATGGTTGGTTTTTCTTTTTAAATAGACATTATTTTGACAGTTGGGAAAGAGAACGCACGAGTTCGGAAAAGGTAAAAAAAAATCACGAGTATGTAATAGCCCACATCCCGACGAACGCTATACAACTAATAATTAAATAATAATATATTACCGAACCCAGTATTCATTGTAGTCTTTGCGCTATACGTCCCTGCAATACGCCACTTTTTGAGCAAATGTATTAAAAATATTTTTCTATTGCCTTACGCCTACACTTTGCCTACTACTTTAAGCCTACAGCATAATAATGCTGTAGGCTTATGGGGCAATAATTAGCCGAAATTCGTTTGCTTCCTTTCTTGTAGGCAGGTGTCACTATACTGTAGCTTCTTTTCAAACTGACGGGAGTTTAGCCTGATCAAGAGACAGAGTCATAAGAAAAGCTAGTTGTTTGCTCATAACTGTAGGTAATTAGGTACTAAATCTCTAATAGAATAACAGCTATTCTGTCCATGGCAGAGTCTTCTTTAAAAGTTGTAAGGGCTTTTTGTATGCTACCGCTGAAAAAGTTCATAGTCTATACAATCATCAACTCTCGGGGATTTTGATTGGTGGAACTCATGAGGTGGCTATCTTACTGTGTTCAAACTATCGGGCAAAGATTTCAGCAACTTTTGCGTGATTGTAAGCCCGCTACATACGAGTAGGTACATTACATTACTTATGATTACTTACAAATGGGATTTTAAGTACTTTAAGTACGTAAAATATTGTTTTATGCAATTCAACTAGCGTGTACCCATTTCATGTAATGACTATGATTTGACCGTTTAGATTTTACGCTTTTATCCGCGGACCCGCATATGTGAAAGCTATTGCTACGTCACTGTATATGAATCAACAAGTATCAAACAACAGGATGTTGTAGGATCCCATATAGGCTGATAGTGACCATTCAGCAGTACAAGTACCGTAATACACGTTAAATTTGTCGAGTCGCTAAGACCGATAAAAAAATCATATCGCCCCTAGCAAGTATGGAAGTCATATCGACGACTTATACGATCGTCAAATTATAGACAGTATATCGATTACTACGAATTGTTTGCATTCCACTTTTTACACATTTGAAGATTTCAACGAGCATTTCGCTCTTCTACGATCAAAATGAGGCCGAAGTCTATTTTTTTATTGAATACTAGCTGCGCCCCCCTGTGATGGATCATGAAGATGTTGATGAAAATTATCCTATGTGTTAATTCAGCGCTCCATCTACCTCCATGCCAAATTTTATCAAAATTGGGCTAGCCGTTTGAGCGTATGAGAATAACAAATATCCATTAATCTATAAATACAAACTTTCGCGTTTATAAGGTAAAACGCAACTAAACAATATCCCCATTCCCGTCGCCTGTCGATAAGCTATATCGAGGTCATTTTAAAGCTTACAAAACAATGGTTAAAATCGAATAGACGATCTCAAACGTAATTTAACAGTTCCATGCTAGGGTTATCGTTATAATCGTAAAAGCTTATCGAATTTGTCTACCGATCGCTTAATTTTGTTACTTAGGTACTTGCAATGATCGACACAAGATCAATATAGCCAGTTCTTTCGAAGTATGACGAATTCAAAACTCAAATTTATCGATCGGTAAGTTCGGTACTTGCACTGCAGAAAAGCCAATCTCAGCCTGAATTATGGATACCTATAATTTTATTAGTGCCATTAGAGTAGGAAAGATTCTGCTCCATGGCTGAGTGTAGCAGCCACCCTAAGTGTAAGTGCAGCTCCTTTAGGTTTAGGGATGTGAAATCTTTAGTACACCTATAGGGTTGCAATAATTAAAAAAGCCGGCCAAGTGAGAGTTGGATTCGCGCATGATTAATTCTATGTCAACGGGAACTACCCTATAGATGTTGATCCTGTTGCGAATTTTTAAAATATACGGCCATATCTTTTGATCGTGATGACTTACAAGTTTTTTACAGCATAAATTTCATAGAGTATCATAATATTTGATATAAATTTCTTGTACCTACGCGTAACGTTTGTGAGAAAAACGGTCCTGACATATTAACAACAAATTGATCATATAGGAGTTCCTTTCTAGGCACAGACAGAACCCTTAATAGTTTCAAATACCTACCATGGCTGACAGTGTAACCTTGATAAGATATCAATGGATTTTTTTATTTATTTACGGATCCCTTTTAGTTATTCTATACCTACTTTCGCATTCCGATTAACATATGGTTTTAGACTACTTTTGAAACATCGGTGCGGTTGTTTCTCGGTGCTATTACATAGCTAGATACTTATTCACTTGACACACAGATTTAATCTAATATATAGGTACCAAGCAAAATTATGTATCTTTAGATAGTTAGATATATAAACTGAATGCTCTTTTACACTAAATCCGGTTTTTTATCATACCTATATATGTACCTACTTATGTTTTAAATGGTATGGTAACTTACCATGTTGTGATGGTAAGTAGAGTAAGTTCGCCGGTTTTGTGACCGCTTCCTATAATCGATCGACCTTTTAATGTACCTTTGATGAACAAAGACAAAAAAATCAAATATTCGTCATGAACATACCTACTAATATATTTTATTGGCTTCTCAATTGTCAACCCTACGCTCACATAGGAACACATTTCCTACGACATCCACAAGTATTTCAGACTGAGTGAGAATAAAAATATCAGTCTGTGGCAAGCTTTGAGAGGGCTGACGCGGGCGGCGTTAGGTAGGTACAAAAAAAAATAGTGCAGCGTCACAGCTTTCATAGTACATAATTGCCTAATTTATTTACGTTAGCAGGTTTTATTGTTGTTTATAGAACTTATTATGTATGCCTACTGTTAAACATGTTTATAAATTTTTGTTAAGATTTCTGCTATCTTGGGATGGTCGAAAATAGAACATGCGTCTTCTTTGAAAATGTAATTGTCGAATTGTAATGGTCGGAAATCCGCCTACGCGCATCCAAATAGATAGAGTCTTATAACAAATAGATATTTTAAGAAAAAAACCCCTATCCTGTTTTAAAATTTTTGAACCTTTTAGCGTTTAACGCATTGCTTTTAAAAAAGTCATTTAATAGCCAGTTTTCGACAACGTTTATCCATACAGTATTAAAACTACAGATACCCAAAATCTTACGTGGTCGGAAACCACCGTAGCCGCCATACAGCCGTAGAGCACAACAATGCAACTATTTTTATTTTAATCCTATTAAAATTTCTTTAAAAATAATAAATGTTAGTGGTCGGAAACTTGGTATAGCAGAAACGACCTCAGCTCTTTTACGACCCGTTGTAAAACTAGCGAAAAAAAGTGACATAATTTGTTTATTAA
The DNA here is from genome assembly GCA_917880725.1 of Selenia dentaria. Taxonomy (NCBI): domain Eukaryota; kingdom Metazoa; phylum Arthropoda; class Insecta; order Lepidoptera; family Geometridae; genus Selenia; species Selenia dentaria. Next base: position 14,930,306 of record OU862889.1, on the reverse strand, counting down.
CATTGCTAGGAAGCACCAATCTGTTTTGTCTTAAAGGCTTTAACCAAGTTCTTCAATTATTTTGGAGGTCCCAATAAGATCTTTCTAATGATTTTTTTAGATGAATACCAACCTCAAAGACCAATTAATAATTTACGAACTTACACGACAGATGATCTTAAAAAAGCTCTCTTTGAAGTACGAGAAAATAAAAGGCCTCATAGAGCAGTCTGTTAACAGTTAAATATGCCACAGACTGTATTATCGTTGATTATTCGTAACAACTTTACATTTCGTATGGAATAATGTTGGTTGAATAATGACCCTAGCGAGACTGATTGGTTTTATATAAAGAAACATTTGTTTTGTTTTAAACAATTATAAGTTTAATATTACTCATATTATTAACATAGTACCTATGAATGAGTATGAAATATCATATTTTTAATTTTCACTTAACTCTAATATTATTTGTGTGCATCATTATATTTTCCTCCTAAATTCTTTGATGTATAGTGGTCGAGTACTAGTGAAAAGATGTATGTAAACAAAACTTAGTGGACGAAAACTAGTAAAATCATTAGTTTAGCGTTTGAGCAAAAATATTTTCAAACCTCGAAAATGTCCAATTACATAATAATATCACGCAATATCATCGTAAACCAAGGCATTACACCCCCGGGGTAATGTTGTATGAAACTCCCATGGGCGGATTTGGATTTGGAACGTTAGTTGTAGGAAAACTCTTAATACGGAGACAGCACACAGAAGAAAAAAGAAAAAAGGCGCGATTGTGTTATAAGTAGTGTGATTGTAGTGCGCTGCGTTGTTATGGATTACGCACGGCCCCTCTACGCATTCAAGGTCTTAGTTCAATTTACGTGCCGCGATCTCCAAAATAGCGGGAGCTAAAGCAACTAAACAGTGGTCTACATCTCGTGAATACTAATTACAACTTAGTTAACAACCACTAAAGTATAGTAAATCCATAAATGTTCCTTCAAAAATATTAGTACGGGTCCTTAACTTAAAATACGGTCCCATCCTGAAGAAAGCATGAAACTTGGCATGAATGTAGCTGTCATATATGTGCTTCAATGTAGATATGGAAGCACGTCAAGAAATAATGTTTACCCCCCTCCCTCCCCTTTTTATCTCCCTGATTCCGGTTTTTCGAATTTTCTACGAAAACGATAAGACTGAGGAGTTTACTCTTCAGAGAACAAATCATTGTCGATAAATTACCTACAAGACGATACTACATTATATAATGGTAAGATTAATATATTTCTGTTTACAGCCACCAACGTATTATGAAATTGTAAAAACAGGCAAACTTTTTTTTTCTTGCTCCATTTATAGGAAAGCGACAAGAGTGGTGATAAAATAGACTAAAGAAGTAATATACCTTATACATTGAGCTAAAAAATGACACCTATTTCATAGTCGTAGAGACATTACTTCCAGAGTTACAGTTTGCCGCGTCTGACTCAAGTACTCATTTTTTACCTTTTTACAATACCACCTTTCCGATAATGTTGTTTTGCTTAGATTTAAAGCCAAGGATTTCAAGAAATTTATTAAAAATACAGTAAAATACAGTGAAAATTATATATATCATTTATTTCAATGCATATCACAGGAATCTCCCCCACATTTACAGAGACCAGTACAGGGAAGGCCCGACTTCCTACAAATGCATCGTCCTTTAATGCAGCTGCGGCATGAACACTTCGTCAATTCCTTTACAGATGCGGACGTTTCTTTGGTTGTACTCCAACATGGAATCCAAATACAGTCTTCTTTCATCCAGCCCCAGTTCTCAAAGTTCGGATATTCAGGATTTGGTATCAGACTTTGACCCCAGATCAATCCTGCTTGTAAATAAGCTCGTTTTGTATGCTGTTCAAGAGCACCAAGTGTTGGTGGCAGCCTGTCCATTGCCCGTCCCTTGATGAACAACTCTTTTCTAGCTTGGTTAATGTCTTCTACATCGCTAGTTTTGTCGTAAGTCAGAATGACATATCTTGCCAAAGCATCCAATTGATGGCTTTCAATTTCATTTTGAGGTCGTGACTTGGTTTCAAATACTTTGGTAACTTCAGGGAAGGAATTCCAAGTTTTCCAAAAGGATTTTTTCCCTTTCCACAAAATCCAGATACTGTATCACACCCTGTAAATGCGTGAAAGAATAACATGCCACTGCATTTGTCTGGGCCGAGTTTATTCACAAGTTGGTGAATAGCAATACTACGTAAAGCTTTCCCTGTTCCGAATGATATCCAACATTTGTTCAAACCCATTTCTTTTAGGCCGCTGTATAAGGCAATAGCTACAACAACCACATCTGTGTCAACCGTTCTAATCAATATTTCTGTGTGGCCAAGCTGCACGGCGTGCGAAACATGAAGGAAGAGTCTGGTATCAGCTTCTTCTTGTTTTGACTTAAGGGAGGACAAATCTACGGTGGCATCGTTACACAAAACTTGTTCCCCTTTGGTTGCAACAATCGTTTTTGCATGTTGGACCTGCTGGAGACCATCAGCCAGGAAGTTGAAAAGCTCTACTTTGTTCTGTGACGAACGAAGAAATTGTTGCCAGTTTTTTGGAAGTTTACCTGCTGGTGTAACTTTTTGACGAAATCCTGTGCCCCTCTTCTCCCTTGTATGATTCTTGAGACTGTCTTCATGATATGCATCAAAAACGACATCAACACGATTTCCATTCTGGTTCGTAACATAATTAATAAATGTTTTGCGATAATCGTCAAATGTAACGTTACTGCCCGGTCTTATCATTTGAACTACAGCAGGCCCATCTAGAAACGATGAAGTGCAGTCTACGGGATCTTCGTTAAATGACTCGGTTGACTCGATGACAGTACTTTCATTTTCCTCTTCATCTTCTTTGTCTTCATATTTGTCTTTAAAACATTTCAGTAGTTCCGATTTTGCCACATATCTTATATTTCCTGTCTCAGAGAGGGACGGAGGAAACGGTTGGTTTTCATGTTTGAAAAAGTCATCTATATTCCCTTGCCTATGCTGACAGGCGATGTACAGTTTTGAGAATAAGGCGGCGTCGCTTTTCGCTATCGACAGTTTAGTGGCTTGTTTTGATTTACAAGTAGTTGTACCTCCAAATATGTTGATATTGTTTCTCTTGATAGGGTCGAAGATAGAAAGATTATTTGAAACAATCCGTTGTTCCACAAATTTAGTGTATTGTGTATTTCCGAGACTTTCTAATGATCGCATTTGTGCTTCACCATCTTTTTCTACTATAATCTGAGTATCTACAGTGTGTAATTTATCATCCAATAGTAGGTTATCATTCTCCGAAAGTGTGAAGATAAGAGCTTCAACATGTTTCTGGAACCTTTTTTGATGGCTCTTTGATTCTTCGTGGTGAATTTGTTCAATATTTTTTTTATCCTCACTCTGATTGTCATGTGATGTCTCGAATTCTCTCAGCAAAGAAGCTATCTCGGGCCCAGCAATCATCCAGCGTCTTAACGCAGCTGCATCTTCTGTAAGTCCCACTGCTCCTCCTGTGCTTTTTACTAATTTGTTTTCCTGTTCGTGGCTTTGGTCAAGTGCAATCGAGGAAAAACGCGAATTGGACTTTTTTACTGTAAATTTTCCAGAACAGAATGCATGGTATACCTCAGGGGCAATATTTGGCAGTAGTTCCATATCACGAATATGCACTGATATCCATCGAGCATAATTGGTGTGATCAATAGCGAAGAACCATGGAGCCATTGACTTTAAGGCCCGAAGGTATAGGTCAAAATTTGATGTACGGATAGAGCGCACAAAAGTAGCTCTCAACACTTCTAAACTGAGAATCATATTCCAGAAGTGAAACGCTGCGGAATCTATCGATTGTTGTTGTTTCCATTTCTCAAAGTCAGTGTGCATTTCTGGGTTTTCGATTTTGTATGTATCATAGGCGCGCACAGAAAGAATATGTAGTGCAGCAGAGAGTACTTCGTGAACGTATCGGGCACGTCTCGGATGCGAGGCTTTTAAAAATGACTGAGCCTTTCCCTCGCCACACACTTCAGCACGTGTCAAAGCTGATATTATTCCAGATTTTCCTAATAAATCCCCAATCAACGTCATAAAGTTCATTTCTATGTGAAAAGCACCCATCATAAGAACAATGTCTTTTTCTCCAAACTGCTCCTGATTATTCCATTGGAAGATCTTTCCAAGAGCGTATAGAGGTTGATCCATAGCAATCACTGTTGCTTGATTTGGGTTTAAAGACGTAATGGTTTTTTGCACGTTATCAATGATATGTTTGACAACAGCTATTGAATGTGAAGGATCTGGAAGAAGGGGCAAAAGTACAGAACGCGACAATCCTTTTTGTTCGCTTGGCTGTTGACTTGCGTGATAGGCAGCCCATGAAATCGATTCTGGGTTTTGTTCTGTTTTATCTATAGTATCTCGAACTCGCTCAAGCCATGCCTCTTCGAGCCGTTTTTCAGCATTCAGATCTGCAGTCAGACCAATTGAACTATTTTCAGGAATGGGAGGAATCCTTGGTTCCTTTTCCTTGAGACTATAAGGAGCAACTTCAGTGTAAAAAGATGGTAATGGTTTAACCCTAAGTGATGAAGAGGGACTAGGTTTTGATATTGGGAGCATTCGACGAGGTAATCTTTCAGAGTCCTGATCAAGATGCTGAGCAATGCTGATTGATGTTCCATGGAGAGCTCCTTCGGCTGTGACAGATGACGGATTATAATCGATATTGTCAAAAGCAGCAGTAGAGAATACATTTTTTTGCAAAGCTATGGGAGAAACCACCCCTTCATCTTCATAAAGTTGACATGCAGCTTCAGAGACTTGTTTCGAGCATTGCAAGACTCTTTTGTATGTGACTGACAAACCATGATGGGCTAATTTGTCTATTATTTTTCTCTGTCTAGTGTGTGTATGAACTAGAAGTCCAATGTACAGCGGCAACGTGGGCTCATGTTTGGTCGTATGACGTATATTTGTGTCTGAAGGCGTTTTCTTTGTTGCATGGAACGTAACAAGTTGAGCTATCGAATTAGCAGCAACTAATCCTACGTCCTCACTCTGGTCTATGATGCTCGGTCCATGAAGAAGCATTTTTATAAGTGTTAACAGAGAAAGCGGAATTTCTGGAACATCTTTGATTAGGCTTCCACTAAATGTAGTCTCTTTTAAATTAAACATTTCAGCTCGACAAGTGTTAGCAACGTTTGCCATGTCCATGAAATAGTTGTCAGCTTCATGGTCTTCTGCAGAACGAACAATCCTACCAATATCTTTCTCAAAAGCAAGAATAGTTGGCTTAGGTGGATCCGAATAACATCGAAGGCCAGGAAAGTGTTTCAATAGCCTATCTTGTAGGCGATGCGATGTAATGGACAATCCTTCATCTGCCTGTAGTTGTTTAAGTCTATCATTGATTATCTTTCTTAATTCAGATAGTTTGAAAACATTTTCTGAGCTAGACTCCATATACATCACAAGTTCTGTAAATGCAAGCTTTATGAAATCAGGTTCACATTCCGCTCCTTTGGTCTTACTTTTATAAGATCTAACTTCGTTGTAAAAAAATGTAAGACAGTTCTTATGATACGATGCTTCCTGAGCCACTAAGTCTTTCGTTGCCATTTTCACTAATAAATCCTGCCGATCAAGAGTAGTTGCTCCATCTCGAATACGCTTTTCGATCTCTTTTGTTAGGACAGTATGAAGGGTTTCCTTATCAGTCTCAGGATTATTGCAGAAAAAACAAACTTTAACTACTTTCGAACCTATAGCTCTTGGCAGGCGGCTTGAGGTACATAGTGCTTCGCCCGTCGATGTATTGTCCACTTTAGAAATGTTTTTTTTGATCCGGTCAATGGTAGTCTTATTGTAATTGGCACGACATCTTTTGTGAAATTTTGCTTGTTTGGATTTTAGTGTTTCCAAGAATGTACCACCTTCTTCGAGTCTCTTTACGACATCTACAGGTACCTTGCCAAGCTCATTTAATGTCGAAGCATTTTCAGCCAGACTTATATAGCCAGCTCCTACATCTGCTCGTTTGGAAAACGCAGGGCAAACAAGCGGATCACCCGTATCTTGTTGGCAGTATAAGCACTTGTTCCAGTCAGTTTCTTTCTCCGAACTTGCCATTGTAAGTTTTCATGGAGTAATAACTGAAAATAAAAATGATTACACTTAAGATTCGTACTCGAAATGTAATAAATTCAGATAATTTTATAAATATTCACTTCTCGGTTTGTCGCTAGCTAGCATGAAGAGTGATCGCTAATCGGGATGTAGAAATACATGGCTTGTAATAAGATGATTACGGTGATTGTAAGGTGAGAATACGGTGATTAGATGTACATTTTGCCCAGGCCAAGTAATGTTGTGACGTGACAAGCACACTTTAGCATTTATAATATTAGTATGGATTAGGATATCTTGGTGTGTTTCGGACTGTAAAGTTGGTCATATTCTAACAGGCAGCCAGCAATCCGATTAAGTATACCTAGGCCTAAGTTGGTACGCGCGCTGGGGCCAATTTAATTAGGTAATAAAATAGTAATGAAGTCTAGATTTACTTACCTCTTCAGTTAACACTCTCTCGCACTTGTAAAATACTTCAAAACTCGGGATTCGTAACTCGCGTGACACCGCGGGATGGCGCCGCAACGCACGTCCGCGTAGCTCAGACGAAGCGGGCGGACTGGTCGCGTCGGTCGCGTCGCCCGCCAGCCAAGCCGCGCGCCGCGTCGCTTGTCGTTGGGTCGGGCAGGCAAGGCTACACCCCGCTCCTCCGCCCCGCGCCCCTATTGTCGCCATAGCTCTGCTGATACCTATCACGCGGTAGCGCGCAGCTATATTTTTAATAAAACTTCAAAGTTACATGTACATTATTTTGTAAACTATAAGTTCTATGAACATACGTCCAAAGACAATATTGTAGAGAATTTAATAAAGAATAAATTGTTCTTTGACAGTTTTATGATAGCTGTACCCGTTTTCATAGAAAATAAGAAAAACCACGATTTAGCACATACGAAGAGGGGGAAAGGGGGGAAAAAACAATTTTTCGACATGCTTCCATATCTATATTGAAGCACATATATGACAACTACATTCATGCCAAGTTTCATGTTTTCTTCACGATGGGACCATAAAACTGATTTTTGTTAGGACAAGGAGCCGTACTATATTACTCTGTCCCTCCTTAAACCTCTGAGCTTTTATTGTCTCGCAGTAGGTATGAAATAAGTATTATGCACCTCGAGGATAAAGCCTGTCTTCGACTTAGGCGGCTTTAACCCCTCGCTTCACTCGGAACTCTACATAACTTCCTCGCTTCGTTCGGGAATTAAATTTTAACTCAAGATTCCCCGTTATACTCAGGGTTGAATATGCCGCCCGTGACGTAAAACACTGCATTACTCCCTCGGTGCATATAATTTACTATTAAAAATGTGTGAGGTATATGACTTGAATTTAGTTATTTTTACAATATAGAGTATATAATATGACACATTGATTAGTAGGTAGCTTTAAGTCAAAAAATTATACAGACACATTTATTTTATGCCTCTTAAATTGACAAGTCCAATAAGTGGTCGAAATCTGGCGATCTTATCCTAAGTCAAGTCGGTCATTAGACGATGGAGTTATATATTATCAGATAAAAAGGCTTTTATTCTAGAAAAAATCCTAATCATATGAGAATAGGAGTTTTTTACTAATTCTAATTACATTTCATTCATGCGCACGCACAGATCCCAGCTAGTACCTAAGTAAATATGAGAGATCGTACTAACCAATGAGATAAAACTTCAGATACCTATATACTACGATAAACATCCTAGTTCAAAAGATGCTAGTGAAAAGTATACCTACATAATACGTCCATATTCCAGAAGGATGCTCTTGAGAGAAGATATGACATGGCATAAAAAAATTAATACATAAAGTATTTGTAAAATGTATACTCAAGTCGAGATTCAATTATTTAGCTTCCTTCTGCAATACTTACGGGCCTGAAGAGTACCTGCAATAATCTAGGGAAAGCATTAGCCACCGCGACTGCGAGGCTGTGCTGGGGCGAGTGCTTGGCGATATGTCCGAGGGTCCACGCGGCAGCACACACCTCTGCATCTTCTGCTTCGCTGTTCTGCAGGATGTCCACTAGGGTTGGAATAGCCTGCGGAGTAGGTAACAGGGGTTAGCGTGCAAAATGAACTACCTACAATCTGCTGAAATCTGCTGAATGCCTACGACTTATAGAAAAATACTTATGTACGAGTAGGTACCTACTTACTGCGGTTAAATGCTAAATACATTTTAACGCTATTTTTGCAATTGATGGTTGAAGACGAAGAGGAAGCGGAAGTATTGAAAATTCATGTTGATGATATTGTTGGTCTTTTTCTCCTTTTAAACGCGGACATGGAGTTACATAATTGACTCTTGACTTGATTGCACTTTATATAAGTATTTTGGTCGATAAATTTTGCGGATACATTACATTTATTTCAATCGATCATTTTTTCTGTGTCTGGGTGTAATTTATCTATAATATGTATGTATTTAGAAATATATAAGTATGTTTATCAGTTGTCTAGTACCCATAACACAAGCTCTGCTTAGCTTGGGACTAGATGGCGTTGTGTGATAGTTGTGGAATATTTATTTATTTATTTACCTCCTTAGATTAATCATTGGTCTCGCTCTCGCTTCGACTAGATGCCGCGCTATTTAAAAACAACGGCTCCGTGAATGCGGCAACTCAATATTGTAGTGTGTGTAATGAAAATGAGGAGGATGCTAGTGTGCGTGAAGAATTGTGTTGCTAGCTTCTAACTGTCACTCAATTAATGGGAAAAAATATTGTGAAGAATTGTGTTGCTAGCTTAAAACTGTCACTCAATTAATTAACTATGCATTTATATATTTATATGAGAAGACAAATAACAAGTATTTAGTAATATACTCGTACCTACAGTGCTTTCTATTTCCATTCTACCAGTCAGTAATTTGGTTCCACCTTTTGTACGTAACGTCTTAGGTTAATTTACAATTAATAACTACGTAGAAACAAAAAAAAGAAATAAAACAATTATCTTATAAGCATAGTTAAACCAATCATTATGTACAGGTACTATTATGTACAATGGAGAGTCTAAAAATCATTATTATTAATTAAATATCACATTCAACTAACTTGTACTAGTTTACGATACATTTGCCTTTTGGAATTTACACTATATTTCTATCTCTATTATAATAGTATATACGAGAAGAATATCGAAAAGAGAATTTGATTCAGCTAGTGGTTGAGAAGTGATTCTTGGTTAGCCGAATCATTTAATTTTATATATAGCACCCTTATTTACTCCTCACGTTCCTCCTTGAGTTCGTCAGTATAATATTTCGGTTTCGTATATTTAGTAGTAAAATATAATAACAATAAATTCACATTGTAAAAATCTCAACCATAGGTAAGTACTTGATTCTCATATTATACGGCAACACTGAAATTATATCGTATTTACTAATGGTATATGATCCTAGTGTATTTATTATGTCTTGTAGTATTATTTTTACACATTTTCAAACTTTTTTTTTTGCAAACAGGCATTTTACTTTGGATTACGACCAAAATTACGAAAAAACACTCGGTACGTTGACACCACGCTGCTTGGGACGTGACTGGCTCGAGCGGGCGAGTACGCCGAATTCGGCGTAGTATTAGTTGCCGCATTTTGCAAGTACGCCGGCGGTATCTAGTCGAAGCGCGCGCGCGGAGACTAATCATTAATCTAAGTTTACCTCTTACTTTCTTTAGTTTACTATAGGATAAATTCTTACATGTAAATAGAAGTCTTTGTATTAAAACATATTAGGTGGGTAAACAACCACCCACCTTGGACTCTACAACAGCCATCGCTAGCTGATCCGACTGGCCAGCGATGAAGCCTAGCGCCATGCACGCCGGCACGCGTGTCCCTCCCGTAGCTTCAGACAAGAGCTCCACCAGCGGACCACAACCACCAGTGTTGACCACCAATTGTGCAAGCTATCGATGGAAAAGTAAAGTGCTCAATTCATCGTTACATACCTATATCATTTATATTGTGCTTAATTCATTATTATCACAGACTAGCCTAGCAACTATTGTCCTAGACACTATCGGGGCCCATGCAGACGGATTCACATGCCCCGCGAAGCTCGGTAGTTCTGTTAAAAATACCATTAGCGGTACCTACACTTTATTAATAACTAGCGACTGCCCGCGACTTCGTTCGGGTGGGTAGTAGGCTCAGCCTTCGGCCACGCCATAACCTCCCTTCTTTTCTTGGTTTTTCTTTTATAAGAACCTTCTCCTAACAATAATTTACACGACAAAAAAATATTAGCGAGATTGTTCCATCCGTTCGCAATTAAAGTTACCTATAACGTGACCAGAAATAGAAATAAGTGAAAAATAGAAGTTAATTTTTATATATATATACCTTAATATTCATAAAAAAATATCCATACAAGGACGTGACCATAGCTGGGTTTGCAAATGCTTGTTGTATAGCTAAGTGCGATCGATTGCTTAATTGAAACGTTGGCGTGTTTCGGTAGGTAGGTATTAAAACAATTGGGAAGCAACAATGTACAACCATAATAATGCACAGCCTAATAAAGTAAAACCAATAATGCACGGCCATGTACATGCAATGCATTCATGTACATGGATTTGAAATACATGGTCGGCTTTTCCTGGCCGCGCTTTATTGCTTGTACAAAATCGGCCCGTGTTGATAATGCAAAGCCAATATTGTACAGCCAATAATTCATGTGTATGCTTCCAATTATTGGATGCGGAATATCAGCCCGTGACGATAATGTTCAGCCAATATTGCACGGCCAGTAATTTGATGCCAACCATAGACAAATATAGAATCTCATCTTCATGCCTCGCTTGTGTTGGCGAGTTGGATTCACTCTCCAATACAAAAATAAGAAAGTCACAGTAGGTGCGACGACGAGCGAAGCGAGGAGGAACGATAGGTTCAATGGTGAACCTACAAAGCCAGAATTATGATGAATAACACTGAGCAGCGGACTGAAAGTTGTTAAAATGGTAAAATATATCTACACTGGACACAGGAACGTGCAAACAAGGGTTTGTCTGTGCCATGTTTATTTAGTCTGTGATGTACACGGATTATTGGCTGTACATTATCGCCATGTACAAATTTGCCCGACCAGTATTTCACGGCCAATAATGCACAGCCAGATATTTCATGTACATGGAATGGTTTCCTTTTAATGTCCCGTGCAATATCAGCCCGAGTTGATAAAACGCAGCCAAATAATGTACAGCCAATAATTCAAAGCTAGTCCACGGAATATTGGATGCGTTTTATTGCCTGGACATTATTTGGTCGCGAATTATTGGCTGTACATTATAGGGACTCAAACAATATCCATAGAAAAATTCGAATGCAAATTTTACTCTTCAGAAGTGGCCGAATCAGAAGTCTATTTTTAAATTAAGTCTACCTATTTGCTTTCAGCCTTTGCCCTCCAGCTATGTACCTACCTATCTTGTGTAACTTCAATCATAACATAATTATTATTTATCGGACTCGGTTATTGGTTGTTGGTACCCACCAACTACTAAAACTAAATGGACGAGTTTTGTATTCTTTTTAAGCCTGAAACTTTAAATAAATAGTTCTAACTTCTACAGAATGTTTGACGATATCTCTGATGAGTGCAGCTGCAGCGCGACGCACAGGCGCGGCGTCGTGGCCTGCATGCAATAGAGCGGGGGGCAAAGCCCCACCGGCCACCACTGCCTCTGCAAGCTCGGACCTCGCCCCAGCTACAGCACCAAGTGCGCACAGTGTGCTACGCTGGAATAAACACAAAACATAGCATGAGTATAGATAAATACAATATACCTACCTCTAACATTGTTATTTACTAGCTATGCAAGCCACACCGCTTGTGCCATCACCCGCGATTTCAATATTGATACTGATAATGATCAGTGAAAGTTATTTAGGGAGTTGGGCCGTAATTCATTACCGGGAAAAAGACTCACAAACACCGATACACAAACATATACAAAAAAATTCACATGCCCGGACGGGATTCTAATTTCGAACCCGCGTCTTCCGGCAATCCGTGTATAAAAAGGACACTACCTACTGAAGAACTTAGGTATGCCTACCAGTAATTAATGCTCTTATTTGACACTAAAATAATTATCATGTAAAGGCTAACATACGTGGCACTTATGTACCTACCTAAGTATCTACCAGGTAATTTGTCTATCATGTCATGTTGTCAAAAGTGTAGGTATCTAGCAGCACAAAGGCAAACCTTTAGTTTAGGATCCTGGTTCTCTAGCCCGTGAACCAAATGGCATATCGCACCTGCATCCACCACAGCTTCTGGTTTATGTTGGGCTAGGTCAACAAGAGCCCCAGCGGATATCTGAAAGTAATAATACTTTTTTCTACTATAAGTAGATAGACGTTTCCTTCCATATCTATCACGATATCGGGTGTAAAAATTGTAGGTACCTGCCTATTACTATAATTTTTTACACATCCTTATATCTAAGGATCTAACAGGGCCCTGTTCGATATGACCTTCGCAGTAACTTCCGAAATAACGTGTGACGTCATACCATACCAGTTTCTACCATAGCGAGATACGTTAGCTAAAAATGGTATTCAGAACCTGCATAATATCACAGTATGATTAACACTTACTGGGGAGGGGAGTTGGAGTTTCTGTGATAACAATAAACAAGCACCTATCTAGTTTTGATTAAAACCTTGCTTAAGATTATTACCTACCTAGTTATCAAATTACCTGCTTAAGACTCATCTCGGGCTCCTGAAATGCCAGCACCAGTAGAGGCAGCGTTCCTGCATCCACCACCAGCCCGGCAAGCAGCTCATTGTGCTTTCCAATATAACCCAGTGCCCAGGCTGCATTTTCTTTTACCTGAAGATGACTTGCATTTTAATCGGTTATTGCGTCACTGAATTCGTGTACTAATGCAGCAGAAGCTATTCTTAAAGCTCATTTCACGTACATTTTTTCTTCCACCCAGTTTTTATTCTAAATATACTCTGGCTTGCAAAAATAAGTAAGTACTACACTTTTAAAATTATTTTTATTCTATACTGTTCAAGTTAGAGATTTGAAAATAAAAAACCTTTTCTAGCAATTTTTATTAGCTTTCTTTGAGACTATAGTAAACTATAGGTACCTACCTACCTAAATTAGTAACATTTTTAAGTATAAAAAAGACAATAATATAAAATAGCCATTTTAATTGTATTATCATATATAGTGTCATAAAACTCAATTAACTTTTACAAGTATGTTTTACATGTTATTTATTTTTTAATAACTGGTATTGCCTCCTCGGGCTAGCTTCGAGTCGATTTGGCATACTAATCATGAGGTTTCGGAGCCGATGTTGGGGAATATTCTCTCATTCTTCTATCAGGGCCTGTATTAGTGCCTTGCCTTGGTTGTAGGTGGTGGTCTGCGGCTTCTGATTAGCCTCCTTATATAGCTCTATGGCCACTAACTCTGTTCGACCTTCTGAAGATATGCCATCCCATACATGTACATTGCCTCCACCGTATTGGATTCTTGCTAAGAAGCAGGCTTGAAGGTCTCGCTCACCAGGTCACCTGTAGACACTTAGCCTTCCATCAGAAGTGTAAAGTGAGAATAGAGACTCATCTGTAAACAAAATTTTTAACCATTCTTTTTGATTCCACTGAACACAGTGGAATCAAGAAATATGGTTAAGAATTTTGATAAGTCCGTGAGCATGTGTGCTCACGGCACTTATCGCAGTCTCGCTATTCGATGCTCTCTCTCGAGATTTGGGGCCACTCGCTGGTCTTCGGAGTTTCAGGTTCGCCTCAGCCAGTTTTCTACTCACTGTACTATCACTAATGTTCTGAATTCGTGTCTGAGAAGCTGTTGCTGGACTTCAACTTCATTTAGGTGGCGATTTCTCGACACAGTGGAAACAATGTAACGGTTTTCTCGGGCACCAGTACACCTATGTCTGCCCTTACCAGGTCTCCTCAAATGGTTTCCAGTCTCTGCGTACCTTTGCTTCACCTTCTGAAGCGTTCGTAACGTCACACCCACCATTCTTGCAGTACGACGCATTCCACCATTCTTGCATACGTAAAATACTGTTGCCTAGTTATAGAAAAGTCATGATCCTATCACATTCTTCAGGTGCAAGAGGCATGTAAAATAAGTTTATGTGCTGGTTGTCTAACTTAGCTTTTGTAACAAGCAAGACTCATAGAACAAGAAAAAAAATTGAAAACAAAAATAGAAACAAAAAAATTAATGGTAAAATTGTAATTCTAACAGAATTTTTCGAACAGAAACAGGGCATTTCCCAACAGAAAGTTACCGACTATGAAGTTTTTATGTATAAAATTAAACTCTTTTTCGAGCCCTTTCTGTTTCGAAAGTATATCTTGTGTACTTAGAAAGTTATTGCAATTTTAAAAGTGTGATAATATAACATAAAAATAATTATAAAGAATACTGAAGACTTAAAGGGAATGTCGGTAAAAAATATAGAGCCAATTATAAGTTATATGGCTCCTAGTTTGGCCAAGGTATTTATTAAACTTTGTACAGATAGAGGTACCTTCCTGATTGAATGCAGAAATATACTTAACTCCAATTTTTGATGCTGGAGAGAAATCAGAATCATCACCATCAAATTATAGACCAGTACCTATCTATCCTACCAACTTTGAGTAAGAGCTTTGGATTATATGCTCAAACAACTTTTGGCGCACTTCAACGATATCATTCAATATTGTACGAAAATCGGTTCGGTATAATTTTATCTAACAGGATGCAAAAGGTTGGCATAAATGGAGTACTAATTAGAATTAAGAGTTCCACAAGGGTCCATTTTAAGGACTTTTTGTTCTTAATAGGTATACATTAACGACTAGCCGCTTGGCCAAGGATCTTTGTGATATTGTTTTATTTGCGCATGACACATCTCTGATTTTTAAAGTAGGTAGGAAAGATAGCACACTAATTCAAGTAAACAACGCTCTATCTAGTATATCTAAACGGTACTCAACTATATAAGTAAGTAATTTACTTCTGAAATAAAAAAAAACAATTTTATGAAGTATGATTTCACCAGTCTTCCTAGGCATTAAAATTGGCCTAAAACTACAATGGGGTCTTCGTATAAATGCTCTGTCTGGGAGACTCAGTTCGGCTGCATATGCAGTACGTAAAATAACAAAACTATAACAGACGTTTCTACGACGCCGTTAGTATATTTTGCATATTTCCACAGCGTAATGTCATACGGACATGGGGGTTTATCTTACAAAAGCGTGCTATTCGACCTATATACGGAATGAGAGTTTGAAAACTATCGTATAACACATTACACTAATACAAAGCGACGCGATCTACAAGTGTGAACACTCCCTGAAGAAGAACGTCTTAAACGTTCGAAACGTCGGACTTAAACCAACATAATACAAAGTGAGTGCAGCCGGTATCTTTATATTAGTATAAATATACGAAAATAATAATATATACGAAATGGGTTCCCGTGTATCTTTAAGAAATGTATTTAAAGAAATGAATACATTGACTTTGCCTTCCTTATATGTAAGTATTTGCAAATATAATGTATCTTCGTAAAAGTGTACATAAATATAAGCTAAATAGTGATCACCACCCTTTTAATACTAGGATAAGTATAGGATAGCTGTACCTAGTTTTAGACTTGCGAAGACGTTCCTAGGAAATTGTGTGCGTTTTTATAATAAAATCCCAAAACACATAACTTAGCTCACAGAGGGAAAATTCAAATTGACTGTCAAAAACGTTTTAATAAAAAAGCATAAGTATTATAAAGTGCAACATATAGAAAACAAAATATGCTTGGAATACTCCATTTCTGGCAAGCTGTCATCTGCAACCCATAAAATGTAATAATAGTAGTACTTAAGTAGAAACATTGTAAAAATCGACATGAAAAGAATGGCTCCGAGTTTCTTGCCGCTTCTTCTCGGTAGGCTCTATATATTTTGGATCGCAGCGGCAGAGTATTTAAAGTACATTCAAATGAATTTCCTGATAGGAAAAAGGCACGCGTTGCAGGGAGCCCATTGAGATCGCTTTGCTGAGCTGAAACACGTGCCGTGATTATGCTTTATACTGGAGCTAGTGTACTTTGTCACTATAAACTTAGTCTCCCAATAATGTTTATCTCAATGTAGTCTCCATATTCAGCAGATCACTAGATATGTACCTAATAGTTAAGTAAGATACCTAACCTGCGTATCAAAGTCCTCAAGGCAAGACACAATATGCTCAAGTGCTCCGAGTCTCACGATCGCACCAGCAAGTTCTTCGTTATGCCTGCAATGTTATAATAGTAAGTACCTACATAGTTCAGTATTACTTATATACTAAACTTATTAGTTATAGTAAATAACATATTTATTATCTGTAGTTGAATTGAGCTTATGACCATGGCACACTTACTTCGAAACCGCTCGCATCAGATAAAGCGCAGAGCGTTTGTAGTAAACCTGCAACATATTAATGTTATTTACGATTACTACGAGTGGACTATCTATATACTTAAGTGCCTACTTACGTTAAACCTACTCAACTTAAAGATATATGACTTGAACAGTCAGGTTATATTTCCAATAGTGTCTAATTGTTGAGATGATGGTAGTATACTTCCATAGGTACTAATATTACGAAGAGGAAAGGTTTGTTTGTTTGAATTTAATAAACTCCGAATTACAGGACCGATTTGAAAAATCTTTCACCATTAGAATCTTACATTATCCCTAATGAACACAGGCTATATATTTTGATTCATCATCATCCATCACGGCGCGGGTGAAACCGCGGAGCGCAGCTAGTTATAGATAATTATATCGGTTGACACGATCCTAAAATCGTGTCGCGTACGCAGTAGGTTAATTCCAGCAGTATAAGTTATACTCGTAGTGGTACGAGTCGGTAGATAAACACAAACTTACATCCTCACCCAATACAACTCACCCATCTCATGTCTCACGCCCTACCAATTTTTCTGAAGTTTTACTCTAGTAAAAAAATTCAAAATTTAAAAAATGCTAGAAGAAAATATTTCGGGTATGTTATATGTATTAAATGTGGTTTACCTGTTTACGAAAGACGCCGTATTGACGATAAATTCATTGATAATTTACGCACATTCCTTGTCAAATATACTCGTAATTTTAAATCCGATCTAACCTCATACATCCAAGAAAAGATTCTTACATTGTACTTATTAAGGTTCTCCAGAGTGATGGTGACCATCCCTCCGTTGAGCATCTGCCTCGCAATGCCCTCATCATGTTCTGCGAGGCGGGCAGCTGCCACCACAGCACATTGACGGACGGTGCTGCATGAGTCTGACAGCAATGGACGCAGTAGCTCTGAAAACATATTAGTCTATAAATTACTAAAGTACATACATAACAATTATAATATAATACTAGCCGACCCGTCTACGGTTCGCTCGCTTGGGTTCGCGGGATTCGGCGCCTTATAACACTGCTGAAAATATTTCTTACTACCTATGACATGATCGCTTCAAATATATTCATCGTCCAAGCTCGGACGGATCGCCTCGGTGGTCGGGTCATGCTTCGGACCCGGATTGGCGAAAGATGCGGGTTCGAATCCCGTCCGAGCATGTGTAATGTTTCTCTTTAAAATAACAATGTTTTGTCTCGCTAAGCAGGGGTTTTAAATATCATATAACGTGGAAGTGTTTGCTTGATATAGATCGCGGTAGACACGCGGCATGAACGAGCATCAACTTCAACTTTTAATTTACGTGAAGAGATATTATTACCTGCATCTGTCGGTCTGCAATAGGCCCCTTCTAGTTCAGACAGATATGTAATATGAAATACTTATGATCTAGTCTAGAGATTTTAGGTGCAGAATAGTCAATAAAATTTCCAGTTTACGGTAAAAAATTTATAAGTACCTACCTATTCTACTCTATAAAAACGCGTTACCTCTTCAACTTTTTACTTACTTTGGGTTAACATACTCGTAGTTATTAGCATTACGAGATATAATAGTCAAAGAAAAGCTTATTCGGAATTCTTTGCTCGCTGCTGAAGTCATCATTTTTAGTAGGTTAACATGTAGAGTAGTGCATACGATTACACATAGCATGTAGTAGAGCAGCGATTTATAGAGCACCTACTGTTTAAATAAGTAGCTACCTAAGTGATTGTTGGAGTAGAAGGTAGGTATTTTTAAAATAGCATAAATAGATAGTATAAAAACTAACCTAAAACTCCGGCACTCTCAAGACATTTAACATTTGTGGCCCTCGTGGCCAGCTCTGCCATTGTTTGTACAAATACCAGCCGAGCTTTTTGGTACGTCTCAAATACTGAAGGAAGAAACAGAAGGATTATTATATATTTACGGTAGTCTATAACTTAGCTTGATATAATCAATGTGTAATTTTAGTATCTAAGTAAGGATATATAGTATGTATACTAGGTATTACTTAGCATATAATTATTCATGAAATTACGGTATTCACGGTACTTATATTAATATATACTTATAGCTGATAGCTCATACCCACAGGCAAGTTCAATGAAAATACAAGTTGAATTTTCAGCGCCACGTATGTAAATATTATGCTTACATACACAAGTAGGTATACGTATCTACCTAAGTACCTAATTATATATTATTTGAAAAATACGTAGGTAATTTAATTCTACTACTGAAGTATGAAGTGTCTAATAAAACGTCCTACTGTTACGATGAAATTAAGATCAATAAATGGGATCTTTTTTTTATTATTGATTCCTAGCCGTGCTACAAGTAAAAAAATGTCAAAATCATTTATTCAATTTAGACATCAAAGACGCACTTTTGAACGTCAATTTTTCATTATAATGTACTTTACCGAGAAGAAGCGGCAAGAAACTCGGGGCCATTCTTTTTATATAGATGTTTCCAATGTTTTCAATTATTTGACATTAATATTATTTAATTTAATTAACTTAATTTCAATTGCATTCTATTAATTTATAAACATTTAAACTGTATTTTTTTCTGCCATTGTAATGTATTTAATTTTTGTATGCCAGTTATTGGTGAAGCATGCTGAACCTATCTAATAGCTTAACAACTTTATTGTACCATGTTTCGTGCAAATAAACAAATTTCAAATTACAAATTTCAAATTTCAAAATTTCAAAATTTCTACTTAGGTACCTACTACAAATATTACATTTTATGGGTGGCAGAGTGACAGCTTGCCAGAAGTGGAGTATTTCAAGCATCTTTATCTTCTATATAATGTCGAACTTTATAATAAACTTTTTTTATTAAAACGTTTTTTACAGTCAACTTGAATTTGTCCTCTGTGAGCTCAGTTATGTGTTTTGGGATTTTATTGTTAAAAACGCACACAATTCCCTAGGAATTACTTATTAGTCTTCGCAAGTCTTAAACTAGTAGGTATTTCTAGTATTAAAAGTGTGGTGATCACTATTTAACTTATATTTATGTAAATTTTTACGAACATACATTATATTTTCAAATACATATAAGGAAGGTAACGTTAATATATTGATTGATAAGCGGTTTTATTCGGCCACTTGGTGATGGATAACGATGAATCAAAATATAGCCTGTGTTACCCAGGGATAATGTAGCATTCTAATGGTGAAAGTATTTTTAAAGTCAATCCAGTAGTTTTTGAGTTTATTCGTTACAAACATACAAAACTTTCCTCTTTACATACCTATAGGTATTTAATATTAGTATAACTATAGATAATAACTACAAAAAAACAATCTATAGTGACGAAATTTAAATATACTTGGAGCACGGTTGGACACGACGAGCTCACCTATCCAACAAAAGAAGATGGCTGGAAAATCGGATGATCCACTAAAATGATACCTAAACGTAGGTAATACTTACGTATCGACTTTATTATATAGGTACTAGCGACAACCCGCGTCTTCGTTCGCATAGTAGGCTCCTATTTTTTTAACGTAAACAACGTAACGTAAATCTTAAATAAGAACCTTCTAACAATAATAACACAACAAAAAAGAATTAGCGAGATTGTTCCATCCGTTCTCAAGTTATAGCGTGACCAGGTGAAATAGGGGTTCATTTCTATATAGGTACTAGCGGCTGCTCGCGTCTTCTTTCACAAAGTAAGGTCGGCTTTCGGCCTCGCCATAACCTCCCATCTTTCCTTACTTTTTTATGTAAGAACCTTCTACGAAGTATTAGAAAACAATTTAAAAAAAATGATTAATGTAATCGGTAGGTAAAGCCTTTCTCTAGCTACAGCGTGACCAGGAAAAATAGGGATTCATTTTTATATATTTTACTAGCGACTAGGACTGCCCGAAACTTCATTCGCGTAGTACGCTCGGTGTTCGGCCTCGCTATAGCCTCTCCTTACATGAACTGACCAACACTAAGGCTCTTACATGATCTCATTACCTACCAAGTTGTATATTCCGTGGACTGCTCATAGAATGACTCATGATTAAAATGATGCGTGAAACTATATAAGACCCAGATAATAAAATAGATTTAATAACTTCAATAAGTGCATAAATATTATTGTTTGCTTGCCGTTTGAAGTCTACTAGACGTTTAATGTCTAGTAGACATGGATCTGACTTTTTCAACCCCAAGAAGCAACTTGATACAAAAAAATTACTTATTAAACCTTTTTTTGTGATTCAAATCTAAACATTAACAAAGGATTCTCTATGATTGGCTTAACTTAAACTGCGGGATAAACAGAGTGATTTTCTGCTCAGTGCATTAAACCTGCATTCATTGTATCTCTATAAATTGAGGTGCATCGATGTTATTGGTTAACTTACATCCCATTGTTTGGTTTGCGGGGCAGCGTCGCGTCGCAGCCTGCGCGCGCGCAATCGACCGCCCGTGAAGGCCATGTGACGGACAACGACGTCACGTCGCACTTACACATTCACAGAACTATGTTGAAGTCGATACATGTCGTATCACGTACGCAGAGCTACCTGGCGAAGTTCACTCACACACAGACGAGGCAACCTGTTGACGGCGACGACCACTACCCGCCCGTGCCGTGCTTGCCTCATTCTGTCTTCTTGGTTAGAGTACGTCGCACTCAACGGCCGCGTTGTTAAAATGAGTTTCAGTTACCGGTGAGGGTTAAACAAGTGCTAGTGCCTGCAAGAATGCCGTACGTCATGGTGATGGGCAGCCTGAGCGCTCCGCATCTCTCAAAGGATGAAGGTGCAACGGTTTACGGACTGAAGAGCGAGGAACGGACGACGTTAGTTAGGGTAATTCAGTAACATTATTCTCACTTCAATGAACGTCCACGATTTATGAGCATACCTAAGCATTGATCTGGGTTATAAGTAGGTACATACATACATTTGTACTTACCTACTTAATATTTTATTGTGTACTTAGGCACTTACTGGTTAATACGCACTTTCCTTTGTAGAAATCACGCAGACAGCAGATGTGCAGTGTAGGTATATTTACAGTACCTAGAAAATTATACAAAATATTATATTGTAAAATTTCCTAAATTAATTGAAATAACAGTAAAGTGGGTAAGTACATAGAAAAATAATACATAATTATTAAAAATAGCAAACATTACAGGAGATGTAATAAATAATTTTATACTTATATGGTTTATCTAGGTACCAAGTTAGACAGTAATATTTTAAGACTCATAACTCTTGCATTACTCTACTATACGAGTAACTTGAGATTGTTTTCAGTTTCACGACCTTGACCTCAGGGAGCCGAGTTATAATGCCAAATTTATTTGTAAAAGTAAAATATTTATTAGTCTTAAACTATTGAAGTGAATTTGATAAAGTCACGTACCTAGCGGAGTTATGATGGGAAAGAAATATATATATTATATAAAAATATATATTTAAATATGTAACATTGTATATATGACGATGCGTTCTTTTTCGTTTGTGAAATGCTAGATGGCGCCTTACGTCTTTAAAACACGCAAGTGTTGCATTCGTATGCTCGTATTTTGTAGAAACTATCTCCCTTCTCCTTAATATTGAAAGTGGACTTGTATAAATGTTGACTTGAATGCACTCTTGTTGCCGACATTTTAGTGCAGTATAACTGTTTGTGAGTGAGTTCATCTGGGAAGAACTGCCACCATACCTACCTAATTTCTACTGCTGAAGCAGTATACTTCGCGGTTCGCAATACCAGTGTTCTGGTTTGAATCGTATGGGTGCCGGCGAAATTACACACACATAAGACTTAACAACTTATGTCTCACGGTTACGGGCGCAGTACAGTTCTAAGCAGAGGTTTACCATTTAATATCAGGTGGGCCTCGTGCGTGTTTTCATTGATAAAATTTTTTTGGAGTGTAAAAATCTATACAAAGATTTTTGTTACACTTACTAGGACTTCGTAGCGTGATGGTAAGCGTCACGCCTGTAGGCCTAGCACAGATAACTGCGTAAGTGTAACGTAACGTGTCGTTCACGTGAAACAGTACTAACTGTCATTCTCTAGGGCGACTTTGACACAGATAACTCATAGTTTGTGTGACATATTAACGCTTCTGATACGAATATTTTTACGCAAATTGTTTGTACTACGGCCTGTGGCCATATTGTTACTTGCAGTGCGACACTTAGCTGTTTAATCAACAAATTTAATTCGTACAGTCTCCTTCAGCGTGCCTTCAGTTTCACATTACAGCCTCGAAAAAGAATATCTGAAACTCCGTATACGTGGATCTCAAAAACACGGATAAATGTACCTCATCTCATTGGTAGGAATGTCCTGAATGGTATAGCCCGGCGGTAAATGAGTAACTCGACACTATAAAGGTTCTTGTTCTGCGTCAAAACAAAACCTAACAATTGTTTAGGCACAGCTTAAATTTGCTTTACCGTTAAAAAGTTTAAAAACTATTAGGTATACCCATATACCTTAGATTATGACGTTTATTTATAATCTAAGTATTATATTATACCTATTGAACTACTGAAGCATACTTTTTATTTCTATTCTGAAAAAGGTAGCTTTGTTTGTTCACATTAAGTTGTGTATAATTTTACAGATGAAACGGCAGACCGTAAGTTATTGTCGTTCTAGTTCAAATTAACACCCACATGTTATCCGTTTATCATGACATGTGTTTATCTTTCATTTCGCATATTTTAGTTACCGTAACGCGGTATTTGAATATTAAATTGTATGTTGAGCTTCTGAGAGCGGGTGGAACACCGGTACTTAAAGTCCTTCAGAAGCTCTTTAATACCGTCTTACTCGAAGGCTCAACGCCAGAAGCATGGAACAAAGGCGTGGTGGTGCTGTTCTTTAAGAAAGGTGACAACACTTTACTTAAAAATTACAGACCCATCTCGCTTTTGAGCCATGTTTATAAGCTGTTTTCGAAGGTCATAACGAACCGTCTCAGTCGCAGGTTTGATGAATTCCAGCCTCCGGAACAAGCCGGTTTCCGAAAAGGCTATAGTACCATAGACCACATCCACACGCTACGGCAAGTTATACAGAAGACCGAAGAGTATAACTTGCCTCTTTGTCTAGCGTTTGTGGACTATGAGAAAGCCTTTGATTCGATCGAGACGTGGGCAGTGCTTGAGTCTCTCCAGCGGTGCCGTATTGACTATCGGTATATTGAAGTGCTGAAGTGTTTGTACAAAAACGCCTACATGTCAGTCCGAGTACAGGAGCAGAGTTCGAAGGCAATTCCATTGCAAAGAGGCGTGAGACAGGGAGACGTTATATCTCCGAAACTGTTCACCGCTACATTGGAAGACGCCTTCAAGCTTCTGGAATGGCAAGGACTTGGCATCAATATTAACGGCGAATACATCACTCACCTTCGATTTGCCGACGATATTGTAGTCATGGCAGAATCCATGGAAGACCTCAGTACAATGCTCGAAGGCCTCCATCGAGTTTCCCAACGGGTAGGTCTTAAGATGAACATGGACAAGACGAAAATTATGTCTAATGCCCATGTTGTACCTACCCCAATATCAGTTGGGAACTCAGTTCTTGAAGTTGTTGACGAGTACATCTACCTGGGACAGACAGTCAAACTAGGCAGGTCCAACTTCGAGAAAGAGGTCAATCGTCGAATCCAACTCGGCTGGGCAGCGTTCCGGAAACTTCGCGAAGTCTTCTCGTCAAAAATACCTCAGTGCCTCAAGACAAGAGTCTTCGACCAATGTGTGTTACCAGTGATGACTTATGGCACTGAAACGTGGTCTCTTACGATGGGCCTCATAGAAAAGCTCAAAGTCGCACAACGAGCTATGGAGAGGGCTATGCTCGGGGTTTCTCTACGTGATCGAATCAGAAATGAGGAGATCCGTAGAAGAACGAAAGTCACCGACATAGCCCAGAAGATTAGCCAGTTGAAGTGGCAGTGGGCAGGGCACATAGCACGCAGAACAGATGGCCGATGGGGCCGAAAGGTTCTGGAGTGGAGACCACGGACCGGCAAGCGCAGCGTAGGTCGTCCACCGACACGGTGGACAGACGACCTGAGGAAGGTCGCAGGACGACGTTGGATGCAGGCCGCTTCCAACCGGTCCTTTTGGAAAATCATGGGGGAGGCCTATGTTCAGCAGTGGACGTCCTACGGCTGAGATGATGATGATGATGATGTTGAGTGTATGAATCATGTACAGTATGACAAATGCCGCCGATTATTTAAAAGTACCTTTATTAATGCCAGAGCATTTCGAAATTTGGCATACCTATATCTTATAAGAAAATCTTAATTAATGACTTAGATCCCTGATCCTGATTAATAATTATTGTACAGCACAAACTTAAATTTCTAAGATGAAATTTAAGTAACTTTTTTCACCACATTATTAGCCTCTTCTTTTTTATATTAATATCGTGTTCTCTACAGTATAGATATATACACACGTACTATGTCCTATTTCTTTTCTGGATCTTTAGTTTTTTTTTGTGTGACATGGCCTCATGTATTGTGGTTCAAATACACCCTGTATTTGGTTGATGATTAGACAAACTCGGTGCGGGACCTATTTGCAAAATACAAATAATTGTATTAGAATATGCTGATTGTTCACATTTTTTAATACTTATTTTGCTGAAAGATTTAGTTTTAGCTTTTTATTTGGTTTTGGTCCCCGATGTATCTTTGATTTATCGAAGGCATTGTTAGAGTTAAATAATAAGTAAGTAAATATTTAAAACTTACAAAAAATATACAAATATATGGAACTGACTTCAATACCAAAAAGTGCGAATAATTTGTTGAAGTATACCATGATAGTTCAAAAGTACCTATTAGCACAATATTGTGCGCATAGTACCGACTTCGGTATGTTATTTTGCACTTTGTGGTGTTGAAGTCGGTTCAATGAACTGCTTATTTGGCTCGAAAGGACTTTTCCACATGTAGGTCTAACCGGGCGACACCGGATTATTCCTCAAATAGGGGCACTGACGATGATGATGCTGTTCAATTTTTTGGTATAAATGTTTTGCAATTTTTATACTTACAGTATTGTCATTCACCGTCAATGTTAATATCATCATGATAAGCGTAAACATTTCAGTTATTGGAATGTAACTCAAAAACTACTTGACCGAATTAGATGAAATTTACTACCTCAGAAGTATAGTCTACCAAACAAAAAAAGAGTTTTGAGAATCGGTCAACAGTTGGAGGTGAAATCGGCTAACATACACACAAAAAAATACATACAATCGAACATATAGCCTTCTCCTTTTTTGAAGTCAGTTAAAATATAAATCAAGATCAACTTGGAAACGTTTTCAAAAACTAAAAGACCTCGAGATATTCCTAGGTAGTCTGGTCTCTGATATTTCCTTTTACAGATTCAAGGCCGTGCTATCTTCTAATACTTACATAAATTCGTGATTCACAGGAGCTGAACGCCAACTTCGGGATGGCCATCGCGATAGCCTCAGACCAGGAGAAAGTAGTTCGAGTTACGCAGAAGGGCCTGACGCTTGTAGTAGTGAACCGGCTCCACGCTATATTCGGATACGACGTGGTCTCCCACGCCATGGCGATGACCAACGCCAACAGAGAGTTGATATCTTTCACCATGTACAAGAAGTCAAGTCCCAGCTCTCACGGACACGGCCACACGCACGCACACAGCCACGGTAGCTCACACTCACACAGCCATTCTAGCTCACACAAAGCTCACACACACAACGCACACAGTACACACGGCAGTACGCATGGTAACTTGGTCACGCTTTGATTACTACTGTTGCCATTCACAAATGTAAACAGCAGTAGGACTATTATGTATCTCAGTTGCTAACAAATGTTGAATTACATTGAAAAAAATGGCAGCTCTTTGTCACTTTTGTCAGCTCCAGTAAGCAAAATATTCGAGTAAGTTGATGACTGGAGCTGACAAAAGTGACAGAGCCGCCATTTTTTTAAATTTGAATCAGCATTTGTTAGCAACTGAGATACATAATAGGCCTACAGGGTTTATTAGTGTCCAAGAAAACTCATTGTACACAATGCTGCAGAGTTGTTCGATCTTATCGATGTCATAAGAGTCATAAGAGTTAAGAAGAAATACTATGGCCACAAAATAATTTACCAGTAAGTCTTTTTGTTGCGTCTTGTCCATACAAAAGTATTGTACGATTTACTATCCTGACACTTGTGCAGTGGGCCGAGTACGAAAATATGCTTAAGTGTAACGTTATCGTATCGTACGTATTTAGTACAAACTATGAGTTATCTGTACCACTATTGTACTAGATAAATGACAGTTTGTACTAAATACGTTAACGATGCTATTGCGTTATACTTAAACAGATTTTCGTGCTCGGCCCACTGGACTATTTTTAAGTGACAGATATTATTAACAATATCACATAAAACATTACGGCTTTACTCATAACGCTGCTTACATTTTAAAAACATTCGTACGGCGTAAAAAAATTTTACTGGTAAATAGCGTCTTTTAAAGTAAAGCAGCGTTTATAAGTAAGACCCGCCACTAGTATAGTAGGCAAGATCTAGCTAGAGTAAATCGGCGAACAGGTTTGTTTGTATAGACAAGACGCCCTAGAAGCACTAACTATTATGTTAATCTGTTGCAATAGTACATCCTCTCGATTTTTGTGGCAGCGGAGCTTAGTAATGTGTTATATTCTGTTTATAAAACAGTTTTGTGAAAATCGTACTTATGTATTAATAATTGAATGTATTATATCATTACTGTAATAAAAGATTATATAAACAAATTGTTTGCATTTAAATCAATATTATTCGAAACACGTGGATTAACTATTATTATACATTAGGTTTATAAAAGCTATATAATAATAATTCAGTCTTAATATATCCAGGAGTGTGAAATGGAATGCAGGTATACAACAAGTAATCAATTTATCATCTGTGAATGAGGACTAGACACATAATATACGTGTTGGGTTAATATACATAACATGACGAGAATCGGGCATTGGAACGAGAAAAATCATCACGAGCCAAATTTCTGTCTTTCCACAGCCAGCTTCTTAAGGGCAGCTGCATACTGTCTTTGGACTTCCATCAGACGCGAGTACTCGTCGTGAAGTGAATTCTTCTGTTCTTTTTCATTCCTGTATTTGTCTTCTACTTTCCTTACAGTTTGGTTCACCCAGTCGACTATGGATTCGAATTGAGTCATGAACTCTTCCCTCTTTCTGGTTGAAGACATCGCTCTGAAACGATGCTAGCTGTTAATATAATTTAATATATACAAACAACTTAACGCTACTTACAATACAAATTAATACTACTAGCTGCGCCCCGCGGTTTGAACCGCGTTGTAATTAATATATAGCTGATGATGTTTTCTTTTCCTAGAGCACCCCTGTATTGAGGCAAATAAACAAAAGAATTATTCAAATCGGTCAAGCCGGTTTTAGTTTTTGCGATACGTACATAAACAGAAATTGATTTGTATATATGTATAACATTTATATTTTAATCAATGGTAACGTTTCGTAGATATATATAAAAGTTTACTAATAGTTCTCATAGCATAGTATTAAATTTTTTTAGTTCATAGCTCATGACATAGTGGAAAATTGTATTATTAGAATGTTTTGTTTTTTTAAATGCATTTTCTTTCTTATACATATTTAATGTACCATATTATAGCACTCTCAACACGTATTATCATCTCATAACAGCTGTAGGACATCCACGTGCTGAATATAGGTATGCCTACCCCAAATAATTCCAATAGGACCGGTTGAAAGCGACTTGCATCCAACATCGTCCTGCAACCTTTATCATGTCGCCTGTCCACCGTGTCGGTGGACGACCTACGCTGCGCTTGCCGCTCCGTGATCTCCACTCCAGAACCTTTCGGGCCCCATCGGCAGTCTGGATGAGGCAATTCTACTATTTCACAAATTTCAACAATCCGCCCCGCTGCAACTGCAGTTCGACTCCGGCTGCCGTTCGATAATAAACCAAAATGCCATTCTACTATTTCTGTAGACAAGTTGGAACGTAACGTCACGTAAACGTATCGTAAACGCAACTATGTAATAGTTAAATATTTAACACTAATATGAGTTAGCGTCGTGTTCATGATCTATCGAGTTCTCATAATATTATAAATATTATTCGATCGCTGGCGTCAATAGTAACGTAACTGCAGCTCGACTGTTTTCTAATAGCAGAATAAGAATGTGTGTAAATCAGCTACGGTTCGATTGTAGTTGAAGCAAATTAAGTTATTGGAATCGGCCCCATGTCAATAAGAATGTGTGTATATCAGCTACGGTTCGATTGTAGTTGAAGCAAATTAAGTTATTGGAATCGGCCCCCTGTCAATAAGAATGTGTGTATATCAGCTACGGTTCGATTGTATTTGAAGCAAATTAAGTTATTGGAATCGGCCCCCTGTTCTGCTAACAGATCCGGTAACGAGTTTAGTAGTATTTATATGTCACAATGTCAGAATACGGATTCAATGACTCAGTGACGTGAACGTTATTAGAACATATGTGCTGAAAACATAATATGTACGTATTTAGATATTGATGTCAATACTCACTCTTCATAATTGTCCAGAATGGAATTGAGCAAACTCAGCTCCTTGGATGTGTATAGCTTAACTTCTAAAAGTGTATTATAAAATATATAATACTGTTTTGTTTCCTTGTGTTTTGACGCCACTGAAACAAACCATTACAAACACCTATTAGACTACACATACAATCAAATATATGCGGGCTGTCCTATGAAAAAAACACGTTTAGTATTACTCAAATATTTTTTCTCCAAAAATCTTTTTCAAACTATTGCGAAAATTAAAAGAAAACAAGTGTCGCTCAGCCTGTTAAGGCATGCCGCTTACCTACGCACATTATTAAATATTTATTTATATAGATAACGGATACGCGTTATAAAATAGGTAAGTTTTTTAAATTACTAACGCGTGATAGACGAAAACCAGATAATTTCATATATAATCTGCGAAGAAATATTTATTATTTCTTCATAGTGATATTTAGAAAAAAATATACAGGAGTTTTATGAAACAATCCGTACCTATGTTAAAATTAGTACTCACTACATGTAAGTGTAACGTGTATTGTCGAAACTTTTGAATTGACAGAGAAATGAAATTCACAGAGAACATCGATTTCAAACTCGTATGAGTTTGAAATCGATATGAATTCATAATGTCAGTCGGTATGCATGTTCTACTATTTTTCTTTTGTCGTCGGCGGTTTAGAGTGTTAACTAAAAAGAGGGAAGTATGCTGTGGCGCTATTTACCGACCGATTTTGGTAAAATTTGGTACACATCAGGTACCTGATTATATAGGAGAATTTCAAATATTGGCATAATTAGTCAAGTGGTTTCCGAGATAATAGGTTATACGGCGAAAAATTGTCGCTGATAAGACTATGTGCTCGCGAGGGTTGCAGTACGCGGAACTACTAGTAATAATAGGGTACCTTGATTATAAAGTTCCATAAACCGTTTTTCATACTGTAACAGCTCCGCAGTTCCAGGTATCTCGTCTATAGCCACCGTGTACTTCAATACTTCGCGGTTCAACTTGGCGAGCTCCAGTCTTATGTTGGTGATGAACGATTTTAGCTTCGCTTCCCTCTCTTCGAACTCTTTTAGTTCTGAAGACGTTAGAGGTTGATCATCGTTTACTGCCGAGTTTGGATCTTGCGCAACACTGTAATTGAAATGAGTACTTGAGTTTAAAGTACGTCGTAGTAAATAACGTTAATTACTACTATATAAACGATTTTATGTACGCTATTTATATGTTATTAAGAGATACAATAATTTATTTGAGAAACATGAGTTAATGAGTTCGTATCTGAATCTCCAGAACTACTGATCTAAATTAGACTAATTTCATTTAGATACTGACTAGTCATAATAGGTATTATTCAAGTTAGAAAAAACCAGACCGTCTGACTGTTTTAACAACCTAGTAATATTATAAATATAATATTTTGGATATTTGTTACTCAATCATTCAAAAATGTTTAAACTGATTTGGATACAATTTGATAAATAAATAGATGAGACACTGGATTAATACATAGGATACTTTCATCATCATCCTTATTTGTTATTGCCAAAAGTAGGAAGACAAGCAGGAGGCCCACCTGACAAAAATTGCCCACCGTTGCCTATAGACGTTTTCAACGCCCTTGGTGTTCTTGAGAACTGTTGCGTAGTTGATCTCGGTAGCTCCAGGTGATGAGGGAGAACATCCTGCCGATAGCAAGCGGTGCGGTGGTGAAAGGGAGGCGTTGGATTCAGATCAAAAAGCTCCTCCGAACACTCGCCGTTGTACAGATGGTAGAATACGCAGAGATGCAAAGTCTCTCCGGAAACTAAGCGATTCCAGACCGTCTGTAAGTATGGGATCGTCGACGATACGAATGGCACAATGTTGAATGGAGTCTAGGGAGTCAATCTGGTAAGCGGGTGCCCCGGGCCATAGATGTGAGCAGTACTCCATATGCCTAGTTAATTAATGTAAGGGTAGGTACTGATATGCATGACTATTACTTTGACATATTTAATTTATTGTATAATGTTGACATTTTTAGTTTATTATTTTAAATTTCAATTCGTAATAATTATTATTAATGTAATGTGACTAGCTACTATTATTATTATTATTTTCCATTGATATTGTTTGATTGATGATTTGTATGAGTCTATGTTACTTGAAAATAAATGATTATTATTATTATTATTATATGCGGTCTGACTTGTGCTTTGTAAAGCGCAAGCCGTTACCGCGGGCTGAAGTACTGCTTGGATGGGTTTAACACACCAAGCTTTTTAGAGGCAAGTTTGGCCTAGCTCTCCAGGTGACCCCTAAACTGTCACTCGTTATATCGACGCTAAGGATCCCGATACCGGTGAATGGGTTTTTTTGGTAGAGTGCACAGACGTTTGTCTTTGTGGGGTTAAATTGAACAAGATTTTGTCGTCCCCATTCAGTCTCAAATAGCAATGAATATTCTCAATGACCAATAGGCCATTGATTTGCAGGATAAAGTGTCGGCGACAGCACGCAGCCTTGTGGCACACAAGCATTGATATATTTAGCGGTGGAGCAGCAACCGTCGACGACGACATAAACCCTTTGCATTCCAGAGACGTACATATACGTCAGTGTCATTCATAAATCTTTTGTTTTAATTATCACGGTATAGGAAGGATTAATGCTGCGCCCACCAAGAAAGCTGGATAGCCAGTTGAAAAGTCCCACAGGTATCCCGTAAGAAGACAGCTTCGACAGAAGTGCTCTTTGGCAGACCCTCAGCAGCAGAGGGAGCCTCAGCTCCCTCTCTACGAACCGCTTTCTGTGTAAAGCGGATCTCCTTCATAGGGCTACCACACCGCGGTATGGTAGGCGGGGTAGCTCCCCCGTCGTTAAGCGTCGAATTGGATGTAACGATGTTGCCCAGAAGTTCGCATTTATCGTTTTAAGACTCAACACAGGTAGCGTTGAGTCTACATTAAAATCGGAAATTTTGGGATCCTGATCCTGAGTTTAGCTGCTTTCCACGTTTCATAAGCTGCCTGTTTTTGGCCAACAGCCTAAGCAGACATCTTATTGAAACATGGTTTGCTTGAGCTGCCGATTGGGATTACGGAGTGAGGAATGTAGTATTCCATTCCTCGCAACATCACATCGGCAACCTAACTTGTGAACGTTGTTGGTAAATAATACTGCTTCGTAAATCAGTTTACTTTCGGTGCTGGTTCTAATAATATTTATGATTTCCAATGAAATACGACGAGAGTCCTTACAAAACATTTCTTTATTCTTGAAGCATAGATAATACTATATTGACCACAACCACAAAGTATAGATAAATTACACTAGATGTCACAGACAACAAATAGTGTTGCCATTCCATAACAAACGTGTCGGGATCTTCCGAGGAGAAACATATCTGCCTCCAAGGGTAGGTAGGACGCGTAAAAGGCACGCAGTCCATCTCAATCTGCTGACCGATATCGCCATACCTTCCATTTCCCACTGAGACCAGTCCGTCAAGGGACACCTCGGATGACACCAGACAATGGTCTGACTGAAGATCCCAGAGGGACCTTGAACGAGATCATATAATTCTCCGGGAACATAATCCATCAAGACGAGGATGAAACCGCGGGGCGCAGCTGATGATGATGAAAAGTATTATTCAGCCGTTCTGGCGTGATTGCGTAACAAACCTCCATCCATCAAAACATTCGCATTTATTTTATAAAAAATCTTACCTCAGTTCATCCTGGAGGTTTTTATGTTCTCTTTCTCTATGTGCTATCACTTGCAGAAGTTCATTTCTTTCCCTGGCCAGCTCTTTTAATGACTTATAAAACTCTTTGACGCTCTTATCACTGAAAAAAGGAATGAATAACATTAGCCACTAAAGATATCAAGCTACTTAATATAGCTATAAACGCAAATGTGGACATCTTCTGGTCACGCGAAAAATAGCAAACATCCTTTGAAAAAAATCGACATTCGATGGATCGGCTACCACTAGTCTAGTTCGACACCATGCGCCTACTTGTAAAATTTCCTCGTACATGGTTTGTGGCACATGGGTCAGTACAACTCTAGACCGTCCACATTTAGCGTAACATGTCTTGTAACGATGCCACGTAGTCCGGTCCATTGTCATGTCACAACTGTGGACCAACCTTTACCAGTGACCAGGGAGACCAAGACTGCGTTATCGCAACTCAATTGCACGAAAATTGTCGTTTTTGACATTTTTGCGTAGTCTGCTCGCTATTTAGATTAGAACGCGATCGAAATCGACGCAATTGAGTTGCGATAACGCAGTTCAATAGCTAAGAGAATAGGGGCCCAGTACTGATACGCGCTATTGACACAGTCATGGAGACATGTTCGATGTTATGTTACAAGCCTGGAACCAACTTTACACGCAATATCACGAGGCAAAGCTACTTCGACTTCAATCTTGCTGCGTAAATTTTTTAGCCAAATCTATTATATAGCTATTCAAATGTATTATATATATAAGTATATAGCAGCGACAAAAATATTTAACCTTAATGTTATTATTGAGATAACCTTTGTGTTCAAATCGTATTTGGAAAAATGCTGAACTTTCAGTATGTTTAAAATAAAAATATCCTTATCACTTCATACACGCACGCACGTTCGTTCATGTTATTTTTCCAAAATGTATAGGTTTCGCTGAGTAGACGTTATTGCCACTGTAATGTAACATTACCGTGTTATTGCTTTCATGATTCAAAATCATTATAAATGCGTTCATAAAATTTATGTTTAGTTTTATTTGTTTCATATAATAAAGACATTAATGCCCGTTTTCACCAACATTTTAGGTAACACCTAAGCCAAGTTAGGTGACATCTTTGTACTACTAATACCCGTATTCACTAAACTTAGGAGTTGCCTAAATCCGATGCTTAAATATTTAAGAATTGCCTAGAGCAAAAAATCGTTTCACCAACCCTAAGTTGCCGCCTAACGATGTTAGGCGTTACCTAAAGTTACGACACCGATTGGGCAGTGCGTAAACCTTACGCAACCCCTAAAATAGGTTTCAGGTGCATAGATAAATACTATATATAATACTAGACCACGAGTGATTCAACCCGGGATAAATAATTTTCAAAATTAGGACGATCTTGACTTTTTTAAAAGAGACAGAATGTCCAAGACACGGTGTTGTTCATATTACATCAAATTGATGAATATTTGGATTTTGATAGGAACAGGTAGTCAAATTTTCATTACTACCTAATATATGTGCCCGCTGAACAAAAGATTCCCTTCTCTTGTAGTCTACCATCACTAAGACTATCATACCTATACCTATCAGTCAGAGTACCATCGTCGTTGAAATACCCAAGTACTTACTCTTATGCCTTGGCCACACCGAGGAAAAACGCCGTTGATTATCGCGTTGTTGAACGTTAACCGTAGAGGTAGCCAACCCTAATCGCGATAATTCGACAACGGCATTCACATTGCCGTTGAAGTTGGGCGATAAATCGGTTGGCGGTATTTTTAGGCACATCAAAGAGATTTAACGCGAGCATTATTGCGTTGAAGCGGCGCGGCCACACCAACGTTTGTCAGTGTGCACCTTGATAGCTAAGGGATTGCACGTGTGAACTTTAGAAGAATTAAAAGAGAAAAATGAATCCCTAATTTCATACAAAACAATATTGTATTCATAATAGATATTTAAATCAACTCTATCGTCTTCCTACCCATTTATATCATCACCTCATTATGTTGTATTTAAGAACAGTACCTGTTAAATCAGTGTGGCAGTAAATAAATTATTATTTTACAGTGTAATATGATACAAAAAATGGTTGTTTGTAAAGTCGGTTGACGGACGTTCATTTGACGTGATAACGTCATAAGACAAGCCGAACGCTTAGGCCGATCGTACCTCTCTATCGCTTGTTCTGCGCTCTCGCTTGCACGCTCGGCTCAGGCGGAACGTGACAATGAGTCATAGTAAAACGCATACAAGGGCGTTCGAATTGGGAATCTATGGGTGAAAATGTCGTTTATGGCTATTTTTGTTCAGCGTTCGAAAGTTAAAAAAAAGAGTTATTTTTGCCACCAAAATTGGGCTTTACGAACGCTTTTACAAAAGAGTCAACAATATCAACGCCACCAATGCCCTTATTGCTAAACGAACCTAAGGAGTGTGATTGTTGTGCGCCGCGTTGCTATGGGTTACACACGGTCCGCTCTGCGCATTCAAGGTCGTAGTTGAAGTTACGTGTTGCGATCGGTGCTAGGTATTATATTCATCTATGTTCTGGTGTTTGGTGTTATTCAACTTTCATCAAATATTATTATTTTCAACGTGGTGCATGTAACTGTACCGGAATATCTGGTGCTCCAAAAGCAATTAAATTGTGAGTACTAATTATAACTTAGTTAACAACCGCGAAAGTCTAAAACATTGTTTTCCATAAAATGTTCCTTCCAAAGATATTGTCTTTGTCCCTTTATAACGGGACAAATGTGTCCAATTTGAATATTTACTATTAATGTATTTTACTTTTAACGAAATAACTGCTATTTTAAAGCTCTGAGTTTTTATTGTCTCGCAGTAGGTATGAAAAGTAGAGTATGCACCTCGAAGATAAAGCCTGTCTTCGTCTTGGGCGGCTTTAACCCCTCGCATCGCTTGGGAATTAAATCTTAATCCCCTCGCTGTGCTCAGGGATTAACCCAAGAGTCCCTGTTACACTCATGGTTCAATATACCGCCCATATTCTACGAGTATATTCCAATGATATAAGGGCCATAGCTGGCTGAACGGCAACTAAAGTCATCGTCAAAACTAAAAAATCGATCAACTACATCGTAGAAATATAAGCATGGGCGCAAACAACCGATGGCTTTAGCTGCCAGCCAGCTAGCCGGATAGCCTTAGGTTAGGTGGACACTTACCTATAGTCTTCAGACTTCATCAACTTATAAGTAATTTTTTTCAACTTCCCAAGAACATCAGTGTATTTATTCTTAGCATCTTCCATTCTAGTTTCATGGTCTTTTTTACACGTGTCAACCTCGTACTTTAATGTGTCTACAGCTTTTGTTAGTTTGTCTACGTCTTGAGAATATTTTAATTTCTCACTTTGTTCTAATTCTTTTGACACTTCGCCGGTGAGCTCCGAATTCAGCACAGCATAGTGGATCTTTGTATCACCAGTGTCTACGTTGTTTTCTTGATCCTTTGTATATCTGTCCGTCTGGAATAAGTAGGTGTGTTTCAATAAGTTGACTCGTTTGGCATGAAAACGCTTGACCTGGGTTATTGTTCACTTAAGTTAGATACTTATTTCGGGTTACATAGTTTTTTGTTTTTTATACAATTATGTGACAAATTGGGCAATTCAATGCTCTCGATGGTAGGCATCATGTTGCTGCCCGTGACAGTTGCAGTCTCATCCAATGCCGCGGATTCACCGTTGTGGGCACGATGGGCATGCCCACAACCCTAAAAGACTTGTGACATCAGCGTCACACTTTCATATTCGGCAGGCTGATGATATGACGTTTTATAACCAATGCCTTTATAAAATATACACAACCTGGATATCGATAAAATTCTTAACGTTTTTGCGAAAAAGAAACGTAAGCTTGCATTGTAATTTAAGTAATCACCTTAATAAAATCATTTAATTTAGAATGTATACTAAAATTTAATTTGACGTCATTAAGATATCCTTTGTAGTTGTTCCCAGCGAAATTACATAGAAATAACATCTTATATCTGCGGGTAAAAAGCGCAGCATTGCCATGCAGGGTTTTGAGGTGTTGTACCCAGTCCACAAATATGAATCGCACTGGACTGTTATGGGCAAGCGTGATGCTTGACATCAGGCGAGCGTCTTGATACTATATACATTATGAGAGAGTTCATACTCCGACTCACACTTTGCTGATTTTAGGGTGGCTGTGACCACAACCTTTTTTGTGGCCTGGATCCGCGCCTGCTCATCCAGAGCCTTAAGAGTTTTGCATGAAATAACGCCTCCACCCGTGCATCTTCGCTAGATGGTAACCTTGCTTTTTAGGGGGTTTATCTTGTGCAAAAGGCCGTCTTGATTGGTACCATCGGAGTTTTTATTAGGAAACGGTAAAAGCACGAGGCCCACTTGACGTTAAGTGGTAACCTCTGCTTAGAGCAAATGCATTTCCGGACATGTGACGAACTACACTGCACCATAACCCAGAGACATTAACATAAGTCTCATGTGCCTGTAATGTTGCCGGCAACTATACCTTCACACCAAAACACAGTATCGCGAACATTACTGATTCACGGTAGAAAAAGGTAGGTATGGTGGGTGCTACGAAGAAATAATATCAGGAAGAGTAACTGCCTTAAAAAAATGACCCAATAAAAGTCGTGCTAAATCAATAACATTGTTCACGCCGCTATGACTCAGCTGTCATAGTAGACGTTGCAGCACGCGCGTGGACCAATCCCTGCTTTCCTTCTGAAATTTAAACCAATGACTATTTGTAACCTCGGAAGTAATTCGTATTTGGAATCATACGTCATTTTGAAAGACCAATTATTGTGTGGAATTTGTTCTGAGTTATGATTCCTGACATTTTTTCTTCGTAGGGTGGGTGTACTACACCGGACAAACTAACACAAAGAGTTCTACTGCTCTTAAAAGCCAGATATTTTTGGTTAAATAGTGTGCACTGTGTGAGTGTGTCTGGGGGTAATAAGCATACTGTCAAGCAAAACTTCGTCTTTAAAACACATTTAATTACTGGGTATATCTGTGAGAGACAGGTGAGACGTACACTGCAAGGCGTTATTGTTAAGATGCTTTTATTTTTGCTTTATCTGACCAAAAAGCGCATGTGATGACACATACATTCATATTTACCAATAAAATCCAGTAGTATTGACCATTTGTTACTTACTTCTGTTGTAATTTTAGAAGGATCAGCTAGCGCCTTTTCGTAGTCGTACTGCAAAGCATTCATATATTTTTTAGATTTTATCGTTCAACATATATATATAAAAAGCTTCAGCGTAGTTGCATTAAGAGCTCACCAAAAAATCGAGTCCTTCGTCTTTCTTAGTTTCTTCCTTGTTGGTGGAAACATGCAACAGTGTTCGCTGATCATATTCAGATAGCGTAGCATTTACTTGTTCTAGCTCACTAGCAGGCAGTCCACCTTTCCTCTTGCGCACCCTGCATGGTTTATAGAGATTCTGTAAGATGAAAGTTATAGTAGATAGTGTATAAGTTTGTGAGTAAGGCCCCAGATACACGAGCAGCTTGAAGCTGCAACTGCACAGTAAACTACAGCCTTCTACGTACACTCACACAAAACCGCACGAGCAGTTGTGAATGCTTCGGGCGTTGGCGGTCAAGCAGTCGCCAGGCATACACTGACTGCTCGAGCTGTCGACTGCTCTCGCGCAGTTACCTCCGCCCGCACTCGAAATTCCACGTCGCGCGCGCTTCACGCCCCTAATTGTGACTTGTTTAGTAGTTAATACCAACTGCTCCATCAATGGCAGCTTCAAACTGTTGACTATAACTGCAAGAGCGGTCCGTGCATGTTGATCACTGACTAACTGCTCGAGCAGTACGTGCATTTCCGCGCTAAGTGAGCTTAGTAATAATGAGCTCACCACATTGTCACTGGTCACTTCTCATCCACTACTCTCACTATGATCTCCACGAAGACACAATCCTCAGGTAGATGACAGGCTCAATCCTCAGTCTCTATTAATGCTATGGTGCCTACCAATTTCAATAGAATCTCAATCTTATGTGCCGCGTTTTTCATTCCACTTATTCTGCATTGTCCTTGTAAAAGACCACGGGATATGGTTGAAATTATAGTTGGAAAAATCTGACTTATTTATATAATTCCGTCGTTTCCCATATTAAAAATGTGTATAAACCACGTTAGTATTCATTAGGGATGTAACGATACCGATTCCGATACAGATATATCGGCGGTTATAATCGGCAGGCCGATATATCGGCATCGCCGATTATAATACAACCGATATCAAGTAGTTCGAAAATATATACGTGAAGAGTCTGCTTGCTTGTCACCAAATATTTCTGCTCATCCTGAACAAGAAGAGATGGAATCTCATATAAGATATCCAAATATTCCAATTAAACAAGATTCAAAGAACTATTGGCGCAATGAAGATAAATACCCAAAGTAAAGTTTGCGCATAAATTCATGTCTTATCAAGTGAGCTGAGTTGCCTCAGAACGTCTTTTTTCAAATGCAGGCCTCATACAAAATGATTTGCGTAACAGATTATCTGCTAATAATTTAAATACCTACTCCTTGTTTTCTTAACAAAAATCTACCAAAAGTAAACT
The DNA here is from genome assembly GCA_917880725.1 of Selenia dentaria. Classification (NCBI taxonomy): domain Eukaryota; kingdom Metazoa; phylum Arthropoda; class Insecta; order Lepidoptera; family Geometridae; genus Selenia; species Selenia dentaria. Next base: position 14,890,739 of record OU862889.1, on the reverse strand, counting down.
TTGATTACTGACTTTATGTATTAGTTTATTTTATAACTATGTGTAGATAATTATTACTTAGCTTGATTTCAGATAAATAAATGAACTTTCTTTGAATTTTGATTGAGTTTATCTGCTTATTATTTACATGTCTTAAGACTCGATCTTAGACATAGGTAACTTTTATGCAAAATAGAGGCAAACAAGATGTATAATTCATTATTTATTTGATTAACTATCTACTTAGCTATCGATATCGGCATCGGTATCGGTATCGCCGATTATTTCCATTAAAAATCGGTATCGGTATCGTAACGGCAAAATGATTTATCGTTACATCCCTAGTATTCATTATAAAAAATAAAATCAAATAAATATTTCAAAAAATGTCACGCATTATAATCGGCAGACATTGTACAAGCCTTTATAAGCACAGTCCCTATATGGGGCCTCTTATAGATTGAAACAAGCCCTATCATGCATTGTTCATTGGCTTGATGACCATGCATGGCCAATTCATATAGGTTTCGAAGAATTCAGAGGTAGAATATTTAAAAAAAAAAACTTATATACTCCTCTTTAATTCAGATAACAGATCTGATCCATACCTCCAAAAGTTACTCTGCTAATAATACATTATGAAATTAATAAAATTTATACCTGTGGCCTAGCAGGAAAAATTGTGCAAGTGTAATTTAATAGTATAGTTGATGTATACAGTACAAACTCGTTGTAGTCTCAAATAAAAAATAATAATAAAACTCTCATACTTTCGCTTTTATATTAGTGTCATATCTTTACAGCATAATATATGCAAAAAGTATAAACTCGATTATCGGAACCAATTAGGACCGAGACTAGTTTGGATAAACAAAAGTTCGGATAATCGAAACGTGGGTAAGAATAAACGAAATTACATACTATAGTGAAAAGGAAACAATTCGGCTAGCACATTTTGATCTGAGCATTGTGAGAAATATATATAAGTTAAGCGAGGAATCTCCGCAATTTCTGTTACAGCCTGATACCCAAAAACAGAACGCCATCCATCGCCATCGATACCCAGGGCGATCAAATGGAGATCCTGATGAAAGCAAAGCAATGGGACAACCTGCAATCAATTTCTTAAACAAAGACGATGTACTGAATCCGTATTACACTGTTTTTATCAGTCTGATTAAGGCTGGTAAATGGCCGGATAATTTTATTATGAGGAGTTTTCCAGTATTTTTGAAGCACATGCCATAAAGCATCCCAGAAATGTCTGATGTGGACACTGTTAGGATACTCTGGTATACCCACATTCAAAAAAAGTATACCCCTTTCTCTTAGCTTACATATAGTGGGTTTGAATAGCCCTAAGTTGGCGAAAATAATGTTATAAACGCTCACAAGGGCATTCGAATTTCGAATCTGTGGGTGAATACATTGTTTTGGACTCCTTACATTCAGCTTTTGCAAAGCAATTTTTGACCCATGTCTGGAGCATGGTTGTTTGTGATCTTTTTTGACAACTATCTATTTAACCGAATAATCATGCAATTTTAGGTCTTATGCTGGTTTAGATTTAGAGTAGGGTGCAGGCAAAAAGGCCAAAAATAATGTTCATGAGCTTTATGAATGCTTTAATTTAAGAGCCAACAATGGCAAAGCCAGCAAAGCCCTCATTTCTAATTGAATGCACCTATAGTACTAGATAAATGGTAGTTTGTACTGCATAAGTCAACTAAATGGTTATGTTCCACTTACCCATGTTTTCATGCTATTGCAACTGATAAATTACCTGTACAGCAGCTAGATTTTTCAATAATTTGTCTTTTTGAATAAACTTTTCTATGTCCGAGTTGAATATGTGGCTTTTATCATATTGCATGACAGCAAACTTTCGTAGTTCATCCTCTTTGGCTTCTCTAAATTCACTGGAGTATTTTATAAGCCACTGTATTAATGGAAATATGTTAATGAAGTCCAGGCCTTGGATCTGATGAGGTTCAATTATGTATGGACATTTCATTGATGGAAGTAACTTTACAATTTTTTCTGTTAGTGATCTGTAAATAATGTGGTAGTTTTTAGTTTCCAAATATTATTATAAATAAAATATATCTATTTTCTAGTAAATGATAAATAAAACATGGTTACCATAATTTATGAGAAGCAAAGTTGGCTTAACTTTCCTTTAACATCCGTCGAGTTGGGGGTTGATATTTTTGTTACAGAAAGGTTACATTATTATAAGCAAACACGCCAAGTTTCAATCTGCGGAGACACGTAGTTATTGAAATAAAAAATATTGAATATCAATTATATTTACAGATAGGTTACATTATTATAAACACACACGCCAAGATTCAACATGCAGAGATGCATAGTTTTTAGAAAAACATTATATAAATTAACTATTTTTGCAATATTTACATTAGGCATTGACTTAAATATATAATAATATGTGTCCAAACGTATGAAACTTAACCATATGTTTTATTAATTATCAATATTTTTCTTAAAAACTATGCGTCTGCAGGTTGAAACTTGGTGCATGTGCTTATAATAATGTAACCTTTCTGTAAAATTAATATCAACCCCCAACTCAACAGACTTTAAAGGAAAGTTAAGCCGAAGTCAATAGAGAGCACCTACAGGTTGAGTTGTCCAGAACTTCATGACATTACTTACATCTTCTTGCCAATAGTGAGGTTCTCCTCAAAAACCAGGCTGACATCCACATCAATATCGCAAAGTTCTATGCACCAAGTGAGTCCCCCAACAATTTTGTCGAATGCTGAGAGGCCCTGGAGTTGCGCTCGATAGTAGCCGGCGGCAACCAGAGCGTCCGAGATTTCGTGCCATTTCACCAGCTGCTCAGCATCTTCGCGAACTTCTACCTAGCGATTTCAGGTGTTCTAATTAGGTAAACACGGCTAATCACACAGTACTATGGTCACTTGGATCGAATGTCGATATGAGTACATACATACACACTATTCTAATCCGGAAATATGTACCAGTGGGATACCGGATAATTATTTCCCTTCAGAACAGCCTGGGGCGCAGGTAGACTGTTCTAGTGTTATTGTAGTATATAGCTAGAATAGGATATTCTTATTTATCACTGAATAGAATCGGTCTTCTCCACTTACTTCTTTTCCTTCGTCGTCAACCCCACTGTAAATGTTCATCAGAGGTTTACTCCGTGTGAAAATACTCTTCTGCTTGGAAGCCATAGTTTGCAGCAGACTGAGGTTTTCCAATTTTTAATTCGCATGCATAACTACAATTTTACGACTACTTATATTCAACGTCTTTCCTTCCGTTTCTCTTGTAATGTTTCATAAACAACATAACATATTACTCAAAGAGTAGAATAATTTACTGGGATATTACATTTTGTGCGAATTTTTTTTTTTTTTTTTTTTTTCTTTTTTCCTCAACTCGACTCCGTTGAGGAATATGGCGTCGCACGTCATGTGCATTTGCCAGCGTCATGTTTTTTTCCAAAATTCTTCCAAGTCTTCGGCATCGATTCATTTTCAGGTTTGACGTGGGACCGGCAAGGTTTGGAGTATGATTTATAGGAAGTACCCGTATGCACAGTTAAATGTTTTTTTTGTTTGTTTGAAAACGGGGAAACGGATATGTTATTAATTTATAAGGAATAAGGGAAATTATAGGGTCAGAGGAGTTATGTATAGGAAGATAATACATCTAAAAATAAGTCTACATACAATTTAATAATATTAAGAGAAAAATATTAAAATATATATCATTATTTTAAACCAATTTTTTTTACAAATTGATGTCATTAGCCTCAATGAATGAAGCAATGACTTTATATATAGGTATATAATTAGAAGATAATAAACATAATACGTTAGTAGGAAGAGGTACATCAAGATCTATCAGACTTTGGTATAGATAAGAGTAATCATATCGCGGGCAATTAAGAAAAATGTGGTTAGAATCACCCACATCCTGCCCACATTCACAACTATTTGAATTTAGTATACGTATCCGAGCAAGGTGTGCTGGAGTGCACATGTGTCCCAGTCTCATTCGTATAATCACGGATGTAGCTCTTTTGTTCAACTTAGCCATATAAAACCAGGGTTTTACTGGAATGTTAGGTTGAACACGGAAGTAATACTTTCCTTTTAATTGAGCGCTCTTTTTCCAAGCTTCACTTCAAGATTGTTGAAGAAAAGGTTTGGCAAGAGCAGCCAGGTCTGCACTATAATTTTTGTACGGGTGCATGTCACCACATTGTATAGCGCTATTAGCCAGTTGGTCAGCTTTTTCGTTGCCCTTTATACCGCTGTGACTTGGAATCCAAGCAAAAGAAACAGAAAGGCCCTTACTCACACACTTCAAAAGCATTTCTCGAGACGCTATAATAATCGGGGAGTAAGCATTTTTTTGGAACGGGAATCTTTCAATAGCCTGTAACGCACTTTTTGAGTCGGAAAATATTACTGTTTTCGAAAGTTTTAGTAAATGTATGTATTCTAGAGCCTTATAAATACCGAAGCACTCAGCTGTAAAAATTGATGTTTGTGGAGGACATTTAATCTTTTGTATAATTTTGTACTGTTGATGAAATACTCCTACACCAACGCAATCATCATTAGAATGTTTGGAGGCATCACAAAATATTTGATGCCATTCCTGCCAATTGTCACTAATTATTGAATTTAAATAATTATTTGCTAGAATATCACCCTTGTGAATTCCTAAGTTAAGGTATACGTTTGGTGGAATAATTAGTCCTTGGTAACACGACTCGAAAAGGGCTAGATTACGAGAACGATGTGTTGGTGCATTAACAATTTTTAGTTTATGGTAAGACTGAATTAAGCAAGGTGGAGATTTGTGTTTCCAATATGAAGATGAAGCGATTTGGTCTGCGAGAAGAAGAAGTTTAAAAAAAAGCGGGTGTTCAGAAAACTGTAACATTCGGCAAAAGAATCTATCAGCCAAATATTGTCGACGTAGATAGAGTGGAGGATCAACACATTCAACTTGTAATGCATTAATAGGGCTGCTTTTCATTGCTCCAGTTATAATCCGAAGGGCTTTGGCCTGATCGGCATCCAATTTCTTCATTCCAGCTAGGCTACATGGCTCTAACAAGAAGGCCCCATAATCAAGAACACTTCTTATCAGAGCATTGTAGACCAACTTTAAAGAATATGGGTGCGCACCCCACCAAACCCCCGAAAGACACCTAAGAATGTTTAGTGAGCGCTCACACTTGGCAACAATATTAGAACAATGAGACAAACCTATTATATATTATATCTCCGAAACTGTTCACCGCTACATTGGAAGACGCCTTCAAGCTTCTGGAATGGCAAGGACTTGGCATCAATATTAACGGCGAATACATCACTCACCTTCGATTTGCCGACGATATTGTAGTCATGGCAGAATCCATGGAAGACCTCAGTACAATGCTCGAAGGCCTCCATCGAGTTTCCCAACGGGTAGGTCTTAAGATGAACATGGACAAGACGAAAATTATGTCTAATGCCCATGTTGTACCTACCCCAATATCAGTTGGGAACTCAGTTCTCGAAGTTGTTGACGAGTATATCTACCTGGGACAGACAGTCAAACTAGGCAGGTCCAACTTCGAGAAAGAGGTCAATCGTCGAATCCAACTCGGCTGGGCAGCGTTCCGGAAACTTCGCGAAGTCTTCTCGTCAAAAATACCTCAGTGCCTCAAGACAAGAGTCTTCGACCAATGTGTGTTACCAGTGATGACTTATGGCACTGAAACGTGGTCTCTTACTATGGGCCTCATAGATAAGCTCAAAGTCGCACAACGAGCTATGGAGAGGGCTATGCTCGGGGTTTCTCTACGTGATCGAATCAGAAATGAGGAGATCCGTAGAAGAACGAAAGTCACCGACATAGCTCAGAAGATTAGCCAGTTGAAGTGGCAGTGGGCAGGGCACATAGCACGCAGAACAGATGGCCGATGGGGCCGAAAGGTTCTGGAGTGGAGACCACGTACCGGCAAGCGCAGCGTAGGTCGTCCACCGACACGGTGGACAGACGACCTGAGAAAGGTCGCAGGACGACGTTGGATGCAGGCCGCTTCCAACCGGTCCTTTTGGAAAATCATGGGGGAGGCCTATGTTCAGCAGTGGACGTCCTACGGCTGAGATGATGATGAGACAAACCGGAAAGTTTTGCATCAAAAATTATACCCAAAAATTTAGCTTCGGTTTTAATGGGAATGCATTCTCTATTGTAATGCAGTGTAATGGGGGGAGGCATACGCTGTCTAGTGAACAAGAGTGCACAACTCTTGGACACAGACAGTTCCAGATCATTCTTGTCCAACCAGGTTTTCAGAAGTGATAAGGAGTTAGATATGTGGGAAGAAGCAGCATTGACGTATTTATTGGAGCTGTATAATACCACATCATCAGCGTATTGTAAAATATTACACGATCCATTTAACGAACTTTCTAGATCATGTGTATAGATATTATACAAAATTGGGCTCAAAACAGAGCCCTGAGGAAGTCCCCTCCAGATTGTCCTACAGTGCTTGTCTATTTTGATTGTACGTCCCGACAATAATTTTATGATAAAGTTGGTAAGATTCATTGGAAAAGATAATGTTTCTAGTTTATTTTTTAGTATTTTAAGGCTGACATTATCATACGCTGATTGAATATCTAAAAAAACACCTACAACAGATTCGTTTTTAGAAAAAGCCAATCGTATGTCAGACATAAGGATACTGATATTGTCGTATCTACTTTTTCCTTTTCGAAATCCAAATTGTGAGTTTGAAAGCAAGTTCCTATTTTCAATAAACCATTCTAATCTATTTTTAACTAACTGCTCGGCAATTTTAGCAATAACAGGAGACAAAGCTATTGGGCGGTATGATGACACTTCGGACGGGTTTTTATTTGGTTTTAAAATTGGCAACACTATCTGTGATTTCCATGTCATTGGTACTTCACTGTCATTTGTCATAATTATTGAGTTTATCAGCTGTAAATAATAATTTAGTGCATTTTCTCCAAGATTTGAAAAAAAGGAATACGGGATACCATCTTCACCAGGAGCTGAGTCCCGAACGTTAGACAGCACCCCTTTGAGTTCATATAAAGTAAAGGGAGAACTTATGAAATCATCATTATTACATGCCACTTGTGAAAAGTTGAACAACTCTTGCTCTGGTACAAATGGAGGTGCTAAGTGATTCAGGTACATACTGGACATCGATGATGGGATTGTGTTAAAGGTGGAATCTGAAATGCCTAGCCGAAAGCGTTTAATTTTGTTCCACATCACTGCAGCAGATGTTTTAGGCGAAATGGAAGTGCAGTTCCGCCTCCAACTTGAAAACTTTTTTTGTTTAAGAAATATTTTAGTATCAGCTATTAAATCTATTAAAGTTTTGAAATTCTCATCAGTCATATTTGTATTGTATTGTACCTCTGCTTCTTTCCTTTTGTTTACTACTTCTGTACATTCACTGTCCCACCATTGCGGAGATGCTAATCTACCTGTGGACGCATTCTTTAAGGGAAAAGAAGCATCAGCTGCTTCTGTAATTAATTGGCACAGTGCTGTGCTACATTCTTGATTACAATTAATAGCTATGTCAGGTAAATATTGGAAATTATTTTCAGTATGTTCTTTGAATTTAGGCCAGCTATCTTTCATCAATCTATATTTCATTCTAGGTTTAGGTGGGATATTTTTCATTTTACTACCAGGGAAACTTATGACTATTGGATAGTGGTCACTGCCAAATGTTGATGAAAGTGTTCTCCAAGACAGTGAAGAGGCTAATGTTGGAGAGGTGATTGAGAGGTCTACAGCACTAAGGTTTTCGTGTGGTTTTGTCCGTCTAGTTGGTACACCAGTATTTAATAAACATAGATTGTTTTGTTCTAATAAATCTATCAGTTCTTCACTGTGACGCCCTGAGATTGAACTTCCCCATGATCTGTGATGGCAATTAAAATCACCTAATATAAATAATGGTTTAGGGAGTGATTGTATGATGCGGTTGAGATCCTGTATTATAGAGGAAGATATATAGGGAATATAAATAGATACAAAGCATATATTAATTATTACGGCTGCAACAACAAAAAAATCATTATGATGAGGAAGAGAAATAGGGTTTATATACAAATTATTTTTGACGAGCAGAGCTGCACCATCATGCCCGCCACTTCTGTCTTGGCGAAGACAGGTGTAACCTCTGATTTTGAAAGGAGAGTTTGGTTTTAACCAAGTTTCTCCTAAAGCAATAACAGATGGTTCATATTTATTTACAAGGTTAATTAATTCAGGTTGTTTGTTATAGGGGCAGCGTGGTTCGGTTTTAAAAGGTTGGACTGAGAAAGAGTGCTTATTAGCATAATTATAATTTCTGTCAAAGATTGGTCATTAGAAGTAGTATCTGATTGAAAGCCACATCCATTAGCTGGTGCCGGCATATCATAGTCTTTTATAAGTTCCTGGTGAGTAGTACGGTCATATCCAGTAGAAGGCTGACGTGCCAGGGAGTGTTTTGATGAAACTGTTTTTTTATATGAAATGGTGGAGGGAGATGATGTTGGGATTTTACCTTCTGTAGGAGATGATGCACTAGTAGAAACAATTTCAGCATATGATTTAGAGACAGGTGGGTGATATTTTAAGGCTTCAGAATATGATATACAGGATTCAGCCATAGATTGCTTTATTCTCCTCTGTCTTTCATGTTCTGGACAACACTTGCTGGTTGCGAAGTGAGAACCAGAACAGAGACAGCAAGCAGAGCTCATTTCATTAACATTACAGCTGTCAGCTGTGTGTGCTTGACCACATTTATAGCAGCGAGGTTTGGACCTACACTGGACTTTTGTGTGACCAAAGCGGCAACAACTGTAGCATTGAATAGTTGGTTACGTATCAAGTTCCACTGGTAAAGCATTATAGCAGATATATATTCGTTTTGGTAATACTTGACCATCAAAAGTAACTACCACTGTCTGCGATGGCTTCCATGTTGGTGTTCCTTCTACATAAGTTTTGTAATTTAATCTACGAATTTTTTGTATTTTACCACAACCTACCGGAACAGTGATGTTATCTTTTACCTCTTCAGGGGACCACTCAGCTGGTACTCCTCTGACTAGGCCCATGCGTGTTAAATTGAATGTTGGTATGAATGCTTTAAAACAGTTTTTGTTTAAACTGTCATGCACTAGGAATGTATTAGCATTATCAAAATGTGTGAATGCAAGGGAGATTCTGTTTCGACCTATTCTTTTCAGGCTGCCATTAACAATATGTGTGAAACATTGCTTCTGTAAAAATTTACCGAAGGCAATAGGATGTAGAGTAGTATTATCATTGGGACTGGTTTGTTCTCTTTGCACATGAACAATTAAGGGAGCTACATCCGTGGGCTCATACATTGTCCTACCAATAGGTGGAGGGCAAGGACGGGTATCATTTCTATCAATAATCAAATTGTCCTGAGGGGGTGTCAAAACGGGCTTAGGGGTTGTAGAATTTTCGCGAATAGTACTATTTTCGACAGTTTTTTGTTCAGCAATTATATCTACATGTTCACAAACGCAATCGATTTCTTTTGGTTCAGAGGTTGAATTTCGCTTACGTCTGCGTTTGTTGCAATGTCTGCACACCTTGCTCGGACGGCTTCTTTTTAAAGATGGAGCAGATATCCATGACGATGATCCGTCAGTTTCCATACCGGATTCATTGGAAATAGTTACGAAAGCCTTAGCTGGAGGAACAGAGCCCCCTGGGTCAGGGGGCTCCTCCATTTCTAAAAAGACAAAAATTCACTTACCAGAAAAAATATACACTACACTATATACTAGAACTAAATAATATGTATATTATGTACAAAATAAGACTCTACTGACCACTATTTACACATAAAATGATAATTTAAAATTTACAAAATTTTACGCGCCCACCAAGTTTAACGTTTCCCGCGCTTTTCATTGTGCGAATTTCATTTTCTCCAAAGAGAATCATAGAGCATAGACTAAAATATATACTAGGAAACTGTCATAAATATAAACTGTCATAGAGTAAGTAAACCAAAGAGAATATAACGCAACGCTAGAGTAAACTATACACCTAATTTGTATAATTACCAAAAAAAACAAAAACAGCACTATATGCTGCTGGTACTTAATACATACATGGGAAGAATATTTAAAACTACTTTAAAAAAAAAACCCACATAATCATCAATATTTGGTCAAACGTCTAGATTGATTCACACCTACAAATTTTATTCTAGGCATTTCCACTATTCATTAAGATAAACTACATGCGCGCGGTTTATGCATGAAACTTAACACCCCTAAGTACATAGAAATGTATCATTCATAATCATAACATTCGGCAAACTCGCGTCCTAGCTCGTTATTCATTCTGTGCGCTCGGGCATTCTCGGAAGACCTGGCCACCGGACCAACCCCGCACCCTCCGCCCTGCCACCGCGCGGCCTTTGTTTCTTCCGAGAACGAACGAACGAAAGCCGACACTCGACAATCTCTTTCACACCGAACGCTCGGGTGGGGGGTGTAAGAAAGAGCAAGAGAGATATTTTTTCACTGACGCGAATCAAGTGTTTTCATTAATAAGTTGTACATAGGCATGTAGTGTTTTTGTTAAGATGGTGTCCATACTTTTAGATGGAATTTTCGAAAACTTTAACAATTAATAATTATTTCACTGTGAAGTAATAAAAAATTTTGGCTACATAAATCTACAATGTATTAACACTTTTGTATCGCCCGTATATTTTTTTTGGTAATTATACAAATAACCCTATTTGTATAATTACCAAAAAAAATATATATGGAGAAAGAAGAGAATATAATAGTAAATATTTCGGTCTATGCAAAGATTACGAAAGATACGTTTTATACGTATTAAAACCACGTTTGTAAACGACGCCCGTGCCGTCAATTGATGTATATACTTGTATAGATAGATTATATTTCGACGATGCGCTGGAGCGCGACATAAAATCGGTCATTCTATGAGAGCAACAAGGAAAGCGCGCAACGATGTCGGAACAAAGATTAGTATTTCTATAGATGCGACAGGACAAAGTGATTCGGAGGATTAATGCATACTTATAATATTTGATAAATGTAATTAAAATTATCTATTTTAGTAAAAAAAAACACAACTTTCAGTTATAATCATTATTTATACGTCAATCAATATGTCGATATCAAGTGTAAACTTATTGATAAATGATAAAATAATAAGGATACGAGACATAAGACTAAAACACATATTTAGAGCTACAATCAGTTATTTACATGTATATAGATCGTTTTACTTTTAATTTACGATTAGGATAAAAACATATTGTGTGATAACATTAGACCCAGTCATATCAACTCAGCCGTAGTAAAATATTATTTAAATCAAAGTAAGTGCCGATTTTTGTAGTTAGGTTTGCAAAAACAATGCTGGAGCGTTGTAATGTTCCAAATTCAAAAAAACGCTCCTGCAATGGATTTTATTTTCTTTGTCCGTGAATTCGATACTTCGCGTGTTCCATTCTTGAAAATAGTGGCAATATTTCGATGCATATTTGAGAAAAACAAATTTAATAATGCATATCAAAATATAAGTTCCTATTTTTGTCAGGCATCTAACACAAAACAATATCAAGAGTCACCTGTTTTCTGTGAGACGAGCGATATTAAACAATCTGATGTTTCTTGTACATCTACTGCAATGCCTCCATTGCAGTTACCCCATCCAATTAAGGAATCGGTGCACAAAGAGGTATGTGTACATCTATTCAGATGTCGACTGTTTTACGGTTCGCTTGTCTTGCAAAGTTCTACATTTTTTGAGGTTCTTACGACAATTTAAAAATAAAGCGAAAATGATGTTACGTGTTAATTCTCTAAAAATAATTTTATTGGCTGATTCTGGTACCATGTCAATGACATATCCTCTCTGTTCTGTAGCCGTACTACAGATACAAACTACGGGTACAAAGCAGCATTTTTGATATAACTTAAGGATTGAAGTAGATTAATTTCTTTTTCTGGTTGTACAAAAAGAAGAAATTAAGCTTTTAAAAGAAAAATATGAACAGCAACAGAAGAAAATTAAACATCTCAACGAAAGGATTCGAAAGAAAAGTAAAAAAAAAGCCAATTTGAAAGATATTATAGAAGACCTTCGATGAAAAAATTGTATCAACGTGGAATAGTCTGCTTTGATAGAAGAATTGGCGGGACCAAAAGACTTTCTAAAAAGACAAATAAAGAAGTCCAAAGGTTTACCTGTACCAAATAAATATTCTGAAGAAATCAGAAAGTTCGCATTAACGTTGAATTTTTTATCCCCCAAGGCCTATAATTATATAAGGGGAACTTACTATGCATGCTTACCTCACACAAGAACTTTGAGCAAATAGTATCAGCATGTGAATTGCGAACCGGGATTTACGAAAGAAGCATTTGAAAAGTTAAAAATTAAAGTGAAAGGAAGTGCACATCCTGTAATATGCTCCTTGGTGTTTGACGAAATGGCCATTAGAAAGTCTTTGACTTGGGAACCAAGAGCTCAGAAATACTATGGTGGAGTTGATTATGGACATAACCTAGATATTGACAGTGTCGAAGAAGCCACTCAAGTTAACGGCTATCAATGGCAGGTGGAAGATACCTATTGGTTATTTTTTAATAACATAGACATATAGACATAGACATAGACATAAATTTTATTGTGCCAAAAAAACAGGTTACAGAAAAAGGTAATAAAACATAATTAAGAAAATGAACTGGTTTTCGTTGACACAAGCCGGTACCAACTCAGCATAGTGCCGGCTGTAAACAACCAACGCTGGTCTTCCGTTGGGAACGGCAGGTGAAGTCACGCACGGACATAATACACTGTGATTCAACAACAACAATACCATACACTCTAAATCCATTTATAAAATATATCATATAACATACACGTCATTAAAATTAGTTATGAAAAAGTTTGACATAGTCTGTGGAGACAAACGCTAAATACCCATTGTTATATGTGTTTAAACTGGTTCAATGTAACTGTTAAAGACATACTATCACCATTATAATGGTCTGTGACATAGTCTGTGATAATCACTTCGTGTCGTTAAACCAATAAACAATAAATTACTATCATAATAACATTGAGATATATACAATGTGATACAGGACAAAATACAATATAGGATAAAATTTAAAATTACTTATTACAAAAAATCATACGTTAATGTTTTACCGGGATATATAAGTAAGTAATTTTTATTATATTAAATAGCACTAGTATCGTTCTTTAGAAGTTCTTCGCTCTTTTGATGTGCGAAAATAAATCTTTTCAACTTAAGTCTAAATCCGTGTATATATTGCAGGTTTCTTAAAGGCGGCGGAATATTATTCCAGCACTTGGTCGCGGCATAGCGAAAACTTCCTCTGAAGGCGGCTGTTCCGTGTTGTTCTGTAACGAGTTGCGACGAGCATTGACGGGGCTCAAGGGACCTGCGACTAGCTTGCCAGGACAACTTGTCGTATAGATACGATGGCTCTTTGTATTTTAAAACGCCAAACAGAAGACATGCCAAGTGAAGTTTGCGGCGATTTTTTATTTTCAAAAGTAAGTGTTTGTTCAAGTATGGGGTCACATGAGTCCTTAACGGAATGTTAAAACAAAAACGAGCGCAAGCATTCTGGACTCTTTGTATTAACTTTTGTGTTTTGACCAACAACCTAACATCCCTCACAGGCGAGCAAAAAAGTATTATCTTGGGCATGGCTCTAAAATTGTGCGAAGATGTGGGTGTAAAAGTTGTTAGCATTATATGCGACGGACCTGCCGCAAATTTCAGCATGTTCACTTCTCTTGGTTGCGACATTACAAGAAACCAAGGCGTTACTAGATTTGAGAGTAACACTCGCATCCACGCTTTTATCGACCCATGCCACGCAGTAAAATTAATTCGTAATGCATTTGGCGAACTAAGAGTTTTTATTGACTCATTTGGTCGAATGGTAGATTTTAAATTTGTAGAAGAATTGCTCGAACTTCAAGAAAAACAGGGCCTACATCTCGCAAATAAAATTAAAAACCCGCATATATTCTATCACAAACAGAAGATGAAAGTGAAGCTGGCGACACAATTATTCAGTAACTCAGTAGCAGATGCACTTGAGTTTTGCCGCAGTGTATTAAAACTAAAACAGTTTGAGAAATGTAGTGGCACTGTCAATTTTGTAAATCTTATGAACGACGTGTTTGACGTGTTAAACAGTCATTCCGCCCGCCAGGATTTAAAAAAGCCATGTGTCCCGCCAATATTGGCTTTATATCAGCTCAATTTGAAGGTGCGACTAATTACCTCACAAATTTAAAACTATGCACAGGTGAACTTGTCATCAATTCCCGCAGAAAAACTAGCTTTATTGGATTATTGATAAACATGAAAAGCGCATTGGCAATGTATAGTTACTTGGTGGAAGGCACAAAAATGTTGAAGTACATACCACTCTACAAGATCAGCCAAGATCATATTGAGCTCTTCTTTTTGGCTGTGAGATCAAGAGGGGGTTTCAACAATAACCCCAATGCCATTCAATTTCGTGCCCCATATAAAAAGTTGCTTGTGAGAGCTGAGATAAGAGATGATGGCATTGGGAATTGTACTCCACTGGAACAAGTCAATATATTGACTTGCTCCAGTCAAAATCCTATTCTAGCTTTAAACGAGTTAACTGACAAAAAAAGTTTTGTGGAAATTGCGAAAGATCGTAGTGATTTATACGACAAATATCTGGAATGCATTTTGAATACAGAGACTGATACTTAAACAGATAGGGTATTGGAATATATATCGGGTTTCGTTACGAAAAAGTTAATGCGTACCATTAAATGCGATGTCTGTTTATCGTTATTGATTGGAGAGGAAGACATCAATAGCCTCATTTACATAAAATCAAGAGGACTTAAATATGCTTCTTCTAGTGTCATTGATATACTGAAGAAGACAGAAAAAATTATTAAAACTCAATTAGAACAAAAATCAAAACGAGAGTTATATTATCTGTACATTTTTAAGTTCATGTGTGAATTGTATGACTTAAAATTTTTTTTCCATGCGGACTCTGATCCCGAGCATAACAGTAACCACAAGTTACTCCTCATTAAATCGATAATTAAGATCTTCCTAGATATAAGGTATAGATATCACAGTCAAAGATCAGAAAAGGTGTCACGGAGACAGTTTTTGAACAAACTAACGTTGTTTCGAAATGAATAGTAGTTTTATTTTATGTGCATATTGCTGTATATACACCAAATGTTAATTGAATAAATTAAACACTTGATTTTTACCAAAGTTTTATTTAATTAATAAATATTGCGGTGGTGTATTCCTCAATTTATGTTTGTATTTTAATGTTAAAATAAACACTGCAATGTATGAGCAATGCAAGATGGTAAGTTCGTTTTTAACGTAGGTGTATTGGTATGTTTGTGAAATATTACAAGAAACGCAATTCACAAAGATAAGTAACTAGATTCGTACCGAACAAATTAGTATCCCAGGAAATGTCCCGGGAATGAAATGACATGAACTATAGCAACCCCAGTCCGCATACCTACCAGAAGCTACAAACCAGATTACAGAGTACTTTTATGTATATGTACCAGATATAAAATAAGCGTATGTGCAAATGTGATGTAACTAAATATTTGATGTACTTATTTTTAAATTCTGTGAAGAAAAAACATTACATTAATTGTACTGTCAGATATCAGAAGGGAATTAAATCTTACCCATTCTTCTGTTACAAATAACTGTAGGTATTCGTACGTGATATACGTAGTAGGACTATTATACTATTAAGTTGTATTAGTATCGATACTTGTTATAGTAACACTATATTCCCTGACCGGCACAACCCTAGCATTGGCAACCATTTTAAGCGACATTTAGAGTTGTAGGTATGCACCTATTTTCTGTAGGTATTTCCGGTCCAAGTATTAATTATGTCTATTATTCGAACGCACTAGATATAAACCCTGAATTGCAATGAGTAGAATAACTGTCCCACACGAAAAAGCGCGGGAAACGTCGAATTAGGCGGTTGATATTTTTTCGCTCTGTATTATTTTCATTTATATTTTATTTAGTACGATCATTAGAGTATCCCAGTGTAAATATTATAGACGTATTTAGTGTTTATATAGTATTTTTAGTTTAGTGATTCACCGGACTCGGTAAGTTTTCTCATTTTTTCGCTATGAACGAGCCGCCTGACTTGGTGGACCCGGGGGGCATTTTCCCCTTGGTATCAAATTATGCGACCGTGTCAGCTTCTAATATGCTATCTAATGAGTCAGGCATGGACACTGTAACGGAACAGGCTCTGGATGAGGATTCCGTCACGATTCACAAATATAGATACATTTAAAAAGTATCTTAGTATGAACAAATTTTGATGAAATTTTGATAGTCAAAAGTAGAAGAAAGCGTTAATGAGATTTAGATGTTAGGTATTTCTTATAGCAAGACTATAGGTACTTACTGAAATTTACGCGCTAGTGGTGTCTACCACTAGAGACGTAGGTTTCAATAATTAATTCGTCATATCAATACAATCTATTAGTATGCTAGACTTAGAAACTAAAGACTAACTACGAAATAAAAATGACAAAATAAATGTATTTTTAATCAGTATAAAGTAAGGAATACAGAAATATTTGCCTGCAAAGGAATATAGAAATATTAGATCGAATGAAATGTAATGTATTTGTTGCAATAATATATTATATATTTGCTAATGAATCGAGTTTGGGCTAGATTGTCTACCCTGATCCTAGCATGAGAATGCGGTAATAAATTATAGCAATTGAATTATTTGCTAAAAGTATCAAATGTAATATTTATAATCAAATGATAATTCGTAATGATAAATAATAACATTAAGAAGAGATAAATAAGATTATAATCGCTTATAGACGCAAACTCTATATTTGGAAAACTACCAAACGGACTTAGTAAGGCCTTACTAATTTTAGGGTTAATAGAAGAGGTTCTTGGCATGATGGAGAACATTTGTGTCACAGTAAAGAGCAGCTCTTAATCCAGCATTCGAGTTGTAAGCCTTGAACATGCCAAGAATCCTACTTTCTAAATCATAATAAATCTAGAATTCTACGGCAAATCTAAAGAAATCTAACTAATTACTTACAATATGAAAATTAATCAAATATTTACTCGGCAAAATAAAGCTAATTATTATAATAATCTTCATAATAACTATATGCCTGCTAGTATTGAGCTAACCAATACAACAAAGATTCTGCTTATACTTAAGTATTTAAAATAATTGCTTTTCCTACAATGGTTCAATAGATGACATGACATGTAAAACACTAGTAATCTAAGAATCGCAATCACGTATAAAAAGGAGATTTATGTATGTGGTAAATCTTATCAAACTTGGTCAAGCAATGCAGCACCTTGAGAATTCTTGTAAAACACAAACAAGGGTCTAGAAATTTCTCTAAGTATATCCCATATATTGCTTTCAGTTAACAAGTAAATGATTAAACTTGAACAATTGAGCTATTCAGGGAATAGTGGCTGATAATATTTATCTAAAGGAATTGGATAATCAGCGTAGTAGTTACTGATCACAAGAGATTTCTAAAGCGCATATAAAGTGTATTTTTAGTTTAATTTCATATTTATTTCCTAGCAGGTTTCATAAACGAAACAAATAGTACATATTATAGAGACACTTAGTCTGCAAGAGATTATATCAATCTTATCAACAGCTAAATGCTCATAGCAACAAACATAAATCTATAAAGAAAGCTAGTTATATAATTAACAGGTTTATAACTGTTATTAATAATAACAGAAATCATGCGTATATCTGATATTATTTAATGGAGTTGTTTATATATTATTTCACTAATCAAAACTGATTTATCATATTTAATAGATAGTTTTGCAAGCTAATAATTATATAGTAAAACTTAAATAGCAATTATCCTACTGTTTCTATGTTCTATGGTCAAATAACATAGACCTTAAATTCAGAAACTTATATCGATGATTAATATCTTCCACGATTAGAAGTCAAATCAAGTACATAAGCTAGAAATCTAGGATCAGCTCAGTTAGTCAGTCTGTAAGAACTAAGTATTTGCAATCTAGTATGTTCATCGCAATTTTTCGTTATCAGCTAGCAGTTCAGTAATGTAGTAGTAGGTTATCCATCGTAATATCAGAATACCTAGGCGTTGCTTTTGGTTTCTCTAGGCATCTATAGTTCTGAATAGTTTTCTCTGTTTCAATTATTTCCGAAAAGAGCAAGGTTACAGCAGCGGTACACAGTGTTAGGGTCCTCCTAGACTAGACGATCATTGGCCAATACGATTTATTAGAATAAAAAAATAAAATTGGGGGGGTTGTTACAACACTGATGGGTCAAATACCCACCGTGTGGGGCGTAAAAGAGGTAGTTTTTCTAAAATTTGCAAAAACTGCAACATGAAGAAAAGGAAGCACGCTCAGGCAGTAGATGGCAAGGCTGGATGTCGTTGCACAGACAGCGATGAAAATACAAATATTATTGTTCAAAGTATTAGTAATAAGGTTGTCAATCGTACTGACATTATTTCTACTCCTAATGTCTGTCCAGCCTCCAGTCCTCCCCAAAGTTTTATTTCCTTGGCAAGAAATAAGTATGAGTCTTCAGATGTAGCTCCTTATATCGTACACGTTCAACGAGAAACAACATCAACTGATGATGGCGCCACTCTCCATCCAGTAACATTCGGTAAATTCCTGAAAAGAAATGCCTTTCAAAATATTGTAAATGGTTCTGTAAAAAGGCTAGGTAGAAATAGAATTGCACTAGCGTTCTTTGACTATAACGATGCCAATTCATTTATTTCCAACAGTAGTCTAGTAACAAATAAGTTAAAAGGATTTATACCATCTTTTAATGTGACAAGAATGGGTTCAGTTTGTGGTGTACCATCAGAATGGACACCAGAAGAGGTCATCGAAAATATTTCAGTACCTGAAGGTTGTGGTGGAATTTTAAAGGTAAGACGATTAAATTACAAAACTATCGTAGAAGGTTCACCAGTTTGGAAACCAACACAAAACATAGTCGATACTTTTGATGGGCAGGTTCTACCTAAAAGGATTTTTATATGTTACAACGCACTTCCAGTTGAGCTATACATTTACCCCACTATTCAGTGTTTTAACTGTTGTCGTTATGGTCATTCCAAACTGCAGTGTAGAGCAATACCTAGGTGTTACAAGTGTGGAAGGGAACACACTAGTGATTTTTGTGATGTGAATGAGGAGAACGTTTCATGCTGTTCGTGCTCAGGAAATCACTTTGCCATAAGTAAGTCATGTCCTGAATTTTCAAGATAAACACAAATTAAAATAAATATGTCTGAAAAATATATCTCTTATGGTGAGGCATCTAAATTGCTACCACCTGTGTACAAGTCTTATGCTGATGTTGTTAATTCTACGCAAAATGTCCCTCAAACTCATTCGCACCTTATTTCTCAGATTTCCTTTACCCATCGTTCATCTATTGACTCATTAATTAAGAGAGCTGTTTAAAAATTATGTTCATTACCTGTCACCGAGTAAATTGTCAATCATTTAGATGTAATTGTTTATATTCACATTGCTTAAATTGTATAACTATAGTATATTAATATTATAAAGTAATATTATGGTAGATGGTGTACTTATGTATGTAACGTAGTGAAGAACGTTTATTACGTTCTTGGTGGGCGGTATGTTAAATGTAAACAGTTAGTTAGATGTGTAGATATGTTTATTGCAAATGTATACAGTATTAAATTTATGTCATGTTAATATACTTGGAAATCAAGATCCGCGATACATTCGCATAATATTGTTCACCAAAGAATCGATAGAAGGCGCTGTATGTTTCTGCATCGCGCAAGCGTTTGCCGCACGCGAGCATATGATTGTATGAAGCCGCTAAAATCAAATATACTCAGCATCCACTTCACAAGGTCTTTTATTGACAACAAGTAATACCCTGCGAAGAAAGTGTGAAGTTTGAATGTAAGTTCTACATGTACTAATTACCTTTTTGTGACTGGGTATCACCAAAAAGGGTAATCCAAAGAAACAGGGTTCACCCAATAGCCCTAAATGTTGTTATCTGGACTTATAATAAAGAGGAAAGATTTGATAGTTTGTTTGTAACGGATAAGCGCGATAACTACATCCGGTTCAAAAATATATTTTACCAGTAGAGAGCTATATTATTATATAACTTATGCCTGAGAAACATACACTATATTGTATTAATCATCCATCACCGCGCGGGTGAAACCACGGCGCACAGCTAGTGATTATATAGAGTGGATACAAAACCAGGAGGGATTTTCAAATACTGATGGTTGTTTTTTATTACCGACCACATAATTAGACTATATCCTACATATTCCTCAGGGTTTATGACACTAGGTCTTCTACCTCCCAGCTTCAGTATATCACTACTTCTTGGGACATCCTGTATATAGTTTACTCTACGAACTGTCCTATACAGGAATGTATCGGAACAAAGACTACAATAAATACTGGTATAGGACTTAGGACAGTTATTCTACTCCTTGATATAAACACCACGTTTTAAGGTTTTTAAGAGCCGGGGCTTACGTAGAACCAACCAACTTTTCATTCAGTTTAGGTTCGAAAGCTATACCAACACGACAAAAAATAATTATTGTCAAAATAATGTAGTAACAACATCTGTCAGCTAAAGGGATAGCAAAACGATTAATATGAAGGGTTGGAAAAAAAATCGATTATTAGAATCGGATAATGAAATATATCGATATTCTGTAAAAGTCCGACAGTCTAAACAGTGTAGTCGCAACTTCATATAACTACGCAGCTGATACTAGCAACATTAAAATGATTTTAAAAAACACTACAAAAAGTATATAAAAAATATGTTTCACTCATGAACTGTATATTAAATTTATAGTGATTGTAAATAACTAAGTTGACCCCTTGAATGGCGATTCGCCTTATTTGGCCAATAATACAATAGATTTCGCAGAAAGCTGCCTACTTTTAGATATAGTCTTATTAACTTATGGCCTACTTTTCCAGTAACTAAAACGTGTGTGGTTAAGGAGTGGCAAATCAACAGCTGCACGAGTCCACATATTAAGATAAACAAAACTACAGACTTCAATGACAATTGACATAAATATTGACTTTTTGAATTTTGACTTATTTTGAATTTGATGTTGACTGGTTGACGGGATGATGTTTTTCTCTTGAAATCATATACTATAATCTAAAAGTGAAAAGAAATTAGCCATTTCAGATTAGTTTGGTGGCAATTGTTGCTCGATTTGACTCCAGTGATTTTTCATGAAGCATTTACCATGAATAAAAATTACGAGAGATGCACTCATTGCAACCGTCGCAAATGGCTTGCTACAGGTTGTCTTCGGAAATGGATAAAACCTACTGCAATCGAATGTAAACATTTGCAACGAAATATTGATAACAAAAGAGATTTCGGCAGCACAGATTTAGTCAACGGAGTGTTTTTAACTGACCGCAAGCCTCCTGTTAACACTAATAAGTTTGTAAAATTCTGGAAAAACAAACTTTTTCTTACGGGCAGTGTTAGGTCACTGCAGAGATATTTCGGTAATAAAAATACAGGCTCTGAATATATGTGCAATTTAAATAAGGGTTATGACCCTTCTACATCATCAGATAAAAGGATTATGACCACGACAGGATATGAATACAAGAAAGATGCAAATGAGATGCTCAAACAGTCGGTAAAATGCCAGCATTCTGATGGTCACTTGGTACTACGTGGTCATCACCATCATGTGTCTGTAGAAACCTGTGCAATCTATTGTCAACTTTCAAAGTAAGTAAATTTCCCTGGTAATTTGTAATATATAATAACATTAGTAGGTAGCCTAGAAGTACCTTCTAATGGTATTTTTTATATTATAGATAATATTGGTATGCCGCATATAAAGCATTTTTAATATGCCTGCTATGCCATTTATGCCTCATGAATTGGGATCACTTATAATTTTAGGTACGACGTTCCATTAATATCTGTTGAGTTATAAGGGAACAGGGGCGGGAGGGGGAGAGGCGAAGGGTACTACCACCCTTCAAAGGAAAAACTGTGGAGTCCCCCCCCCCCCCCCTTTCGAGATTTTAATTTTTTTAATACTGAGGAAATTTCCCTCATTTTATGGATTTAAGTGTTGTATTATATATCTTTATCGAGGTGTAGATTAGCCTAATTCTTGTTCGTTTTGTGGTCACAATTCAACCTAACGCTCCTCGTTGCTTCGCTCGCTGTGCAGCTATTGTGACTTTGCTCTGACTAGATACTCCAGTACTGTCACATGTATGTTATGTCAAAGATCAAAATTGAAATCAAAATTGCGACTTAATGTTTCTATGCGCACTTTGACACTGCATTTGTCAAAGTCTAAAAGCGTACTGTTAACATAAAACAAATTAAATACTATAGGCCAGGAATCTCATGCGCGACAGTCCCGCATGTTGACAGTGGTAGGGAAGGAAAACGCGTGCTACTGCGCGTCAAATACGGCAGTCTCGGTCGCGCAGTTGAAGCGGCAACACATGCTTGATATTCTGTACTACTTAGAGTTCGACGCACAAGAGATTAAGATCTCCGGATGATTAAGGCTATCTCAAGACAACTTGAGGAAGTTGTACATAAAGTGTACCAATTTTTTGAAACGCGAAAAAATTACTGAACATCGGCCGAATACGCAAACGACATTAATTTAGCATAAACTGTTACTGAAGCCACAGGTTTGTCTGAAACCAGAGTTAGATAAATTATAAAAGAAGCTAGAACCATGGAATCACAAGGCAGCACAGCGACTTTCAAATCACCATGGAAAAACTTTTTTCCTAAAAAAAGGACAATTTGACGGAAGGTGTCATACGAAGAAAAATTACACAATGGTCTACATACTACATAGTCTACATACTGTCAAAAAATGTATCTCGTCATTGAAAAAGTTGGAATTGAAACAAGACAATATGCTTCATTGCTTACGTGAATACTTGAGACGGACAATACATAGGCTTGGTTTCAAATATTTAACATGCCAGTCAAAGAGGAAACTATTAATTGAACTTGAACACGACTAAATGCGCCTGCAGTGGCATTACATCAGAGACAGTAAAAAATACCGCCAAGAGAGTAAGTCAATAATTTTCATATATGAAACCTATGTGAATAAAAATCACGTGACACAAAAATGCTGGCAGTCTGTTACAGAATGCGGGGCTATGCAAAACATCGGTAAAGGACCTTGTATTGTAATTGTACATGCTGGCAGTCGCATTGGCTTTATACCTAATGCTATTACCAAACATTCTTCCGAATTCTGTTATTGCAATGGACAATGCTGCTTACCATAGCACTCAGATCGATAAAAAACCTACAATGAGTACCTTGAAAAGCGAAATGCAGCAGTGGCTAGAACGGCGAGGTGTACAGTATGCGCTATGCGTTAATGTGATCTAATGAAAATTATTAAAGTGCTAAACACGGAAAAACAGTACAAAATTGTAGAAATATTAAAGGAAAATGGACATATCGTGCTTCGCTAACCCCCATACCATCCGGATTTAAATCCAATTGAACTCGTGTGGGCGTTCGTAAAAGACGAGCTTGCAAGGACTTCCATTGATTAGAACTTAGATAAAAAGTTAAAAGCTTTAGAATTCCTTTTTTCTAATTATTCGGTTGAACAGTGGCGCGATTGTTATAATCACGTCATAAAAAACGAGAACGAATATTATAATTCAGATAGAGTATGTGACGATGAAAAGGACAGGTACATTATTTTTCATTAGCATAATCCATTATTATTGCTTTAACTGGGCAGAATGTTCAAGCTATAATTCTCGGAATCAGGTCATCGTATGTGAAATTGTTTGTTATTTCTATAGTATATGATAAACAATAAAAGTAGTAATTTTATTTATATATTATATTACGCCACAAGTAGGTACAACTTAACGCAAGATTTATCCTGGCGCACTTCTCTTCGTGTGTAGCCGTGTGCTATAATGACGCACTACCTCGTCCACCGTTTGTCGCCCCGCGCTACGAATAATAATAACTCAGGAACAGTAACTGCGTTAAAAAAATTACCCAACAAAAGTCGTGTTTAAGTAGGCGGGGCTTAAAAGTCGTGTTCAGTACGTCATCAGTCGGACATTTTTCTTGCAAGCGAGCACACGTAAAATCTTCGCATACGTTTTAATTTTTATCATTGTGAACTACAGCTGTGAATCATCATGCCAGCATGTGTTGTGAAGTGGAGCAGGATCCATACAAGATTAAAATGTCTAGGAATCACTTTTATTAGTAAGTAGTAGTAAAATTATAATTATATTCAAAGATGTACAAATACGTATACAAACCGAGATGGTCAATACTATGCAAAATAAAGTCAGTCTATTTTTGTTTAATGTAATTTTTTTACAGAACTGAATATTGTAATGTAATAGCAATGTATTTTGCTTATTTAGTTTTATTTTCATTTCCTTGCCGATCCAGTGCAGTAAAATAAATGCCTCTCTGCACTTAAGCTAGAAAGACAAGAGTATGACTAGACGCCTGTGAAAACCAGCATTATATACTTACTCCGTTCATTTTGAAGAAAAAAATAAAAAAATTGTAAGAAATTGTATATGTACCATGTTATACAAACCTGCAATACCTCCCACTCTGTACAGTTAGTACCTACTGTTTTTTTGGTTATGTTATTATGTAGGTATATCAAATCTTATATTAAGTAAACTTATCATTTTTACGCTGATGATTCGTCCCAAAAAAACATCAACATCTCTAAAAAATATTATAGATAATGAACAATTAACAGTAATAACCGATTATAGTGCCACCAACTTATCTGTTCAGGTGGGCAAAATTGGAACTAAAATATACATAATATGTATACAACAAACTTTCGCGTTTATAATGTTAGTAGTATTATAATTGCAGAATTTGCAAATTAAAGAGTAGCTTGAAAGACTGCCCTATGTTTTGATTCTCCTTTTTCTTGGTGAATTTCTTAGGCTGCAATACCAAATTATCCACTAGCGACGCTGTCACCTGAACAGATAAGATGGTGGGACTGTACCTACAGTTGCATAGTATAGCATTAAAAAAATAGTTCATTGCTTGGTTGAATTACGTAAGTACGTTTAATTTTTCAAGCTAATGAAAATTCACCCTTTGCAAATTTTGAAGTGGTTTACTTGAGTTGCTCATAAATCTGTCAGTAATATCAACACAATGCTTATCTAAAATAATTGATAATGAAGGTATTCTGCGACCACTGAAAAACGTCCACCAAAAAACCGGCAAATAACGAATATCCTATCCTACTTCCTACTTATATCCCACTAATATCATAAATGATGTGAAAGTTTGGATGGATGGATGATTTTAATGAATGTTTGTTACTCAATAACGGCAGAACGGCTGAACGGATCTGATTGAAATTTGTCACAGAGATAGATTATAGTCTGGAATAGCACATAGGCAACTTTTCATCATCATTATCATCTATCACCACGCGGGTTAAACGGCCTAATATTTTTGGTTACAGCATAGACAAAATAACAAAATCTCCGCCGACGCCAAGATCATAATGATGACTTTTTTCTGTCAATAGAGTGTCAGTTTCTGATAGATTATATAGTGCGTTCGAATAGCCCCAAGTTGGCGAAAAATAACGCTAAAAACGCTCACAGTGGCGTTCGAATTGGAAATTTGTGGCTGAAAATGTCGTTCATGGCTCTTTTTGTTCACCGTTCGCAAATCTAAAATGTTATTTATGCCACCGAAAAGTTCAATTATTAACCCACGTCCGGAGCTGCGGTTGTTTTTGATCGTTTTTTGACAACTATCTATTTGACAGCACAATCGTGCGATTTTAGGTCTTATGCACGGTTTAGCGTTCGAGTAGAGTGTGGGAATAGCGGCAATAATAACGATTTTGAGCTTTACGAACGCTTTAACAAAAGAGCCAACAATTGCAACGTCACCAATGCCCTCATTGCTAAACGAACGTACCTCAAGTCAAAAGCACGCAATGATTTTGCCAGCTCGATACTCTAGACGTGCTCGGCGATAGAGTTGGCATGTCATCCGTCTTTGTTGTTCAGCCGACTGTAGTCGAGCGATTCCGCCATCACGACGGAGGTGAAACATCAATCTAGCGGTCTTGAGTGAATCACCCGCAATACTTACATGTAATTTTTTAACACAACATAACAAATGGTTTCGCCTATATATCCTCGAAGGGGTAAGCAGCGGTGTTTTCAACGCCTACATTTAAGTTTGTTTTTTTTTTGTTTGTGCCTTAAGTTTGTGTCGCTCGCTATTATTTTGACAGCTCGATACACTAGACTTAAGGGGGATGAAATGTAACTATAAATAGATAAAAAAAAAATTTAATCTCACTTCACTAAATTGCGAAGAAAGAGTCTCTTCTAATTACTTCTAGACGAAAACTTAATAAATTAATCATATTTGGCGGGACACAAAGTTCACTGAATTTTAAAAAGTAACCAATATAAAAAAACCAAAAAAAAAACGTTGTTTATATTATTGACTTGGTGCAATTCACTTGTTGCATTACATCGTCCACGCCGCTACGACTCAGTTGTCATAGTAGACGTTGCAGCACGCGCGTGAACCAATCCCTGCTTTCCTTCTGAATTTAAACCAATCACCGAACATGTCTATTTGTAACCTCGGAAGTAATTCGTATTTGGAATCATACGTCGCTTTTGTTTGAAGGACCACTTTTTGTGTGGAATTTGTTCTGAATTATGCTTCCTGACTTATTATTATTCGTAGGCCCCGCGGGACGGTCGCGCACGAGATTGCAAGGCTATAATTAATAATTAATTTATGAACTTCATACACATAATATTGTATTGTTTTAATTAATACATCGAAAACATCATTAAGAAAATGATTATCTTCGACCCCTAATAATTATGATTTCTGTCTTGTAGCATATCATTGGAAAGGGTAACAACTAAAGAACTTTTTAAAAGAAAGATAAATTTTAAATGGCTTGTAGTTTTTTTGCAATAAATTTAACAATTGTCACTTTTCATAACATTTACACAGATTTCCCACTTTGAAAGCTCAGATTGTTTTTAATAGAGTTAGTAATAATTTATTTAGTGATTTGAAAAAAAATCTAAAAAATTATTATCTAAACTACCGTGACTCTTAGGACATAGGGTCTATCGGGAAAAACTAACGCATAACCCGCTACATTACCCGCACTATACCCATTATTGATTTAAAAAAAAAAAAACTCACCAACTACGCGTCTCCGCATTTGAGTCTCTCACTCACCTTGCGTGTGAGCTTATAATAATATGACTTTTCTGTAAAAAAATATCAACCCCCAACTCAACAGACTTTAATAGAAAGTAAAGCCCAATTTAATTTTTTTGACCTTCAAGATGAAGTTTTATATAGGCAGCTTCATATGCAGCATGTCCAAATTTTCATCATTTTAGCCAGTCTACAGATTAAAAGGATATTGCTGCATACACAACTACTACTTCATACTACATCCAGAATCTTAGTGAGCTCATTCTTACCTTCGCCTTAATTCTAAGTTCCTCCATCAGTAACACAATTGAAATGCTGGCAGAACTGTAAGAATTAGCCACAGAAGCAAGAAGACTAAGCCAATATTTTTCATACTAAACCTGCTAATTTTGGTTTCAGACACGGCTGGTATTGGGGCAGCATAACTTCAAGTGAGGCAGAGGAATTGTTAGCAGGTCAACATGATAATGTCTTCCTTGTCAGAGATTCAAATGACTCCCGTCACATACTCTGTGTCTCATTCAGATGTGTAGGACGTACCCTGCATGCTCGACTCAGGCATGCAAATGGTCTATTCTCATTGAACAATGAGACATTTGTGCCTGCTAACAGAATATCAGAACACTGTGCAGCTGTGGATGTCAAATCCAATCTTTTTGAGATGCCGGTCAAATTAGCTCGACCACTGAACAGGTACCAATTATTTTCAAGTTATTGCTGGGGATTTTTATATGCTGTAGACTCACTTGGTGGTCAGTGATGACGCAATCGAAAGCTGTCACACACTAGACCTAGAATGGCGACTCCTGGACAGCATCCTCCATGGTCCTCAAGGACAGCAGCTCGAACTTCATCACGATTTTAGCTTTACCGAAAGCTAAGTAGGTACGTATCTAGCTGCTGTCGAATTGACGATGCCCTTCATTATCTCTGGGCTATCTTATAAATAAAATTGCTCCAGTATAGTAAAAGAACAATTTAAATGCCATTAATATATTGCTATAGATGTTACTGCCAAGGTAGGGGTCAAGGAGGCCATTGAAGCCAAGAGATAAACTCTAAGTGTTAATAAATGCATTCTTCAAAGGCAATGACTTATTGGAAAAAAACATTGTGTAACTCAAAAAAATGAAATAATATATTTTACATTTGCAGATTTGCCAAGCTGGACTCACTTCAAATGATCTGTAGATTTGTCATACGCCAAACTGTATCAGCCAGTGTATGGAACAAACTTCCTTTACCTCCGAACCTGATCAAATACATTACATATGGCAGCGACTACATTGTACCCTCATAGCCAATGACTGAAATCATGTGCCTTAAGCTTTGCATTATCACTATTTTAAGGCTGTTGTACCAATATTATTCTATATCTATATAAATATTATGTGAACTGTTTATACATTTTATATCAAAAATACAGATAATAATCCTGACTTATTTATTTTTATATCATACTACATAGTTGTCCACCGAGCCGATGTTAAGACTAGTATATTGATTATATAGATAGGTCGTACAACTTATAGTAAGTCATCATTCTTGCACTTGCCTGCGACAGTTACAGGCAGAGCTTAGGCTATAGTTTTCCGTGGCACAGTACCTACTTGGCTCCCTAACCCCGAGTAGATTAGTTTTTCGTCTCATTCGCCTAGTAATTTCACTTGCTACATAGCCCTTGACATCCTAACAAAATATTTAACGCTTGCGCACTATTGCTTCGCGGCATATAATGTGGTATTGTGTTGGTACCACAACAGTGTCTTGCATAAGAGACCTACCACCTAGTAACTCAGGACAGTTCTTTAGCAGTATTACTGTTTACCAGTTTCATATATATACAAGCAAAGAAAATTCATTTGAAACTTTAATCATTTTAAACGCAACAAGCTCCACCCGACTACGACGCTCCTATACAAACCGTGAGCCTCTGCTGTGGGCCTAGAACGAAAATGTACGCGTACTTAAGTGTGTAACCAAGAATATTATGATGATCCTTGGTGTAACGTAGTGGTTACGTTGACGAGTACAGTACAACCTATCTTTTATCTAGTAGGTACAATTGTACAGACGACGACGCATAGTTTGTATGTTTACGTAAACGCTACGATTATATTACACTTATATGCGGAAATTTTCGTACTAGACCCACTGAACCATTCAATTGATACAAACTTTCTTTCGTCCTAGTTTCAAAAAGATCCGATCCAATATTCTCAAGTTATCGTCAAAAAAACATACAGAAGCTGTGATTTATTTCAGTAAAGGCCGAGATCACTTCGCGCGGTCAATTACCTACATTTCTTTCAGAGTGATTTACTTGCGGTTCTCTAATCTACCATGGGAATGGTTGATAGTTTCGGATGGCAGGCTCTTCTCTTTTTAAGTCTTTTAACTGGATTAGCGCGCAGATAACAACCAAAGAGATTGATCAGTGGCGGGGCGGGTATAGAATAATCGGAGACTTCAGGATCATCAAATAATCTGTCTTGACTTTGCCTAAGCTACAAACAAATGTAATATAATAATATGGGACAACACAAAGGTCTTCAGGTCCCAAATTAGGCAGAGCCTGTACTATGGTAACCTGATACATATAAACACCCAGACACAGATCAAACAGACATGTTTATGCACACAAATGTTTGACCTGTCCGGGGATCGAACCCGGGACCAGGGGCTCAGAAGGTAGGTGTTCTACCAACTGCGCCAACCGGCCTGTCAACTGTCAAAATAGAGGCAGTAGCACAAACAATTTGCGAAAGTCATCATCGGCATCTTGTAAAGGACCGGATGAAATCCGAGATATAATTGAAATAAAGGGTATACTAATAATAATAAAAACTGCTATTTAAAGCTGAGTTTTTATTGCCTCGCAGTAGGTATGAAAAGTAGAGTACCTATGCACCTCGAGGATATTTAAGAAGAGAAGACTTCGCGAAGCCTTCAGAATGCTGCCCAGCCGAGTTGGATTCGACGAATGACCTCTTTTTCGAAATTTGATCTGCCTAGTTAAATTCAACTAGGCAGATCTGTCCTAGGCATATGTATTCGTCAACTACCTACTTCGATAACGGAGTTCCCAACTGATACTTAGGTAGGCACAATATGGACATTGGGCATAATTTTTATCTTGTCCATGTGCATCTTAAGGCCTATCCTTTGGAAAACCATTGAGGCCTTTGAGCATCGTGCTGAGTTTTTCCATCAATACGAAAAAGTATTCA
Source organism: Selenia dentaria (assembly GCA_917880725.1). NCBI lineage: Eukaryota > Metazoa > Arthropoda > Insecta > Lepidoptera > Geometridae > Selenia > Selenia dentaria. The sequence continues at coordinate 14,860,036 of OU862889.1, read as the reverse complement.
TGTCGAAAGCGTCAACATGTCACGCTTCGGCAACAAACTATGAGTTATCTACGTCACAGTTGCCCTAGATAAATGACAATTTGTGCTAATTCACGTGAACGACACGTTCATTACACTTACGCAGAAACGAAGAAATAATGTCTTATTATTATTTTTAGACTTATTATTTCTTCGTAGTTACGCAGTTATTCATGCTAGACCCACTGACAGTAAAATGAGTCCCTACGTAGGTTAGGTTTAGGTACTAACTATTAAGTGAAAATTCGAGGTAACTTAACAAACTTAAATTTATTTAACTAAAAATGTTTCGGCTGGCACTCGACTACAAAAATATTTAAATCTCACTATCTTCGTTCTTTGTTACTTCAGTGGATTGATTCCAAGAATGTTTTTTGCCTGTAAAAAAGGTACACATCAGATTGTTATGCAGTCACTTATCTATTTCGAAAAAAGGGGTCTTCCCCAGTCGAATTTCCGGGTTTTTTTTTGTTGAATAGGTCAACATACAAAGCTTCGAAGTAGGTCGAATTTACATTAATTACTAGTATAATAAAACTCTCGGTGATACTAAATTATTCGGAGTAGGTTTATTATTAAACCTATGGATCAAACCTTTTCGAGTAATGATACGAAACAGTAAGTAGCTACTTACTGTTACAAAAGCAGCACTCAATGTTTGCGGTGCTGCAGCCACGGGGTTCAAATTGAGGGCCATTTGCACCAGCTGAGCATCTCTAATCCTCGAAGAGACAAACTGCCTCGTAGCACTGTTGCCTTCGGTACTGTCAGTCAGGTAAAATAGCTCAGCTGTCTTATAAATACCGGCTAAGCCTACCCGGCGTACGTACCAGTTGAACTGAAAATTATATTCAAGGGATTACATAGTCATACCTCATTCACTATGTATATACTTAGGTACATACAGTTCCAGCAGTATGTATTAACCGTGCGCATCCGTCCACGTTCATTAACGTCAAAATCTTATGTTCTAAGCACAAACAGGATGCTGAATCATACCATAGGCTTCAGCGCAAACAATTTGCGAAAAAGTATTCGTGTCGTAAACGCCAACTTGTCACGCTTCGGCGTACAAACTATGGTTTGTCTGTGTCACAGTTGCCCTAGATAAATTACAGTTCGTACGGTTTCACGTGAACGACACCTTACTTTACACTTACGCAGTTATTCGTGCTAGGGCCACATATTGCTGGAATTGTGACTACGCTGCTGGATAATGTTCGGAAAAGGTTTAGCAACACTTAATTTATAAGATAACTTACATTTAAATATCAATGAACTTACATCAACACTTCTATCTCCGGAATGGTAGCAGATATCATCAACCAGCGATAGTAAAGTGGCTAAACAGTTTGGAACATTACTTGGTATTGTCTGAACAGCCATTGCTTTAGGCCATGTGCTCCTAAAAACATTAAGTGATTATTTCAGGAGCATGTTACTGAGATTAGATTATCCTACTAATATTATAAACGCGAAAGTTAGTGAGTATAGATGTGTGGATCTTTTTTACTCTTTCATGCACAAACGGCGGGGGCCATTTTGATGAAATTTGGTATGGAGGTAGATGAGGCGCTGGATTAACACATATTCTTTTCATCATCATCCATCACCAAGCGGGTGAAAAAGCGTAATATGCTTGGGCATCTAGATTGTAATGATGACAGTCTGTCGAAATTTGTGTAAGTTTCTGATACCTTTGTCAAAAGCCAAGTCAATTTGACACCTCGATATACTAGACGTGCTCGGCGACCGTCAAGGGTGATGAAATGTCATCATCATTCATCATTATCAGCCGGAAGACGTCCACTGCTGAAAATAGGCGTCCCCCATAGAACGCTACTTGGACTGGTTACTAGCTTCCTGCATCCAGCGATTCGCCGCGGTTTTGACGAGGTCGTCGGTCCACCTAGCGGGGGGCCGGCCTACACATCTTCCGGTGCGTGGTCGCCACTCGAGAACCTTTCTTTCCCATCGGTTATCAGTTCTGCGAGCGATGTGGCGTGCCCATTGTCTATGCCACTTCAACTTGCTAACTTTGAGAGCTATGTTGGTGACCTTAGTTCTCCTACGGATCTCCTCATTTCGGATCTTATCACGCAGGGAAACCCCAAGCATAGCCCTCTCCATTGCTCGTTGAGCGACTTTAAGCTTGTGAGGCCCACAGTAAGGGACCACGACCCAGTGCCATAAGTCATCACTGGCAACACACACTGGTTGAAAATGATGAAATGTAATGACAGTTTTTTCCATGGTGATTAATTTTATATTTGTATGTTCTTAAGTCCTGTATTTTATAATTATTATTTACTGATTGACCTACTAAGTATTTAAATGTGCTCATATACTACTATTATAGCAATTATGTTTGATCATGTACATATTTTATGACACTATGGTATAAAGATAGATATTCCCTTGGAGAAATAATAAGCTACTCGAAGTACTAATCCTGCGCAGACGTATCGCGGGCACCAGCTAGAATAATATAATTTATTTAAGTAGGTGTGTAGATTTGGTATAACTGTACATTAAATCTTTGAGTAAATAAATGAGTTTCGATACGACGCCCCAAATGAGACTATGGGCTACGATATAATTATTAATAATATCGTACGAATGAACCCTTGTTTGTATGATCTGAGGAATGGAAGTGTTATGATGGTTATTAGTTACTTAATGAGTAAATTAATTAAAAGAGTTTAAGACTAACTTGTACGGCTCAATCATCAACAGTCTAGTCACAATTGCATTTTCAACAAATTTTGATGGTACTTTTGCACCACTTGTATCTTCTTTCGGCCACTGAAATAATCAAAATGTTTTATGCATATCTATCTACACTAATATTATAAACTAGCTTAACCGCCAGCGGCTTTGCTCTTTGGTCTATAACTATAGGATACGAAGCCACAGAAATGACTCCCTCGTTAGTGTAGTGTTGTAAGCGTCGCTTTCGAATCACGAGGTCCTGGGTTCGATCCGCGGCGGGTCCGACAGTTATTGGGTTTTCTGATCAAGAAATTCTCAATAGCAATCCGGAGTCTGAAACAATGCACCGTAGATGGCAATAGGTTCGCCTCTATTACTTGGTACCAAAAAAATAGGAATCTCGCGAATTAATCGCGAAATATTTATAAACACCTCTACCTACCCTTACGTTGTTATTGCTCTGTTGTTATTCTGGTAAAAAAAACCTAGTCACCTTGTTGATTAGTTTTTTTTAGCGCTCCGATATCATAGAGAGATAAACCATACCTTAGTAAACATGAATGTTGAGTTTGAAATGAACTTATCGTTGCTATAAGCCATGACAAAGTTTCTGACGTTTATATTCTGGTCTAATAAACCTGATAATGAAATTTGATACATATTTGGTTCAGTGGCTAGGTAGTTTCCTATTGATCGCGATAGTATTATTTTACGTAAACTAAGTTACAGGTAAATAATAGTGTTACTGTTTAGTTAAATTTATTAGGCTCTACATATTAAAAATTACAAAAATAAATTAATTCATCACCAATGATTTTTTTGTACTATATACAATTGAACTTTTAATAGCATGCCTTAAAGTTTATTATTTGAGATCCCTCCCTATATGATATCCTTCTTACTCGCATCCCTCGTCCCGTTTCCTTCTAATTTTATCCCTCTCTTTTTCACCATTATATTTTAATATTTTGTGTAGGTATATAGGATCTTCAGAAGTATATTCGCAGATTTACAATAAGCAGAAGCGCCATAAGCAAAGAAGTCAAGTCTATTCTAAAATAAGGTTTAAAGACATTTATTCTCAATAAGACACATACAGAGTCACTTACTTGAGAACTTAACTATTTATAAATATACTTCGCCATATCATTTCTAAAAATACATTAAAATAAACTCTATTTTGCAATACATATCCAATAAATATTTACAGCCAACTTCACACATTTGATTTCTTTACTATACTCACTTTACATCACTTGTAACACTATTCTAAAAGCTTGATGTCCGATATCAAATAATCAGCGAGGTGCTTTTTAAATGCGCTGAATAAGTGCATGTTTATTATGCGTGACCGTAGCTTATTATACAATTGTGCTCCTTCAAACGTAACAGTTTTCTTACCATAATTTGTCCTAGCTCGGGGCAAAACTAAATAACTAGCTCGACGGTGACTACGCGTACTATAATGCTTGGCTTTAGTAAAAATTATGTTCGTAAAATTAATTAAATACGCTTATTTATTTGTATCTATGACAACCTGTCACCGCTCATACTGCCAGATAGATTAGTCGTGTCCACAAGTTGGAAAAAGCAGGTGTTTCATATCCATATTATAAATAACAATACTTATAAAAGTAATAATAATTATAAACTATATATATAAAAATGACCTGAATGAATGAAAAACTATATATATGAAAACCCCTATTTCTCCTGCTCACGCTATAACTTGAGAACAGATAGTACATCATTGCTAATTCTTTTTGTTGTATTAATTATTGTCAGGATAAGGTTTGAAAACCTTGAAAGAAAAACTGAGAAAAGAAGGGAGGTTATGGCGAGGCTGAAGGCCAAGCCTACTACGCGAACAAAGTCGCGGGCAGTCGCTAGTCTGTAACATAAAAAAAAACCCTTTTTTTTCCTGGTCACGCTATAACTTTAGAACGGATGGAACAGTCTAATTCTTTTTTGTGTGTTAATTATTGTCAGGATAAGATTAATATAAAGAACAGATGGGAGGTTATGGCGAGGCCCTAAGGCCGACCCTACTACGCGAACGAAGTCGCGGGCAGTCGCTAGTCTGTAACATAAAAAAACCCCAATTTTTCCTGGTCACGCTATAACTTTAGAACGGATGGAACAGTCTAATTCTTTTTTGTGTGTTAATTATTGTCAGGATAAGATTAATATAAAAGATAAACCAAGAAAAGATGGGAGGTTATGGCGAGGCCGAAGGCCGACCCTACTACGCGAACGAAGTCGCGGGCAGTCGCTAGACTGTAACATAAAAAAAACCCCAATTTTTCCTGGTCACGCTATAACTTTAGAACGGATGGAACAATCTAATTCTTTTTTGTGTGTTAATTATTGTCAGGATAAGATTAATATAAAAGATAAACCAAGAAAAGATGGGAGGTTATGGCGAGGCCGAAGGCCGACCCTACTACGCGAACGAAGTCGCGGGCAGGCGCTAGTACATAATATATATAAACTTGCATGAGAATATACCTAAAGTTTGTATATTAGATAGATCTAAACGACATTAGAAGATATATTTCATAGATAACAACTTTGCTAACTTTGCTTGTTGTTCTCAAAATTTTATATATTGAATCATCATTAAAGCAATGAAACAGGTATACTATCTTTTTAGTTCTGTGGCACCAAATTATGAGTGAGTGAAGCCACAGGTAGCTAGAACATAATAACGTCAACCTCGGATAGATAGATTCAAGAATTACCTTTTTCATCTGTTCAACCAATTGTTCATTACTTTTGATATTGAAGTAATGTACTAAATCACCTCCTCCATTGGGAAATAAGCCGTGTGTTATCGTTGGATATCCAGCGGCCTTTGCACCTGAACTTAAGGACTCCACTGACCATCCACTCTTTGGAACAAATTCTAAGGCCTTCTCCAATATATGATTCTTAACATTCGCCTCATACTGTTGCTCATCATGTTCTTGTGAAGCAGTTGTTAAAGTTGTTGAATGAGCTTTCCACTCTTGCTCTGTAGTAATTTGGGAATAGCTTCTAATTCTTCTTTGGATATTACTATTTACAGGAACAGATGATAAAGGTACGGCTACTCTATGGGTAGCCCTTAGAGCTGTCAACAAAATAAATAATCTTATGTAGTACCTACACAATTGACACTGCAAATAATGATGTAAAAATAATAATAATATATTTAGCCTACAAATTGCCTTTTTATCAAATAAAATCATTTTTTTGGTATCTGGATAAGTGTATTTGAAAGGTTTAAATAAGCTACTGATTATACAATAACTAAGAAGCACATTTAAGTTATACTTATATTAATAAATTGAATAACACATACAACAATCTTAAAATTCACTGAGTACAGTATACCAATTAAATCAACATGGCCTTTCACATAGTTTTCAGTCCAAGGACTTATGAATCATATATAATTAAATCGCATAAGTCATGGAGTTGAAACATTAGATAAAATCACCACAACATATTTCAATTATATTATGTTTTCTAGGAGCAGTACTTGTATCATGTCAAAGTCTCTTAACCACTACCTACTGAAGGCTTTATACATTCATTAAGTCGAGCCATAAGACCTTCCATCAGGTGAAAAGCATTCAAAGCCGACTCTATGATCTCTTTCTTCTTTTCAGCAGGAATAGAATCCAAAACATTTCCAAATACAGTCAGAGTAACACAAGCAGTGTCTTTCCCTTCTATTACATCCTTCAGTTTTAACTCATAGTGAGCTTTAGACATCTTTAATGCTGTCACTAAAACATCTAAATATTCCTTCTCAACAGTTTGCATGATGTCCCTAAAACCAGTCACATTGTTTTTATCTTTCAAAATCAGGAACCTTAGAAAGTTCAGAGCAGTTATAATTTGATCTGCGAGCTCCATCAGATCAGATTCAGCTCCATGAGGCAGATAGCATATTTTTTTTATCATCGCATTTAGTTGCACTCCAGAAAAGCACTCATTTAAGACAGGTTCATTGAATGCTTCAATCAATGCCTTTTTATACAATGTTATAGCAAACCCTATCATCCCAGAATGGTTGGATGATTCAATCAAGTATTTTATTAGTGCACATCGTCCTTTATAATCAAATTTGTTAATGTGTGCTTCTATGCAACCCAGAGCAGCTTTTCTTAAACTTTGGTAGTTGCAATATATAGACACATGTACAAGTCTTTTGCACATATCATAATGAATGGATGATGAGAGCAGCTCATGTGATGTATTGGCAGCCAATCGCTTATTCAGAGCTTGATACAGAGCTAGTGATTTGCTCAATGGACCATATTCAGTGTACTTCGATAGATGGTTTACAGCCAGCATCAAAGAGTGGATAACATATTCATTGCTGTAGACTTGAGGTATTGCTGAATCAGGTATCTCAAAATGTCCTGAGCAGGCAACATAGAAATAGCCTGCATAAGTAGTCATGTTCATTCTTTCGCTATGTTCAAATGGTGCCAGTTGATCACTTCCATCTGTATACCTGAGTCTTTGTTTCTCTTTTTTCTCTAAATAAGGCAAGAATTTGAGGACATCCCTTTCTAATTTACATAGATCTTGGATGATTGTTTGGCATACCTGTCTTGCTTCACTTTTGGCATTTACATCTGGATCAACATCAACAAAAATAAGAGGCTTGCCTAAGAGACAGATGAGAAAGTCTACAATTATCTGTTTTGCACTAATTTTAGTGTATCGTTCTGTAGCAATAGCATCTTCTAGGAAACTTTGGTAAAATGGTATTAACATGGTGTAAACCTTTGTCACCCTTCTGACATTTGGGTCAGTATCTATCAACTTGCGTTCCTCTCCTTCCAGCGGTTGTTCTAATACTTTTATCTTCTCAACATAATTGGTTATTGAATACATGCACCACTCTAGTGACCTTTTCTTATTCAATGGCTTTACACTTAGTCTTTTTAGCAACTGTTGAAGAACCGGTAGGACAATTCCAAACTGTGCATCATTTTTTGCAAGTTCTAAACGCTCAATGTACTCCAGAAGAGCATCTTCAGGTGAGCACTTCTCTTGTATGAACGATAGTATCTGCTCACAGGCGCCATAAAGAGACGGTTTAATGATGATAGTGTCGTCTTCTATTTTCCCAACTGCCGTCGATACAACCTCCCAGCAGTAGTCACTGAACCGTTCTTTGCGTTTTTCATCTTTGAGTGCGCCTAGAGCATCTTTGTACTTTCCAGAATCCAGCGATGATGAAACTAACTTGACAATACCAACACCGTCTCCCATGATGGTGTGTGGTAAAGAGTAACGTTTTCCACTGAACTCTGAAATTGAATTTCACCTATGCTGTTTAATAACTTAGCCAACTCAGTAAAGAAAATACTGAGTAGGTTTTAAAAAAACGTTCCGGGGGAACAGTAGAAATAATACTTACAATTGAAAATCCTCGGTAACTTGCTCATAGCTGAACACACTAAGGTAATTGTTTTAACTGTTGTGCCTTTTGTGGACAGAAACAAATAGTAAAACGAACGAACGGAGTAATTTATTCTCCTTGCAAAGCAAATAATTTTTCCAAAATAAGGTGCGTTCGTTTAGCTCAAGGAATATTTATTTAAATTTAACTCAGTATACAAATATTCTCTATAATTAACTCTCTACCATAGAGTACCTTTATATATACTGAAACTGCTCTCTACCTTTCCTAGTATATATTTTAGTCTATGTCTCTACCGAGAGAAGAAGTGTCACTTCCATACAGACATAATGCGAATAAGGTTAAAAACTAAAAGCTCGTGACAGGTGGCAGCACTGTTGAGTGTACCATAGAGTTTGTTTGTTGTTTTTCGTTTACGTTAATAACAATATTAAACCAAGCATTATACAATAAAAATGTATGCTACTTGGAGTATAGCTCAGTTAAAAGGCGAGTTGAGGAAAAGGGAAGCATCTACCAGTGGTAAAAAAGCAGCATTAGTTGAAAGGTAAAGTACATTTGATTTTTTTTTGTTTTTAGGTTATTTTGTGTTTGTTTAATAAAATCCCATAAATTTGTTAAAAGGTTGGAAGGGTACGACAGGAACAATCTCATCGGCGTTGAAGATGAACTCGAGGATGATATTCCAAACTTTCCTGCCCCGGAAAACTTTAGAGACGTAAATGCAAGCACTGTTCTGCCACCACTGTCTCAAACCCACATTCAAGAGTTTTCTGAAAGGTACGTAACATTAACTATAAGTTAAAATGTATAAATTATCTTAGTTGTAATAAGAAATAGTTTTAATAAATTTAATCTTATTCCAGGTTTCAAGTTCCATCCAAAGGGAAACTTCTTTATGAAAGTAGAGGCTTGGTAACTCTAAGAGTAGCGTTTGATGGAGATCATGCATATTTTCATGCACAGTGCAAAGCACAGATGAAAAAACTATTGTACATTGTTTTGATTAAAATGGATAAGAGTGGTATGATCGATGTGAGTCATTGCGAATGTGCTGCTGGCAGTGGCTTGGAAGCACACTGCAAACATATTTTCACCGTCCTTCATGGCATAGAAGATATAGTGCGTACCAAAACTATTATTATACACAAAGTGTGTACAGAAAAATTAATGACTTTTAAACAACCTAAAAGAATTTTCTATGAATCTCCTATGCAATCCCATGATTTACCTAATAAACGTAAAAAAACTAGAAATCTGCTGTATTGTCCGATTAATGAGAGTAATATTATGGAAAATTATGAACAGTATGTTCAGAACCTAGCTATCGGATTTGCTACTACTAGTGGTAGCAAAATGCCATACCTGCAAGTCATCAAACCAGCTAATCCATATGCTCTTGAAATGGACCATGATTATTTGGAGAAAAGTGCGCAAGAGTTTTTGCTAGAAAAGCTTTTATTGAAAAATGTCTGCCAACAACAAGTGGATGAAGTGCGCGTATCAACTGTAGCACAAAATGCATCAAAGGATTGGCACTTGGCTAGATGTGTCAGAATCACAGCTAGTATCTTTCATGCTGTTTGCCACAGTAAAGACAGTACAAAGCAGGTACTAGCCAACAATATATTATTTCCAAAGAAATTTAACACGAGAGCCACAACACATGGTAAAGTGCACGAAGCTGCTGCCCTACAAAAGTATGAAGTGTTTCTAAGTACTAATATAGAAAAATGTGGTTTGTGCATTTCACTAACACATCCATTTCTTGCTGCATCGCCTGATGGATTACTTGGTAATGAGACTGTTGTTGAAGTGAAATGTCCTTTTGTAAGTAGGTACTGTGCTATAACACCTACCAGTGTTCCATATCTGTATGAGTGCAATAGCACATTACATTTAAAAAATAAGCATCAATACTATACCCAAATTCAGGGACAGCTGTTTTGCACCAATCGCAAATATTGTAATTTGGTAGTGTACACATTTATAGATATGAAAATAATATATATTGAAAGAGATGAAGAGTTTATTCAGGATATGGTTTTAAAATTATCATCTTTTTACAACAGAAATCTGCAACCCGCTATTTACAATAAATACTTATATAAATATTATGATACCATATTAAAACCAAATTAGTATAATATGTACAATGTTTTATTTTCCCTCATATTACATAATACATTCTCTGAAATTGCAGCACATAAGACAAACAAAAAATATTTTTGATGCAAGGGGCACAAAATTGTGGTGTAATTCTTCTCTAAGAATTTTGTAAGTTTTTGTTAAGCCTATCAAACGTTCAATATGAACACGTTGACTGGCTAACTTTCTGTCTTTCAGTAATTTCAAGCCAGGGATTTGTGCCTTTCCTTTCAAAAATGAAGGAATATTTACAGATACATCTTTTTCAATAAACATATCCTGAATATTGTAACCTCTGTCTGCAAGAATACTGTCCCCGGGCTCACATTTTTTTAATAAGTTGCTTCTTTCAACAGTTTGTCTGTCACTAATAGAACCAGCATAAGCAGGTGAGCAATAGGAAAGCAAACCTCCTGGTGTAGCTCCAACTAACACCTTCAATGTGTTACTATGCTTATAAGAACTCCATGAAGCTTGTTGAGATACTGGGTTCCCAGGTTTTTGTATCTTCATCTCAGTCCCGTCTATAATTACCCTAGTATTTTTGTCATATTGTTTGAAACTGTCTGGCATATAATAATGCACTAAGTCTTTATCGGGCCAAATATTCAATTTTTTCCAAAGCTGGTCTATAAAATTTATCCATGTTATAAATATATTATAGACTGTGGTTTGACTAATTTGGAAAAATTGTGCAAGTTCGAAATTACATTTATTTTGTCGTAACTTCATCATAGTCATGAAAAACTGGTCTTCTGTACTAATATTTTGCACATGACTTCCATAATAATTAATTAAATGTACCATTGGGCTTAATGTTGAATATACAAAATGGAACTTTTGATAGGTTTCGAAACCTGTATAGAAAGAGATTACACTGTCATTATTTTTATACTTCTGTATGGATCCATAAATGTGAAGAAAGTTCACTTGCATACTCTTCGATTCAAATTTAGTATGTTTGTTCTTATAGGGCTCTGATGATGTGTAGCTAGGTATTTCTATTTCACTATCCACTAAGAATTGATCGTCATTAATTTGCATTTCAAAACCATCCAGCGGTTGAATATCACGAGGTTCGGAAACATCACTAGTTGATGCCTCAAAACAAAGCTTTTTCTTGCTTCTCTTCATCAACCGGTTTGATCTATCTATACTTGATTGGTTGACCGGTCTGGTTTTTGTGTGGGAAAAAATAGAAGGTACAGCAGACTTCTTCAGAACTTTGTGTATAGATTCATCACCTAGAACAGACAAAATGTCTAATAATTGATGTGTATTTGTGACAAACATTGAATAGTTAGAATAGTCAGTGTAGAATAAGTGACACATATTTATGATATATGTGCAGTACATGTAAATACAGATATTGTAGACATAAAATAGATCTCTGTGTAACGAAAAGAAAGCCTCATCTGTATACGTATTCCTCCCATAATAATCGTCAGGTTTAAAATGCATAGCACATAACCTCGACGAATCAGTGGCTTTCCAATTTTTCCTCTGCAGAGCTTTCTCCCATAGTCTTCTTCTATTAACGTCTTTAGGAAATATATGGGTTCCCGTATTTTTGCAACCAACAGCTGCACAAAGAGTCATATTTACCAAAAAAAGTCGTAAATAGCACTTTGTTTACAAAAAATGTTTGCTTAAAGACAGTCGTCTGTCAAATTCATGGAACACTCAATAGTGGTGCCATCTGAAGTGAGCAATTGGCAGTTTCTATCCCCATTACACTGATACTACTAGGGCAACAGAATCCGCACGGAATACTAAGGAACTAACTTTAGCGCGAATTTTAAATATCCCATGCTTTTCTATTTTCATTTATTTTTTTACCTATCAATTCAGTCTGCGGATGGAACAATGATAAATATAATTTCGACTCATGAAGTAGGCAGAACCTTATAAGTGAATAAGTAGGTACTTATGTTATAGAAATAAAACAATTTTTGAGAACATTTATGTATTTATTTCATAAATTTATTAAATTATAACTAAATAATGGACAAAAGTTTAAAATATCAAATGTAATAAATTATTTGTTGGAGACAAAGTGTCCAGAATGCTGGCTGCATTTCGACGTTAAATAGCTATGCAAATTTTCTTTGCAAAATATGAGCCAGCATTCTGTTCACCTGACGCTTCAACCAAACGTTTGGCCAAGCCCTGAAAATTTGTAGAGAGAGTTTCTACCCCAAACGGCACAAATGTGTAACCTCCACCGAGATTGGCATATTTGCATCGTTTAAGGGTTTCGGCATTTTCACTGCCACACCAGCCTGAGCGTAAGTTTCTGGACTGACTTTGTTCTTTCTTGTCTGTCTGGAAGTCAGCATTTAATGCATCAAACAGCTGGACGAATTTGCTCAAAAGTGTAGCTGTAGCGAAGACTTCTGAAGGAAGTTCATCTGAAACAGTGCCGGATTTAGATTTTTTATGAGCGTAGGCCACTTTTTTTCCGCCGCCCCATGTACTTTTCTAAAATTATAGTTTTCTTTTGCGATTACATTCACTCACGCAGTAATCTATACTTATTAATATAGTAGTAGAGGCCATAAGGTCTGTACTTGGAAGAAAAATAAAAAAGTGGGTCAGAAGACGTAAAATTACCATCTGAACAAAAACCAATATTACGTTTTAAAAAAAAAATGTCTGGGTGTCGGTCGGTCAATTTTTATGTATGAACAAGCATGATTTAAAAAAAATCGCACAGATTTCGATGAAATTTGGTATATAGATAGAATAGAGCTCGGATCTCTCAACTATAACAATTTTATGTTGATTCGTCACATAAATGGCAGCTTGATATCTCTATGCTACACGGTCTCGTATAAAACTGTGGTCTCGATTGACTGGTCGGCGCGCATGAACTCTGTGGCACAGCTAAAAACCTACGCTATAACACATGAAACCAAGACATCGGTGCGTGTATTACTAGGTAGGGGTGGGGTGTAGAGGTGTATTAATAAATATCTCAAGGTAGATTTAAAAAAATCGGCGTTGTTTTAGATTTAAGAAAATAGTATTTAAATACAACAAAACAAGTCGTAACGACTATATATCCTCAATAGGGTAGGCAGTGGTACTATAAGTACCTACATTTCGCCAGAGGTATATGTTACCCCTATGTAATAGGGTGTAAGCGTATTAACCATCTACGTTGTACTGTTCCACACTCCGGACTGCTATTAATAATTTATTTGTCAGAAAACCTCATAACTGTCCGACACGGGTATCGAACCATTGACTTCAATATTCCAAATTTGAGCTTCCTCCCCTACACAAAGACCGAGTGAGCGAAGCCGCTGGCGGGTCAGCTAGTATAGATAATAGATAAAATAGGTACAATAACAGTAAAGTCAAATTCAAAGTCAAAATCATTTATTCAATTTAGGCATCAAAGACGCACTTATGAACGTCAATTTTTCATTATAATGTACTTTAAAGACTACCGCCGCGTTCCAAAATATATAGAGCCTACCGAGAAGAAGCGGCAAGAAACTCGGGGCCATTCTTTTTATATAATTGTTTTTACAATATTTTTACTTAGGTACTACAGATATTAGCTCCAGTGTGTTGCCTTACAAAAGAAAACATAATAATGGTATCAGTAGGGCAAGACACGCTACACTTTGACATCTTAGTACACGAGTAGATAGATCCTGGAGTGATCAGTCCCAAGCTGTTTTATACTCCAAGTAATCCGAAATTTTGTAATAACCTTTTTGACGGAGTTTAGTTTTAATAGTAATTTTAAACGTATTAATAGGCAAATCTCGGATAACATTGGGAACTTTATTATAGAATCGTATACATTGTCCCATAAAAGAATGACTTATTCTGTGGAGACGCGTTACATGTACGGTAATGTAATGTAATGTAAAAAACATACGAGGAAAAATAACATAGTTGTACAAAAGGCGGTCTTATCGCTTCCTTTCTATACCGTGAGGATTAAAACAAAAGATTTATGTTATGAAAATGACGTATATTTACGTTTCTGGGACACAAGCGATTTCTTCCAGACAACCTTTCAATGATGATGCGGTCGAACGTGGTCACACAAGACCTAGCATAGTGATAGACTCTCAAGGACCGCTGCACACACTCTTAAGGCGCGGTCCAACCCCAATGTTAAAATAATTTACGATGCTTTACGTAAGGTCGCTAAGATCGCTTGTTAGATTGGACGATGTAATGCTAAATTGCGTTAATTTTGTACGTTTTCTTTATATTTTTCGATATATACTAACAGAATCGAAAAAACTGCTGGTTATAACTTTAGTACTATACGTAGGCTATGTATTACCTAAAAAGAAATATAGTGTTATCGCTGAAAACTCTGAGAGTTTGGACGTGAAAGTTATTTTTTTTGTGGACCTATTCAGGATTTTTTTCTGCAGAAAGAGAGTTATATTTATGAATTCTATTCGGTTATTACCCTTTTCCTATTCCTTTTAGAACGTTTTTAGTTTTTTTTCATAATTATATCATCGATCTGTTTCGTTACACTAGGTGTTTAAAAATTCTGCTTTTTACTATTATCAGGCGCGTCTTAAGTGCTTAGCGACCTATGTACAAACTTGAGCGTGGCAGTTAGCTAGGCGGACACCAAAAGTGCTCTACCACCATGCTGTAGATTTCATCAAGATGTTACATTCACAGAAAGCGCAATCTCGAAGTGATAATCGATTCAGTGGCCGTGTAATCAACGGCTGACATTTGTTACCATCGATTCCAGTCACTTGGTGTTGAAGATGGCATCTCGCATGTAGCGGGTGGGTCAACGTGCTTCATCGGGTGAGCACTCACGTTCACTACTGGATGCTCAAAATGGAATGGACCGCTCAAAACAATTATGGAAAAGATAATTTTAATAAATTGTAAATTTTGCCAGCTATGTACTTATAATTTTATGAACTGGTATATAGTTATGATATATATTTATGTTTATAATTATGATACCTTTCGAAACTCACTGATAATCAATCTGGTAAACCAGCAGCTCAATTACGTAACTCTGTTACATACAAATGTTAATTGAAATATTGAAAAATGGCGGATCTATATCAGTTTTAACTCTAGTACTTAAGCTGACAAAAGTGACGGTAAACATTTAGAATCGTGGCGCCTGAATTCGGGGGGGAGGGGGGAGGGGGGGGGGTCGGGTAGTGCCCCCCCGCAAACCCCACCCGCCGGAGACCATAAGTTTTCGAGTTATGTTTGTTTAAGTATTTTGAGGTTAAGTACTGCATTTCGATCTACTACCACCCCCGCGTCGGCTCTGCAATCCGACAAGACTGCTTGAAATCGGGGTTCTGTCACTGACTTCGACCTATTCTAACTAACTATAACTAACCTATAGGTATGTCACAGACAAGTGACTTTGCCAATTCATTAGATAGCTACTGATATACTATTGTGCACAATTTTGGAACAAAAGTAGTTTGATGAAGCGCTCGCCGGCCGCTCCCGCGGCACGCTCGCTACGCTCGCTCGGCTCGCGCCTGGTGGGTCACAGTTCTAACCTAACCTAACCTATAGGTTTGTCACAGACAAGTGACATTGCCAATTCATTAGGTACTAATATACTATTGTGCACACATTCCTACTAGTATGGGTCTGATAATTAAAATTGAAAAACAATTTGTTATTTTTAGAACTTATATTTTATAGACATCATTTATAGCATTTATAGTTTCGAGAATGGGGGTCCGAAACGGGTCCGTCATCTACAAAGTCCGCCCTTGATGAAGGTCCAGGCACAGGAGACGCCATCGCGATGACTAATGAGCACGTCGAGCTGGTACCAGTTATCAAATCTTCCAAAGGCAATCGCAGTGTCCAGTGAGCAAGCAGGTGTCGTACAGTAAAGCAGCAAAATCGGAGTCCAAAATCGTAGCAAAGTCGTTGAGATATCAAAAGAAAGCGCAGAAAAACAGGAGAAAACATTCACGTACACTCGGAAGTAACGGAATGACGCGAGTATTCCGACAGTGACATTACGCTATCTTCGATGTTTGCGTTCCGTTTCAAGAACTTACATACAACGTACATGTCAAAAAAGGCTAAAAGTTACCTAGAAACGTTTCGTTTTACGCATTAATGTCATTTATGTCACCTGTCACTATCAAAATTACGGTGTTTTATTGAAACTTTAAAAAACTATTTAGACTATTTTGGCGTGTCTCCGGCAGCTAAAATGTTGTAAATACGCTTTATACAAACCCCTTCAACCCACCCACAGTTTTTGTTTCACCAAATTCAGGGGTCACGATTCTAAAGCCAACCCAAAGTGACATAAAGCCGCCATTTTTTAAGATTCAATCAACATTTGATTGCTTGTAATGGCGCTGTAATGGCGTGTCAGGTTATTGTTTGTTATTAAATCATGCAAAACGGCTGAACTTTACCAAATCCACGCAAACGATGTCACAAACGGATACCTTAATATACTTAAGATGCACTGTGGTCCGAAACATCGAACGCCTAGGAGAGGTTACAAAAGAAGACCGCGACTTCCTGCTTCTTCTCCCTAGCTTGTAAGATAGTGCGGATTACTTCTCTTGCAAGCATCGTAGTCGATCGCCCCTGGCGATAAGCAAGTTGACGGTCAGAGAGCGCTTGCGTTGACTCTAAATATTCC
This sequence comes from Selenia dentaria, assembly GCA_917880725.1. NCBI lineage: Eukaryota > Metazoa > Arthropoda > Insecta > Lepidoptera > Geometridae > Selenia > Selenia dentaria. The sequence goes on along the minus strand of OU862889.1, from coordinate 14,843,084 downwards.
GAAATTCGTGTTGTTAGCCCGTTTTCGAAATTTTTTGTTATTGCCGGAATAATAGCTATTGGCCGATAGCTGTTTGGGTCGTCTTTTTTGCTGGTGGTCTAGTAGGAGGTATTTTGCTAATTTATATGTGTACCATTGTCCATTCGACACATACCTAGTATGCTTGTTTTTTTTTTTAAATTCTAGGTGATTCGTACATTTATAGTTTGTACAGTACCTACATAATACATAATTATATTCCTCAAGTTAAATAAATAAGTATATAAACTTGCTTAAAGTGACATTTTTATTGAAGTTATCACATTCAAGTCACTGTCCTGTCGGAGTCCATTACTAAAGCTTTGAGGGGCTAGAAAAACACACAACGATTCATGACATTCACTTTGTCTGCTTTCCCGGTTATCCATCATTATTACACGTAAAAACTCGAAAATATTTATTCAAAGTCCCAAGTGGCTCACGCACACAGACCAGATCACGTATCTATCACAGGTATCCATGACTCACGAGGTATCTACATTCATAGATAAAATATATCTGTCGCTAAAAATGTGAGCCGTGAGCTGTTGATTTGACGTTTGAGCCGCAGCTCCACAGCTCAGATACGTTCGATCTGCATATTTGAACCGGTTCAGAGCTGAGTTATCTACACACCTCTACTTTTGACTTTTGTTAGTTTGTGTCACAGGGTGCTATTCTAGTTTGTGTTGTAATCTGTGGCTGTAATAACATTTCTAAAATTTTGTTTTGCGAAAATTTATTAAAATTTATGAACTGTGCTCAAGTAAATATCACTGATTTAATTTGTACAATAATATGTCGCGTTAATTTATACAATGCAGCGTGCTGTGGGCAGGGATTTTTAGACATTCGATATTATTTACAATATTTGAAGTAATGACATTAAAAAAGATTGCGAAAATGTCAATAAAATCACATATTTCCACGGATCTAAGTGGTGAGTCGTTTATATCCAACCAACTTAAGCAATAATGTAATACAACAATGATAATTATAAAAATCACATGAATAATTACTTAGGTACTACATAAATCGTGAGTAGTACAGATTTGCAAAGTAGAACTTGCTTACATTTATTTTGGTATATTTATTTCAGATAGCATCAGTAATGTACTTGGAAAAAAAGTAAAAATATTATACAAGTCTTTAATTCGGATGGAATCGAGGGGAGACAAAGTAGATAACAGAGTTTTGGTAAGTCTTGAGTATATTTTCTGCTTTTCTGTTTTGAAGATTTGTTTGTCATAGATTCCATCAAATCTTTCAATATTAGGTCAGTATAAGTGCTAACGAGACCTTAGTGCAGAACTTATCACTCCCCACAGAATAATAATAGGATGGATGGATATCGGGGCGTTAACTGTTACAGAAATTTCATAGTAAAAATGATAATAAATCCTTATTTGTCATGTAGATTAAAGTGTGTCAGTGGATTCTGTATTCAGCTACCAATTGTAAATGGTTAGAAAACTGCCCATTGTTGGGCTTCATACAATAGAATGAGTCATTTGGAGTGCCTGGTCTTTATGAAGACTCACACATTTGTGCTATGTCTGTGTGTACTGTGTATATAAATAACTTCTCCCTTTTCCAACTTATATATATATGAAATCTAGACTTCAGCCTGTTTGTGTAAAGATGAATGAACAACTATTTGCACACATGCTTATTCTTGTGTGTATTATGTTCCTTGTGGAATGGAAATCTACACCCACACCCACATTGTGGTCAATGGTAGATCAGAATAGAATAATCTGTTCAATTAACTCCCGGTGACACAAACTTCCAGCTAAGATGGCATGTACCTATATGTATAGTAATGTGGTGCATACATTGCTAAGATAGTATGGATGAGATTTCCATTTACAATTTTATAAATATTCAATTTTTAGACCATTTCAATATAATTATTTACATTTTCATAAGGTCTTACTATTTTTTACTAGTATACCATTAAAAAGTAAATTACAACAGAATTACTAAGTGAACATAGTCCATTTAATTATTAAAACTTTAAAATAAATGAATGCCAATTAGGATAGTTTATTAGTTTCATTTTGTCACACTACATATTATGAGCAAAAAGGTAACTCATAGGTTTTTCTCCAATTACATAAAATACTTCTGTACTGAGAACATGACAGAAATGTGGATGTTTATCTCTACCCACTTCTTTGGTTATATGGTGTAGTTATGTAAAGATGCGATGTTATGTTTGATATAAATTGCACAGCAATTCTGGCAGCTATTTACAAATATATTGTATGCTTCAAGAACACATGTCATATTGTTCAATAATAATAATAACAATCTCTTTTACCCTAACCTTCTAAAGTTAACAACTATACTATTCTTTGATTCTATATCTTTTACATCACAATATGATCATGTGGATCCACCACAATTGTCTTGATTAGATGTGGAATTTAGATTGTAATTGAGGATGCTTTTGTCAATACAATACCAATAATACTATATTATAAAAATAATTAAAAAATACCAATACACTCATTAAATTACTGTAAAATAAATAAAACACATCATACCTTGGTGTTTCTTTAAATTACATAATAAAAAAGTATTATCAAAAGTATTAAAAAATATAGACTGGATGCACAAGTTTCATGTATTATATATCTTTAGAATTGATTCCATAAGTTACATTTTCTTTATAATAAGTTTGAATTTAACATGACTTTGCTACTTTATTCAAACAACTAGTTATAGATGATAAACACACATAAAATAATTTCAACATGAGCTTGTTAAACTTATTTGCATTGAAAAATACTATGAGCGACAACAGTCAACCTAGTTAAATGCTAAATATTTGCAAGGCCATGGCCAAAGTGAGTGAAACAAGACACTAAATAAATAAATGCGGGGTTTCCCCGATTGTAGTTAGGTAGTTTGTGTCTTGTTTGCAGCGAATCAGATAAGACAACATGCGTTTATATAACTTTTTTACAAGAACAAAATTTAAGCACAATTGAACAACCATAAAAATATCGGCGTGCCCAAATTATCCTCGATATATCAGATCAGATCCATCCCAAATTATAAACATTAATGTGAACAATCTAGAGAGCAATTAAAGTTATCTACCTAGTTAGTCTTGTGAGCTACACAGATGAATTCACCATGTAAACATATAAAATGTTTGTAGTTTCTTTTATCAGGACTTGCTACTTATTTATAATTCATAGACAGTTTTCTTTTTTGTTTATTTTATTTTCATCTGTTGTGAGAGGGCCTCTTAGATATATAGTTAAACTTATGGTTGTCATTTAATTTGTATGATGACAATATTATTGTGAATCTGACATATAATTATCGGGCTTGTGAAAACTATTATTTTTAAATATTATAATCAATTATCTGATTTAAAAAAAAGTTGATATGTTAGAACAGAGGGGAAATAAATGTTGTCCCTGCTTTGGCGCACACAAGCACATTTTTTGCTGAGGTTCTTAAATGTTATTCTATCATGGATGGCATATATCGTTAAACACGTATTCATACGCGAGTATCATATCTACCTCTTTTTAATATAAGCTCATTCATCATCATCTCGGCCGTAGTACGTCCACTGCTGAACATATGCCTCCCCCATAATTTTAAATATTATAAATATATACTTATTATTATAACATAATATTTGAAATATAAGCTCTTTGATTATAACATATTGCGTACCATATAATGTTAATAGATGTTATTAAGGTATGTATCCTTAAACACCTTCATTATTTCAGGTTGTGACAGCTTATAGGATATTCATCACCACAGCAAAAGTTCCAACGAGGGTGAGTTTTTTTATTAACTTACTTACCATAAACATGATGATAAATATACATTACTATTTTCTATCCTTATATAGGAAAATATAGTTATTACTTTTTATAAGAATGTCGTAACCCATATTTCTTGTCTATATAAATATGATTTAATTAGTTTTACTCTTATATTCTAAAATATTAGAAATTTATATTTTTACACAACTATAATAATGTATACTATAAACTAAAATTTATCGAAAGAACCTAACAAACTAAAAACATATTAAATTAATTAATTAAATGACAACGTTCCCAAACTTAAAAGTAGTTGTTTTAAATGCAAAGAAAAAATATGCCAGCCCTTATTTAGGCATAGATATAACCTGTAATTATATAATAATATAGTTGCATTTTCAATATTTATATGTATCTTTATTAGTCTAAATACTCCCTTATATTCAGTTACCTGTTATGTATAAAATTTACCAGCACCTATCATGATGATGGATGACTAAAGTACCAACCCATATCATAGAAGTAGACTAATTATTATTGCTATGAACCCCTTTTACCTGCAGTTCTAATAATTTCTTTGTTTGGTGCCTCACATGGAACACTTCACAAAGGAACTCCTAGAAACGGAGGCAGAGTAGTTGACTTTTTGACTAGAAATTGCAATCCCACCGCGTTTTGAAGGGCGCGGATTTTTGCGAGATTATAAGAGATATACAAATACCGCCGGATTTGGAAAACAAATTAAAAATAAATTTAAATTCAGTTATTGAAATGAAACGGTTTGTTTGTTGTTAAGTAGCGTTTATAAGAATGCGCACAGAACAATTCTGCGACGTACTAAATGACGTAATTTAAAGTTAAGCAGTGTTTATAAGTAAGGCAGTAGGTGTTTAGCCTTTAATTATAAAAAATAACACTTTACAGTATTTTCTGTCGTTACCGTCCTACTAGTAAATGGTTTTGAAGCGAAGATAACTCACGGCACAGAATAAATAATATTATGTACACTCAAGTGCAGTCAGTCACGGTCACCGCCAATCCGGCGGTCTCCGCGTATCCGATTCTTACCTCGGGTTTGAAGGTAACATCGTGATTAAACCACAAAATGGTGGTAGTTTTTACTGTCCGTGTGTGCGAAAGCACACATTAATGTTTGCGGGGTGGATGGATCCCACGCGGGATCTTGACTGCCTCATTAGCCAAGTGGCGCAAGGTACACGTCGCCTCGTTTAGGATCTGTACGATCGCCGAGTTCATTTGCAGGTCTAACAAGGCATGACATTAGTGGCGCTTTTTTTACCAGGGCTTTAACTCATTAGAAATTATCAATAGCAATCCACAGTATAGTACTGAGCGGTAGATGGCAATAACATTGCATCCATGGTTCTAAAAGCATGACGAAATGTGGTTGCTATTATTCTAGTATTCATTTTTCTATGCTTTTTTACTATTAATTCAGAATAAACAATAGTACTACAGAGCTACTCTTATGTAAATTGTAATCATTTGATCCATCTGTGACGTGTATGTGGTGTGAACGAAGATGTAGTGACTCAAATTGAGAAAGGTATGTTACCATGGTTTGGTCATGTAGTAAGAATGAATGAAAGGAGACTTAACTAAACGGGTGTAAGTGGGTCGAGAGAATGGAATCGTTGGACGAGGAAGCCCTAGGCGAATCTTCATAAATTCTATTCATGACGTTCTAAAGAAGGGCCAGCTCAAGAGTACCCTAAACCGACGCTCATGTATGATAAGGTTGATGAATGTGGATGAAGCGAAAGAGGTACGGCAGGATCGTAGCAAGTGAAAAACTGTGGTCTCTGCCTATCCCTATGGGGAACAGGTGTGATTTTTATGTAAGTATGTAAGTGATAAAACAACGAGAAGTTTTCGGAAACCCCCCGCTTGAATGATTTAATGGTGAAAATATTTTCAATATTAAAAAAAATGATGATGATGAATTTATATAACCGTTGTTACTCAGAATGAATGTAGCTTTCCAATGGTGAAAGAGTTTTTGAAATCGGTCCAGTACTTTTTGAGCCAATTCGTTACAAACATACTTACATACAAATCTTTCCGCTTTATAATATTAGTATAGATTATCACTGAAAAGAGTTCGCAAACGTCGGGACAAAAAAATAATATAAAATATAGGTATTCAATTATTTAATCCATTAAAAGTTGTTTATTTTCAATGTTTGAGAATCGCGAAAGCGTAATAAATCTTAATGTTGTATAATTCTGTAAATAACAGGTGGACAATGGATTTCACTTGATGGAAATAGAAGCATTAGAGAGCAAAAAGGCGAACCATCTCTCGATAACACTGATTCACGAGCACAAGCCCGTCTCCATACTTATAGGTAAGTGAATAATTCTTTTGTGTGCTAATCAACGACCGTCAACTGTTTGGTTGTATTGTATGCAGCTTGATTTAGTGTGACTCACGTTATGTTCATTTTTGTTTTCCTCTAACGCTATAATACGTTTCAATGTTTGATAATTGGCTCGTGGACTGATTTTTTTATTTTATTGACCAAGGGGCGATCGGCAAAGTCGTAAGCGCTAGGCCATGCTATGACTGTTGGAGCATTGATTAAATATCGTTACTCTGACACGTTCATAAGACTTAGGCCACTGGTGGGTGGCCCAGCAGGTCTTTCTCTGAGCGACAAGCATAGACCATGATGCACCACGCGGGCCCATGTGCGGGTTCCTGAATAGGAAAGTAGCCAGCTCTAGTGTTTGGCCTCCGACATGGCTTAACGACTGTTGTCCTAAGCTAAGCCAACAACGTGACCACGCTTTGTGGAGGAAATCGGAAGAGCTCAGTAGAAATTGTTACTAGTGGTCACCCATCTAAGTCGTACACCTGGTAAGCACTACGCCTGCCCGTAATATGTCATGACCGTCGCAATGCCATTCAGAGCTAAGAACTAAGTTTTTCGTGGCACTGTCCTACGTTCGTCACCCCGAGATATTGTTTTTTGAGTATCATCCCCCCAGTTAATTCAGTTAGTCTTGCTCCTACCACAACGTACAATAGTAATACTAGCGCACTATTGTTTCGCGGATGAATATCTGGTACTGTGGTGGTGCCGAACAAGCAAGAGGGTCTCTTGTACAGGAGATTTAAGAGCAGTAGAGCTTTTTGTGAGTGAGTTCGTCCGTGGAAGTACTGCCACCATACACCATAGCTACCTATCGCGAATCTACCGCGAAGCAGTAGGTAATGGTAGCAATACATACTGTGTTCTGGTTTGAAGGGTATGGATAACTGCGAAATTACAGGCACATGAGTCTTAACAACTTCTGGGTTACGGCTGCTGACAGTTCGTCACTTATGACGAAATGCTGTTCTAGGCAGATGCACCCACTTAACATCAGGTGGGCCTCATGTTAGTACCGTTTCCAAATAACATGAAAAATTCGCCGTATTCTGCTTAAGAGGCCCATAGCCGATCTAACTTTTAATATATAAAAATGAACCCTTATTTCTCCTGGTCACGCTATAACTTGAGAACGGATGGAACAATCACATTAATTCTTTTTTCTTGTGTTGTTTCTTGATAATAATTAATATCAGGAGGTTCTTATGAAAGGAAAACCAAGAAAACACGGGAGTTATTGGCGAGACCGAAGGCTGAGCCTACTACGCGAACAAAGTCGCGGGCAGTCGCTAGTATTAAATAATTATGTGTTAAATTAAGCGAATAGTCAATAACATATATTATATTTTATGACGAACTGTACAGCGTTTGTAGACCTAAAAAGTGCCTAAATGTTTGATGTTAAAACTCTCCTAAATCATGACTCAATTTAGACAGTTAAATTGAATTATAACTAAACCGCAAAGTAAATCACTTTGCTGACGTCTATTTAAAATTTGCATTTCTGGGTACTATACGAGTATACGCGATACATCCTTATAGTGTTCTAACATTGACAGGAAAACACCTAATGACGTAGGTATATCATCATCATCATCTCAGCCGTAGGACGTCCACTGCTGAACATAGGCCTCCCCCATGATTTTCCAAAAGGACCGGTTGGAAGCGGCCTGCATCCAACGTCGTGCTGCGACCTTCCTCAGGTCGTCTGTCCACCGTGTCGGTGGACGACCTACGCTGCGCTTGCCGGTCCGTGGTCTCCACTCCAGCACCTTTCGGCCCCATCGGCCATCTGTTCTGCGTGCTATGTGCCCTGCCCACTGCCACTTCAACTGACTAATCTTCTGAGCTATGTCGGTGACTTTCGTTCTTCTACGGATCTCCTCATTTCTGATTCGCTCACGTAGAGAAACCCCGAGCATAGCCCTCTCCATAGCTCGTTGTGCGACTTTGAGCTTATCTATGAGGCCCATAGTAAGAGACCAAGTTTCAGTGCCATAAGTCATCACTGGTAACACACATTGGTCGAAGACTCTTGTCTTGAGGCACTGAGGGTATTTTTGACGAAAAGACTTCGCGAAGTTTCCGAAACGCTGTATATATATAAATTACACACACATCACACACGCTCTTCCTTCCGTAAATCGCAGACACGCTACGTTTTACGAGTACGTTTTTCCTTGAAACTATAGCCCAGGGTCTTTTAAGCCAAGCGTGAATAATTACTTCTCTGGTCATAGGGACGACGATTTACGTAGCTTACGGCTGCAATAATGGTCATCGCTTCTTGATTTCATTTTCGCTTTCCATCAGGTGAGATGAAAACACATTGAGAAACGAAAAAAAAGCTATATTATTTGATACACGTAGTAAAAAATATTAGGGGAGATGAGCACTCGTATAGAGAGTCGATGGTAACACAGGCAGGGCTACGCATGTGTCAATCAGTTTGTCAAAGTTTGGTAGCTAAAAGGATACCGTAAGACAAGACTTCGATGGCTGTCCATCAGACCCAGCCATTGTGTGTTTTATTTTTGATACGTCATTGTTATGCTACCGTCTAGCCAACGGCCCAACCTATAAGGGTACGATCAGTCGAGGCCTGCGTCATTCATCGCCTCAAGCACGCATTCTCGTTTGCATGTGCTGTCAGATGCGGTCATGGTCCCAATCGGTCATGGTGCAAGTCGGTTTAACGATTGAGTAATTCTTTACGAGCTTTAAGGAACGGACATACATTGTATACATACAGGTCAAACAGATATCCCTCCTTTTGGGGTTCGCCGCAGTCGGGAAAAACAATGCCAGACCTTGGTTATTTTATTCTGCCGTTGACAGTTGTCATGCCGTGACCAATCGTCTACATAAGTTAAAGGACGCATCCAATTTAAGGTGTTATTCCCATTCCTGGGTCTATATAGGTACTCCCAAAAACGAACTACGAAGTTTAATTTGAAGGATATCACGATTTCTGCTGTGAAAGTGAAAAAGTACAAATACAGTAAACAGGGTGTTGAAATGTAATGATAGGTTTTTTCATAATGATTACTTACCCTTACTATACCGTGATAATTCTAATAAAAGATTTATGAATGAAACTCACGTATATTTACGTCTCTGGTACGCAAAGGGTTAATTGTATTTGTATTTAGGTATTTTATAGGTTGCTAAATGATTGACTATATGAATAAAGTGTTTAGTCATAATACTGTGTAGCAATTGTTATAGTATAAGCATGTAAATATTTAAAAAATAATACTTAATAATATATGTGGTATGTTTTCTATATAAGTATGATTTGACATGAGTACAGTTTCTATAAAAGAATATTAAAGACGGTTTATGCACCTACTCGCACTAAATATTAAATTTTAACAAATTAAACATAAGGATTTTAAGTTTTCATATAACTTCATCACTATAACATAAAACACTAATCACTTATCATCACGTCATTACATTTCATCACCCTTGACTGTTTTTGTGCTTTTTTTACTTTCACAGTAGAATTCGTGAAATCTGTAAAACGAAACTAAGTAGTTAATTTTTGGAAGTAGGCCTCCTGCAGGCCTAGACAAAAGATGTTTCTGTTATCGTTAACGCCAAACGACAACTTCAAATGTATGGCGTTGACATTACCTGTGAAAAAGTCACGTGACGTCGCGCTAAGTTCGTAGACACATTTTTGTCTGTAGCGTGTGCGGAAACACGCCTGTTTGAATTTTGTCTAGGTCTGCTGGTTCGCAATGCAAAATATGTAGGTACCGTTTCGTCACATCTTTATGGAGTACTAATATTACGTTCGTGGGGTAAACCAGGCCTTCACGAAAGTTTTTTCGGACGGTTTTATTTAGCTTGCCCTGTTTGTTGTTTATTTGATTGGCTTAAATTCAGTCATTTAAATTTTCCCCATACCTGTTGACTCATTAGCCTGATATTTGGTACCTACATACCCTTAGTTCTGATGACAATACAGTTTAATACATTCAGTATCATTGTAAATCCCAGGTAGATTACATATTTTTTCAGAACCTCTTCAACATGGGAATGAAATTAAATAGTCCAGTCAAATAAAGATAGAGTATGGACATAATTGTGACAGATTGATAGATATTTGTGATAGATTCTTCTGGAATCGTTAGCAAACACAGCTAGGAGTATCTCCCCGGTTTGCACCGTATCTAGTACCTACGGAACCATGTTAAATATTGGGTATAAACTTTTACGGATCGTTAATTAGAAAAATTAAAAGAAGTTGGAATAGATTATTGTTTTTATGAATATAGTCTTCCTTCATGTATGTATGTACTTAAAGTGAAAAAAAGTGCGACATGATGATTATTTGTTATTAGTTTTTTTTAATTTGCGGCTCTAGGTAAATTTGCACCAATGTGCAAGTTACGGATCTTTTCAACCAATTTCCAAAAAAAAAGAGAATGTTCTCAAGTCGAGGTGTATATTTTTTTATAACTTTTTACAGAGTAGTCCGAGTTCGATAATTATATTTTTGTTTGGTAGAATATACATACTTCTGAGATAGTCCCATTTAAATTTCATCAAATTCGGACAAAACTGCACGGCTAGCACGGGCAGTGGACTATTTCTCCCCGTGGAGAGGAAAGAAATCTATTCCACCATGTCATTTTTATCTCCCTTGCGAGCACGGCAACGCCAGAGGATAGTTTATCCACGTGGATAGACGGCGGGAGTAGCGTAGCGTAGGTGCCATTTAAAGCGAATATAACAAAAGTCTCTGAGTATCGTGTGGTATCTATACGTAGTATCCTATTTCGTTTATTAAGACTCAATAAGCGTATGGAATGTATGGGACATATTGTAGATTAAAAACAAATAAGAATTATTTAACTTAGATATTTCACAGAATGTAGATATGAAAGTAATACAATAATAACCTTGATATGCACCGGCAAACCATTGGTATGATTTCGAGGCTGCAATGCATTGCAACGCCATTTCTTTATTGACCCGAAATATGTTCCTGAATTAATTATCTGGGTAATCAAAGGGGTTGTGACATTTTGGATATACCTTCTCGCATACCCCGCATTTCCCGCTACAAAATGTTATAATAATATGCGCGAAACATTTTTGGATGAATATAAACTTTTATCCACCACCTTCAAAGAAGGTGATAACCTTTCTCCGTGTTATGTCAATCGGAGAGAATTATATCCGCCTTTCTACGAGTCCGTGCTCTATAGCGGGAGTAGCGGGACATACTGTCTACGAGATACGTCAAAAGGAAACATTTTATCTCTTTCCCCGCTTGCCGTGCTCTGTAAGGTGGAGATGACAATTATTTCCACTGACAGGTGGATAAAACGGTGGAAAGACTACTGCTCTCCGCCGCGTGCTAGGGGTGCTGAAGAGTGTTTCCCTTATCTCGATGATATGGTTATTGACGGTGTTATTATATTGAGTTGTATATTTATGTCAATATGGGTAATGGTACTGATTCGCTTGTGCGTACACTTAACTAAAATTCTCTAAACTATGGTAGTTCTTATTATGTTAAAACTAAGATCTACATTTGGGTAACACTTAGAATGATAATTCTAAAAATATCATTATTCTATTCAAATGTGGGTAGTTTTATATGAGTTTGGTTTCGTTTAGAGAGCAGGAACTTACATGACGATTAAATTTGCACTAAATATACCCACAATTAAACAGAAACGGCATATTTAAGATTTTCACTGCAAGCGTTATACGAATTTGGACTTGAGCATGAACAGAATAAGAACTACCATGATTTACAAAAAAATAGATTTTAGTTCGCTAGTTCAGTTTGGCGTTCTGAACAAGCGAATTACTACCAATGGGTATCAAATAAAAGTACGTTACACGTAGAGCGCACGGCATCATAAAGTCAATAATCAATCATAAAGTTTGGATTTACACTGAAATCTATAATAGGCATGTAATCAAATCAAAGAACTCTAAGTATTGAGAAGTTAGGTTGCTACAAATGATCAGGAAAGAAAACGTGTAATGTTTGATGACTGCTACTTATACCGATTTATTTTTAGCTGTCAGTACATCTACAATATTATCATATTTGTTTTCAATAAATATGTTTAACAAAACAAGGTAAAATACACATTTTATTCCGTTTACTCTGTTATTTATACAACTATACATATTTATATTTATACATCAGTTATACTTCAGCTTTCTGCCAGTTAATGTTCCGTCAAAATTTGTCCAACCGTTTTAGCAATTATAGCCGGACCAAAATTAAATAAAAAAGTAAAAAAAGCTGTTATTGTGAAATTATAAACAGACATCTCAATAATAATCAACCATTCTAAACAAAAAAGTAGCCAATAAACCCAAAAGTAATTGAAAAGTGAAAGCTTGTGTTGATGTTTTATGCAGGTGAAGAAGGCACGTCGGACGGAGTTTTGAATGCGTTGCACGCGCTCAGCGCCGCTTTCGACGATCTCTTTCCCAATGTCGCTATGGCAGATGTTATATCGAAGGTATGTATAATCATTTATTGTAATAGAAATAGTATGGAATAACAGCCACACCGTCTTCAGTGGGCCTAGCACTAATAACTGCGTAAGTGTAACGTGGCGTTCACGTGTAACTGTGGGCCGAGCACGAACATCTGCTAAAGTGTAACGTTATCGTATCGTTTACGTATTCAGAACAAACTATGAGTTATCTGTGCCACTATTGTACTAGATAAATGACAGTTTGTATTAAATACGTTAGCGATGAGATTACGTTACACTTAAACAGATTTTCGTGCTCGGCCCACTGCACAAACTGTCATTTATCTAGGGCGACTGTGACACCGAAACTCATAGTTTGTTCGCCGAAGCGTGACATGTTGACGTTTACTTTTTCGCAAACTGTTTGTGATACGGCCTCAGGTCTCAAACTAGGCAGAGCCTGAATTATGGTGACCTGATGACTGATATACATATACACAACCAGACACAGCTCAAACAGAGATGTTCATGCACACAAATATTTGACCTGTCCGGGGATCGAACCTGGGACCAGCGGCTCATAAGGCAGGGATCAACCAATTGTGCTAGCCGGCCATTCAATGTAATCATAGTAAAAAAAATTGTTCCAAGTGTGTTTTCGAAAAGCACGTAATTGTGGATTAGAGGTTTAAACTAAGCAGTTAGATAAGTTTCTTTATACACTAGCTTAAGCTAGTGTTTGACCACTTTCTCACTTGATGGTCAGTGATGATGCGGTCGGAGGTGGTCACACTAGACCTAGAATAGCGACTTGTTCTCAACAGCAGCCAGAACACACTGTTCGGTGCTTAGCGACGGATTTTCCAACTTGAGGGTAGAAGGTAGACAGACTGACACCAGAAGTGCCCTGCCACCGTGCTGTGGGTTACTTCACCATGCTACTTTCACCGAAAATTCAAACCCTATTAAATAAAAAAGAAAAAGAGACTCTGTTCATCTATATACATAAAAATGAACCCCTATTTCTCTTGGTCAAGCTATAACAATGAGAACGGATGGAACAATCTCGCTAATTCTTTTTTGTTATGTTAATTATTATCAGGAGAAGGTGAGGAAGATGGGAGGGAGCCTAATACGCGAATGACGTTGCGGGCAGTCGCTGGTTATAAATAAAAAATGAATATTAACATAAGTTTACTTTATAAATAACAATAAAACAACCAATCTACGAAAAATAATATTCAGGAAGCATAATTCAGAACAAATTCCACACAAAAAGTGGCCCTTCAAATCTAAACGACGTATGATTCCAAATACAAATTACTTCCGAGGTTACAAATAGACATATTCAGTGATTGGTTTAAATTCAGAAGGAAAGCAGGGATTCGTTAACGCGCGTGCTGCAACGTCTACAATGACAGCAGAGTCATAGCGGCGTGAACGATGTTATGCAACAAGTGGACTGGACCAACTTAATAATAAGTCAATCGTAAATCTCGTATGTCTCGCGAAATATGATTAATTTATTAAGTTTTTGTCTAGAAGACATTAGAAGAGATTCTTCGCAATTTAGTAAAGAAAGATTATATGAAACATTTTAGGCTTATACATTTTACCAAAAAAAATAAGTACTTATTTGCCAGCTGGATGATTTTCAGTGGTCAAGAATACCTTCATTATCAATTTAGAAAATTCAATCAATTTATAGAATTACTTTAGAAAAGCACTGTGTTGATATTACTGACAAATTAATTAGCAACTCTGGTAAACCACTTTAAAAATTGCAGAGGGTGAATTTTCATTAGCTTGAAAAATTAAACGTGCTTTAATTTGATCAAACAATGAACTGTTTTTTTAATGCTATATAGTTACCTATATTACATACCAACTGTAGGCAATCGTTTATTGTTCATTGTCTGTAGTATCTCTTTAGAGCGTAAACTCTTTGGAAGAGCCAATTCGCGTTTTTTCTGAGTGTTTGAAGGGTCACATAATAATGATTGATATAGTACATTATGTCAATTATTCTTACTTGATGCAGAACATTATTGATTAACAAGTTCAAGTTGCATAGACTACATTTAGAAATTGTTTATTAGTTTGTTATTGCCGAGCGGTTTCTACACACACACGTTTTTAAAATTAATCATAAAACCGGTCGCGCCAGTCACGAATCGTCAGACGCGGCTGAGGCCTCTTAGAGAGAGGTCAGAGGACGTATCACTCTGATGCCCGCGCTTACACAACTAAATATTAGTGCGCTCAAAACATCCTGATACTTATTGAGGTAACATTTCTAAGTGGAATTCTAACAAATAATTTTATATGACATCTAGTGCATCAACAATAGAAATTTCATTGTTATAATGACATCGACCCTTGAGGGGCTAGTATTTTGCTATTAACCAAATTTCTTATGCTTATACTTGGTAACCAGGAATCCACGCTGGAGCCGGAAACAGGTAGCAGGAACTATGTGATGGTTAATAGTAGACACACCGTGTTTGGGATCTAATGAATCGTCTTCGCGATACCTTTTTTCTAGCTGGTGACCAGGACCTGATGCTGGATCCAGAAACTGGTAGCAGGAACTATTTGATGGTTGTTTTATTTGCTATTCTCCTCTTTTTTTGGTAGGTACATGAGTTAAATCTTACTTTTTTTCTAGTCTATGCTCTTGTAGATAACATGTACTTGATTAATAATTATCTTGTTATGTTAATTAATGTCGATATTAGAAACAAAATGTGTCCTGCGTGATATTTTAATTCACTTTTATGACCTACGTCTATTTGTGACAAAAAAACAAAAGTAGATAAAAAAGATCTAAATATTAATGCGCGCTATTTTGCTCAAGCGGTAAGGCCACTGCCGCAGGGCGCGCTAGTAAGTAACTCGCTAATGTAAAATATCTAAACTCGCGCAGCGCTGCGCAGAATAAAGGCTCTTAAAGATGTTGATGTTTCTTCGGGACAAATCATCAGCATAAAAAGATAAATATGATATTTTGTATAACATAATGTAAAAAACAGTAGGTACTTACTGTACCAACTGGTAGGTAGGTACTGCAGTTTTGTGTAACATGGTCCATAATTTTTTTTATTCTATAATTTTATTGTTTACAGTCAAAATTAACGTAATATAACTATGCTGGTTTTCACAGGCAGTCATACTCTTGTTTTTCTGGCTTAAGTGTAGGTGGGCACTTATTTTGCCGCATTGAATCGGCAAGCAAGCGAGAATAAAACATAATAAGCAAAACCATTGCACATTACATACATTTCAATATTTAGTCCTGAAGAAAAAAAATACATCCTAAATTAAATAAAAATTGACTGACTTTATTTTGCATAGTATTGACCATCTCGATTTGTTAACGTATTTGAACATCTTTGAATAATTATAATTTTGCTATTATTTACTAGTAAATGTGATCCCTGGACATTTAAATCGTGTATTGTTTCTGCACCACTTCACAACGAATGCTGGCATGATGATCCACAACTGAAGTGCACAATGATAAAAATGAAAATGTACGCAAAGATTTGAAGTGTGGTCGCTTGCAAGAAAATTGTCCGACTGATGACGAACTGAACACGACTTTTAAGCCCCGCCTACTTGAACACGACTTTTGTTGGGTCATTTTTTAAACGCAGTTACTGTTCCTGACTATTATTTCTTCGTAGCAACCAATATTCGGCGAGTCTTGGTATATTTAATTACGTTACATGCCCAACGAGCACACTAATAAGATGAAATTGCAAGCTTTAAGGACATGCTAGTCAAGTAGTTCCTCTATAGTGGTTTAACAATCATTATAATGAAAATCGTATATTACTTTAATACATATTTATATCCTTATAACCCGTAGAGTACGTATTTACGTCGAACACAAAATATGTATGGATGAAACATGCGCGACTAACTGCGCATGTTTTAAAGTAATATACGGTTATTGTTATAATGATTTTAAGGCACTAACGGCTGCTTAGCGAGACCAAACTTTGCAAACACGGATTGTCGGAAGACGTGGGATCGAATCCCGTTCGAGGATATTGTATTTTTCTCTCTAAAATTGCAAAGTTGAATATAAAGATGTTACGATTAATCTCCTAATGATACCTACATATATGTTATATTATAGTAGGTATGCATGTATATTACTTCGCCTTTGATATACGAAAGTCGGATTCTAAGATATTTTTCATTATAGTTAAGGCGCGGTCCAACCGCAGTTTTAAAATAATTTACGATGCTTTACGTAAGGTTGAAAATCGCTTCTAAGAGTGAACGATGTAATGCGAAAATGCGTTAATGTTGTACGTTTTCTTTATATTTTTCGATATATACTAACAGAATCGAAAAAACTGCTGGTTATAACTTAAGTACTATTCGTTGGCTATGTATTACCTAAAAAAAATATAGTGTTAAATATCACTGAAAATTCTGAGAGTTTGGACGTGAAAGTTTATTTTTGTGAACCTATTCAGGATTTTTTCTGCAGAAAGAGAGTTATATTTATGAATTCTATTCGGTTATTACTCTTTTCCTATTCCTTTTATAACATCAGTATTTTTTTCATAATATATTATCGATCTGTTTCGTTACACTAGGTGTTTAAAAATTCTGCTTTTTTACTATTATCAGGATACGAGCGCGTCTTAAGTGCTAAGTCCTGGCAGAGAATTCAGGTAGGGTTCCATTATTAAATTTCCAACCGACTTCACAAAAAGGAGGAGGTACTCAATTTGCCTGTATTTTATTGTGTAATATTTAACTAACTTTTCAGAAATTTTACCTAGTGAACCAATTTTGATGATTATTTTTTTATGTGATAACTACCTGGTGCCCGCGATGTCGCAGGATTAGTACTTTGAGTAGCTTATTATCTTCTCCAAAGCCATATCTATCTTTATACCAAAATGTCATAAAATATTTACATGGTTATACCTATGAGTAAAATTCAAAATTCAAAAATTATTTATTCAGTTTAGGCATCATGGACACTCTTATGAACGTCAAAATTTTTAAACGATTCTACCGCTGTCTTCGGAAAAGAACCACCGCCGAGAAGAAGCAGCAAGAAACTCGTGGGCCATTATTTTTTCAAGTCTTTGTACATTGAGGTTACATCTGAGTAGTATTAAAATAACAAATTTATTCAATAGTTGGCTACTAGGCAGAAGTGGAAAGCTTCCAGGCATCTTTGTCTTCTAAGTAGTGACTCAATTTATAATAGGCTTTTTTCATTAGTATATTTTTGACACGTAACTTGAATTTCCATTCAGTGAGCTCAGCAATGTCTTTCGGGATTTTATTATAGAAACGTACACAATTGCCTAAGAAGGACTTATTTTTAGTTTTCGTGAGTCTAAATTTAGATACAGCTATCCTATCCTTATTTCTAGTATTAATATTATGCATATCACTATTTATTCTAAACTTCTTTATATTTTTACGAACGTACATTATATTTTCTAGGATATACAAAGATGGAAGAGTTAATATGTTAATTTCTTTGAACATTTGTCTTAAGGATTCGCGGGGACCCATTTCGTAGATGGCTCGAACTGCCCGCTTTTGCAATATAAAAACTGTCTCTATGTCCGCCGCTGACCCCCACAGCAGGATACCATATGACATTATGCTGTGGAAGTAAGCAAAGTAGACCAGTCGAGCAGTAGCTATATCTGTCAATTGCCTAATTTTATGAACCGCATATGCAGCTGAGCTCAGTCTTCCAGATAGTGCATCAATATGAGGACCCCATTGTAATTTAGAGTCTATGCTAATACCTAGAAAGACTATTGCCTTGTCAATTTTCAATTTATTTCCGTCGAGTAATACGTTTGGCTCTATATGTCTTACATTAGGCATGGAAAATTTTAAACATTTCGTTTTCTTTGCGTTGAGAAGCAGGTTGTTTGCGGCGAACCAATTTGAAACAATAGTTAACGCGTTGTTGACTTGAACTAGTTCTCTATCTTTCCTATCTACTTTAAAAATCAGAGAAGTATCATCCGCAAAAAGAACTATGTCAGCAAGGCCCTCAACCATATGTGGTAAGTCATTAATATATGCTAAGAATAAGAACGGACCCAAGATCGACCCCTGTGGAACCCCCATTCTGACCAAAGATCCAGAAGATGTCACGCCATTAATGCCAACTTTTTGCTGCCTATCAGATAAGTATGATTCTACAAGATTCAGAGCAGCTCCACGAATTCCATAGTGGTGTAGCTTATAAATTAGAGTGCGGTGCTCTACACAGTCGAAAGCTTTGGAGAGATCACAAAATACGCCAATGGCATCCTGTGAGCTCTCCCAAGCCTCCAGCACATGCTTGACTAACTGGACTCCTGCATCTGTTGTTGATCTGCTTTTCGTGAAACCGAACTGATTTTCGTGTAAAATCCTATGTTCATTAAAATGAGACAAGAGTTGTTGAAGCATTATCTTTTCGAATATTTTGCTCAAAGCAGGAAGCACAGAGACCGGTCTATAATTTGAGGGGTCGGCCTTACTACCTGATTTAAAAATAGGGGTGATTTTACTCATTTTCATTAGGTCAGGAAATGTACCTCTATCAATACATACATTAAATATGATCATCAAATGTGGCGCTATAACTTCTATTATTGACTCTAGCATTTTTACGGATAATCCCCATAAATCTTCTGTTGCTTTAACGTTTAAACTTTTAAATGTTTTTATTATTTCAAAAGTAGATATATGTCGGAACCTAAACTCAGGAATTTGGAGCGGGAAGTTGTCTTTCAGAAAGCCCACTGCAACACAAGGGCAAGAATCAAGAGATTTGGTGACTTCTAGTGGTATGTTAGAAAATAAATTTTCAAATGAATTCGCAACATGACTTGGGTCTGAAACTTTTTGGTTATCTATTTCTAGCACATATTCTGAATTAAAAGATTTACTTTTGCCGGTCTCTGTATTAATAGTTTTCCAAACTGTTTTAATTTTGTCATTAGATTTTCGAATTTTATCCCTTATAAACAAAGCTTTTGCGCGTTTGCATACTGACTTAAAAACTTTTGAGTAATTTCTTACGTAATCATGAAAATCTTTACTAGAAGTTAAAGATTTTTTGTGATATAACTCAAACATTATGTCTCTACTTTTTCGAATACCTCTAGTTGACCAGTCACCAAATTGTAACCTACCGTTGAGCTGCAGTTTTTTCTTCGGACAGATTTCATTAAATTCTGTACGTACTAATGAAAATAATGTACTATAAATGTCACGTGGATCTTCAGAAGTGAATTCCACCAGACTAAGTTTCAACTCTATATTTTGTTTAAGCTTTTCTAGTTTACCTTTTGTTAGCGGCCTATGTTCGATAATGGTATTTTTCTTAGTTCTCCCGATTTCGAATTTGATAGCGAGGCCATTGTGGTCTGATCTAACTCCCACCATTACTGATTTTTCTGTAGTCTTACAGTTTGAAAAAATATTATCAATGCAGGTGGATGAAGAGTCGGTTACTCTAGTTGGCTCACTGAACAAAAAATTCAAATTAAAAGATTTAAACAAAGAGATAAGATTAGTTTTATCAGTTGAATCTACCAAAATATCAATATTGAAGTCACCGCATACAATGATTGATTTATTGCTTTTAGTTAATCTCTTGAGTACACATTCCATTATGGCCATAAAATTACAGAAATTAGATGCTGGTGGCCGATATACACACAATAATATATGACTTTCCAGTTCTGCACAAGCAATTTCGCAGACACGTTCAACAGAAAAACCTACTATGTCAGACCGTTCCTTAAATTTTATGTTTCTTTTACAAAGAATAATACACCCTCCCCCTTCAGCAGATATTCTGTTGAACGCACTGGCTACCTCAAAATGTGTAACATTAAATAACATTTTATCTGGTTTTAGCCACGTTTCTGTAAAGCCTATTACATCAAATCTATGTTTATCTAATAAAAGTTCAATGTCTAATATTTTGCCAGAGAAGCGGTTAACATTTTGATAAAATAGCGATAAGATGTCAGCACACTTCTCTGTTGTCTTGTTTAAAAGTTTAAACAATTAATAGCTACATTATTACTATTATTAGTACATGTACTAAAAACTACAACATTGTCACTACTCTTTGTTATATTTCCTATAACTGCCTCAATATTGAAAGCTACCAAAGTAGCAATTAGCTGTCTGGATTTTTTAGGACAGTACATGCTGTCCCATGTCAACTTAAAATTACAAATAAACTTATTGCAGTCAAAAAATAAAAGTTTGTCACTATGACGACATGTCAAGTTATACATTAATGTGTTGAGTGAGTGTATGCGCAAGTTCTCTTTTTCAGACAATAAATCTGAATAAGGGAAGGCACATAACATTATTTTACATGCCTTAAGTTCTAACAAAGTGGTTATTCTAGTAATAACCTCTTTTCTATCAATACCTAAACTATGACCTAAGAAGACAACAACTATTGATTTATTATCTATTTTTGAGTTTAATATTGTTTTTTCAATCTGAGCATAGGTTGCTCCCGGCATACAATAGTTCTCCACAGCACACTGCACTGAGTTACTTAGTAATGAACCAAAGCCTACACCTATTTTGTCTGAAAATACCATGATTTTATGCGGTTGAACTGGATTAGAGCTGACATACTGCTCTCCGCCTGGGACCGTGTCTGTGATCAATGTTGGTCTGTTTTGATTTGACAGAGATGTTGAGAGGGCGTTAGTACAGTCTGGTTGTGGTTGAATGTGGCAGCTCGAGTGACTATTCTCAAGAGCCTCCACACACTCCACGTTCAAAGCCACCAGGTCCGTTAGTTCAATTGCAGTCTTGTAATGCTCACTTAGTTGTACTTGAGCTGTCTTGTAGCTAGTAAATACGTCCTGCAAGATCTTTTCTTTATGGAGCAGCTCAGAGCGGAGTTCCAGTGTGTCATTATCATATAACTGTCGAGTTATTTCCAATTCTTCCAAACAATTCTGAATTCTTTCCTCTAGTAACAACTTTTCTTTAATTAATTGAACATTTTTGACAAAATAGCTTTGTTTTTTTAATAATTTTTGACATCTTTTGATAGTTTTCTTAACTTTAATATATTTCTTTATTTTATTTCGGCTTTTAAAAAGTGGGCTTTTACAAACAAACAAGTAAATTTAAGTACTTAGTAAAACAATCAGTACACAGTAATAATAAAATACAGTACCTACGTACGTACTTACAAATATGAAATTAATCTCCATGAAAAAAAACTGTCATTACATTTTATCACCCTTTACGGTATTTGTGTTACATTTCATCACCCTTGACGGTCGCCGAGCAAGTTGTATCGAGCTGCCAAAATGATAGCGTGCTTTTGACTAAGCTATCATAAACAGACACAAACTTTGACAGAAATGTCACCATAACGATCTTTACGTAGGCCGAGATTTACGACCCACGTGGTGATGGATGATGATGATGATGATAATGATGAAAAGTATCGTATGTGTTAATCTAGCGCCTCATCTTCCTCCATACTAAACTTTATCAAATAGCGATTATCAAGGAGCTAGTCACGAAACTCCGAGACAGCGTCGCTCATGCAGTGACACGACACTCAGGCAGCTGCACGTATTTTGCCAACGATAGCTCGGACGCGATTGGCGATTTCGTCAGGCGCGCGATTAAAGCATCCGAATATCGAATCATAGAGTATAATCTCAAAATGGCGATAAAAGACCGAAATGAAGAGATCGTGAAGGCTATGTTAAAAAGGATACGGCAAAGGCGTGAACCTGAGGCCAGTACTTCTGGCCAATAGCGTACACATAAGTATAAAATTATGAAATATTGTTCACTAGCAATAGATTTATGTATATACAAAAAAAATGTACTCACTTTAGCTTTTAAGCAATTTCCACCATAGCTTAAGACTGTTTATTGTGATGTTTGGAAAACGAATCTCCGTGAAAATGTAATATTAAAAAAAAAAACAAATTTAAAAAAGATACGGACCAAAGAGTCTGTAGTGTGGAAGAGTAATTAAAAAAGAAAAAACTTTATCGAAATTGGCCCCGTCGTTTGAGCGTGAAAGACTAACAAAGATTCATAGGTACAACCATACTCACAAACTTTCGCGTTTATAATATTAGTAGAATATCACATCTCAATGGAAGCCGATTACAGTTATTTGTTAAAAAGTAGTTATATACATACATAATATCAATACACACCAACATTCATGACCATAAATATTTACTGATAGAAAAATGCTTATCACCAAGATACAGTCACTTAATATGTTTCTATCGTATTTATTTTGATTTCTGAAAGTAAGTACGTACCACCTGAATCTAATATTTCTTTTTATTATAAACAAGTAGGCACGTATAAGACTCGTACTCGTATCTCAAATAGAAACGTAGCTGCTATATTTAAGGTGTAAATTATGTATGTTCGAGAATCATTTTCCACATCCGAGCTTATTCACGCTGGCCGTCCAATTAAGCTTATCAATTACGTGCGTTAATTTTAGCAATTGCTTTATTAGTCGAGTTTTAAATTAGCCACTGTAGGAAACCTTCCTTATTTTAATATATAGTCTGCATCGATGGATGCAGCGAACTCGACATTTTTCATCAAACCTTATTTAACTTTAAAAAGTCACTTCATAATTTTAACTACTAAATTTTCTAGATGACGTTTATACCTTTTACTATGTTTAATTACCTGCAAAGATATATACAATATACAGTAACAAATTTAACATGTTAATTTAAGAATCCAAGTTTATATAAGTTTCTTTAATTTGTTTCTTTTAATTTCCGTACCAAATTTATAAAAATAAAATAAAATAATATATCAAAAAGTTACGGTAAATTTTCTATTACTTTCACTGTCGTGTTTTTTCATAATATTTGTACATAGTAATTAGTTTTATATTGATTGAGATCACAAGTGGATATTTATTTACCCCGAAACGTATGTTTACCCGCAGACTCGCCTGTAGCCATATTTGGCCAATAATACAATAGTTTTCTTAGAAATTATACTCTGATTCCAAGAATTGCGATGCCTGTTCAAGAGCTATCTAATCGGTATAAATAAATAATAATAACGAACGTTTACACACTCATACATGCGCACTAGGACCCCTGTGTCGCGGGAGGCATGGACACATTATCACATCACAAACATCTAAGTCCCGAGTACAAACTTTTCTGCTCATCATACAAATATTAGCCTCAGTTAGGTATCAAACTTGGGAACCCTCGATTCGAAGGCCGCGTCACTGCCGACTAGGCTAAATAACAGTTAGTAAACTAATTTGTTTAATTTCAGGTTAATTTGCCGTTTCCGCTGCCAGAAGCGTGCGGTACCAGAAAACATTCTACTTGTGGCGATTTTTCAAACCAATACGCGGCTATGTGCGACCTCTGCCAAACTCCTTTTAGGTAAGGAATCACAGATAAGATAATAAGCTTTGGCATTCTACAAGTATTTTTAGAAATTCTATGACGTTTGCATCAGAATTAGATAAAGAATGAAGCGGTCAAGCTGGAGATAACGCCACTGTTTAACAAAGTTGTTATTTTATGTGTTACAATGTGTATTATAGAGCTAGAATTTTATATTGTAATGCTAAGTAATAACAGCTCTACGAATATAGGTACGGCCGTGGCTAGACGTAGACACGACGTAAAAGTCATGTTAATGCAATCAAGTGAAGAGATGAGCATGATGTGTGAGTGGTGGTAATCACTACGCTAGCCCATGATAGTTGCAGTGCCACCCAGAACTTAAAACTGTAGTTTTGCGTAGAACTGTACTGCGCTCGTCATCCTGACACAGTCGTTTTTGAGTCTCATTTCCCCAGTAACTTCACAGGCTACAGTCCCCTTTACACCCTAACACAGTAACGCTTGCGCACTATTGCTTCGCGGTAGAATATCTGGCACTGCGGTGGTAACGACCAAGACGTTGCACAAGAGGTCTCCCACCTAGTGAGTCGAGTTTCTTCGCCTCTTACATGATGGGATGAATAGATAAAAAAATTTTGTTTCATGACTACGTGGAGCTGGTCCCCTAGGGAGCGCCATATTCAATTTAATTTGACCTCACATAGCTTATAACCTGAGGACAAAGAAGACCCTGCCAACGACTTCACCTCATTTGTCAAATGATGATAAGTTGTTGAGAAGTTATAAGGGAACAGATGAACAGACATATCGGTTAAAAACATAACCCTCCCTTTTGCTTTCTCGTAGTCTTGTAAATGTAGCGATTCCGTAGACAAAGTATGCTACAAATAGTCCGTTACCTTATACATTTGTCAAATCTGACATTGGTCACATTGATATCTGTCAAACTAACATCTACCGTTGGCACTATTGACTACCTTAATATTTACTACTGTATTATTTTGATGACTATCAAATTATTCATCAAGTTAGACGTTTAGCTAAAGTGGGGGTTTCGGTAAAATAGAAGTGACTGTCTGCCTTCATGCCTCGAGAACTAACGGCCTGGGTTTCAATCATAAATCTTTTTTTGGCTTCAAAATCACGTCCTCTCGGAAAATTAACTTTAAGGGAAATATGCATACAAAGTACATAATAATATGAACATAGTTACTAAGTTAAATACAAGTTATTTGACGTGATAAGAATTTAATACTGGTGTATATTAAAATAACTGGCACAGGCTTAGTTTTAACAAGTTTTAATGACCATTGATAATACATCTGACTAATTACCAGTTTAACAAATACATTAAAATGTTAACAAACGAGTACCAATTTACTGTACAGTTCATAAGGTCAAGTACCTTTCGCTTTGCCATGACCTAATCAACTGACACGCCATGAAACTTAAACAATAGCTAATACAGGATACTGATAGGTTTTTTTTTTGCATTCTGTCTGTTATGTCTTAGTAAATAGATGTCACAACTGTGTATTCAACACAATTATTTTCTAAGTTGGTAAACACGATTTGTCGTAATTCATGGTTTTATTATTTTCAGGGCCGAAGTGGCGTGGGACATTGACACAATATACCTGGCGCATGATATAAGGATGCTACATTTGAAAGACTTCGACCATTTGGATCAAAGGTAATATGTAATATGATAACTGGCAGGTTGGCGCAGTTGGTAGCAACCCTACTACTACCCAAAAAAAATCTTTAAGACACTTTAGCGTTAATGTTTGTTATTTGATATGGGTTACAGCCTAAATCAAATTACAACTAAAAACACTGAAGCGAAACGTTCGCAGTGAAACTAGGCCGGTATTCCAGAAATACGCTTAGTTGTAAAATCGACTTGAGTGGTAATTTGACAGCAAATGTCATAAATGAAATGTGTTCCGATCTGTACTCAAGCGTAAATTAACTACTGAGTTACTCTATGGCTGTATTCTAACAGTGCTACTGCACTGTTGGAATACAGCCATAGCCCCTAGACTAGTCGTTTATAAATGCGTGCGCCGAAATGGATGTTTTCTCAATGCAACAGTCGTTAGGCCATGATTAGTCTCTGCTGGCCCACGCTTGGTCCGCGTTGTGACTAGCATTTTATGGCACATACTCCTCTCGCTAAGAGGACAGCCCGTGTCCCAGCTGTGCGACTTGTTAATGCTTAATAGGCTTCAATCCGAACTATGCTAACTACTCGTATCTAATCAAAAACAATGTTTGATTGTAGGTACATTTAATATATCGAAAGGTATCTCGTTACACCCTATATATTAGTAAGTGATAACACTTTGTGATTCACCCATTATCATCTAATTCCGTTTTATCAACGATTGTCATGTCGATTGTTTCTTTGGAATAAATAAACACGTGAGCTATAATGGTGATTATAATATAAAGTAGTAGGATGTTGATTTGTTTGTCCCGCCCAGTGACACTGTCAATGCCGATAGAGACGTTTGCAACATTACCGCTTAATCTTTCAAAGATGTAACGAGAATTGTAACAAATTTCACAATGAAGTTCACTTATGAATGAAGTGTGGAAAAACTGCAATAATCGAATTGAAACATGCTTACTTTTTGATAAACAAGACTTGCAGCGGAGCAGCAGTAATTCGGCAGCCACTTTTTTATTAACTGTTAAAATCGTATTAATAATTACACAAAAAATAGTGAGGACATAGGCAATAAAGTCCAGGTGCAACAGGGTTCAATCTGATCCAATGCTAATATAAAAATATGGAGATGGAGCGACATCTTTTGAACAGCTTTGACAGCATTATCCAACCGAAAGAAGAATTTTTACAAGGACATAACTTTCGTATTAATGTCACAACCCTTCATAATTTTTATACTTAGTATACTTTTTTAAAGCACTAACATCTGCTTAGCGATACCAAACATTGCAATTTTTAGTGAGAATATTTACTGTTTCTAAAAACCAGATAGTGGATTAAAGTTCGATGTTCGGACATCGAGCCTCGGTGGCCTAGTTGGTCATGGCGTCTGACACGGATTTTCAAAAGACTTACGAGCATGAGAAGTGAAAAAGCTATTTTAGTATACCAAAAAATACTAAAAAGCCTTAAGAAGCACTTCAATTAAGTTCTTAACCTAATGTTGAGTGACGATTTGTTTTCCTAGTTTAAAATACATCTCTCTCGAAAGCAGTTGCAGTGACATAATTTTAAATGTTTAATTTATCCTGGTTGTTGCCACGAGAATTTCGTTTCATTCACCAAGTTTGTTTTTTGGGTTAGTTCGCAGTCGGGTTATTTGTTTTTATAATAATTACTTGTTAAGACACTAGTCGTTGGGTGCTATCGAATGCACCTACTATGTTTCTACTTGTTATTTCATGACGAAATTTCTTACAAAAATGCACCACTAATTTGTCCCCTGTACCAGCACGCTCAAGGTTACGCACGGGCAACCTTGATTTTGGTTGTATATTTTTTGGAATTTATTGTCACGCCTGAAATCAATTCATCTTCTTTCATAATAAAGTTAGGGTTAATGACAGACATTGTCTTAGTATTATTTTTGCAAGGAACCATTTGCTATAAGTCCCAATTACAACCTACACGGCTGTTCGTAACCAGTTTTTAATATATTAGGTGACGAGATGACCAAGTCATACAGACGTATAACTTGGTCATCTCGGTACCTAATAGATTAAAAACCATTTCACCATTCATTAGACAATGATCTGATGAAATGAATGATCAGATGATGATGAATGAATGATGAATCACCACGCCTGACCATGTCAGTTGGTAGTACCACCCAGAGATTTAAGCAAATTTTTTATGTGACTGCATGCATAGGCATACGTAGTACGTAACACAATTGCGTTCGTCTCTCCGAAACATGGCTGTTTAGTCCTGGCAATTATTGCTGGGCCAATAGGACTTTCAAACGGAAACTCAGTATTTGCACACTACCGCTTCAAATCCAGGATAGCTGGTACCAAACTGCGTTAGTCAGGTTTCTTGGTTTCAAATTTCGACAGCGGGATATTGCGTACTCTGTGCCCCCGCAAAGGAAAGCCACCTAAAGTTTTAAGAGGATTGCATAGCTAGTACTTTTCCATACTGAAAAAAAACTCTTTTACCTTTTAACATTGTCCGATTTCACTGATTTTTTTTCATGTAATGAACGCATTGTTTACTATACCCGTCAGTTTGGATATTTTTTTTTTTAATTCTAAAAAAGTAAAATTATAGTACTTTCAAATACTGAAAAAAATCAAAACTTACTAAAAAAAATAAAAATACTGCTCTTGTCCCACTACTTATTTATTCGCATTCACGTCTTAATTTAATTCGCCACAGTGCATTTAAACAGGGTTAATTTTTGCCTACGTAGTAGCATGGAAATAGATTTTAATATTATATATCTTCTAGTTAAGAGTCATTAAGATAAGAGAACCTTAAAAAACACGTTTCTTGATTTTGTACACTATGCCGAAATGAACATTCTACGGCTAATAATCCGCCATTCGTACACTTTGAAATCCAAGAAAACACAAAATTAGCTTCTTTTTAATTGAATACTAGCTGCACCTCGTGGTTTCACCCGCGTGGTAGTAGATGTTAATAATGATGAAAAGTATCCTATGTCCTTACCCAAGATATGACAAATCAAAAAACACAATAATTAATAAAAATGTATGGCTAAGCTGCTCCCCGCGGTTTCATCCGCGTGATGACGTGATGAAAATTATGATTATTATTAATTGGTGATGATGAAAACTATTCTGTGTCCTTCCCCGAGATATGACAAATCGAAAAACACAAAAATCATAAAAATTGGTCCAGCTATTCTTTAGTTATAAATGGTGTAACTAACACGACTTTGTTATTATTTAATTATATAGATTACTAAACAACGAGAAACATTTGAACAATGAAGTTTATCAGGAGCTCGTATAATTGCAGAGATCTAATCCCGCTAATAATGGCGTTACAACATAACACGTGGTTCTGGGGGGTGTGTGGTGACGGTGTGCGAGCGAGTGGGGAGGCTTGGGAGAGTGTGTGTCGGTGGGTGCGTCTGGCTGCGCCTCCGCCGCAAAGAATCAGCTGGCGAGCTGCTCAGTTGCGGCATGACCACGCGGCCAGGTTGGGACATGCCATTACCAAGGCCAAACATACCCCCGCGATGCACACCTTGGACTTCTCGCAGAACCATATTGAAGACAAAGGTAAGATATATGCATTGATTCAGGCGTTTCTTTGCGGACAATCATTTTAAAAACGATTTTAAAGGAAAAAATTTAGTGACACTTCCGCTGGATAAAAAGGGTATGGCTGAAATGCAGTGTACACTCTCTTCCGCATAACATGCAAATAGGAAGTATACAGAATAAGCAACACACAAAACCCAATCACCACCAAAACCAAAAACGGTTCTAGAATCGGTTTTGAGACTTAATATCGTTTTTAACATATATTCGTTAATTTAGGCGTTATTGGGTGATTGCCGTTGTGACTTTTTGCTTTTCTCTCTATTTGATTTGAGAACTAACGGGCAGTGTCCATAATTCTTTTTCCTTATTACGGATAATAATTTGACATAACGTCCATGCAAATTGTGTCAAATATCTATCTCTAGTAGGCTAAACTGACAATAGATAGATTATTGAAACCGGGTAAAGCGATACAAGCGCCCAATGAGCAACATGCCATTCCTCACGTGGACGTGGGTAAGGTGTTGCTGCGCACAACAGGGTTCTTTATCAACATTCATCTCAAGGCTTTTATTACTCCGAAATATTGAGGGTATACTACGAACAAAAGGGTGTCCATTTAGGGTTGGCGCCAGGTCGGCCATTAAACAAAACCAAAATTTTATTAGTACCTACTACCATTATTTT
Source organism: Selenia dentaria (assembly GCA_917880725.1). Taxonomy (NCBI): domain Eukaryota; kingdom Metazoa; phylum Arthropoda; class Insecta; order Lepidoptera; family Geometridae; genus Selenia; species Selenia dentaria. Next base: position 14,813,073 of record OU862889.1, on the reverse strand, counting down.
TTATTCTGTGTATGTACCTAGCTACTGGGTTTGATAAAATAATAGTTACTAATTTTATTTAATGTTTGTTAGTCGCTTTCAAGGTATTACTAGTAATTATTTAATAAATTGTAGCAAGCTGTCCCTGTCATATTTATATTCTACTATTTATATTCCGATTTATTTATCTTTAGTTTGTTTCTCGGCAAACATCTGCCCGAGCAGTGAACTGCTGAAAAACAGCGCAGCGCACGTCTGATGGACCCTTAGCATAAGCGCTGCTTAAAGGATTACACTTAGCATATGCGCTGCTTACGCTAAGTGTAATCCTTTTGCCTGCTGGTTATGAAATATTAATTGAGTTTAGTTTTTTGTATAATTGTGTATTAATATGGCAAATGGTTTATTAATTACTTATTTATTTTTAAAATACTGTCATGTTCTTGTGTTGTTTTTTTTTGTATAGTTAACGTTAATACTGTTAATAAGAGTATTTTCTTGCTATGCGTTCTTTGTGTGCTAAGAGAAAACCTGATATGTAACGACTCCGCATAAGTGAGATAAGCTTAGGAAACGATGATGAAGCGTTACTTTGCGAATATCATATTATCATGATATTAAACCGAACTAGCAATACTGGACATCTTGATGCAGTGTTCTGAGAGTCAACATTTCCTATAAGATTGAGCGTATCTTCATTAGAAGTAGTTTTAGTAGCAGTAGAACTCTTTGTGAACGATATGTCTTTTTGCGCCCGGGGAAGTACTTCCACAATTTCCACCTATTTCTACCACTAAGCAGAAATGTTCGCATTATTATGTGCTGGTTTGAAGGATATGGATGCCAGCGAAATTACAGGCACATGAGACTTAACATAATTTCTCGGGGTTATAGGCGTAGTGCAGTTCCTCACTTATGATAGAATGCATTTGTGAGAGGACCTGGTAAAGATCGCAGGACAGCATTGGAAGTCGCTTCCAACTGGTTTTTCTAATTAATTGGGGAGGCCTATTTCTAACAGTAGACGTCCTTTGGTTTAGATCAGGTGAGGATGAGGCTTCTTAATCTTTCCTATACCGTGATAATTAAAACAAAAGATTTATGAATAAAACTGATGTATATTTACTTAACATATATATTTATACTTAAAATTGTATGTAGTTTACAGATAATCATCACTAAATATTAAACTATATTTTGTCACTAAGCCTAGTTCTGACTAGGCTAGCAATTTAGTAGAGTAGCGAGTAATTTAGTGGCTTAAAGTGTGCGAACCACAACAATTTAATCTAGTAGTTTAGTGGACGGTTTAGTCGAGTCGATCCATTTTATTCTATTTTTTTCGGGCAAGTAGCACCTCCCACCACGCGTCCGTGCCTTCTGGTTCACCGGCTCAATCAATCAAATCCGAACCTGTAGATTAGTCGAGTTGTCAAGTAGGCCGCTAAAATGCAGCCCGTTCATTTTGCAAAACACCACTCACTTGTGTGCTGTACTTAACCGTAATGCGAACGATTTCTGGGCAATAGCGAGTAGTTTAGCCACTAAATTACCCGCTACTCTACTAAATTACTAGCCTAGTCCGAACTAGGCTTAATGTTTCAAACTATACTGACTTAGTATAGTTTTCTTACGAAACCATTTAAACTCTACGGTTTCAGATTTTTTTGTTGTTGTTTCGATCGGTGGATTGGATTCGATAAATCTTTAAATTTAATTAAATTTACATTTTATTTATTTTTTATAAAATTATTATTAATATTACTGTGTTATCCTTTAGTACAAAGTTACTGATATAAAATAAATCTACCTATTACAATAAAACTAATCCACTAAAATATTTATAATTTGATAATATAATTTTTAATTTATTATTAATATATTGTTATTATAATTTAAAATAAAATATTTATTAAAGTTTTAAATTTTAATTAAATGAAATTTTAAGTAAATACTGAATAATTATATTCGTACAGCCCATGATACTTCTACATTATATAAAACATTTCGATTATATTACAACATACCATACATCCATTACGTAACCAGGTATTCTCTTGTTGCAAGATTTGTTGGATGTTTACATGTATTGTTTTGTTTCAACTGTCAATAATGTGATACAATCAGATGCATCATCCAATGTTGTACATTGTAATGATTATTTCAACAGGCATCTATTAAACTTTGACTGCAGTGTTTCACTGTCAACCCATCACGATAGTTGCTCTTCCGAGTGTGTTTAAATACCATTTTGCTTGTGGCTATTTCGACTTTTCATATTAGGCAATATTGGGGACAATAACACAAACCCTTTGAAGTAAGTACTTTTTCATTTTGTATTTGTGATCTAATTTCAGTAAATCTCATGCTGTAGACATAGATTATATCTTTCCGTTCGAGCCGTAAGCTCAGTTATTGAGCGTACTTTTGGTTCTTTTTGCGACAAAACCGCTTCCTGTTTTCATATTTAGCGTGTTTTAATGCGTTTGTGATAATTGTGTCCAGCTGTTTGACTCTGGATATGGTATATAATATGGCACATACCATTAATCGGTTTGGTGTAATGATTAGTCACTCCATTTTTGAAAATTTTTGAGGATGGAGGCATTTGTCCTGTGAGCTATCTAAGAAATGCGTAGTGTATGCCGCCATCACCATTTTATTAGTGCGAATACATCGTCGGCCAGTTTTTAGGCTCTAGATTCTGCGCCATAGAAGAAAATGGATAAGGCCAAACATACAATTAAGTCCTCCTAACTTTGTTTTAGACTTTGTAAATTTTCTCATCGCTAATTGTGTAGTTCCAACACGTCGCTTTAATCTCTTTTTAGTCCACCTTTATGAGATATCCTCCAGTTTCAGAGCGAAAAGTTTTGCACTATGGTGTGCTAGGTAATCTCGTAGAATGTTGGATATATTATCGACCAATATTTTGGTTTTATCTTGATTTATTTTGAAACCCATTTCTCGACTGCGTGAGTTCGAAAAGTTCAATAGCTCTGCTGTACCAAACTCTGATATTGCCAAAAGTTCCTCATTGACCACTTCGTTACTTACCGCTTTCTTATCTCAAATCTACCTGTAAGTCCTACCTATCAGGGCACATTTTGTGCAGGCGGCAGCGCTCCTTTTAAAAACAACTGTTTCAATTCACTGTTCCAAATTAAACTGTACTATATATCTCTACTTTCAAGTGTATGCATTATATACTCTCTATCGGGCACGAAAGTAATTAAATAACACTACTTAGCAGCGTGCGCCTAATTGAAATAATCCTCTCAAAAACTTACTGATTAAACGAGGCTGGGAAGGGTGGCAGCCTGATTCCGCAATGAGCTGCACATTTTACCCCTAGAATATTATACATAGTGCTATCTTCGCATAATAGTAGTTTATGCAAATGTCATATAATAGAGGGCATTAAAACATGAGTGTAGTTTTTTGAAACGAGCCGCAGGCGAGTTTCAAAATAAGATTACACGAGTGTCGTGACATTTTTGCTACTATCCAACAAAATATTACTCAAATTCGTATGTACGAAATAGCGCCAAAATGGAAAAAGTCTTCTTCTTCTTGTTTGTATGGCTTGTGCGGCGTAACCACAATTTTGCCAATATCAGTGGAAAAAGTCTGTTATTGGTCTATTGGCTCGGAACCAGCGCGTTGCGCTCACCACAGATAGTGTGTACTTAAATTGAATTGAAACCTCCTTGGTCGGGACACATTGTACTTTAATAATTAAAAAAGGAGGATAGTGCTTTAATGTAATGTTTTAATTTTCTTAAAGAAGTATGTAAATAAAATATGCCAAAAAAAGTCTGTATTTCATTTCATAATTAGAATATTACCGAATGAGATTATATAAATAGGTTTATTTCACCGGGTTATAAATCATATTTAAAAGTTAAACTCATCGGTCTGTTACAGGTTTCCCTATAGACATTAACTTACCAAAGCCTGAAAGGGTTGCTCTTTTCTTGTAATTAAAAAGTGATGTCATCCCGTCTTCTTTTTTAGAAGTAACACGAACCTTGCATGTTTTATAAATGTCGCTTAAATATATTGTTTCTTATTACAGGTGCTATTAATATCCTGACCGGACTATCAAATAATCCAGACGGGTTGCGACACATCGCGTTATCTCAGTGCGGGATCACAGGCAAGACGGTGACGCAACTAGCGGCCATGTTGAACGACAATCCGAACCATTTGCTGACACTATCGCATCTTGACCTATCGCAAAATAATCTTAAGGACGATGTACATGTAAGTTTGCCCACTATTCAGATTAGATTTTAAGAGATGAAGAGTAAAGGTCAGTAGTAGTAGTCTAAAAGTTACTTACTTTAGCAAATCGAAGTGATTTGCTAAAGTAAGTAACTTTTAGATTTCTTATCAAATGCTAATTTGATTAATTCTTAAATTGATATCAGTAACACTATGAGTCATATTTTTCATGGTGTTTATGTATTGGCATTATCTCATCTCACAACCATGCACAGTTAGGCGGAAAAGTCTGCTTCATATAGTATTGCATTAAACGAAAATGCATCTCAGTAACGCCCACACATATAAACACAAAATAGAGGTTAGGCTAGACTCGGGAATACCTGCCAAAATATTCCATCGTCCATAGTCAATCTCCATTATCACATATATGTCAATACCTGTGCTTTTTTACCCGTTTTTGTGATACATAATCTATGTCACCGTCATTCCAAATTCTGTTTTTATACACTTTTGTATAATTTACACCAAACATCTATAAGTGTTGGTTACAACGCCGCTTATGCCTTTGTAAACGACCGAGTTACAAATTCGAAAAAAATATATTAAAGTAATATTCTTCACACTATCTCGTCAATATTTTAATATGGTGCTGCGGAATGGAACAGTCATACTTAAGTTATTTACAACAATGGACAGGATGCCGTTGGCACTAGCACGTACTCTCATGCTTAATAGTGATGCGAGTTTTTTGTAAATTATTGCTGTAATTGCATCAATGCGCGCCTCCATGAACATGGAAGACGCGCTGCAAAAACGTGGAAGCCCCAACAGCATCCTGAAAGCATTGTTATATTGGACGCGCTGGGAGTCAACACTTTTTCGCGTATATGTCGTTCATAAGCTACTACCATAAAATGATTGGCAATATGCCTTGAAGAGCGTTATCTTAACTTCATCTGAGCAAGCGTAGAATCTTCTGGACACCATAGTCGCCCTTAACGTCGACGCCCTGTGCTCCCGCTCCATGTCGAGTTCATGTTTGAGTTCTGCACTCAATATGTGACCCAGATATTTAAACTGGTGCACCCTATTGTACCACACGACATTAAGCACTATAGGGGGCGCGCTCGCAGGTCCTATCCCACGCTTGCAGAATACCATAAATTCAGATTTCTGAACATTGTACCTCAAATCATGGCTTATAAACTAAAATACACAATAATGAAGTAGCTTTCGGAAAGCGCTGTTAGAGAGCGCAAGCAGCATCATATCATCAGCGTTACTTAAATTATTGATACTAACACCATCGATAGAGCATCCGATTGGCATACTGCTGAGGCCCCTCTATCAGAAAATCTGTATAGTTTTTACTACTACCTCAACAGTTAGCGTAAATGTGTATTCCACTGAGTCATTTGTTCTCCTGTGTATGTGGCAAAATATTAATTAACGATTAATATATTTTCAGAATCTATACAATTTCCTCGCACAACCGAATGTCCTGACACACTTGAATTTGACGAATACGGAAACAACATTAGAAAACGTAAGTGCACGAACCAAGTATAAGAGTACCACTCTTTTGAACTTGAGCTCAACTCTCAAAGCTCTGCAAATGCAATATTATTTGCTTTCAAAGAAAATAAACTTATAATTAGATGTTTAACTATTAGCCCCTGCGATGCGAGCATTGATTGTCGACATGATAAAATGATCGGTAAAAGATAACCTGCGATGTAGCTATCGCAGTTAGACTAGAGACAAAGTAAGATAGCTGGTAAAATTTAGTTTATTGACGCGACAAGTTTATCGTGATATCCATGCTCGCACGGCTGTATTGATACCGCGCAACATATTGTCCAGAGCTACTGATTTTTCTCTTTTGGATGTTTGGTTTTTCGTAGCTCGCATTAGAGCCATAATAGTGCATTAAGGTACAAGTGTGTAACACATTTTGTGAAAAAGAGTGTGTATTCTTGTTGTTTTGCCATTGTATGAAATTTTGGTACGCTAATAGATACGAGTATTTTTCCTTGGAGTTCTCAGATAGTAAACTTTCCATAACGTGGGCTTCACATATATCGGGCGGTGTACTACATAATTTATTTTCGTTATAATAAGTACTTGTAGACATTTTAATTAATAAATAACTGTGATTTCAACAGAGAAAACGAGTTCTGTAAAATTTTTCGCAATAGCGGGAAAGATTAATCAGTTTTCCTATGCGCGCGCACCTAACAATGGCGATCGGCCATAGACTAAAAGAATGAGGTTTCATTTTATTGGCTTTTTCCTGATAGCGTTTTAGCTACGTACAAAATTTTAAGTTTTCTTTATTACAGAGAAAACATAAGTTATATTTGAGTGAAAGTTTTAATTATTAAACACGTACAAGTTGAAATTATCTATTTGTACCATTCCCACTCTAAAAAGCTGAAAACAGTAAATAAAAAGGCATTTTAAGCACTGTTTTGGTGTTTGAATTTACAACACACCATTATATTCGATCTCCATCTCAATGTTTATACAACTTCCTTGCGCAAAAAATACTCGATACAAAGTCCTTGCTCAAAGAATACTCGATACAAAGTCCTTGCTCAAAGAATACTCGACATACAAACTCTTTATGCAAATAACTCCTCGAGATTTGATTGGTCGATATTTGCGACAAGGAGTTCAGCATTAGAATAAAAACTGTATTGTGTTCTTTGCTGCCATTACAGATAAAACATATAATATCTACTAGTTGACCCGTCAGCGGCTTCGCTCGTGTGGTCTTGGTGTAGTGGCGATAGAGGTTTTCTTTAAATTTCACTAACTTTTATATTTATGTACCGATTGACATGAAAGAAACACTACATGTTAAGTGAAGCTTCCACAATAAATGAATGAAAACCACATCTAAATCGGATAAGCTGTTTCTGAGATTAGCGTGCACAAACCCATAAACAAACAGACTAAAACTCTAACAAAATGTTTTTATTCTATTTTTGTTTATAAAAATCCCATTAATATTTTTTCTCATGTATTCCATGTACATATAGCGGATAGCGATCCGTTATATTTATATTATATGTATAGATCATTTACCGGCAAATTAGTTGTATTAGACGCCTTCGATCTTTTACGTGAGTGTTTATATATATGTTTATTATAAGGATGTCACGGTTTAAATTCATGTTATTCAGATGTGGGGTGCATTGCTCCGCGGTTGCGCAGCGCGGCTGTCTTCGCTACTGGTTGGACGTAACCCGTGGACCGGCGCCCGGAAAGCGAAGGACCCACCGCCTTCCTTCCGACAATTCTTCACAGCCTGCCTCGCCTTAACGAACCTCGACTTCTCATATTGCAAAATGCCGCCGGATGCGCTCAAGTAACTATACAAATCTATAATGTTAATAAAGTTATAATGTTGATAATATTCCTTTTTTAACCGACTTCAAATAGGAGAAAGTTCTATGTTCGACTCTATGCATTTTTTATGTATGTTCACAGATTTCTCCCCATTTTGTAAACTGATTCTCAAAATTCTTTTTTAGTTACACTCCAATAACTAAAAAAGTGTTTCGCCTATCTTGATGATATCCTTATTGACGGTGAATGACAATCTATCCCGTAAGTAGTAAGGGTCACTGAAAAGATTAAAAACAATTTTTTTTATTCAAAAATGGAACCGACTTCAACACTAAAAAGTGTGAAATAACTCGTCCAAGTGCACAATATTGTGATAATAGGTACTTTTGAACTATCATGTTACCGACTTCAACAAGTTATTTCACACTTATTGGTGTTGAAGTCGGTACCATTTTTTTAGTAAAAAAAAAATATAAACCTTGATCGTTTGTTAATGAATTAATTTCATTACAGGAGTTTGCTGCTAGGTTTGGCGTGCAACGAGAGTGCGGCCGGGGTAGAATTGAACCTGGCCGGAGTCCTTGCGTCGTCGCAGGCGGCGCACGTGTTAGAATCCTGTATACACGGCGTTAGGTGTCTCAAATCGCTAGAACTTTCCGATAATAGTAAGTTTACACTCTACAATACAATACACACATTCTTTATTGAGAACAAATCTTATAAACAATAAAACATAATACAGTAAAAAAGCGCTACAGTAGATTGGACAATTGGCGGTCTTATCGCTATAACAATCACTTACAGGCAACCTTGCATGGAGATATGGAGCATTGGTAATATTAATGCTGTATTTAGTAGAATCTATATAGAAAATTATACCTCTGAATAGAGTTTAAAACTGCCTCTTCTGTCGTGCTGAGCCAAAATAGATACTTTGGCGAAACATTCTAATTATTATGTGTTATTTATCTTACGTTAAATACATTTATCAGCTTTTAAACTAATAAATAATTTATTATGAATGATTCTTGTTTTTTTAAATCTATACTAATATTATAAAGAGAAAAGTTTTGTTTGAATTGAATAGACTCCGAAACTACTTGACCAAATTGAAAAACTCTTTCACCTTTAGAATCCTACATTATCCCTGATAAACATAGGCTATATATTTTGATTCATCATCATCAATCACCACGCGGGTGAAACCGCGAAGCGCAGTTAATGTTTGATAAAAAAACAATATGTAATTTTAAACTGATCCTACCTACTGTATATTTTCAGGTATGGAATTTGAGCTATCAGGTATAGTCAGAGCGATAGGAAAAAACCATTCCATCACACATTTATCGCTCAGTCGACTCACAGGGAAGAGGTCGTACGCGCCTCCCTTAATACAAGTAAGTGTTTAGTCCCTTTATCCTCTGCCAAAATGCAACATCGATAGTCGATCGATTGTTGCCATGATATCGATAATTTTGTATGATTACCTTTCTCGTTGACAGCTTTACTCTTCCTATACCGTAATATTTAAAACAAAAGATTCATGAATGAAACGCACGTAAATTTACGTCACTGACACAGCTTAAATCACTTTTATTAATTTAATTCCACTTTATATAACACCATTACGAGTATATTAGTATATTTTGCAACTCTTGAATAAAACGGATTTAAAGTGAGGGCCTTAGATGAATCACGAGTAAGTGAAGCAATCTAACGACTGAATCACGTCCGCAGGGAGTGATTCGCAATTATTGAATCATGAGCGTAGCGAGTTATTCAAGTGTTAGAATCCTGAGCGATGCGAGTGATTCATGGCCCTCGATATAAATCCGTTTTATTCAAGAGTTGCATACTATACTTTATACCATGACCGCGAGAAAAAGAAATAATTTGAGCGAAATAGACATTTAATGAAGAAAAAATTAAGGTTTAATTAATTAAAATGTTAATAATTACTAAACATAAGAGTAATTTTTTTTTTTTTTCTATAAGCGCAGCAAAGAACACAATACAGTCACAGTATAAAGATGCAACGGTATTGAAACTAAGCCTAGTTGATCAAATAATTATCTATGCCCCATTGAAGCCATAGGGTTGTCACTTTTAATGTTTTAAGGTATTGGTTTTTTTAAATAAAGCATTCGTTGATCTGCTGTAGACATTAAATCTAGTTAATTCTAGTTTACAAATAAAATGTATGTAGGTGTATCATGGCGTCGGTTAATCTTGATAGTTTAAAATACGGAAAACAGTTTAGTATTGACACACAACCACTTGTAGAACTTAGGATTTTTGTAGGTTTACTACACTAACTTATCATTATGGCATAACCTTTTACAAGTTTTGCGGGAGCGTACGCGAGCCGCGGTTGGGCGCGCGGTAGGCGCGGTTGGTGGCGCGGGTTCAGTGCTCATAAGCTCTGTTTCCGGGGGTTTGTCACGCATTTTCGGGCTGAACCGTACTGCGTTTCAACTTCAAAAATGCGTATACCTTGTAATTAAAAAAACATTACATAAAAATACTTTTATTCTTCATAAATTACAAATTATTGACTCCAAAAAAAGGTGATAATATCGCCCAGCTGCCATCTTCGATTTCAATTTTGTTAGCACTATCGCCTTCAACGCCCTCGAAAACCATACAAATGACAACCAAGATGAAAAAGTGGATAATTTCGGGCAGATGCCATCTTGCATTTTTATTTTGACAGGACTATCGGCTTCAACGCCCTCGAAAACCATGAAAACGAGACCCATGACGATAAAACTTATAATTTCGCGCAGACGCCTATTTGGATTTCTATTTTGACAGCACTATCGACTTCGACACCTTTGAAAACTATAAAAACGACACCCATGACGAAAAAATTGTCAATTTCGCGCAGACGCCATCTTAGATTTCGATTTTGTCAGCACTATCGGCTTCGACACCCTCGAAAATCATAATAACGATACCCAGTACGATATAGTTCATAATAATATTATAATCTATTGCAGCCGCCATCTAAGATTTGTATTTTGTGTTATGTTCTACGAATTTATTATGATTTATAATCGATCATACAAGAACAATTATTACAATTTTAAAGCATTAAAGTCTGTCAAGTGTGACATTTCATATTTTAGATTATATAAAAAAGGTTGAAATGTAGAAATAGTTTGTAACACTCAGTACTGACGGCACCGCGAGAACCGCTTAGGGGTCTCGTCGATGCGCATGTTTGTCAGTGGGCCGTTTCGAACGATTGAAGGCAGTTTCTGTACTGTTCTCTATCTATCTACTGTGATACAGTGTTTATTATAATGCTGAATTCCTTGTCGCAAATATCGACCAATCAAATCTCGAGGAGTTACTTGCACAAAGAGTTTGTATGTCGACTGTTCTTTGCGTAAGGAAGATGTATAAGCATTGAGATGGAGATCGAATATATTGGTGTGTTCTAAATTCAAACACCAAAACAGTGATTAAAAGGCCTTTTTAATCACTGTTTTCAGTGAATAAAATAAGCTTTTTAGATAGTGGGAATGGTATAAAATTCTTGGTATGGTAATAGTATAATTATGAAAGTTTGTAATTGAGTGTGCAAAGTAATATTTGTTACTTCGTTATGCTGTAAGGTCTCAGCGGATTTGGATTACATTTGGAATTTAGATAGCTTATACTCAGGATTAACATATAGGCGCATATCTTTGTATACCGATTTCCACGTGCTTTATTGCACGCAGACGAATATGTCAGCAGCAATTAGATTGTAAGTTTTATCATTATATATTTCATATGTATATTATTTGCCCTATGAATGTCTAACTGACCACACAATGCAATAATATCTCACTACTATTATAAATGTGAAAGTTTAGAAGGAAGGATGGATGGATGTATTAATGTTTGTTGCTCTTTCACGCTCAAACGGCTGGGCCAATTTTGATAAAAGTTGGTATAGAGATAGAAGAGGCTTTGAATTGACACATAGGATACTTTCATCATCATCATCATCATCATACATCACCACGCGGGTGAAACCGCGGATTACAACTAGTAATATATATGTTTTGGTAATTTGAAGATTTGTTGGGGAAACAATATGACAAAACTACTTTATCTAGCTATATCAAGCTGCTCAAATCACTAAATACTACTTGCTAGATTAGTACCCTACCTTTTTTCACCCCCATCACTTTATTCTGGTTAGGGAGTAAAACCGTTTTGCGCCCATGGAGAGACGTCATATTTCGAGTAAGTGGGATGAACAAGTATGTAAGTGGCGTAATAATGTGTCCACCCCTTCAAGCTGCAGTTAGAAACAGTCTAAAGAACACTCAGAAACAAAGCACGGTAAGCACAGTTTCTCTGAGTATAATTACCACCACCTGTGATTGCCAAGACTCCTGCCAAGCTTGGAAATTACAACATAACCTAAAACAATGAATGAATATTATATAGTATAATAATATGCATACGGCAGTAAACATCTTCCAATGCATTGTTGTTGCTTGTGCAATTCTTAACAAGAATCCTTTTCATTATACTAGGTAGTAAACGACGAGGCACGTCGCGTGCCTGATGGTAAACGTCACGCCCAAGTCAGTTGCAGCGTGACCCAGGTTCTTCCAAAGTTCTACACTGCACTTTGCTCGTCATCACGAGACTGTTTAGTTCCAGAAAAGTATTCCTAGTTGATTATCAAAATCAAATAAGCACACTTATTTGATTTTGGCATGTGAAAATACTTTGACTGTATGTTCTGATCGAATTTACTGTTTTTATTTCCAGGCCCTAGTGCATGTCTTACAAGAACCAGATACGGCGCTGACGTCTCTAGATCTCAGCGATTGCAAACTTAAGGTAAGTTCTAACTGCAAATATTGTACACAATATCGATAAAACTGTCAACAAAACAACCACAAAACAACTCAATAACAAATTAATTCAAACGTTGTAATTGCAAAAATGCACATTCATTCGCATTCTACCTACTGAATGAGAATGAGAATGAAGCCCGCAGCGGAAATTGTTGAAACCAGTTTGCGGCCCGGGTCGTGTGCAATCCCTTACCACGAAATCTTACCGACAGAGAATACGATAATTTATAAATGGCAATGAATGGGCAGCGACACTATCGTTTTGTTTTTTTGCTAACATAATACTTAGGCGTAAATGTCCGAATTTCGCCGGAAGTTTGGAACGTACTATAGATAGATGCGATGCGAAGGCGAAAGCGAGTGCATGGGTCTCTCTATCAACAGGAGTAAAACCAAACTAATGATAGTGGACAGAGCTGGACACCTTTCGGATACGAGCATAATCCCTAACATAGAAGTTGTCGAGCAATTTAACTACCTCGCAACTCTTGTCTGCAATGACGCAAGTTGTGTGCCGGAGATAAAGAGAAGGATTGCGATAGCTAAGGACGCAATGTCTCGTCTCAAAAATATCTGAAACCGAGACATCACAAACAACACCGAGATGCGCCTCGTAAGGTCGTTGGTCTTCCCTATTTTCCTTTACGGAGTGGAGACATGGACCATTCTAGCTCGAGAAAAGCAGAGAATTGACGCTTTTGAGTTGTGGTGCTGGAGAAGGATGCTGCGAATACCATGGACAGCCAAACGCACTAACGTCTCAATTCTGTCACAATTAAAAATTAAGGACCGATTATCTACCGTATGTCATCGTCGTATAATGAGCTATTTTGGCCACATCGCCAGACGTGGCGACAGCAGCTTCGAAAGCTCATTGTGGTGGGAAACGTGGAAGGGGAACGTTCACGAGGCCGGTCTCCGACCAGGTGGTCTGACCAACTGAAAGAAACACTAACGTCCCGCTTTTACACCGCGGTGGAGATGGCCACAGACCGGAGCCGATGGACACAGTTCGTCAGATCCATAGTGCTGCCATGAAGATCACGATCCTCAGTCATGAGGGAACGACCGAAGAGAGATAGATAGATGAGGCGCTGGAATAACATATAGGATACGTTTTCATCGTCATCATCCATCACCACGCGGGTGAAGCCGTGGGGCACAGCTAGTTAGTTAATAATAAATTTATACAATTCCTTGTTTTTCGTTCCATGTAATAGAGAATGAGCCTACTCCTATCTACGAGACACGGTAAGGTCACTAAGGCAAAAGATATCGATATAATTTAAGCGAACAATTCGAAAATTTAAGCTTAGTACGTAAACTTGCCTCTAAATAATATGGATGCATGTTATTGCTCTTACTATACCAGCTCCAGATAAAATACATGATTGATTGTAATTTCAGGCTGATCTGTACGGATTGTTAAATGCTCTGGGCGGCGCTCGCAGACTTCGTTCCCTGGACGTCGGCGGTAACTTAGCAGGCGACGCTGGGGCGCGACTGTTAGCCAAGGCTTTGCAGTGCAACTGTACGCTACAAACTCTGTATATAGACCGGAACGCGTTTAGTTTGCAAGGTGGGCCATTTTTATTAATGGTATTCAATTTGTATTTTATGTAAACTTTCTAATACTAAAACTGTAGCCGTCTTATTATGGTTGAAGGTTTAAACCTCAGTTTACTAAGTCTTGATCTATGGAAACTTTTGGTTTAGACTCGGTCTGAGAAACATCCGTATTATGGTCGCCGAACTATCGAAGGATCACATAGTCTCGAGTTTTCCCACATAAATATAGTTTGTTCATTTATTTTCATTACTATTCATTCAAAACGATCCTATTTACTCAACCATACTTTTTACATGTACTTAACCCTAGCTCACTAACCTTAATTTCGAGTAACGTTATTACTAACCATTCGTAAATTTTACGACAGATTGAAACACCAATATTTATTTAATCAACTTTAATTATGACACAAAAGGAACTTAATAAACAGTCTTAGTTTTCTCTTTATCAAATAATATCAGCTGTTTTAGAAATATTCTACATTGAACAATGGTTACACATAGAAACAATATGCTCCCTGCAAATCGCTTTTTTGCAGCCCTTGCAGAAGTTTGTGGTCATACGACGTTTTTTTGCAGGACAGTAGCTGCAAGTTTTGCGAGTTCTAGGAACGTCTTGACTAGGACCTTCCTGAGGGTCATCAATTAACAAGACCTCAATCAAAAAAAAAATACCCACATTTCAAACAAAACAAAAAACAACGAAATATCAAAATGTTGTAAAAACCATTGAAAACTTTTAGTCATTTCTAAAGTATAGTCATTATTACGTCTTATTATAACATTAAAATAATATGTTCATTAGTAATTATTGAAAATAATTGACAAATAAATAAATGCACAAATTTGAAAAATAGTTACGTAGATACTAACCTTTCGTAAATTTTACGACGATCACTCGATATATCCCGATCTAATGAGCGTGCATCCACAATGAGTGTTTGCGGGTCACTGGCGGTGTGAATTAGGAAGGTATTAGAAACGGGCGGGGTGGCGGGGGTCGGGATCTTAACGGAATCATTAAATACGTGAGGTACGTCGTTATTTTGACGAATGGTTAGTGACACAGGGTTAAAGTTAAAAAATAAATAAAGAGACAGTATGAAACAATACATAATTCCTAAGTCAGTTTTAAGTAAGTCAGTTTTTAGTCAGTTTTGGCTTGGCGCTTGACACGCGAAACAGTATCTCCGTGATTTTTATTCCGTTATCTCGGTAAAATGTCGAAATTTAACATGGAAGCGGCTTTTAGCGATTTATCGAAGAAAGTGGCAATGCTCACGACTAAAATTATAGCGCAATCTACGTCAATTGAGTGTCTATATAAGAAAATCGAAGATCAACAGAAGACAATTGAAAGCAACTCTACCCTCATCGCCGAACAAAATAGGGTTATAGAAGGTATGTCGACTAGCATCGAGAAACTCTTAGCCCAAGTGGCTTCATTTGATGCGGCGAAGAGCAAGACAGATATACCACACGCGGTACAATTAATCCAAGGAGAGAGCGAGACAATGCGTTCGCACACAATCGACACTGCATTGAACAATATAACTCAGCGTGCGCGCCGAGCAACGGAACGCTCTAAGGTTAAGGCGGTGCAGATAACGCATGAGCGGAGCGATAGCGTTTCTCGGAATACTAATATACATGCCACTGAAAACTCAAGTAAGGAGTCTGAAGAATGGAAAGTTGTAAACAACCAAAAGAGTAAAAAAAAAAACTGTATAACAAAGTCCAAAAAGGAGGGAATGCGCAAATTTCAACTCTTCAAGCCATACCAACGAAGAAGTTTTTGCATGTGTGTCCCTTCATCAGGACACATCAGTAGATGCTATAAAGGAGCATATTACTCAGATATGTGGCACAAGTGACTTAAAAGTTGAAAAACTCGTACCTAAAACAAAGAGAGACTACTCATCATTTATGGTTGGAGTGCCTGAGTCTCTGTTTGAGAAAGTGAACTGTGTTGATAGTTGGCCGTTAAACGCGCAATTTAGCGAATGGGTGTGGTTTCGGAACTCTCGAAAACCAAGTAAAGGCTCCGAAACTAAAAAGTAGACAACTGCAGGTATATTACCAGAATGTCCGAGGACTGAGAACGAAGACTTCCGCATTTAGTACGAGTCTATTAGCGTCAACGTGTGACCTTTTTGCTATAACTGAGTCAGGTCTCAATGAATCAATTCATGACCGAGAACTTATCACACCAGACTTCAAAATACTACGTTGTGATCGAGCAGATGGGCGCAAGCAAGGAGGAGTATTTCTAGTGGCATCTTCGCGTCTAGAACTGAAACGCGTTTTCGTCGGTGATGTAAGCACGGCCTTATTTGAGATCGTATGTGCCACGGTTCATTTCGGAAACAACTGTTTGTTTTTGTGTTGTGTTTTGTATATACCCCCAAAAAGTGAAGCAAAAGAGTATATGCATTATGCATTTATTTAGAATCTTAGAAAACTTTTGTGTAAAGTATGATAAAGTTATTGTGATGGGGGATTTTAACATGCCCTCAGCAACGTTGGAAGTTAAAAGCTACTTTGAATATGTTACCGCTTACTGTGGATTTCGTCAGGTAAATAATGTAAACAATATCAATAACCGTACCTTAGACTTAGTGTTAACTACGTTTTTGGCTAGTCACTTAGAGGTTCAATTGTCGGACGTTAAGTTAGTAGATATTGACGTGCAACATCCGCCACTGGTTGCTAGTGTGACGATAAGCGCTCGTAGAAATACGGCACATACTTTGACGAATGATATAACGAAATGTAACCATACTAAACTAAGTTGGAATTTCTCCAAAACCAATTATCCAAGATTGTATCACGCTTTGGAATTAATCAATTGGGACGCTTTGTATACTATACAGGATCCAGAGGCTGCTTTGAATTTACTGTACAGTGAAGTTAACAGTGTGATTAGTGACTGTACTCCGAGAAAAAGATCACCAGTCGATTTCTCACGGCGTAGATATAATTATCCCGATTGGTACACGCCGGACCTAATCCGTCACATTAAGATTAAATGGAGGTATCACAAACTATTTAAGAAAACAGGATCACTAGCTGACTACGAAACGTTTTCTCAGTATCGAACTCAAGTTAAAGAAAAAATTGTACTAGCATCCGAGGCCCACCGCCATAGATTAGAGCTTAATGTTAAAAATGATCCTAAATCGTTTTGGAATTTTATTAGGAGCAAACAATCGAAACGCAATAAAACCCGAATCACAAGAGACGGTATAGAGTTGAGCGAAGACGTGAGCGCGGAATGTTTCGCTTCGTTTTTCCAGTCGGTATACAGCCAGGTTAGGCCGGTTCTGGACTCGGTTGAGGCGGAGCGTGCGGCGAGCGGGAGCACGGGCGCGGCACGCATTCACGTTGGCCAACTGTGCCTGCGCGAGGTGCGCGACGCGCTGCGATGCCTAAAGCCCAAACACTCGGCAGGTCCGGACGGAATACCGCCATACATTATAAAAGATTGTAACTCAGTTTTTGAGAGACCATTACTACATATTTTTAATTTATTTTTAAGAGTAGCTACGTACCCAGATAGGTGGAAGACCACCAGGGTTGTGCCGGTCCCAAAAGGTTCCAGCTCTGAAGTAAGCGGATACCGACCAGTGGCGGTACTTTCAACATTCGCAAAGGTTTTTGAATCGGTGTTACACAAGTGTATATATGCGCAAGTAAGACCACAACTGACTGACACTCAGCATGGCTTCCGTCCGGGTCGTAGTACGGGTAGTAATTTGTTGTCATTTATGACGTATCTGGCGCCGGTTATCGACGCTGGCGGACAGGTGGACGCCGCGTACTTTGACTTCCGGAAGGCGTTTGATACTGTGGATAATGATGTTCTGTTGACCAAATTTGCTTCTCTAGGCTTCACACCACATCTTCTGAAGTTCTTTGCGAAATACCTTGCAGAGCGGCGACAGTATGTCGACTACGCAGGATACCAATCTGAGCCTTACTTCACGTTTTCCGGAGTGAGTCAAGGAAGCAACCTTGGTCCGTTAGAATTTATTCTAATGCTCAACGACCTCCCTTCTGTTGTGACGGATGCTAAATGCTTGTTATTTGCAGATGACCTCAAATTGGTTTTGTCAGTAACAGACTCTGCCGATTGTGAACGGCTACAACGTGACATCGATAGAGTGGTGCTGTGGAGTATGACTAATAAGTTATATTTTAACTATTCAAAGTGCTCTGTGATGACATTCAGCCGCGCTCATACCCCGCTGCACTACCAATACGAGATGGACGCCGGGTTTATACCACGCGTCAAACAGGTTAAGGACTTAGGTGTTGATATGGTACCTGAGTTAACGTTTCGTAGGCACATTGTAGGTATCTGTAGTCAATCCTTCCGAAATCTAGGTTTTATTTTAAGGCAATGCAAGGATTTCCACAGCACCCATGTAATTAAACTGTTGTACAATGCACTCGTTCGCAGTCGCCTTGAAACAAGTGCTATAGTTTGGAATACTCACGAAGCTAAGTATAGTCTCATGGTGGAAAAAATTCAAAACAAATTTACTAGATTTTTATATTTGAAAGAGTACGGCGTGTATCCTTACTACCCACTGATGTATCCGAGTCTCTTCGTTATCGGCATGGTCGGATACAGCGGATTGTCGGTGAGGAGAGATGTCGCACTCGCTAAATACGTGTGGCAAGTACTGCGAGGGGAGGTGCACCACCCGGAGGTACTGGCGGCGCTGCAACTGTGCGTGCCGGCTGGAGGCGCAGGTGCGCGCCGCCGTCCGCTCGCCACGCTCTCCGTGCAACTAGCTCGGACTAATCTTCTGAAGTATTCCCCCCTGTCACGAGCCATACGTATTATTAATACAATCTCGAGGGATGTTGATATTTTTGCATGTAGCTTGGCGAAATTCACAGAAAGGGCTCAAAAGTGCATTGAAAATACAAATGTACGCTCTTAAGAAGAACGTGTTTGTATAAAAACTAATTAATTTTAAACTTTAAAATTGTATATCTATTATTATTATTGTTATTTAAATTAAGATTGTATATATATAATTACTTGTAGCATCGCTTTGGTAGTATACTGTTAAGATGTTGCAAATGGCTAAATAAATAAATAAAAATAAAATAAATAAACGTCAATCCGGATAAATAATCGCAAATAAATTCTAGCTTGGTAGCAGGCTATAAATACCTTAAAATATCAAAAAAATTTAAGTGATATACCTAAACTAGTATCTACGAAGCTACGAAGTAACTGTAACGGAAAGTATAAGTTTTCCTTAACAAAGTTTTGATTTATCTATGAAGTTATGTCTAGTAAACAACTTTTATATCGGCATAAAAATTACAAATATCTCTCGAGGAGAGGAAGAAATAGTGAGTCAATAAACACATCGTTTAACATTGCCGAAAGTAAAATGTCTGCTGAGTGGTCTGCTGTAATCCACTCGATTCATATTTTACGTCAGGATCATAAGCGACAACTTATAATGCTATCAGCGCAGTCTAATTCATATCACTAATTAGAGGACGAAGAACAGACTTATCTTTTCTGTTGAGAGTTGAGTTCTATTGAGAACAAGATGAAAGCTGAACTCAGGCAGAAATAATAAAACCAGAACTAGTGAAATGAGATGGCAGACTTTCTCTTATAACTTGGAAAATTACAACGGGCATGAAGCGTTTCCGAAGTTGAAATCAAAGAGCATATAATACTAGTTGAAATAGTAAAAGATGAATATGTCATCATATTGGAATAATATGTCAACAGGGCACAACCATGCATGGATGTTCCAGCTTCTCACTTACCGACAGTTGGTCGCTGCAGATCAAACATGTGTAGGTATATGGGTGTCTAAGATCCTAATCTCATTGAATGTGATTTCAGTGCTCCTACCTACTTAGTCCAGAACACTACAGTATAGGTACTAACGTCACACCTAAAGTGTGATTGAAGCGGCCAAAGTACCTACTTTGACTCATGTAGAAGAAGAATATCTGCTTATGAAGACATTGATACCTAATAGAGTTACAATATTTACTTTATTTGTGTACATATTTTTCACTTAAATATTTATTATGGTTACTAATTTTGAGACCATAGTGTTTATAATAATAAAAAATAATTATACAAGAGTGTATTTTGTTTCTGTTGTTTACCATATAATTTGTTTTGGCTAAGCTCACAACTATAAATATTAAAATATGTCTTGTACAATTGATGCTACATGTTTATTATTAAATATAAAGTTCTCAATATTTTTTATGCTCTTCTATTATGATGCAAACATGATTTATTACATGTGGGAGTGCAAATGCCCTTTCACCTGTCAAATGGCCAGATTTAATCAATGCTTATTAAGCTATCATAGGCTTGGGCATTTGAGGCCTAACTTACGGGTATCACTACAATTCCCTGTTCATATTTCATATTCAAACTGCCTAAAACTTGTAATTAGGTTTAAAGTATGTAGATAGATGGAGCAAATAATGATTGTGTGTAAACTTCAGTTGCTCCTAAAGAGATTTATAAGATCTTAAATGTTAAGTTAACCATACTTATTAATATTATTAATTAATTATGAACTAATAAAGATGAGAACTGGGTTTTCTAACCTTCACAAATGGGTAAACACAAGAAAACAGTCATGTCTTTATTTATTTATTTCAAACTGAACCAAAAGAACCTGAGTAAGTAATTAATTATTTCTCAATTTAGTCTACTTGTAGGCATAAACACATCTCCCAAGGTCACTGGAACTTTTAACACATTTACAGAATTGGAATTGGGCTCTCCTATAATCTTTCTCAATGATTATTGAGCCAGGTTCGATAAATATTAATACAGTGCAGCAGCATTAGGTACATAACACATTAATTCATCCTGTATGACAGCAACAATTACTGTCCCAAGTAGCAAAATAGATCCAATAATTGTCTTCAGGACTACAATTCAGAACTCTAATAACATTTTTCTAGTATACTACAACGCTGGATTTGGGCACATTTATTGGAGCACAAGTTCTTGTTACGCACCTGCAATGAGCTTACAGAATGCTAATAAGTCTAGTAACTGTCTCGCACCAGTACTTGGAAGCACTAAAGCCCCTTTTATTTCCTTATAAGAGATTGGTAAATACTGGGATTAGTACTCCTTTTCTTATCGCCTTCTAGTACGTCTCAAGTGTAGTTTTGTTAATAATGTGCTAATAACTTACTTAGTTTTAAGTTATTTGTTAACACATTTATATATAAAGGCCAATAATTTTTATTACTGTTTTGTGTTTATTAAGTCAGTAATTTTAGTTATTGTTCCCATCGATATTTATATACATGAAAAAAGCTTTGCTAAAATTAAGTGAGAATACAATTTAACATGTGGCAAATCTATTTTTACTGTAAAAGTGTACCGTGTTTGACTGATTTTTTATCGCGCTTACAGGAATTTAATATAAAGTCAGTTAGTGTAAAATATGATCAAGCACTTAATTATTTAATTATTTTGTTTTTTGATCATTCGCCATGTTTCAAAAATTGCTCTGCATCCAGACATTTATAAGACTGTAACAGGTAAGCCGTGGTAGCTCAGTGGAGGAACGTCGCCACCAATTGTTTTCTACCACTTTCTTCACAAAATGGTATCTTTCTCCAAATTTCTTGTCATAGCAAAGTAGCCCAAGTCTTAGTCAAGCCTCCTATTATTGTCCCATAGTCTTTTTGCAGTAATTATTCATAGATAGCTGCATAATACCATCCAGATTCTAGTATCACATTGTATCTGAAATCAAAATAATGTTTTATACATGGTATGGAATTATTGTTAGTAAGTCACTAATCTTGTAAGAAAAATGTTGTTATCATTGAGCCAGGTTCGATGAATATGAATACACAGTGAGTGCAGCAGCAATTCATTATACAAAAATTCATCAAGTAAGACAGCAGCAACTCTAGTAATGTGTTGCATTGCATTGTCTAGCACTTTCTTCTTCAATAAATGGAAATGGTGTTTCGTCCAATTTCTTGTCAAAGCGAAGTAGCTCAAGTAGTTATTATTGTCCTAGTCTTTTTGCAGTATTGGTTTATAGATAGCTGCGAAATACCATACAGATTACTAGTATCACATAGTATCTTTATACATGGTATGGAGCTTTTGTAAGTAGGTAAGGATGTAAGAAACATTTTGTCGGTATAGCTAGGTACATACATAATGCACTACGTAGGTATCCATTTCTCTGATTTTTACTCGGATGAAAACAATACCTAATAGATCTTGAGTGGATAAGTAAAATACGAGTACACCTACTAACAACTTTAGACGTTTTTGAATGAAATGAAAACCACAGAATTCGCCCTATTTACATACCTTATTTACATCGGGGCTGCACAGGTCGCCTTTAAAGAAATTTACAATCTTTCTGGCGTGTGGTTCTGTCTGTAAATTTTGTAAGGAAACTCCTATTCGTCAAGTTTCTTCCTCAACAACAAATGCATCAATTTTATGCTAATCCGGGCGGTAGGTATGTCACGTCGCAGTAAAATAATTGTAATGTCTTCGTTTCTTTCCTTATTTATAAATTATATATATATATATATATATATATATATATATATATATCCATTTTCAAGCCAGTAAAGAATTTGAGCAATACAATGTAACATGAAATGAAATACACAAACATAACCTCAACGTCCTCAACTCTCGCTGTCAATTTTACGTCAAAGTCGAAATGGCGGTAAAAACCACAGTTTAAACTAAGCCGGGGCCTGGTTTGGCGATGTTGCTATAGAAAAGTCTCGTTTATGAAATAAACCTGTGACGCTAATAACGTTTTCGGGTTTATTGTCGAGTTTATCGCTAGAGTTGGTTTAAACCTGCAACCATAATAAGGCGGTAGGAGCCCTAAAAAGTTAAGCTGAATAGTAAACCTAGGCCGCTTCCCGGAGGTACTTTATAATTTACTTCAACCCTATGACTATTCACCAGGGCTATTATGTGTCTTATGCCCGTTTTCACCAACGTTTTAGGTAACAGGTGTTACCAGCCAGTTAGGTAACACTTAATAGTACAAAACTGGCTCAGGTGTTACCTAAAATAATGGTTAAAACGGGCATTAATTGCTAAAAATTTTGATTGAAATCTTGAAAAATGGCCGCTCTATGTCAGTTTTAACAACTCCAGTAAAAAAAAAATGTATGTTGATGACTGGACTTGTCTAAACTGACATAGAGCCGCCATTTTTCAAGATTTCTATCAACACTTGATTGTAATTTTTGTACTCGATTCTTGTATGTGTGTGTCCATGTTTTTGTGGTATAGGACTGACGGACATAGCGACAGCGTTACGTCGGTCTGTGTCGGTGCGACGGGTGGAGTTCCCTGGGTGTGACGCGGCTGCGGGCGGTCGTGGAGCCTCAGAGCGCGTCGCGGCGCTGTGGCGGGATTTACACGAACGGTAACCAACCTAACATCTAATATATCTCTAGCTAATCTATGATACAAAGGGATAGCGGCAAACAACCCATCAATGGCGAATGGCGTTAATTAAAATTTCGTCCAAAGTGTACAAAATAATGAAACATTGTTTTTGTGTTTTCTTCGTTAATCGCCGAAAGTTATATAATAATCGAATAAATAAATCGAAAGTTTTAGTAATGCCACCGCTCCACTAGAAAATGACTTAAGATAGGATAGTGATTCAATGACAGACTTATTTACTGTGACTAGACTCTGACTACATAAACAAAAATCTCATTTTTCTCACACACATTTTTAGAGATAAATTCAATGTTTGGTATCGCTAAGCAAGCCTTAGTGCTCTATAAAAGTAATACTATAAAAATTGTAAAGAGTTTTGACGGATAAGTAGGTAAGACAGTAAAGAACCAGCTATAATACAGAATTATTTTAAAATTGGTATCTTTATTCAATCAATTGTATATGTTTCGAGGTATCGATATATCAGCACAGTTGCATGTCCCATGTTCACGAGTGAACTGTTGAGTAATTTATAATGACCAGCTAAACAAGTAATTAGTTAATTTACATTTATATTAACTGATTTAATTTCATAATTATCATTTTTAATAAATCCATAAATCATATTCTTCAAATTTATATAAATTGCTAATCGCATACACTTAGAGTATACAAACTTTTTGTTAATGTCATGGAGAAACGAAGTTACCTATATCACAGGTTTACGCCTAGGCGTAGGCACCTAGGCTTTATTTACCAGTGAGAAAGTATGTTTGTATAATATTCTCTTCCAAAAATTGTACTTTATATTTAATGTCAAATAAATAAACTGTTATTGTTATAGCCAAGACTAAAGCGGAAGACCTCAAACGTCATAAATGTGTGTATTTAGACAGAATGTACATGTTTGTGCCGTTTTGGGTCGAAATTTGAGGCCGTTCGCTCTCAACTTGTTTATGGATTTTGCCAAACGTTTGGTTGAGGCGATGGGTGACGGAAATTCTGGCGCCTACTTTGGGCAAAAAGTTAGCATTGCCATCCAGCGTGGCAATGCTGCCAGCATTTTGAGCAAATTTCCCCCCTACCATAGAGATAGATTAGTTTTTATTTATATGTTTAATATTCTGTAAATATGTTTAAGCCTTATATAGTCACAGGAAACTTATTATTAATACAAGACGGTGTTATGCGACAGGTTAGCGAACAACAGTAACCCAGGGCATGGACACACTCTCCGCGCGTTGGCACTGGAACGAGCGTGGGCGGGCGGTGAAGCGGCGGCGGCTTTAGCAGCGCAAGCGGCCGCCGCTCTGCCGCCGCCGCCGCTCCCCGCTGCGTTAGAACGCGCCGCCTCTGCCGCGCATCACTTGTTACATCAGTATTTACAAGTAAACACTCTTTTACAATACCTTATTTATTGACAGAGCGAGCGAAGCGTCTCTGCTTTAACTGGCCAGTAGCTCTACCATGAGTTGGCAACATAAATGTCATCTATAGTAGATACTCGATCTCGCCTACCTATTAAGCTTGCGGTTGGCACACTCGCTATCGATTTTAGTTCTACAATTGACCGCAAGGTGGCACTGTTCATTTTTCATACATTTTTCGCGGCATCCGATACATAGCACCGATTGGGGTCAATGCTGTAAACTCACGGTAGACCTACTGATTGACTTTCACCTATCCGTTTATTTGTTAGTCTTGTCGCATTGTTTAACCAATATTGACGATACTTGGTATGTATGTCCTACCATTTAATTGAACTATTTTGTCGTCGGCGATTTTTATTGTGTACTTTTCTAAAGAGAGGGAAAGTTTGCTGCGGCGCTATTTCCAGACCTATTTTAATAAAATTGGGTACACACATTAGGTACCTGACTTTAAAGAGGAATTTTGAATATTAGCATAATTGGTCAAGTGGTTTCCGAGATAATTGGTTGTGAAGTACTGCCAATAATTGCCGCTTAAGACTATGTCGCGAAGTTTACTGTACGCAGAACTACTAGTTTATTTATTCTTTAGCACAAAACAAATGTACAAGGAGGACTTAATGCTGAGTAGCATTTTCTACCAGTCATCCTGGATGTGCAATGCAAAAAATGTAACGGTGCAGTAAAGTATTGAATTGGAATGAGATACTAAAAATTATAAAAAAGTGTATAAAACCAATAACAATATCATACATATCAAAATGTAACAACAGTGTAATGTAATGTACATTGAATATATTAAATATGTATCTATAAAATATATATTTTTAAACGGGAGACATATTTATACTTAAAAAAACAAACCTTACTACTTTCCTTTTTTCCCAACCATCTGGAAAACTACTGATCCGAAGGCTGCCTAACGGTTAGGGATGTCTTCTGCATCAATAGTATATAACTCACCAGTTATGTACTTGTTACTTGAGGCCAATTCTGTTATTTCACAACGTACAATATATCTCGCTGCAACTGCAGTTCGACTACGGTTGTTCGATCATTACTCAAAAAGCAATTCTTTTACAAAGCAATAAGTGTGATTGTAGCCATTAGATTAGATTTGGTATAAAATAGACAATTGCGTATAAAAATAGAAGCATTTGGAATTAATAGTAAGCATGGTAGATCTATTATAAAAATGGTAGGGTTAATCAGATGAACTATTGATAGTAAGGAAAAAAAGGCTGACAAGACTGCGGCATCAGCCAATTTTAGTTTCATCAATATTATTAATGTTCACGTTAAGTATTTTATTTGCTCTATTTTTATTTTATTTTTCTATATAAAATAAAAACATAAAAAGTCTAATCCTAGATTGCCATCGGCAGTGGGCATGACCCAAACTACTTGTGGTTAGGGCTGCAGACTGAGGAACCTCCTGACAATAGGTGCCCTGTCAAGCAGTACTGCCTTCTGTATCTGTCCTTGATCCAACCGTCTAGCGAGAGCCTCTTAAGGTGTTGTTCGAGGGTTTTTGTTAAAAGACCGGTCGCTGAAACGACTATCGCAACAGTGATCGTCGAGTCTACGTCCCACATGGCGGTCACCTCGTGAGCTAAGTCAGGATACTTCCTGAGCATGTCCTTCTCGGCCTTCACGAGGTTCTCATTATGTGGAATGGTGACGTCAACAAGCATTACCCGGCGCTGAGATCGATCGATCAGCACGATTTCAGGCTTATTGGCAACTATAGTCCTGTCCGTGAATACATTATTATTATATATTATTATTAAGTGTTTTATTGCTTCTTCTGCATAATTGTTTACGTGTACAGAGGTGCAGTGAAGTGTTCGCTGCTATGGGCGGCAGTTCGACAAACTGCGAGCTCGTTACTCTGCAGTCGGTGCGGGACGCCATGGCGCCCTGCAACACCACTATACAGGACTTGCTCAAGTAATTATACATTTACATAACTATCTACACAATTATATACATGTATGTATATATTCACATACTACATAACTCGGTACTTACGTAAGCAACTGTATTAGAGTACGGTTTTTTAGTTCGCAGTTGTAATATGCATCTGTTGAGGTAACTGGATACATAATATAATATAAGAAAGTGGTTGCGCCCGCGGTTTCACCCGCATCGTTTTGATGTTTATCGCATTTTTTTCTGTAAGACCCTTCAACAAAGTATTAAAATTTTTAAAAATAATATGGATGAAATCAGTAAAGTTCACTAGTAATGGCGTGACCAAGGGAAATATGTATAGATTTTTATATGTATAGATAATAAAATGATTTATTTGACAAAATGCCATTCACAAGAATAAGATTTTAATGGAGCATCTGGGTCCCAAACAAGGCTCTTGGCCAGTACCCTATAGATTTTGATCTTTGATGAGTGGTATTAGATCCCATGCCTCTTTCGTCGGATTTTACAAATGTAATTACTGCCACATTCATATTATTACATGTAGTAGGTACATTACTTATTTAATATAGTAAACAAATATGTTTAATTTGATTGTAATTAACCATTTAAGAATGTAAATATAATATCACTGCTCTCTATTTCGAATATAATAATAATATGCTTATAGTATTGATATTGTAAAAAAAAAACACATTTTAAAATAATCAATTAAAATAGCAAAACAGTCTACCCCGTGTAGGTACTTACTATTAATATAATATATTTGTCGTATAGTATATTACATTATTATATACTATACGACACACTAAGTTCCATCTCTGCTCAATAATTGTTAAAGGTAGTCTGGAAGTGCATGTTCTTATTGATAAGATCGCCGGTCGTACCTACTAATTTCTCTATCCTTTTTCTCTTTCTAAGTATTTATTTTTGTCAGAAACCTTTGCGGGTTCTCAACAAAGTCAACGTAATCGGATGAATAGTATGTGAACCGATACAAGACGAGGCAAGAAAAACAAAAAGTAGCGCATTTTCTGCTTTTCTGCTCATTCATTTTATGCTTAGTGTGATGTTGCTTGTGAAAACAACACAAGTTAGTAACTATGGCAAAAACAAGGTGTGACGTCACTAACAGGTGTCTTCCAAACCAAAAAGTGAGAGATTTCGAACGAATTAATTTTTCAACCCACGGTCATCGAGTTAAACTGCTTAGTGGTGTGTGAGTTTGTATTTTAGCTTATAGAGCCGCTTAGTATTCTATACCATCTAGACTGTTACGTAAGTTACATAATTATGACTATAACGAAATAAACAACTAATTACAATGCTACGATGAAGATTCATCGCGTCCGGCCTATAGCTGGTCCAAATGATGTATTAATTCACCAGATGACGGGAGTCCGAACTTAGATCGTGTTATTGAAACCCACACACGTTAATTTTATTATATTATTTGAGATTTTTAATCGTAAATCCGTATTTGGACTTAACCTGTCCGGATCAGCAAGCCTCATTCAAGCCAAGTTTCATTCATAAATCTATTGTTATTTTTTGTCCTGATGCGGACGGATTAAAGTACTATGAAGGACCTTATTTAAGATATTTTTCAAGATCTGAATATTTTGTAATGAAATAACTAAAAAATGAAATTAACATTATCTCTAATAGTAGTATTTTAGTAATTTTTAAACTTTCGCGATTTGAACACATGTTTTAAATATTTATCGGGACTTACCACGTATTATTTAATATAGGTAAAAATATATACCTTACGCTGACTGAGTCAGCTCGTGACCACGGCCATTGTAACATGGTCGAAACGTCGAGCGAAAGGTATATATTTTTACCTATATTAAAAAATACGTGATAAGTCCCGATAAACATTTAAAACAGTAGTATTTTAAAATCAGAGGTCTACTATAAGTTATCATATAATCAATTTAACGTGGACTTGCGGATTCTTAGTATCCCAATCGACAATTGTTGCAGGTTTTTCTTCTCTTGTTGAGAAACTACTGCCATTAAAGTTTGTTGTATGCAAATAAAACCGGTTGCAACTACTAGGTGTAACTGTGTCCGTTTATTGACATCGGATTATAAGATGACGTAATCTATCCAAATATGTTACACAATATGATAAAAATGTCGTAAAACCTGATAGGTTTGCCGCCAAAATTAGTCATAAAAACCACACATGAATGAGTCGCTCTCAAGTGGGTGACAAAAACCAGTTAGATTAAACTCTGGCCCATTCATCATTTCCTTACACAGTCACCTCCTGAGTATACGTTTTTCATAATCACAAATTTTGTCACAAATAAATTGGAGACGGTCCAGTGGCTGGCTATACACAATACAGTATAAGTAAAACGTCCAGATGTTTAGATCTTAATTGCGGATATATATGCCCATTTCTTAAAAATAATTGATATTGTTTATGTACAGTCAAGCGGTGGAGAACTTGGCGCTCATGGCGTGTGAGAATGTGGACAATGTGGATAGTGAACCAGTTGTGAGTGCAGATGGGGACATGCCTGATCTACTTACACCTATCTCGCATTCTGGGGTGAGTACTAACATGACACTAATTTTGTCTGCCCGTTTTTATCGCAGTGTAGTCTACGTATAATCGTTTTACTTCATAACTCGGCTCTTTGACGTTGTATTGAAATTATAAGTAATTATTATTTTGTATTTTGATATATCTTTTCTTACAAGTTTCAAGTGACCATACACGTCGCTACATAAAATACATCGTTACTTGAAGCTTCGTAGGGAAATTATAAATCAATGAGTCATGCTATAATTTTACATTGTATATATTATAGGTGCATGTACCACGGGGAACGGCCTTTATTCTCACTAATTTAATCAACGCAAGAGCAACAAATCATGCTGGCTCGATTTAATTTTCATTTGGAACAATGGATCGCTTATCCGAGTTCGCCAAATCACAGATAGGTTTGGTGATGCGATTTACTATTCTAAAATCGAGCTGCGTTCCATTAAAAATATATATGCATGTATATTACTTTGGCAGTATTAATTTATATGTATATTATACATTTGTCTCCATATTGGGATATTCTATTACAGAAAAAAATAAGTACTTTATATAAGTTTTGCGAGCTATTATTACTATTTTGGCAAACTTGTTCGCATATTTTAAATTAGTCTGATACATGTGTGGAACTGTTCAACCCGACTTGTTCCGACTGGTATAAGTGTTCATATCAATCGGGACTCGTTAGAAATAACAGACCTTCTTCAGCACTTGGATCAAAATTTACTTTATGTGTAACTATAATTTTGTGTTAATATTTTCATGCGTACAAAGAAATTGGATTATTTGAATTTGGTAAGCACTCTATTACAAAAGCAACCTGTAGAAAATGATAATTTTGATTTCGATTTGCATAACTTGATTTTGTAGAGCTGATCCTGATAGCCCAACATAGCAATAAATCAACCGATTTGTTAAGTTAACAGCATTAAGCCCTCAATAAACGCCTAATAGTTAGTACGTATTGTAAAAAATAAATAAATTGTAAAAGTCATGGGACTAATGTATTACTTCTCTTGACGGTCGATCATATTTGCTGTTATGATTATCACATCAAAATATGAAGGAAGTAATCAACCCTCCAAAATTTTTTTATTTATGATATGTTGTATACTTTTTACAGGAGCATCTGAATTTGATTAATAAAATTATAGGTCATACTTCCAAGTCGCTCCCATTTAAATTTCGCCATTATATCGACTGTAAAGTGTAACTCCATATCTTATCCCCCAAACCGCATTTGGCCCGCGTGGTGTAGTATGCTCTAAGAGGAATTATCTACTCCCAGCAGTGGGAACATAATAGGCTGTTTAAGTAAAGTGTTTAACTTATGCTCAATAATAGAAAATAGTATATTTATTTATAATAATTGATAATAGTATGTTTACTAGATGCATATTTCATATGCATAATATATCATTACATATTCAAGTGTAGATAAGTATGTAAATTACTGTAGACATTCATACTTATACGGAAAGTAGGTAATGTTTTTCGTAAAGTATATTTGTTACAACATAATATTGTAATAGGCAACACCGCTTGGCTGCCGCCGTCGCGAGCGCGGCTGCCGACGAGTGCGGCCTAAGTCCGTCGCAGAACAACAGTGCAGTAGCAATGAGATGCTTTCCTTGCCGCCTTTGCACGGTGAAGCGGCCGACGCGCTTGCAGAATTGCCTGCACATACACTGCGCCATCTTGTCAAAGGTAACGTTATTTTTTCATATTTTGACAGGCCTGTTGGCGCAGTTGGTAGACCCCTGCCTTCTGAGCCGCAGATCCGGGTTCGATCCCCGGATAGATCAAACATTTGTGTGCATGAACATATCTGTCTGATCTGTGTGTGGGTGTGTATATGTTTATACGTATGTATATCAGTCATTAGGTATTACAATAGCACAGGCTCTGCCTAGTTTGGGACATGAAGATCTTGTGTGGATGTTGTCCCATATTATTATCTCATTTATTTATTTATTATTATATTATAGGATACGATTTAATATAATTAAAAATATAAATTATATTACAAAGAAAATAATGACAACACTTTAATATATAAGGATTATCTCACGGTTGTTGCTGCCTTGTGGAATGATTAGTTAGGAGATTGCCGTTATCAGTTTTTATGTTTTGATGTCCAGGTCGACCCAGAAGAACAAAAACGAGAGCTCCTACAAGACCAATTACTGACCAATCACAAGATATTGACGAAGGTAAGTCGTAAGTTCTAGTTTAATACTGTAAATTAATTAGTTTGAATCCGCACCGTAAACCAACTGGTTTATGTTATGACCAAACATTGCAATTTTAGAAAGAGAAATTCACATCCTCGAACGGGATTCAAACCCGCGTCTTCTGACAACCCGTTTCAGACGCCATGACCACTATGCCTCCGTCGTGTGGGGACTCTCCGTCCCCATACGACTCCATCCCGTTCAAATCAGATAGAGTTAAAATTCGATGCTCGGACCTCGTGCCTAGGTGGCCTAGCGGTCATGGCGTCTGACACGGATTGTCGGAAGCCGCGGGTTCTTGAATCCCGTCTGAGGTTGAGAATTTTTCTCTCTAAAATTACAATGTTTGGTATCGCTATGCAGGCGTTAGTGCTCTAAAAATCATATCATGAAAAAATATTTATGACCAGTCTGTCGGCGTTTTGCTCGCGTGGCTTCGTGAGCTACGGCACTGCTAACCTCAAACGGAAAAAGGAACCCTTAAACTTTAAGGCTTAACTTAAAGGATCGTATGTCTGTCAAGATGCTTTTTCGTTCGTTCGTTCATGTCGCATATTTTGCGATTTCACAAGGCAATCAAAATCTATAGGGTACTGCTAGTTGACCAAGTCAGAGTGGATGGTTCTTTGTCTCACCCATTTAAACCAGAGCGTGGTGTAAGACAGGGTTGCATACTTTCACCGCAACTATTCAATTTGGTCGGAGAACAGATCATGAGAAGAGCACTGGAAGGTTGGGAAGGCGGCGTCAAAATAGGTGGTCATCGCATTAACAACTTTAGGTTTGCTGATGACACTACGATAATTGGCGCATCTGAATCAGAGCTCAGCAAACTACTCCAGGAGGTGGAAAGGGTGAGCAAAGACTATGGGCTTCATATTAATAGATCAAAGACGAAGCTGATGTTCATCGACAGGGCGGGCACAATGCAACGAACGGACGATCTTAAGGACCTAGACGCAGTTCATGAGTTTGTGTATCTCGGAGCATTGATCATTGACGACGGGGAATGTGAAAAGGAGGTCATCCGTAGAGCCCAGATGGCAAAGTCAGCTGTAATGCGGTTAGAAAAGATCTGGAGAAACAGAGGCATCAACCGAAACACCAAGGTCAAATTCATGCGCACTCTAATCTTTTCTATTTTTCTATACGCCGCAGAGACTTGGACGCTTAAAGCTCGAATACGTACTAGGATAGACGCATTTGAAATGTGGTGCTGGCGCAAAATGTTGGGAATCTCATGGACAGCGCGCCGCACAAAAGCGTCTATTCTAAAAGATTGAAACTCGGCTCTCCAGTACATGCCTGCAGCGTCTCCTGCAATACTTCGGACACGTGGCCAGAAGAGACACTAACAACCTAGAAAAGCTCATTGTTGTGGGTCACGTGGAAGGAAAGCGGAGTCGAGGAAGATCTCCAACTAGGTGGACTGATGTTGTCAAAGAGACAACGAGGACAAATATAGCCACAGCCATAAGACAAGCCGAGTGCCGCAACACCTGGAGAAACCTTGTCCAGAAGGCCATTTATGGTGGTCACGACCCTCAGTCATGAGGAAACGATTAAGAAGAAGAAGTTGACCTTAAATCAGGCATGTCAAACTTGCGGCCCGCGGGCTGCATGCGGTCCGTCGAGCCTTTTTCTACTGCCCGACCCTAATACTTGAAAACGAGTAAATGAAACACCAGTAAATGTATTAGTAAAATTGGCTAACACTGAAATACGAATAGTGAATTTTAAAGAATATACAAAAGTTAAAGTTTTGGATATTCTTGCACCAGTCACTAGACTAACTTTAGCTCAGTTCCTTGCAAAACACAAAAGAAGTCAAGGAAATGTGACAACAAGGGTGACAATCTTGGAATAGATATCTGTATATTGAGTATTACAAATAGTTACTTGGTTGTTCAAATTAAATCAATGGATGAACCTAAATAACCACCAATAATAGTGTGACCCAGCCTGTCGGCGGCATTTGAGGTTGTGGCCCAACTACTATATTGAGTTTGACCCAGCGACGGATACAGAAAAGACTCAAGGATAAAGATATCTTGACTTGAGCTACCTTTAATTTTATCGTTATCAAACTTTGACATGCCTGCCATAAATCATGAAATTACACAAAAAAGCGAATTTACTAAGATTTATTATTTGCGGTTGGTGCAATAACCATATCTACGGATCGAACAGCCAAGTTATAAGTTTGTCGGAGAAAGTCTTGGATGGGCGAACTATTGCACTTATATACTTAAATACTTACAAGTTTGTACGGAACCCTCGGTGCACGAGGTGAACTAAAGAATTTGCTAAATATATAAATTTTAAGTTTTTTTTTTTTGTGTTTGTGTCAAAAATCTAAATTAACATCAAATCATTTATTCTGTATAGGCCTGCGGAGGCACTTACAAATTGTCATTTTACATTTATTTTTTCTTAAATCTACTACTGGATCGGAACGCGACCACGACTGAGAAGATCCGACAAGAAACTCAGCTGGCTTATCTATTTACATATATTTTTTATCGCCACTTACCTAATGTGTTTAACAAATGTTCATTTATTTTTAGCTCCAGTGTGTTGCCTTATAAAAGAGACCATAATAATGGTATCAGTAGGGCAAGACACGCTACACTTTGACATCGTAATATACGAGTAGGTAGATCCTGGAATGATCAGTCCCAAGCTGTTTTATCCTCCAAGTAATACGAAATTTCGTAATTACTATTTTGACAGAGTTTAATTTAAATAGTAGTTTTAAACTTGTTAATAGGCTAATCGCGGATGACATTGTGAAGTTTATTATAGAATAGTATACATTGTCCCATAAAAGAATGGCTTATTCAGTGCAGACTCGTTACATGTATGCTTGTGATTATTCCGCGTGTTGATGGAATAAGCATAACTCCTTTTTCCAAAACTGTTCATGTTTTTCTTGACATACATTAGATTTTCATAGATAAACTGAGACACAACAGTTAGAATGTTTATATCTTTAAACGTGTCGTGGTCCTAAGTGTGTGTAAAAATTAAATAGACCCTGACAGTGTCTGCCGTGTGACTTGCAGGGCTAGAAGAGTTCTGGCGCACGTGCCGGACTCCCCCCGGCAGCGAGGAGGCCTCTCTCTCAGCACGCACGCCGCTCACGTCGCGCTCACTCCACTCACTCTCCTCGCTCGCGTCGCCCTCGCCCTCGCCGCTGCGTCACTCGCCCACTCTGCAACGCGACGACACTATGTAAGTATAGAATAGAATAGAAAAAATATGTATATAATCTCATTCGGTAATATTATAAGTTAATATTATTATGAAATGAAATACAGACTTTTATTGGCATATTTTATTTACGTACTTCTTTAAGAAAATTAAAAAATTAAATTAAAGCATTATTCTCCTAACAGAACAATGCTTTAAAACAATTTTTTAATTATTAAAGTATACCTAATGTGTCCCGACCAAGAAGGTTTCAATTCAATTTAAGTACACATTATCCGTGGTGAGAGGGCTGCGCGCGCAACGCGCTGGTTCCGAGCCAATAGACCAATAACAGACTTTCCACTGATATTGGCAAAATTGTGGTTACGCCGTACAAGCCATACAAACAAGAAGAAGAAGAAGACTTTCCATTTTGGCGCTATTTCGTACATACGAATTTGAGTAATATTTTGTTGGATAGTAGCAAAAATGTCATGAGACTAAATAAAGTAGTGTATGCAACTGCATATAATTAGGTATTAAAACACTAGTGTAATCTTATTTTGAAAAACTACTCTCAAGTTTTAATACCCTCTATTATATGACAGTTGCCTAAAGTACTATTATTGCCATTAAATAATACACGGAACATAACAAAAAAAACAATGAAATTTAATGACAATAGGAGTAAGCTCTGCGCTGTACTGCATAGACCTGGTCCACGGAGGGCTGGATTTCAGTTTACTCCTTTTCTCAAGCACAATATGTTAATCGAGATTTTAGTACACGGGTACTTGGTACTTGGTACTTGGTGGGCTGGCTCTTTTCCGCAACCAGGCCGCTATGGCGCGGCCCATTTTGCGTGATAGCCGGGTGACGCTGATCAGTCCAGCCACCCGGTGTCGCCCAGGAAAGCCAGGAGCTCCTTCGGCTTGGCGCAGGCTTCCCACACTGTCCTCGGCGAACCGAGGTTAGCTGCCCTTTGTGCCGCCACGCTCCTGCATTCGATGAGCAGATGCGCAGCTGTTTCTTCCGCCTCCATGCAGCCTCTGCATAGGGGGCTGTCTGTAACACCTAGATTAAACAGGTGTTTGTTTAAGGAGCAATGACCGGTCATAATTCCGACGATATGTCGTACATTATTTCTTTTAAGATTGAGGAGTTTTCTGGAGAATTTCAGATTTAGAATCGGAAAAGCCTCCTTCGACTGCCTACAACCCTCGATACTTGCCCAGTAGTTCTGATGCTGTTCCTTAGTTTTTTTGCGAATCCATGCACGAATTTGACTGAAAGGTAGGGGGATCATTGGTTCTGGTCCTGCACACGTCATTCCGGAACCTCTCCTTGCTAGCTCATCAGCCGCATCGTTACCTCTGGAATCGTAGTACACGGGTAAAGTGTAGGTAAGTAAGAGGCTGTACGAGCGATGAGAAAATAAAAACAATGTTATGATAGCAATTCGCTTCAAAACACCAAACTAAAGTAGCGAACTAAAATATATTTTTTATTATAATGTAGTACTCTTTTTAAGCTGACTTGGTTCCAGAATCCAAGAATTAACTTTAGAAACGGGATGTTTACCATTTCTTCCGTTAGACCGTTCCGTCTGCTCATAACAATACCTAACCGCAGATATTTCAGTTTACTCGTGAACATGGCGCATGCAACTGTGCCGAAATATCGAGAGCTCAATACAAATACAATACTTACATGGTAAATATCCCGTTTCTAAAGTTATGATTAGTGTAAATTTAATCGTCATGTAAATTCGTGCTCTCTAAACTAGTCTAATAAAATAAACTAACTAATGTAAGAATACCCACAATTGAATAGAATGATCATATTTTTTACAATAGTCATGCGAAGTGTTACACGTTTTTTTTTTCTTAGTTTGAACAGATTAAGAACTACCATAGTTTAGAGAATTTTGTTTAGTGTTCTGCACATTAGAATGTCACTGTCGAACCAATGTCTTTTTTGTTGTTTGTTTTTTTATTGATTTATCTTAAATTGGCGTTTCACATAATTGTGACGTGTATAAGTGAATTATTTGACCGAGTAAACGATGCGAACAAAGTCTCTGCAACGACTCGATGAATTTACTTTCATCCGTCCGGCTGGTGGCGCTCGTGTACTGGGTCGTATTTTTCAACTAATCATAGTGAAATTTTCTATGCAGTTTCTATGATTCCTTAGAATTTATTGGTAATCGGCGTTTTTAATTGAAACGTTAAAATTTTACCTAAGAAGTGGCAGTGGGCAGGGCACATAGCACGCAGAGCAGATGGCCGTTGAGGCCGGATGGTTCTGGTGCGGAGACCACGGACCGGGAAGTGCTGCGTAGGTCGTCCACCGACAAGATGGACTGACGACCTAATAAAGTTAGCAGAACGACGTTGGGTGTGGGAGAGGCGTATGTTCAGCAGTGGAGTCCTATTACAGAGATGATGATTCATTGGTCGGATTGTGAACAGTTTTCATATATCTACCTACACCCCGCACTAAGATTCTCTATGTCGCAGGAGGCATTGACATATACATCACACATTACAAAATCCAAGACAACACAATATACAAACAACTATTTGCCCGGCGAGCGATTGAGGACCAAGACACTGCCAACGGGCCGTCCAGTTTCAGTAAACTTCTTTCTTCGCTTTTAGTACCTACTTATATTTGACCTCGATACGATACGAATCTGACTGATTTTATTTTCTCAATTCATTTCAGGTACAGCGTTACGTCCGGCGAAAGCACCCCTGTATTATTAGAATGCGGTACGTATTTAGCGAAATATTTCAATTCCTGACTGGCCGGTTGGCGCAGTTTGGCCTGTGTCTGGGTGTGTATATGTATACAGGGTTATTGGTTAAGTCGACCTGTTCCCGTTAAGGGCGTGTAGTTTACATCGTTTCTGACTAATTTGACTATGAAACATGGGTGTTAGGATAAGGATCTTAAATGTAACAGTTTTGAGATATTTGAATTTAATTCGAATGTGTAAGTCTTATTATTACTATTATTTGAATTTTACATGTAACGATGCTTTATAACCTCAATAACCAATATTGTACGTAAAATGAATACATAAGTCGTTGTAAACGATTAAAACTTATAAAAACTAATAAATAAAACAATTTAATACAAATATCTCGAAAACGGTTTCATTTAGGATAGGGTGTTTCATAGTCAAGTCAGTCAGAAACGATGTAAACTACACGCCCTTAACGGGAATAGGTAGACTTCACTAGTAACCCTGTATAAGTATGTATATCAGACATCAGGTTACCATAGTACATGCTTTGCCTAGTTTGGAATCTGAAGCCTTTTTATCTTAACACTTATGATTGCTTTTGCAGAAGTGTCTCGATGCAAATCTTCCGACAATGTTGGGTTCAAAACTGCGAACACACCGCCGCCATCGCGATCCTCTGATAATGTCAACATAATGGGTAAATACTGAACAGTTACCAGTGTCTGGATATTATTTATACCTATACTTACCAATCAATTTGTGGAAGCACTTAATGCTTTATCAGCACCATATAGTAGTCGATTTCGCCATTTGTGGATTCGCTTATGTGACGTCCGTACGCTCTTGTCTGCTTTTGGGATTAAAATTCAGTACACTAAACTGTTGGCGCATATTGTTACAGGATGATTTATAATTATATTTGGGATAAATTCATTTGAACTGGTTTCATAAACTGATAGTTATCATTCATATTCCTCATTTTATTTCTCTTCTTGGGACTGTAACATGAGATTAAGTATTAAATACACATTTATTGACAATAACACCACCTTCTAGTTTAGTTATTAACAAACAACATATTAAGTATTCACTGACCGAGCGAGTTGGGGTCTCCGAGTCTAAGAAGCCGTTTATATTTAAAAAAACGCTGTTAGTATGTTTTATAGACAATAGTGAGAAACGTTGTGTTTGATTGTTGTGTGAAAACATGAGATGAGATGAGAGAGAGGGAGAGACATAGGGGGGAAAGAAAAATGAGAGCTTTACTTTAGTTTGCCAAACGTAATCTTGAAACTCCATAAAGCATTTTTGCTATACTTTCGGGTTAGATAATCCACGCCAAGTTGAAAAAATCGCCCTTTATATGTACTCATTAGCAAGCAAACCAAGCGTTCTTATTGTTATTTGATTGTGTAGTTTAGCTCTTAATCTGTCCGAATTAGCAAGCCTCATTAGAGGCAAGTTTCATTCATAAATCTATTGTTATTTTTTGTCCTGATGCGGACAGATTAAATTGTGCAAAATTTTAGACTTAAAATTTAAATGCAAAGTTATTATTTGCAAAACCGCTGTCAACGTGCGTGTAAAGCTAAAGGCACGTGTCAGGCATTCCCTTAAATTAGCATTTCCCTCAGTACCTATAGATCGTAATCATTTGATACTTGACACTCACGTGTGTAACGTGAACTGTGTTATCCGGTTGTGATTGCTGATATTGGAATGTGGTGAGCTCAGTGCAAGTTATCAATCACTACCAAATCCATTACGTTTCTCATTTCCTTTTTTTACTAAGAACGGGAAAAAAATTTGGTTAGCATTCCACATTTTCAGCACACTATATAACAATAGTTTACTTTAATAGTTTTGAAAACGCTGCATTTTGGCATTTCTAATTTCATTGGATCATTATATTATACAAAATACTAAATTCTGCCGTAAATGTAGTTTTTCAGGCAACAACGGTGTCGATTCTGTGAGCATTCTCTAAACTAAAAATCTCTAAAGTATGGCAGCTCTTATTCTGTTTAGGTTAAAATCCAAATTAGGTTAACATTTCCGAATGACAGCACTAAAATTAGAAATTTCTCTACAACTGTAGGTATATTTTAGACAGATTAGTCGTCACGTAACGTGGTGCTCGCTAAACTAACGTAAAAATACATAAAATTGAATAGCACAATCCTATTTTTAGAAATGTCTTTCTAAGTGTTACATGAATTTGGATTCTAGTGATAACAGAATAAGGACAACCATTATTATATTTTAGTTCGATAGTTTAGTTTTTTGAACAAGTGATTCGCTACCAACATCACAAACACAAAATAGACAAATTAATTTATTTTAAAATTAAATTACATTAAATGATAGTGGCGGTTCACTTGTTCAAAAAACTAAACTAGCGTACTAAAAATTAGTTATGGTAGTTCATATTCTGTTAACACTAAAACCCAAATTAATGTGACACTTTGAATGACCGTTCTAACAATAATATTATTCTATTCAATTTTGGGTATTTTTACGTTAGTTTAGCGAGCACCAAGTTACGTGACGCCTAATCTGTCTAAAATACACCCACACTTAAACAGAAATTTCTAACTTTAGTTCTGTTCGGAAGTGTTATTCTAATTGGGATTTTAGTCTTAACAGAATAAGAACTGCCATAAGTTACAGATTTTTAAATTAAATAATGTAACCATTATTTAATAATGTTGACATGATGCATACGACTACACTACACACAGTTTAATAATTGAGCTGAGTATAAATAATTACCTCTAGACGTGGGTTTCATGTTTTTTTTTGTGTACATTAACACGTGTGCTAGAGGTTTAGAAATTGCCGCAATGTACCTTTAGCTACAGCCTAATGTGTGCGTGGTATAGGGAACGGATGCGCCCGCACTCCGGGCAAAGCGCGGCCGTGGTCCGTGGCCGGCGTCAATGCAGACAATAACGCGGCGGCTTGCACCACCGGTGAGATACTGCATGTTTCCACTTCACACATACGCTTATACCGTAACAAAATGGAGGCTCATATCATTCATACATTTGTCACGATTCTGACACTCAACTTTAGTAGTTATTGTCGGTGTTAGATAAGTAACACTATACAAAGTATTGAAAATGGGATCATCTATAAACTGGGATGGGTATAGCTTACTATTTATTTATTTTATATAGAAACACCAACAGTATACATATTAAATAAAAACTATGAGTTAACACTTACAATTATATAACTGTTCTGATATGTACACCTTTAACAGGCGTTTACAACTTTCACAATTTAACAGTGATAGGCTACGAAGAAATAATAGTCAGGAAGCATAATTCAGAACAAATTCCACACAAAAAGTGGCCCTTCAAATCAAAACATCGTATGATTCCAAATACAAATTACTTACGAGGTTACAAATAGCATGTTCGGTGATTGGTTTAAATTCAGAAGGAAAGCAGGGATTGGTTTACGCGCGTGCTGCAACGTCTACAATGACAGCAGAGTCATATCAGCGTGGACGATGTTATTCAACAAGTGGACTGGACCAATTCAATAATAAATCAATCGTAAATCTCGTATGTCTCGCGAAATATGATTAATTTATTAAGTTTTTGTCTAGAAGACATTAAAAGAGATTCTTCGCAATGTAGTAAAGAAAGATTATGAAACATTTTAGGCTTATACATTTTACCAAAAAAAATAAGTCGTTATTTGCCAGCTGGATGTTTTTCAGTGAAGATAATTCAATCAATTTATAGAATTACTTTAGAAAAGCACTGTGTTGATATTACTGACAAATTAATTAGCAACTCAGCTAAACCACTTTAAAATTAGCAGAGAATGGATTTTCATCAGCTTGAAAAATTAAACGTGCTTTAATTTGAACAAACAATGAACTGTTTTTTAATGCTATATACACTCAGCGGCACAATTAAACGCCCACCTTGATTTTTTACGATTTTGGTTAAAAAAAAAATTGTGGCCTTACTTGTGAATGTTATTTTATAACGTAGGTAAATTGAAGTAAAATGAAAGATAATATTGTTTTTAATAATTACGTTACCTATATTACATACCAACTGTAGGCAATCGATTATTGTTCATTGTCTGTAGTATCTCTTTAGAGCGTAAGCGCTTTGGAAGCGCCAATTCGCGTTTTTGCTGAGTATTTGAAGGGTCACATAATATTGTTTGATATAGTATATTATGTCAATTATTCTTACCTGATGTAATAGAACATTATTTGATTAACAAGTTCAAGTTCCACAGACTACATTTAGAAATTGTTTATTAGTTTGTTATTGCCGAGCGGTTTCTACACACACACGTTTTTAAAATCAATCATAAAACCAGTCGCGCCAGTCACAAATCGTCAGACGTGGCTGAGGCCTCTTAGAGAGAGGTCAGAGGACGTATCGCTCTGACGCCCGCGCTTACACAACTAAATATTAGTGCGCTCAAAACTTCCTGATACTTATTGAGGTAACATTTCTAAGTGGGATTCTAACAAATAATTTTATATGACATCTGGTACATCAACAATAGAAATTTCATTGTTATAATGACATCGACCCTTGAGGGGCTAGTATTTTGCTATTAACCAAATTTCTTATGCTTATACTTGGTATCCAGGAATCCATGCTGGAGTCGGAAACTGGTAGCAGGAACTATGTGATTTTTAATAGTAGACACACCGTGTTTGGGATCGTATAAATCGTCTTCGCGATACCTTTTTTCTAGCTGGTGACCAGGACCTGATGAATCTGGTAGCGGGAACTATTTGATGGTTGTTTTATTTGCTATTCTCATCTCTTTTTGGTAGATACATGAGTTAAATCTTACTTTTTTCAAGTCTATGCTCTTGTAGATAACATGTACTTGATTGATAATTATCATTTTATGTTAATTAATGTCGATATTAAAAATAAAATGTGTCCTGCGTGATATTTTATTTCACCTTTTTGACCTACGTCTATTTGTGACATAAAAACCAAAGTAGATGAAAAAAAAAATCCAGGCATCAATCCTAGGCACTTATGTTGCCGCACTGAATCGGCAAGCAAGCGAGAATAAAACATTACAAGCAAAACCATTGCACATTACATACATTTCAATATTTAGTCCTGAAGAAAAAAATACATCCTAAATTAAATAAAAATTTACTGACTTTATTTTGCATAGTATTGACCATCTCGATTTGTTAACGTATTTGAACATCTTTGAATAATTATAATTTTGCTATTATTTACTAGTAAAAGTGATCCCTGGACATTTTAATCGTGTATTGTTTCTGCACCACTTCACAACGAATGCTGGCATGATGATCCACAACTGAAGTTCACAATGATAAAAATGAAAATGTACGCGAAGATTTGAAGTGTGCTCGCTTGCAAGTAAAATGTCCGACTGATGACTTACTGAACACGACTTTTAAGCCCCGCCTACTTGAACACGACTTTTGTTGGGTAATTTTTTTAACGCAGTTACTGTTCCTGACTATATTTCTTCGTAGGTGATAGGAGATAAAAATTTACATTAAAGTTAACTAAAATTTTTACATAAAATATTTACAACTAAGACAAAAATGTATTCATTATGTATTCCGTATGTCTTACTGATGAGGCAAACCGAAATTTTACCGGACAGTTATCTGAAATTCAAAAATCAATTTAAAATATATCTAGAACCTACATTGTATATTATCATGTACACAATTTGGGACAAGTATTAAGTTGTTCGTTTTAACATAACCACATGAAGCATTTTATGCTTCACATTTTTATTACCATATTTCCTTCTTCCTATTTTAGGATTATATATTTATCCTATACATATATATTACTGTCGAAAGCTTAATAAGCATGGTGAAGCTCCATTCTGTTAAAACTGTATACGTGTGTTTTATTCCTAATATGAATGCAAATGCGAGAATAATGTCTAAGCACGAAATGTCTACTAACATTATGTTTCATTGATCAAATAGTTATTTATTTGGGTAATTGTTATACATAGAGCGACCTTTCGTGGAATATACGAACCATTAATATATGTTCCGCTATACAGTACAGCTGCATCACAACCAACATTGCATACATTTCAAAGAAACATGGCGAATTATTTAGAATAAAAATGTGAACACATTTTAATCTTCCAACGAGATAATTGGATGATTATTTCTTTTTATATGACGAGTATATTCAAACACCATATGTGTATACTTATATATATTTTTAATTACAGAATTTAACATCATATAACATTGATTGTCGTCAATGAATTATGTTTTTAGTAAACATTGCGCATATTTTAAGTCGATCATTGTAGTTTTAGCTCGAATTCACATACACACTCGCGCATATATATATAGTTTCATAATATCAATGTAGTAACAAATCCTGTACAATTTGATCTCAGCAGTAAATCATCATAAAATCATAAACTATATCTACCAGCTACCTACCACTCTTCTAAAAACATTTCATTATATTTATCCTAAAATATTCATTCTGGTATGTAGCATGTGACTTTTCGCGTATTCAAGTGGCTTATTTTACTCATGTATAATCGCATCATATTTAACGATATACATTTTTTAATAGAGGTATGTAAATAGAAGTTATAGCCATTTGAATTCGCGATCAGTGTGTCTCTATCACTCATACCGTAGGTCTGCCATGAGTTTACAACATTGACAGCAATCGATGCTCGGTATCGACTGCCGCGAAAAAATGTATGAAAAAAGAAAAGTGCCACCTTGCGGTCAATTGTAGAACTAAAATCGGTAGCGAGTGCGCCAATCACAAGCCTAATAGGTAGGCGAGATCGAGTATCGACTATAGATGGCGTTTATGTTGCCAACTCATGGTAGAGCTACAGTTACCATTAAAATATCTGTGGTGGTGGTCAACAGAAGGCGTCGAGGCGTGCGTCGGCGGGAGCATCGTAGGAATCACGCCGGGCGCAGCACTAACCAGTAACCTACTTTCTGACGCTATTCTGTACTGACTTAGTGTCCATGTGCCAGCGCTGTATAGGTAATCCGCTTCGCTGCTTTCTCTGTCTCTACTGTATGTGTACTGACGGTTTCAGCCAGTCACTGGTGGGTTGTGGAGTTATATTATGGTGTCGTATATGATTTGTGGTTAATAATCTGTTCAGTCTGAATATAGTACTGTTTTTCACTCGCTGCAGATTGTGTCATTAATCATTGTAAGGCTAGGGTGGTGAGCGATGTCGAACTGAGTCATAATAGCACAGAGTTTTGATATGTACGATTACAATTATAATAACTAGTTGTATACTGAAATATAGTACTTAATTATTATTGCAATTTAGGACAGAAAAAGTCATATACTAGGACGGGAATTGAACCTGTGTCTTCCGACAGTCCGTGTCAGATGCCACGCCTTGAGGCTTACCGTCCG
This sequence comes from Selenia dentaria, assembly GCA_917880725.1. NCBI lineage: Eukaryota > Metazoa > Arthropoda > Insecta > Lepidoptera > Geometridae > Selenia > Selenia dentaria. The sequence goes on along the minus strand of OU862889.1, from coordinate 14,768,074 downwards.
ATTCTAATCTAATTTTAACCGTCGTATGGGGACGGAGCGACATCTATTGCTTGACAGCATTTTCAAAGTAGTTCGCTCTGAAATTACAATGTTTGGTATCGCTAAGGCGTTATAGTGCTATAAGAATAATTAAAAAAATAATTACTATTTATGATAACATAGTACTGACTCAAATAATAAGAACCAAATTATACACTTTCGATACTGCTTATCCATATCAATAATGCGCAGCACTGATTCCGACCATATGACCCATGAGTGGGAAAGAGGCGAAATACTCTCTGCACCGCTTCTACGTTTTACGACCCAGCGAGTGAAAAACAGTACAATAACTAGAATTGTCACTGTGTGTAGAGTTCAATTATGCTTGGATTTGTCATGTACGTTTCTTTTACGGAAATGTTCAAAAATATACATACATACTAACATACTACAACAATATTTGTGCGCATGAGGTACTTTGGGACGGGGAAAGAACCTAACAATAGCTAACGTTGATTGTCTTACAATTTCGTAGTTTTTTTTCTAGTTTTTAGAATCCGAATTTGTCTTCTAGTTTTGAGGTGTGTATTATTAGCCGTTAGGTATTTGTAACGGAGCACGAGTGTAGGCAAATTGCACAAAATCGAGAAACGTAAGTTTTGAGTCTTTCTCATCAAACGCATTAGAAATGTTTAGTGATGTGTATCCACCGCTTTACTAGAATGTGACTTACGGCCGGTTTCAATAATCTATCTGTCCACAGTTTACTACGGACTGTGTTCTTACTACTGATAGAAATTAGACATCACATCCATACAAATAGTCCGACCATAGTCCATATAAATAAACCGACGATAGATAGGTTATTAAAACCGGCCGTTAGACAGACCAGTGATTTGATAACTGACTTATATGTGACTATGCCTTGACTCTGATTACATGAATAAAAATGTGCAACCTAAAATATCTATATAAGGCTTTTGATAATTAGTGAACAATATTGAAAAGGGTGGTTTGGAATGGATAACTCATAAATGTGAAAGATATAAAAATATATTTCTTATCTTATTATGAAGTCATACATTCACAGCTCCGGCTGTGAATAAATTCAAGAACCCTAATTGTGCAACTGAACGCACGACGGCGCCGCTACATCACAGAATAGATAGCAGAAATTAGCGAGACATACCTACCCACTTAGAATAGGTACAACGACGTACGAACCTACCTACACTCGAATGTTTACGCAGCTGATATGCATGCCTAAACCTATACGATCGCGGGCCTGGACGGGCAACAAATATAAAGTAATTATCTATTCCAAACCATCCCATTTAATCGTTCAGTAATAATTATCAAAGACCTTATATAATTAACTTGCGAAATGGCAAATAATATTGTACGAGTCCATTTATAAAGGAAAAGATAGGGATACACTGTAGAGATGCTTGTGTTGTTATCGAGACGATCGGGTATGCAAATTTTGTTTATAAACCTTGTACGAGCGAGGTTCTCCTCAAGTACATATGCGTGGAGCTTGTACATATGAACCGGCTGGTACCGGCTTACTATATATAATTCTCTTTAAATGTTATGTGTATTAAATAGTAATGTAATATTTGCGATAGCGAAATTAATTTTTTTTTAAATAAGGTAAGTTTAGTACATATTAATTATTGAGAACCCGTAAAATCTAGAGTAGAAAGGACTTATAGGCAAACTTTCATAAACTGCTGGTTATTCTAATTCACACGGAAACGATTCGGAGACAGAAACGGCCTATCCGTCTCTGTCATCTACATTCAGGATGACAGAGACGGATATGCCGTTTCAGTCTCCGAATCGTTTCCGAGTGAATTAGAATAACGGGCCTGGTATAATTTTTAGACTCGTGTTTGTACCATACGATTTTGCATGTTTAAAATTTGCCTAATATTGTGAATAGCTTAAACATTATATATATATATATATATATATATATATATATATATATATATATATATATATATATATATATATATATATTGTGGCATGCAAGTCATAACCGAGCTTTTGAAAAGTGTATATATAAAATTGCCATTTTTATGAAGGTGATTTTGATACGTAGTATATAGATGATGTAGATAGATGGGGTCGAATTTCGAATGTCGCCGATGAATGATTTTGATACCACTGGTGACTACGAGATTGCCGGTTGCGATTAAAATCATATTAACGAAAATCATCTTTTTAATGACACTATAACCACAACTAGATCAATTTTAGGAATATTAATAATCGACCCGCAGGGCTATTATGTATCTCAGTTGCTAACAAATGTTGATTGAAATCTGGAAAAATGTCGGCCCTGTGTCAGTTTTGGCAACTCCAGTAAGCAAAAATGTTAGTAATTTGATCACTGAAGCTGACAAAAGTGACATAGAGCGGCCATTTTTTCAGATTTCAATCCAAATTTGTTAGCAACTGAGATACATAATAGCCCAGCGGGTGATATTTTTGTGCAATGCAGTATAACTTATACGCTAGATGGCGTTCTTAAAAGGTTAAAGAACTTGTTGAAAAGGTTAGAAAACAGAGCACTTTTTAACTTTGAAGTTATTTATTTTTTGCTTTAAATAATGAATTACATGTTATGGAATAGTACAACGTGATTACAGACACTAGTGGCGTAATCATAAGTATGATGTTTACGCCACTTTATTCACGATGGCATTGAAAATTCGATCCCCTGGTAATTTTAGATCTAGTCACATTTTTCATAATACATATTTATATTTTACAGGCTCAATGTTGCGAGATCATCCTTTAACTCCAGGTGTGTACATAATTCTAATGTTATATGTATTACTAGCTGTTGCCTCCGAGTTCGTCTGCGTGGAATTTAACACAATTTTTTGGCTTTCCTAAGCCAAAAAATTGTGTTAAATTCCGCACGCAAGGGTTCCTACCCTTGCGTCCCGGGAACTCCCAAAATTTCCTCACAATCAAATTAATGTTTAAGGAACGCATAGAGGACAAACATATAAACATTGATTTTTATATATCTATATTATATGTATAAGATTTATGTATACTTTTCATCATCATATCCATCCCTCTCTAATACTTTTTTCCAATCTGTCATAAATTAATTGTTAATACCGATGTGACCGTGTCCTATTAATATGCTTTAAGAATCATGTCTAACTCAACCTCAACAAAAGAAAACCTCCGGGAAGAGGGCTTCATTAAGTAACTTTGATTTTGCATAACTTCATTCAAGAAAGAGTAGTGATCACTAGATGATATATATAATTTTTAAAATTGAATTTCTTCAACCATTAATTAATAAAAGGTTTATATTCAATATCATATAAGTCCTCCCCTGGCTCGAACACATGCGGTGATCCTCCTGGGCATGCTGAGAATCAAGTTATCCAGCATTTCTTAAGGTAACCTATCCCATTCTTGAATAGCAGTTTCCCTGAGCTCTAGCACTGGGGATGTGGCTGACGGATCCAAACAGCTCGCCTAAGAGCTTCCCACGCGTGCTCTATTGGGTTTAAGGTTTTTTTGATGTGTGTATGTGGGGGATCGGATCCCCACCAGACCAGATCTAGTCCAAACTCGGTGTCTATTTACAGTGAAGTTGAGTCGTCAATTAGGTATACGAAAAAAATACTATATTTTATTCTTTCAAAACCTTTCATTCCGCGAACTTTTTGACCGCCTCTGGTAGTATGGATATGGATTTTAGGACTTGATGACACAAGTTATGACTAAATTATAAAAAAAGATTACATATATTAGCTTCCACCCGCGAGCTATAAATCTAAAAGCAATGGATGGATTATTTGTAGATCCGCTCATTTCCGCTCTATGATCTGTGATAAACAATGTAGCAATTTGCTCCATATGCTAGATGAGGAACAGGGACTTTCTTCTAGATCACTGTTTTATGGCATAGATCATGATTATTTCTTTGATATTATTATGACCTTATTATATATGTAATTCGTAAATAATAACTATTGTTTCAGAGGACTGTGAAACCTAAGGCTAGCTCGAATAGGCCACACGCCTCGGAGAAACGTGATACGACGAGCAGGGTCCCATGTCCACACGTTACGAAGCGTTCTTACCTCGGATGCTCACATTTGTGCCAGATAGAATTTTAAAACTTTTAAACAGTAAATTAGTTACTGATTAGTATTTCTAACCTTGTATTCGAATAAATCAGCATTTAAGTTAATAAGTTAGTAAAACATAAAGAACTAATATTGAACTAAAACACTCATATTAAAAATAGATAAGTTTTATATAGTTGTAAAAATCATTTATTTGTATTTACTGTGATTGATCTAGTATTTGCTGTTATGTTATTTTATTTAATCCTTTTAAAGCTTCAACAAGAATGCACTTTGTATGGCAGCGTAATAAAAACAATTAGTGTTATCTCTGTCGCACAACATATTGCTGTCGCGCTCGCTTACGGTAGCGATAGTTTTTCTCTTTCTTACGATCTATCGCTACCGACGCTGGTAACAAAATTCTGACGTTCCAACCTTATTTAACTTTAGAGAGATAAAGTGTCTTATTAATATAAGTTGATACCAATTGCATTCTTGATGGAATGCTGACGATACTTTTATGCTGCTTATATTATTGTTTCGGTCTAAGTATAAAACTTATTTGTTATCACATTATCTTTATTTGTTAACACAGTGAAATCTTAAACTTTTAATTTTGCCATATAAAACTTGCCATCACATAATATGTAAAAGTCCCATTGTCATTTAAAGGTATTTCTTACAAATTAATTCAAATCACATCTTTGATACTTATTAGGTCTAGATTTCGCTGGTCGCAGAACGAATAATGGAATTGAAAGAAAGAAATTAATGAGGCAGGCGTTCGTGTGTATGAAATACAGCGATAGAAAGAGAGATGGTTCATGCTTTTAGTTTTCAGCGTAAGCAGATAGATATTCCTGCGATGCTAGGCAGCAAAGACATTGGTTTTACCTAGTCATATTTTAAAAGGCCTATGTTTTACGCACAAATGATATTGTTATAATTACAAACATGACGTATAGATATATCTTCCAATTTACATTCCTTTATGAATTTTAAGTAAAAGTCTATGTAGTATTTTGGAATTATTGAACAAGTGTGATTGACTACAAAATAAAGTTCAAAACATGAAGTGAATTTTAGAATAGTACTTGTGCAGTGATGTAAGGTTCAATTTTAAGGTAATTCGGTAAATTTAGAAAGCGCCCTATGAAATAAGTGTTCACTAGAGTAAATATTTATGAAGAAATAACATTACAATTCTTTTTGTCTCTTATTAAGGCTGTCTTTTACCGGATTTCATGTATCAAAGTATGATTAACTAAAGTAGACGTATATTGATATTGCTAAATTATTTCATAGTATTTTTATATTCATTCCAATTTATTTGGTTTATTAGCCTTTTGGTACCAGACTGATTTTACGGTACTTTTATTTTATGGTGCAATGTATGTCTAGAGCGTTGTGATAATCTGTTTAAATTTACGTATAGTATAATAAAGCGATGAAATGTATTTTTGTGTATTTATTTGCGTTACCCCTAATTTATCTACACTGACGATATTATCTATGTCTTGTCACATCAATCACATCAATTGTGTATGTATTACAAAACTTGATAGGTAATATAAAGTCTTATATTGGTAATCTTGCCAAAATATATTTAAACACTTAGTACAATATCTAGGTTTAATATTTTGATATCACATGCTCTTAAAGTGGCTCTTATTACATCGTTTTCAGGTTCGGAATCCAAGATTTCAAACACATGTGCATTTTATTTTACCAATTCCGCACAGCAGGCCTAGACAAAAGATGTTTCTGTTATAATTAACGCCAAACGACAACTTCAATATGTATGGCGTTGACTTTACCTGTGGAAAGTTCACGTGACGTCGCGCTAAGTTCCTAGACACATTTTTGTGTGTAGCGTGTGCGGAAACACGCCTGTTTGAATTTTGTCTACGCCTGCAAGTACGTTATAGAATTATCCCGAATAAATTAAATTTGTATCTCGTTGCAAGTTAGTGTAAATGAAATAATCTTAATTTACCCGGGTAATACTTTTGTTTTTAAACGACTTTATTTAGTTTGACTTGTTAATATACCTAAACCTAACAGTTTTATGGGAGTTGATGAAAAAAGTACCTAAACATTTTCTATAAATAAATTGTATTAACTATGAATAAAAAATATTTAATTTTGTCTAATTGTTCATAATTCACATTAAATAATGATGATGATTGACGTAAATGTACGTACGTTTCATTCATAAATCTTTTGTTTTAATTATCACGGTATAGAAACGGTTATTAGGATACGATAATAATAAAAGTCTATTATTTCCTCTCATGTGTGATAAAATAGTAGTTTATGCAACTGTCATATAATGAAGTTTAATATAATGAACACTCGTTACTATTATGAAACTCGCTGCGCTCGTTTCATAAACTCACACTCGTGTTTTAATACCCATGTTATATGCAGTTGCATACACTACTTTATCTTCACTAATGCAATTAATCAAACAACAAGAGTAAAAGCTGACAATAGTTTATTTATAATAATTGTTCAAATTTTGGATGGTACAATTTTGAAAGTTAATGTTAATTATTGATCCAGCAGCTGTAGCGGTCGCGGGGCAAGCAGTAGAGCTCGTAGACGGAGTCGGAATATTTATAATTACTTCATTCGTCTTGTTTTCTATACTGTTCAAGATCGTATTTGAGACTTGAATTTTATTCATTAAAGACTCATCAATGTAGCTTTCAGCCACAGTAGAAGACTTCCACCCCCCGTGTCGTTTCAGTGCGGTCAAATCACCACCACTATCTATGAGAAGGGTCGCCGAGGTGCGCCGGAAGCAATGCCCCGTGTACAACGCTGGGTTAGGCAGATTCAAAAAACTTGCGATAGTTTTTCCCAGAGCACCAAATTTATTAATACCAATTCTTTGGTCGACGCACTTCCCCGATCTATAGCTCAAGAAAAAGGCAGGGTTTCGACAGGGGGTGGGTCGAAGTTCCATGTATTTTTTACATACGGCATAGCAGTTGCACGTCACAACGAAAGAACGATCTATTTTCGTTTTTGTTTTCGAAACTTTCACCATGATTGTACTGTCGTCTATGTTAGAGACTTCATCGAACTGGATGTTGTATAGCTCTTGCCTTCGGCATGCCCCCATTATGCCGAAGATTAGTGCAACCTGTAACAATAAACGATATAATAAGCTTGAGGTACATAGCCAAGGCAAAAACTATGATTTATGAAGTAGTAAAGTGTAGGTACCTACTACCAAATTTATACACAAAGCGCTTAAACGGAGTGTCTAGATAACTTGCGTGTGTAGTACGTAAGTACTAGGTAGATTAAATAACAGAACTAAAATACACTTACCTTTTCAAAAAGATACAAAATATCTGGTGAATCTTCCAGGAACATCTTTATTTGACCTGATGTAAACGTCAAGGACTTTTTTCCTTGTGTCCTTCTGAACTGCGTTTCAGGAACGCTTATGACCTTTGAATTCTTCGTGATATCAATATTGTTGTAGATACTCAGTGTGGACTTGAGCATAGAATATTTAGCCCACATAGAAGATGGTTTGAATTTGTCGGAGAGGTCTTTGAGATACGCAAGAATGACATTTTCAGAAAATGATGTAGTTTTCTTTTCGGTCTTCCATGCCAAAAAGTTATTATATTCTTTTTTATATAATTTTCTAGATTTTTCTGGCAAAAGATTGTGAGTTACTTTTGTTGCCAATTCTAGAATATCCGGAGGCGTACAAATATCATCGTCGCTATCCATTTTTAACTTTTTATTTGTATTTTAAAAACAAAACAAACATTAAATTCACGCGTATTTATTGTCACAGTGAACTTGCCGCCATTAAAATGCAGCTGCGCGCGCAGGGCCAATCAGGAGCGAGCGCGCGCTGTTCTTTTTTTATTTAATTGGCACAAGATCTTACCAAAGAGTTTTGTGTATGTAAGTTTAGTAGTTTCGACGAAGTTTTCACGTATAACCCAACTGTTTTCAAAAGCCAGCCTAATATCAAAATTTTATACAACTTGTATGAGGATTTTGACATAAGGCTCGCCACGTTAATTGGTCGCGTTTTATTGATGTTATAATGAGATTTTACGATATCGATGTGGATATTATACCATCATGTGAAATTGCTTAAATTGAGTGTTTTGTTGTCTGTTCTATAACAGTAGTAATTATAAGTCAAGTATTGGAAACATAAGGAGAATGTTACAACATTAGTGTAGATAAAACTTAGTATGACACGCGTGTGGGATGTTGATCAGCACCCAATTGTGTCATAATGTCTACCTACTATAACGAATTAGTTCAAGGGCACAGTACAACCAATACTGAATACTTGTTTTCTTGCTTGTTCCCACAACTACGGAATATATTTTTTTCATCTCAGTCCAGAAGTAGAACCTAGATCCCGCCTGTTTCATTTTCTGTCGGTACTACTCAAGCCGAAATAAGATAAACTTCTTACTAAGATCCGCTTTGTAAGAAATATTTAACAAAAATAAATTCGATCCTCGGACACCATGTATGCTAGGCCAGAGGCCAGAGGTTAATATAGCTGAATTAAATATGTAAAAATTGAATGACGTAATTACTAACCTATCTCGGGCAAAAACATTAAACGGACTAGGGCAGTCATTATATAGGTACGACGACGAGCGAAGCGAGAAGTGTTTAGGTTATTTTAGACTACAACGCGCAATCCGAGTGAGCGAAGTGAGCGTGCCGCGGCAGCGACCGGCGATGCACCAGAATAGAATCGCTCTTTCGAGATTACTCGCAGAATCAATTTATCACATTGCCTGGCTAGAAGTAGGGAAGTATTCATACTGTCCGGTCGTTACGGGGACAACGGGAAATAAATTTAATCACGTCCCGCTGTCCCCGTCCCCCGACATGGCGTACGGGGACAATGGGAATACACCAAACTCTCCATTCCATATACGTTGACCCGTTGTGCATGGAAAAACATACATACACACTTACCTGCTAGAGAATGATGAGTAAAATTGAATAGATGCCGTTATTGGTAACCGAGGTATACGCCATGCCCCTTGGTACGTACCACCAATAGCAATAGCAAAAAGCTGCCTACGGCTGAGATGATGCCATGTCTGGGTCACTTACGTAACAGGTAACTACCAAAAAACAGTGAAAATACATTCATAGTCAGTTTTCATATATTTGAGAACAATAAAAATATATTTACAATCTTAATAGATTACAAGGAAAAATGAAAAATTATCACTGCCCTAGTTACTTACTATATTCTTATTCCTAACATGTAATATTTCATACATGCTTACTGAGATACGATTTAAAAATAATAAGTTACAAATTCGTAGCTTCATTTCATTATGAATGGCATGTGAACCATTAAATTTAAAAACAAATGAGACATAACCAATTTCTGTTCTTTTTATAGTTTGTTTCTAAACATGTATACTTTTTAATCTGGTATTGGGCTGGGCACCATTGTTCAGTCTACTTTCGAAATGGAGTAAAATCTCTATAGAATGCGTGCAAACCCGTCTTCGATAATTAATTGATAAATAATTAACTAGTACACAAAATAATGTTACATAGAGCCCAAAATACAATTTTAATTTAAATGCAAAGTCCTACGTTTTCACATTCCGGACTCTGGCAGACGTACCATTGTACATTTTGGGTTCTAGTTATTATAGGTTTTTTATGGGAAGCTATTTTAAGTCTTAAATTCACTTATGTCTACCTGTCTGTTATGTTAGGTGATAAATATGTAGGAAACATGTAGGAAATAAATGCTGGAGCTGTATTACAACTGTTGATTCGATATATAGAAATTTGAAAATGGAGGTACGTAAAGGTATTCCTACATTTTCAAATTTCTCTATTACTCTCAAGAATCAGTGGAGACATGCGGAGTAGCGGCCTTCCTTCGATCAATTAACAGTGCAACAATTAAAGCCTCGAGGTTGAGGCTCAGTTTTCAATCAAAAATATTTTGATGCCTACGTTATCGCGTTCTTGATAAAAACGCTGTTTAGTGACTTGTTCTCTTTTCCATATGTCCGGCTTATATAGAATTTACGAAATATTCAAAACGGTGGCGGTCAAGCAACACAAGTGCGCCGTGACAACTCTTGACCAGCCAATAATGGAAAATGTACTTGCTGTAACGTAGTATCCAAGATTGCAAATCAGTTCGAGCAGGCACACGCGCCATTTTCGATTATATATCTCTTGCGTAGCCACTCCATGTCTATTTTTTTGGGCGTGTGAGATTGATTTGATAAGCATGTGATAGTAATCAAACTATTCAAAAATTGGGTTTTAGAGTCTTACTTGTTTGATGGTAATGTGTAGCTTAAATTAATGTGTCAAAATCCAAAATAACACAGAAAGTATATACCATTGTTCGAATGAAGAGTTCAAAACCCATATACTTAGAACTACTAATGGTTAATGTACTCCAATATTAGTATTGACAACTTAAATAAAAAGTTCTTGGTGTTAGATTAGAATAGACCACAATCTTCGGCAATCACGTCGGTATTTTTTAGTATATGGTATTAATTTTTCCACACATGTAAAAAAAAAAATACGTTTCATACATGTGCGGCATGCACTTCCACACTTGCATTACAATGAATTGCTTATTTCTCAATGAAAAAATATAAGGTTTTCCTTCTTATAGTAAACATAATTACATTATACTCAAGTCATTTAAATATGTCAACCTTTTGTCATTACCTTTACTAAAAGCCACTATCACTTCCATTCAGTTCATCTTAACACTATTGAAACATTTGACATTATAAGATTAAAACAAAAAAATGTTCGAAGCGTTAGAATAATCTTGTTAAAAGATCTAGCTAGCATACTGACACTGAGCGATTAAAGGATGTTGATATCAAGTGTTAAATTTATGAGCATTTATGTAAGACTACAACTACAAATGATATTGAAATATGAAAAGAAAACATATATAACTCTCTTGCAAAATAGAATCTTTCACAGTTTATATAGTTTTTGATGTCATAAGTAGCTAGTGCTGACACTTTAGTTGAAAAATGTAACAACTAAAAAAATAATAAAAATAATTGTAAACTACAAATATGCGATTGTCCGATAGACATTGAATAGCTGAAATATTTATTCATTTATACTGATTTTAAACTAATTTTGAATAATAGTTTACCAACAAGTCAAAATTTCAACAATCACCATGCGTTTTTTGTTAACATATTCCTAAACAAATATTGCAATTATATTGGCGACATCACTAACTCATAATTAGAATTTCCAAAAAAAAATTCACTGTAGCTATTACGGACATGCATTCATCATTATGATTATGTCGAAAATAACGCATCAATATAATGGATATTGGATGAAAAAAATACGTGTATTTGATGAAACTTCACTACAAAAATAATAATTACTCTCACTTATTCAAATTAGGCAGTAAAATTCAACAGACTCAGAAATGACATGATTGTGCTACCCTGCAAAGAGTTGTTTAAGCAAATAGGAAATCTGAATTATACTTTGAAAAAGTTAGACTATCACTTATGCCTCTTTTTGATAAATAATCAAATCAATGCTTGAACATGGCATAAGACTCAAACATGTAATTTTTAACCATTTTAGCAAAGAATTTGTAAACCAGATATCGTAAAATGCCTTAGCAAGTGTTTACAATTAGTGCCCTAAGTATAGTTCTAATTATAATATCATACTTATTTACCTAACAGTATCCATGGAACACAAAGCCGTTCTATCCGATATGCGAGAACACGCAAACAATACCAAATGTCTAGAACATGAAAATCTTTCGGTTTTTAAAAAACTCTTCAAACGTTAATGTTATACAAGTGTTAAGGATGTTACATATATAAAAATATTGCCTACAAATAATTATTAACTAAAATGCGCGTTATAATAAATCTAAAACTAGGAATATCTCGAGACTCTGTGCTTGTATAAAAATGATAACAAAAAGCATCATATTTTTAATAACACAACGTTATATATTTACCTATTGCTTGAATTTTTACAAAACTGGTTTTTGTGATTCATTTTACATGTTGAGTAGAACCCAATCCGATAGTAAAATAATCTCAATATTTGTCATGAACGTGTCCTTTTTCACTTTTCCAATAACTCGCATAATGCAACGAGAAATGTACAAGAAAGTTGTTGTTTTAACTTTGTAGCTTCATCAAGCACTTGCACCTGCTATCCATCGAGGAAAGTCTGACTGAGCACTATTATACTCATCAGGGATTTGGCGGAATATCTTTCTTTGGTTCCTCTACGCTGCCGATATTCTTCATGTCATCCTTAGATTCATCAGCTGAAAATAACAACACAATGCATTAGTTACATGAATTATAAGTTATAAATGGCAGAGAAAAATAATGGCATCAAGGCATAATAATAATAATGGCATCATCAATAAAAAAATTGTTTTTATATTAAAATTAAACAACATTTAACAGTTTCAGTAACAGAATTGGTGGTTTGTTTATAGTTCCACATTTTTTTTAATTTGATTGGCACTACTGTTTTCCATTTTGGCACGGAGTTAAAGCCGCTATTTAGATTAAATACAGTGCTGTTTTAGTTAGTCTAATGTGCATTGCTAATTTCACAATGGAAAATAACATCGAACTGAGAGTTTGCCTTAAATTTTGCATTGCCAATGCAGTTTCGTGTTTGGAGTCACAGACAGAAAATGTTACAGAAGGCTATCAATGTCTTCAACTGAAGTTGGCATCGCAAAATTGAAGAAAATAGTGACTGAAAATCCTCATGCAAGTTTGAGAGAGATAGCCGCTGAACTTTCTGGGTTTCACAAGTCAATCTGTACCATTTTAAATAATCACTTGAGTATGAAATATGTTGCTGCTTGACTAGTCCTGAATTTTCTTCAAAAAGTCAATCACGCTGAGGACATTCTACAATGAGTCAATCCGACCCAACATTCATGCAACGCTTTGTAACCGGTGACGAGACGTGGGTTTACGAGTTTGGTAAGCAAACTAGTTAACACGCTTAGGAGTGGCGCCTTGCATGTGAACCGAAACAGACAAAACCACGCCAAAGTCGAACAAAAGTCAAAGCCACGTTGCCCGTTTTCTTTGACTATCGCGGTCCAGATTTGTGGAAGGAATATTCTTGGGTTTTGCATCACTACAATGCGCCTTTGCACGAGGCCATCATTGTGAACGAATTTATGATCAATAACTCAACAAATATCATCAAGCAATCACCTTATTAATCAGATATGGCTCCAGCCAACTTCTTTCTTTTTCCTAAAAACAAATTACTACTTAATGGCACCCGTTTTCATTCGGTAGAAGACAAAGGAGAATTCGCGGCAAAAACTGAATTAAAATCAGAAAAAAAAAAACATTTTAAAAATGTTTTGATGATGATGTAAGTGTATCGGTTCTGAAGAACCATACTTTGCAGGCTATAAAATAAATGTGGCGGATTATCAAACGTTTTATGTATTATTGATCTTTTCCCTGTACTTTCTTGACAGAGTAGTACTTCCTATTTGCATTTTATGCGAGAGGTTGAGCGGCGCACACTGCATCTCCGCCATAAGCATTTTTCATGCGGAAGTGTCACTAAGTATTTCTTTTCATATCGTTTTAATATCTTATAAAAAATGTGGTAGTTGCGTTAAATGTGGTAGTTGCAAGACGCCCTAAGTAAGTGCAATTTTTTCGGCAATAATTACCCCCATTGTATACCTACCAAAAAAGTACTGTGACATAGAGCAGTAATATTGGGTTAGTCTAATGCTCTGGATATACTACTTGCTCGAGTAAGAGCAGTAAGAAGTATATAAGTAAGAAAATAATAATAATACAATACCTTTGGTATCGTCCTTGATCTGCGAGGTGTTTTCCTTGTCGAGACGCGGCCGTTTACGCGGCTGCGGGTTGGTGCGATAGGAGCGGTTGTCGCGCCGTCCGCCTTCATTCTCATCTTCGGAGTCAGACAGCTCGCCATCGCCAGTAATGCGTTTGTCCTGACAAATAACTTACTGTTACAAACATTCTAGGTCATAAAGGTTTGCAGGAATGTTGAACAACACATGTAAGATGAGTTTTTCAGTGTAGCAACAATTAATATTATATACAATTAAAATTACAACAATTAGAAATATAAATGCGAAAGTAATTCTCTTTTTATATTAATTAGTTTGGTCGTTAATTTTGTTTTTTTTTTTATCTCAACCCTGGTAAAACTATGGCGTGCAGCTAGTATTCTATCGAATACAATTGGCAAAGACTATTCATTTTAGGCCACTGCAAATATTGTTGAATTGAAAGTACCAATGCGATAACGTGCGTGTGCTGCTGTGGTTGTTACAATCAGCACTTCATTTGATAAGGCAGTAACAGGCATATTTTTGGTTTATTATTGATGTGCTATGAAGTTTAAAAAGACAACCTGATCATTTTACAAAAAAAGTGTTATAATATTATATAAATATAAATATTTCACACTATTTAGATATATATGACACTGGAAAAAATTGGGGTGTGTTGAAATTAATTATTGATTTTTCACACACACAGGCCACAGTTTATAGTGTCACAGTTAATAAGATCTTAAAAGTTTATATCTTATTATGTGTAGAGAAGTCGCATAACTACACGACATATGGTGATGACAATATGATGTAAGTTCCTTACAAAGTCGATATTTAAAAAACAAAACAGTTGTGTTGTTGTATAAACACAAGAGTATACCTTTTCGCTTTGTGGTAGTCTTTCATCTTTGTCGATTTTATCTTCATCATCAGATTCGTCATTGACGGCATCCTCCGGAATTGCTTGAACCTAGAAGATAAAACAGAGTTAAAACTACCAGTTTCTCTAGTCACTAGAGTCTAGTGATATGTATCCCTACACAGGTATATTAAATCCAGATAAGAAGTGATTCATTGGTACTGCCACCTGCTGTGTAACATGTTACTGAATTTAAGGTAGGGTATTGGCAACTATCCCAAGCATTATTTATAATAGCAAGTAATAAACTGGTCGTAACGCAAGCATGTTTTAATTCGGACCTGCTGACGCAATATATTAATATTTTATGTATGTTAACTTGTGAACTACTTTAAAATTAAAACATTTTGGACCTAACTGGAACATCATCGCCAAAATCGATGAATTCAGTTATATAATTTAAATTGTAAGTGCCATTTAGACAATTGATCATATAATACAGATACAATGGTAAATGTTTCCCAGATTTTTAACCGAGTGCTTATAGCACACACTACTCCTCTAACTACACCTAATAACTGTTGACTTACAAAGCAACTGCAGGACTGACTGACATACCGTATACGGTATGTCAGTCAGTCCTGCAGTTGCTTTGTTTATTAGGTCATATCGCTGGAGGAATTATCTCACACCATTCTTTTTTTTTTCAAATAGTTCCTACTACCAGTTTCTGGATCCAGCATCAGGTTACCAGCTAGAAAAAAGGTATCGCGAAGACGATTCATACGATCCCAAACACGGTGTGTGTCAACTATTAACCATCACATATTCAAATTCAAATTCAAAATTCAAATAGTTTATTTGCCAGAATACAAGCCTTAAAATTAACATTATTAGTTGTTGTGCAAATGTGCTGCGTCTGTATTCAGCCTGCAAGCAGAAATTATTTTTTTTTATACCGAACTGGGTAGCACTTGACCACTATCTCACCTGATGCTAAGTGATGATGCGATCGATGATGGAGCGCGCTTACCCAGAAGATACCTATGCACTCGTGTTTTGAAGACCCCCATATCGTACTTAACCGGAAACACCGACTCAGGGAGGGTGTTCCATTCCCTAGTGGTTCGTATGATAAACGAAGAAGTAAATCGCTTCGTACGGGTAAATGGAATATCCACCATAAAGCGGTGGCGCTTCTGAGTATCTCTGTATGTCCGATTATAGAATGGGGATGGCGGAATCAAATTGTGAAGTTCCATTGCACTTTTATGTAGGCAAGCCGCATACTAGGTGTGGTGGTTTATGGCCTACATGCCTCCTTCAGAGAGCAAAGGAAATGCCCTAACTATGTGAAAACACACGTTTGTAATATAAAAAATAAGCTAATAAAATATTTCTATTTTTTTAACCCTTACGCATCCATTGTCATTAGTTTCATTCATAACTCTTTTGTGAGCATACAGGATGGCGATTCATTACAGTGTTACTGTTATTTTATTGCACACTTTTACATGCATTTACATTTTCATTGCATTTTTGCAGCCCAGTAACTGCTCCATACGCGTATGCATGCTGATGAAGCAGGTACTTGAAGTGAATGAAAGAAGGATAAAGCTTATATCCAAGAACAGTTTTATTAACAATGTGATAATAATGTAAAATTTTACCTGGACACCAGGTGCATGTGGCAACATCCTCAAATTTTCAAACAGTCTATTTTTAATCTTCTCCAAATATTCAGGTGTGTTCTGATTGGACATGTTGCTAGGCGATATGTGCAGTTTGAAGTCTGGACCGAAGTATTCGAAGTAATCATTGTACGGGAGCTCATTCGCGATCTCGACGCCGAGAGCGACGGACGTCTCGTACGTCCAGCAACGAGATACGTTACGAATTGTGTAGCTATAAGAGAAACATGAAAGTTAGAATGACATTACGATATTTCTGATGGTAAAAATGCCTTAGCAGATATTGCTATGATAAAAAGGACTAGAACTAACTTGTATAAACCAAAGACTTCAGAATCTTCTCAACTTATTATTTTACTTTTTATTATTATTTCACACACATATACGCAACATTGATGGTGCTTGATTGATTATTTTTAAAGTAAAATATTTTTAAACCAATATTTATGAATGCATGCACCATTGACAAATATGGCTATGATAAAAAATCTTCAAACTAACTTGTTTTAGCCAGACACAGACTTCAGAAACTTCTTAGCTTAATATTTAACTTTTTATTATTATCTCATAGCATATATGCAACACTGATGGTGCATTGCAACTTTTAAAAGTAAACTGCTATTTAAAAAAATATCTATGCTGCATGCTTTCATAGAATTGTGGAGTATCCAGATTTATAAAGATTATGTAAATGAGATGTTTTACCCCCCGCCGCCAACGAGCAAGAACGGTAGCCCAAATCTCTTCACAAGCTCCACACAGCGTCCGTGACCGCGCACAGTCAAGTTGAAGCATCCGAGTCTGTCACCTGATAAAGATATGCAATAATTTTATACAGTTTTCAAAGGTGTCTTGTGGAAGAAATCTTGAGAAAATAAGCCTTTCATAAATGTAAAAAGATCAAACCAATATAAACTTGCAAGTTAGAAAACTCTTAACACTAGTTCTTGGTTTAGAATAAACAACAATAATCATTAGAGTTTGAAATCTATTGGGAGAATCACATATAATAATATAAAGATACTGGCTGCACTCACTCGTATGTCGGTTTAAGTGCGACGTTTCTAATGTATAAGTATAAAACATTCTTCTTCAGGGAGTGTTCGCGCTTAGAAAACTGTCTGATGCAATCTCTAAGTTTGAACACCCCCTGAAGAAGAATGTCTTTACGTTCGAAATATCTACTAACACCGACATAATACCAAGTGAATGCAGCCTGTATCTTTATATTATTATAGCAATAATAATTACAATGGATTGGGTTGGTGCCAATGATTGATGCATCCATTTCAAAGAGTGAATTAAAATTGGCTGTTTTATTCTAATTATGTATTCATAGTAGTAATATTTCTTCTCTGGCTGTACCAATTTGCCATCAAAATAGTTTAAGGCATATCAGAGTTGTACAAAAACATTTGCTACAGCATTTACAATACATGTTATTAGTGCTAATATTGCAGCTTATTTATTAATATCATATTATATTTATTATCTTAGTAGAATTTCAATTAAAAAGAGAGTTGAATTATACATAGTATATTTATCGTACTAATATTATACGCGTAAGTTTGTATGTATGGATGTTTGTTACCCTTTCACACAAAAACTATAGAATGGATTTTAATGAAATTGGGTATGTGGATAGATTAAGCACTTGAATAACATCATCATCATCTCAGCCGTAGGACGTCCACTGCTAAACATATGCATCCTCCATAATTTTCTAAAAGGACCGCTTGGACGCGGCCTGCATCCAACGTCGTCGTGCGACCTTTATCAGTTCGTCTGTCCATCGTGTCGGTGGACGACTTATGCTGCGCTTGCCGGTCCGTGGTCTCCATTCCAGAACCTTCCGGCCCCATCGGCCATCTGTTCTGCGTGCTATGTGCCCTGCCCACTGCACCCATGAATAACATATAGGATACTTATTCATCATCATCATTATCATCCATCACCAAGCGGGTGTCACCGCAGGGCGCAGCTAGTATTATATGTATAGTTCTTAATGAAAGGGAGGACTCACCAGTAAGAGAATCAGCCCCACATTGTAAGACGACCGCGCTTGGTTGGAAAGTTTCCATCACTTTAGAGATGATGGGCACGAAGATCGACTCGTACGACTCGTCATCCATCCCGTCTCGGAGGGGAATGTTCACCGCGTAGTATTTGCCTTTACCAGCGCCGATGTCGCGAAGATCACCTATACAGAATTTCAAATATTTTTAAGCAACTCACTATAATACCTACATACAATAATAATTGACCGAGCGAGCAAAGCGTCTCTGCTTTAACTCTCTACCAAATTGACTTTCATCTGTCCATGTTTGTTAGATTGTATGTTGGTCTCCTCATGCACAGTAAGGCTATTATGTATCTCAGTTGCTAACAAAAGTTGATTGAAATTGAAAAAAATGGCCCCTCTGTGTCACTTTTGTCAGCTTCAGTCATCAACTTCCTAACATTTTTGGTTACTGGAGTTGTCAAAACTGACATAGAGTCGCCATTTTTCAAGATTTCAATCAAATTTTGTTAGCAACTGAGATACATAATAGCCCTGCAGGTCCCATTTTATAACTAATCTTGACGAAACTTAGTATGCCATGTTATACTATTCAATATGTTTATGTTTGTCATCGGCGATTTTTAAATGGGAAGGTACTTTTCCTAATAAGGGGGGGAAGTTTGCGGCTGCGTTATTTACTGACCGACCTTCATAAAATTTGGTAAACACATTAATTAGTCAAGTGGTTGCCGAGATAATAGGTTGTGAATATTAAAAACTAGACGATTTTGGTTATATTCCACAAGAACATTTGGTATCGTTTGCAGATAGTTCAGACTGCGAAAAATTGCCGCTGATATGACTGTGCTCGCGAGGTCTACTGTTCGCAGGACTACTAGTAATATAAGTTTAGTTAATTTTATTCATCATAATTGTAAATTAAAATTAATCGACAACGCGCCCATCTGTATCAGCTGATACATTCCAGTATAAAGTTGCCTGGCAGCAATTGTTTTCAGTGATAAGGGCGACCATTGTGACATTTGTGACATTTGTGACACTGTGATCTTTGTATTTTTTTTCACATACAATAAAAAAAATACATTGTTTACTAAATTAAAGTGACAAGTTTCCCGAGAAAGTCGGAAAAACGAGCGTAAATAGCATAATAAAATTCCATTATATCCCTTTTATATTATAAAAGACAGCAAACATTTTTAGAATTGTTACCATTAACTTATTTGTATCTTCATAGATAATATTAATGATTCTAAAAAGGACAACAATTTGGCTTAGCAAGATATGTTTTTTATCAAATTCATCACTAATTCAAGTTATGAAGTAAAATATAATACCTAATAATACATATAGTCCTGGCTCATCATAACTCACGCGTAGGCATATTAATAGACGCGTAGTTCAATAGTTTTTAAATAGTAAGTAACTAAATATTTGTCTTCCTACATCTACATTTTTTAAACAGTATGTTATATGTAAGATCTCACCTGTGCCTGGGAAGTATTCTCCATATTTGTGGAATGACACAGTCATGACTCTGTCAGTAGTGTAGAATGCCTCTTCTACTCCATCACCATGATGCACATCAATATCAATGTACAAAACCCTCTGATGGTATTTCAGCAGCTCTAATATACCAAGTACAATGTCATTCACGTAGCAGAAGCCTGATGCTTCGGACTTCTTTGCATGGTGGAGCCCTCCACCCCAGTTGATACAGATCTCCGAAGCCTGTCGAAATAATTTAGTTAATTAGATTATTCTAGATATTAGGGAATCATTCCAATATGCTTATAATAAGAACATAATGGCATTACTTAAAACATTAAACGTTAATTAATTTTAAATTATTTCAGAAATTATTTCACAGTTCAGAAAGCCAAACTAGTGAACTAAAATCTATTTTTAGTATACTATGGTAGTTTTTGTATGTTTTAGTATGAACAGATTCATACTAAAACACTTACAAATGATAGTTCTTAAATTTGCCATTGTGCAAAATTAGTTGTGTAATAACATTCTCTCTACCTTAAACTACCCATATTTTGAATAGAACAATCATAATATTTTTAGAATTGCCATTCGAAGGGTTACAGAAATGTGAATTTTAGTTTAGTATAATACCATTATTATATAATCATAATATACATTTCTAAAATGTTTGAAACTTGTGAATAAGGCAGACAGATGTACCTGTTTATTTAATTTGACAGCTGCAGCTACAGAGCCCCCCGCAGACAACTGGCAGAACTCATAGAGGCCATCAAATACTGGACAATCTTCACCAACATTAACTGTCAAAATAGAGATGAATATATATTACTTCATACCATATCATCCACCCCTTTACACCCCAGCAGTAGCGCGAGAATGGATTGTCGATAGGATACAATTATCAATAATAGACAACCCGCTATATAGCTATCACAGCTAGGTCCAGACTAGAGACAAGGTAAGATAGCTGATAAAAGTCAGTTTATCAACTTGACTAGTTAATCGTGAGATCCATGCTCGCACAGCTGAAATATATTTGAGTTAGTTGAGTTACAATTCCCAGATATATTTTTTGATTTTAGTTTAGCCTATTGCCATCTTGAAATGGCTTAGCATGCAATAGGTTGAATGTAAATCCTTTGTACCTATGCCAGAAAGAATTCCATAAAAGATAACTCCAAGAATTGTTATGCACCTTTCTTGTAGTTATCGAAATTAATAGAAGTGAAACATTTACATTTTTTAGAAAAAATATTAGACAAGTGGGAAGCCATAAAACATAAATAAAATGGACAAACATTTTCATCGTAAAAGATAAAAATCCAGAGATTGCTTAGGCGATAGCGGCATAGGCTGTCAATTACTATTAATACTAGGGCGATATAAGTTCAGGAGATTTGTATCAATATCATAATACGGTAAAACACTATGTAGCCAAAGTCATGCATTTTGTTCTGGAGAATTCTAAATAGAATTATATTTTTTATTTATTTTGTTAAATAGCTATGACAGAAAAGTTGGTTAACTTATGGCCAGTTTCTATTCATGATGTTTTGCCTTCTGGAACTTATGTCAAATTTCTATCTACGAGGGCCATTTGAAAAGTTCTTAGCCTAACATACTTAATGACACCACACGATTTTGAGTTTATTTTTATTTTTCAACATACTCTCCTCCGAGCTCAAAACACTTTGTCCATCGACCCCGATAAGGCTTCGATACCCGTTTTAAAAAAATCTTCTTCTAACTTCTCAAAATAAGCGTCCACGGCGGCTATGACCTCTCATTTGTAAAAAAATGTTTACCACCTAAAAATTTTT
Source organism: Selenia dentaria (assembly GCA_917880725.1). Classification (NCBI taxonomy): domain Eukaryota; kingdom Metazoa; phylum Arthropoda; class Insecta; order Lepidoptera; family Geometridae; genus Selenia; species Selenia dentaria. The sequence goes on along the minus strand of OU862889.1, from coordinate 14,746,225 downwards.
TTAAGTTTTGGGTGTAGATAAAAGTCGGACGGTGCTAAATCCGGTGAATATGGGGGATGAGGTAACAATTCCAAGCCACATTGATGGATTTCTGCCATGGATTGCACAGAGGTGTGAACGCGCGCATTGTCCTGATGAAACAAGACTTTACTTCTCAATAAACCTGGATGTTTTTCTTTGATTTCTTCTCTCAAACGACGCAACAGGTTGCAATAGTAATCGGAGTTTATTGTTTCACCCTTTTTAAAATAATCCACGAGAATTATACCCTTTGCATCCCAAAAAACGGATGCCATGACTTTGCCCGCCGATAAAACCACCTTTGCCTTCTTTGGGGTGGGCGATCCTGCTCTTTTCCATTGTTTCGACTGTTTTTGTCTTGGGTGTATTGTGGTGAACCCAGGTTTCGTCCATGGTTATAAATCTTTCAATAAATTCTATTGGGTCAGCTTCATATAACTCTAAACAGTCGCGAGAAGTTGTGAGTCGGTTGCGTTTTTGTTCCACAGAAAGCAGTCGCGGTACCCACCGCGCAGACACCTTCGAGAATCCAAGTTCAGTAGTAATTATATGATGTGTTCGCTCAGATGAGATGTCTACAGTCTTAGCTATCTCCTCGACAGTCAATCTTCGATCAGATAAAATTAAATCACAGAATTTTGATCAGTGGAAGCAGTCGACGGCCGGCCACTACGGGGCTCATCTTGAATGGTCTCACGACCACTTTTAAACTCTGCCACCCTCTCTCTGTTTTTAACAGTAGCATACGAAGGAGCGGACTCACCCAAAGTAACAGACATGTCTTCATGTATAGCTTTTGGAGTTAGACCTTTCAAATTCAGGTATTTTATCACTGCACGATGTTCAATTTTATCCATTTTCAAAAATAGCTCTGACTTGACTTACGTTATCACGTGTAAACGAACAATGAGTTACTGTGAATAAACTAAACTATGCATACTTGTTGCTAAATAATGTAACTACAAAATGAGGGTAGTTATAATAAAAACCAATGACTTTAACCATGTTAGGCTAAGAACTTTTCAAATGACCCTCGTACAAAACGCGGTCACATTAACTCGACGCTTCGCTGGAATGCGGGTCCCCGCCAGCTTCCCCCCGCATTCCCTTCTCTCGCCCGGCAAGTGTCAGTACGGTCAGCATCTTTGTTACCGATACACGCGTCGATAATTTGGCTAATTTTCTTTCTAAATTTGGCTTGTTTTCTGTTTTTGTTATAGTTTTTGTTTTGATTATTGTTTTGTTAAGATTTTTGTTATTGTTGATTGTTAAGTTTTTTGTTACTGTTGATTGTTGAATATTAACTGTTGAACTGTGTTCAAACCAGAATAACATGGGGAAAGTTATACACAGTGACGAGAGATCTCGTGTTAAAAGTGCTACAGTTCTTCGAGAATGAGAAGAAAAATAAATGTTTTTCCATACCGATGGATCAGGTTGAAAAACGTACCTGTGCCGCAACTGGAATATCAAAAAGTACTCTTACTCGGATAAAAAAGAGGCTAAAACGGCATGTGTATCATCGCCGCGTATTAATTATCCCGACACCAGTCCAAGAGCTAGTTCGAGCAGTATGAGTAACGATACTAGCAGTACTCCAAATACTAGCAGAGAAGTTAAATTGTCCACACCAGGTAAAAAGCACAAACCATCAAAGAAAAAAATTGTGTTTGATAATTTTGACATTTGCGCAATACGCAATATTGTAAACAGTTTTTACACTGTGATAAAAGAGTCCCCACCCTAAAGAAAATCTTGGCAGCTGCTAAGAGAGACCATGACCATGAATTTCCAAGGTGGAAGAACTTACCTCAGAAACATTTGGTAAATCAGTTGGGCTACAGATTTAAAAAGTATAAAAGTATGCGTACGGTGCTGGCTCATTTTTATGCTCAATATTAATAACGGTAACAGGTAGACACCTTAAATTTTCACAGAATATGTAGTTGTATATTACCTTTCAAAATAAATAAATATTTTTTATTAATTTAACAAACTTAATTTTTAAACAATTTTTACTTGATCTTAATAAAGTCCACTTGGCCGGTTTTTTTTGCACACCGTACTTGAGCGCCAAAATGACGTCACATGGTCAAGCGTCTAGTTAATGTGACCGCGTTGTATTAGGGTAAATGGTAAATAGCTATGTATAGCCTGTATATTTATATAGTTTGAAAACTTTGTACACTATTCTTTCCAATATAAAAAAGACATATTTCCTATAAACAGTTAATTAGATTGAAACTTTCATATATTTGAGTTAATACTAGAAGCTAATTGTTTGCATTAGTGTTCAAATATATTAATATAATTATCTAATAACATGATTTAACACTATTGTTTAACAAATTCAAAAAGATTAGGTATTTAATCTCATAATTATTTAAAATAATATGTTAAATAATAATTATTTCGAAAAAAAGCTACCTAGTCTAGTTACAGAAATAACAAAATAATATTATTTTTGGAATTTGAAATGAATCACCTTATGAAAAAGATTGAACTGAATAGATATATAAAGAAAAGAAAAATAGTATGCACAGTAGCAAACCCAAATTTTTTTCTCGCCTATCAACAAATTTAAAAAATTCAAATTCATCCTCTAGGGAACTTAGGATTTTTTTACTCATGTTTTATGATAGATTGGTGCTGTTCTTTTGTTTTCAATATAATTATTAAAGGTACACCAGTATATAGTTGAAAAATTGTATTTCATTACTTTTACAGCACTGCACTGCCGCCATCCATCCAATTTAAAATTTTTTTGTTTTATTTTAGGTTATTTATTTTACCATTATAGGTGCATTCGTTTAGCTCATGAGCGCATTGGTGGCGTTGTCATTGATGGCTTTTTTGTTATAGCGTTCGTAAAGCTCAAAAACCTTATTTTTGCCACTTTTACCCACACCCTATTCAAACGCTCAACTGAGCATAAGACCTAAAATCGCATGATTATGCTGTCAAATAACGATCACAAACAACCATGCTCCGGATGAGGGTCAAAAATTGCATTTTGGTGGCAAACATTCCTCTTAGCTTTCCGAATGCTGAACAAAAAGAGGCATGAACAACATTTTCACCCACAGATTCCCAATTCAAGCGCCACTTGTGAGCGTTTTTAGCGTTATTTTCGCCAAAAACGTGATCTATTCGAACGCACTATATGAAATATCTTTACCCAAAAGATGTGTTACTTTTAGATGTCTTACTTTTAGATATGTTACATTTGTGTAATGGTAACACAATATCTGTTGTGTTATTTTTTATGTGTTTGACAATTTAGGTGGCCTTACCCTTATAGAGTACAAACACACAATTACAACAACACATTGTGTTACTATTTAGTTTAGGTATTTGTTTGTCACCCGTGTTACATGTAGACTTTTCATGACCATACCCATATATACTTAATTTATTTATTAGAATGCTTATGCCTCGTTAAGATAATAATAATTCATACTTACACCTTTGCATTTGCTTATTATACTCTGACATGTTATCGGGCCTAATAGATCGTAGGAACCTAATGTAGTCATCTGAATGGAATTTTGTCATTTCATCTGCAGTGGCTTTGTGAGGTCTCTGTAAAATAACATTTCATAAATCATTTGTATTTTTAATTAGGTACGTATACATTTCGAATGTAATGTATAGGTACTTATATACATAATCACAAACTTACATAAATTTCCATTTTTCTGTACAGCCCATAATTTAACAGCAAGTTATGGGTCATGCGTATACGATGAGGCTTCATAGGATGCCCTTGTCCATAATAATAATTTCCAATATCACCTAAAATCAAACACAAATGGATAAATTTCAATTTCAACTTTTTATTCACATGTTACTCATTTCATTTTATGGCTTGACACATTACAGTCTGTACCTCGCTTTACGCCATGCGAACATGAACCATGTGGCCAATAGGAATGTAGAACGCTGGACAGGCTTTACAAAATGGTCTGACAAACATTTTACTAAAATTTCCAAGACGGACAATTATAACTTACCAGAAGAAATAGGTATCTAAGAGATTAAATAACTACCTACTTCAAAACACGTACAAAGAGTATCAGCAATAAATGAATCAAGAAGGTATATAAAATAAATGGATCAAATGTTAATGTAGTGGCGGGTAACAACTTTCAATTACTCACTGTCGTAATAGTAGCAAACTCTCTTCTTGCTATGAGGCTGCATTGCCATCGCAGTGATTAAAATTATTTATGTTAAAATATAAAAGTACTCAAAACTATTATAGTTTCAATTTTGATATTTTTATCATATCAGAATGGAGACATCGCACGCAACACAACAACACCCATAGATTAATCAGACTATAAGGTTGGTTGGATTCAGACTCAGAAAGTTATTGTCTATGGACTTTAAAATTCTACTACTCGTCGAAAATTATACTACGTTTCGTTTTATTACGATAGCAAATATGGAAATTTTAGGAACGGATAGTTATCGGGCATACCACACCAAGGGAAGCGTTCACTTTAGCCCAAAACACGAATTATATTTTATATTCATGTAGTAATATTTTCGTTCATTAGAGTTGATATGACAGATTTTCTCGACTTCGCTTTAAAGTAATTAATAAGGGAAAGTGTAAATGTTATAATAATAAAATTAATTTGATATGAACTCATCTTCTCTCTCATTTTCATTCTTCTCTCTCTCACACTAATTCATAAAATATATCTATCCTGCTATATCAGAACGACATTATGATGGAAAAAACATTACGAAGGATTCCATGTAATGTTTTTTTTTAATGCCTTACCTGGCTTATCGTAGCCAGATTTGGTGCTGCCATGCATACATAATTTTTTTGTAGTAGATATTGTAGGGTAAAATATTATAATTAAATAGACCTGCCAGTAACATATGTATCGATGTACTTGAAGATAAAATTATGGTATTTTAGCGTAGTATTGAGGCATTACAATACCACATAGTACGCTATATGAAATAATGGTACAAATAGTATAATTATGCTACGAAATCCATCGCATTTTTTTACGCAGAGGAAGATTTTATACCCTGATCACCAGCACTGGGGAGAGCTGGTGCACTTGTGGGAGTCTCCGCCAGAAGGGCGACCTACCCACCAAACCTCTGCGGTGTTCCTCCGTCGTCGACGAGTGGCAGGGGGCCCGGGCCCGTTCGCGCATTCAGCCACAGCCCCCGCCGACGTCGCTGCCCGCCTACGCAGGCCCAGCCTCTGGGGTGGGTGTAAAGAGCCCACCCCATTTCCGCCTCGTGAGATGTCCCGGAACACAGGGTACATTCGCACCTCGTGAGGACCTAACCCTGATGGGGGGCACCAGCCGTCCCCGCAGACAATGCCCCAGGTCCTCGGAGCGGAGACGGAGTGCGAGCTCGATTGGCTCGCCTCCGTGTCCGCGCCCACCGGAGTGGATGAGACAGAGGGTTTCTCTCCCTCTCCCGCTCCTCCACTTCCCTCTGCGAAACAATAATTTCGGCCACTGCTTCCCACGACCTCTCGTCACCAACCATCTTCGTAATAATGGCCGATAAGGAGAGGTCGGACCCTATAACCGCGATCAGGGATCGCCGCGGTCTCGCTCCTCCTGGGCATGACTCCAGCGCGTGCTGGGCGGTGTCTTCAACACAGCCGCACTGGTGGCATGCCGGGGTGGGCTCTCTCCGTGTGACGTTGCGAGGTATCTCCCAAAACAACCATGTCCTGAGAGAACCTGTGTCAGCCGGAAAGAGAGGCCACCATGCCTTCTTCGCACCCACTCTTCTAGTACAGGCCGGATCGCTTCAAGGAGTCGTTGAGCGCCGGCCCCCCTCTGTGTGGGCAAATAAACAAATACAAATCTAATTTATTGACATAAAATAATTCCACAATTTGTTATAAATCCATAGGCTCCCGAACTAGTTTAATCTATGTTTCAGGAGCCAGTGGCTTCTCCGATGTACATTCCAATGTCTTATGTATTTAATCAAAAGAAAAGATCATTACATTATGTGGTAGGTGGTTTATAGTGTGTGTGTGTGTGTGTGTGTGTGTGTGTGTGTGTGTGTGTGTGTGTGTGTGTGCTTTCGTAGTCATATGTTTCGGCCCAGAATAGTAAAATTTCTTTTTATTTCATGATTACCATATTTTTTACTTTACTTTTGAGATCCAAAGTATTATATAAGTGTGGAACAACAACATCAAACTGTCTCTTTTCAAAAGTTGTGATTACAAAAGGAACTGGACATTTTTGGATTCTCTTTTTGATTCTAGAAAACTTGCCACAATTCTCTTATGATACCGCCTTAGGCTCTCAAAAATGAAAAACTTACGAACTGACAACCCATTTGTTGTTTGGTAAACTGACGTAGTTGGGTGTCTGAACGGGAGAAACATAAGCACTTTAAGTACTGCACGTTGCGCACGTTCGACTACAATTAGATTTGTTTTAGTTGCGCTGCCCCCTGCGCAAATACAGTACCTAAACAGACATTCACCTTAGGCATTGTAAGTTTCTATTACCAATTTTGGTCCTTAGAGCCTTAAATACATAAATAAGTCTTCTAATTCTAGAAGCTAGTGCAGCAATGTGGAAACTCCAGTTTAGCTTGTTATCAGTTTGAACACCAAGATAATTGATGTTTTCTACACATGTTAATATTGAGCAGCTGCGATTGCAAGGGTATGTGTTTATTTTTAATTCAAAATCGGATGGAGGACTGCCTACTGCCGTAATACTATAACACATGTATTTGGTTTTAGTTTTATTCAAAGTAAGCAAATTGTTTTCAAGCCATTGAGTTATTTTGGCAAGACTATTTTCGGCTAGTTCTTAAACTCTTTGCCAAGACTTATCATGGAGAAGTAACACTGTGTCGTCCGCAAACATAAGAAGATCCAAACCTGGCATCTTCACACAACATAAGTTGTTAATGTATATGAGGAATAAAACTGGGCTTATTATATGCTGTACCGTAAGAATTTATATATAATGGATGGCCAAATAAAAATATATTTTTTATATTTTTTGGGTTCAACAAACAGTACACAACAAGAAAAAGTACAAAAAAATTACAAAAAACAATACAAAACGATTACTATTAGGTTAATACTACGTGAGTTTTATTGAACTAGAGAGATCCTACTACTGCTGCAAAAGCAGTTAGAAATGCATATATATATATATATATATATATATATATATATACGAGTAAACACCAGGCGAACAAGTACTGGATAGTAATGTAGCAAATATGATTTAAGCACTAGAAGTACTCAGTTATAAAACTCAAGAGTCAAGAAGTGTGTTCGCTGCCATCACCATTAGTACCCCGAGTATTGACTTTCGAAAACCACTAAAGCGTTCGTGAAAAATGTCAATACGATTGAAGAGATCTTTATACATTTTAGCAATTTGATACAATGGTGATCGCTCACCCGAGCTGGTACGAAAGGTTTTAATGGCAAATGTTTTATTTTTCGTTCGTGAATGAGTTCTTAAAGGAACTTTGTAACTGATTCTACCCACCAACTCGGGGCAATCATCGTGATTGTGACAAATATCATATTTAAGCATAGCACTTAGTTCTAATCTTCTAGATTTCAAATCCGTTAAGTTGTATTTCTTAAGCAGATCATCATATGACATAAAACCATGATTTCATTTGTAGTTCATACAGCGTAAGAATTTTTAAACTCATTAGATGTCTTCAATGTAACAGTTATAATAAGGGTTCCATAACGGCGCCGCATGTTTGAGTTGTGATCAGACAAAAAACTTAAACAAAATATTGTAAGTACCTACCTTCTGTTTTGAAATCTACTGCGGATCTTATGACAAATTTATACATTTTTAAACAACGGGCTATAATATTTTGTACATGTATTCCTAAGATAAGTTTACTGTCTAGAGTTAAACCTAAATCTTCAATAACTTCGACTTTATCGAGATTGGAATTACAAAGGGAATAAGTAAAATCAATTTGAAATAGTTTTCGTGTAAAAGTAATTGATTTTCATTAACTGAGATTTAGCGCAAGTTTATTGCTACTACAAACAGTGAGAATCTTTCCAAATCTGATTGAAAGTTTAAATGATCTTGTAGGTATGGCGCAACATATGACGCGGGTGCAGGTCGCAACACCTTACTAGGGCGCCGCAGCGATCGTTAAAACACTTTAGTCGATATGTGTTAATGGTATGATATATTTTTAAGTCAGCTTTTAACAAGAATCTACTAAAATTGAAATATTTAATAAATATATATAACAAAGGTCCTAATATTGACCTTTGTGAGACCCTGAAGTAATATGAACCATGTCTGATTCATACCCATTGATTACCTCATTTTGGTAACGATTAGTTATATAGGATTTAAACCAGCGTCACAGATTTCCACGAATTCCATCAAAAGCTATTTTATTTAATAGGATTTTATGGTCCTCTCTGTGAAAAGCTTTTTGAAAATCTGTATACACAGCATCCGTTTGTTTGATACTATCCATATTATCGATACATACTTCAGTAGTGTATATTAAAAGTTTCTTAATTGTTGAGCGTCGTCGCACGAAACTATGTTGATTGGGTATAATATTGGTATAAAAATAAGGATAAATGGCATTATGTATCAATTTTTCAAAAATCTTCGACAGAGTGGACAAGTGGTGGAAATAGGGCGATAATTCTCTACATCTTTTTTTGCATTACCTTTATGTAGTATTCGTGCATTTTTCCATATATGAGGAGAACACCTTCGCGTAGGCATATATTAAAAATATATTGTAGAGGTACACAAATGGAATGCGCAGTACTTTTTAAAAGTAGTGGAGGAATTTCATCCATTCCTGCACCTTTCGTTTGGTCCAGCTTCAGAAGTTATTTTTTGTCATTATCTTGACATAATCGTGACATTAATATTACTAATAAGTATATTAGACCTAATGTCATCTGTTTCCTCAATATAACCTATGACATAATTATTCGGAATAACTGATTTTTGAAATACTGATTAAAATGAAATACTGAAATACTTTGAGTAGAAATTACATATTTCTTTCGGATCACTCGTTGGTTGTTGTTGGTAGTTAATTAACACTAATTTTTATTATTTTTATTTCAACAATACTTTTAATGCTATTTTATACATTTTTTTTATGTAATTATTGTGACAAGTATCCATCTCAGTACGAAGCCGATGTCTGTAGATTGAAAATGTTTCATATTCGGACTGCTGTTATAAATTTTCTATTTAATCCGGGCTTTTCTTTTGTTGTTACATAATATATGTTAAATGTCTTAGTGACTGATTAAACCATATAGGGAAATTTGAGTTACTTTTTCTAGAGTTATAATTTTATTAGGAATATTTTTTTAGATATAATCTCATAAATTATATCATAAAAAGCGTTTGTAGCAACTTTCACTGATTTATTTTTAAGTTGCATATCCCAGTGTATTTTCATTATATCGTCGTTTATTACAGTATAATCTGCAGTCATCATCATCTCAGCCGTTATACGTCTACTGCTGAACATATGCCTCCCCACAAATTTCCAAAAGGACCGATTGGAAGCGGCCTGCATCCAACGTCGTCCTGCTACCTTTATCAGGTTGTCAGTCTTATTTGTCGGTGGACAACCTACGCTGCGCTTGCCGGTCCGTGGTCTCCACTCTAGAACCTTTCGGCCCCACCGGCCATCTGTTCTGTGTGCTATGTGGCCTGTCCACTGCCACTTCAACAGGCTTATCTTCTGCGCTATGTCGGTGACTTTAGTTCGTCTACGAATCTCGAAAAAGTCGGATGTAGATCAATACAATTTCATGTTCAAACAAAGATGGTTTAATTGATTGAACCACAGGCAAATAAATTTGCCCATGGACTAACCAGTTGAACTCCGCGATTGAACCATGGGCAATAAACGAGATATGTTTCATAACCTTACATTTTTTTAACTACGTTATAAATTTTTCTTTGGTTATGGGGATAATGTAATAAAATGTCATATGATCTCCCATTAAATTCATTAAAAACTAACTGTAATGTTTATATTAAAAACATTAAAGATACTGACTAGCAAAACGTGAAATTTAAAAAATTAAACCGTAGAGACTTTTTAATTTACAGGCTCTGTTAGAGCCATCTTCGAAACCTTCAGGCTGTTTCATGTAAAAGTCTTCATTAAGTTCGCCGTACAAGAACGCCGTAGTCTCGTCAAACTGAGTAAAGTAAAGTTTTCCAGTAGCAGCCACGCTCAACATGGGTCTATGGTTGCCAACCTTGCTAACGGACTATAAGTCTCTTCATAGTCAATACCTTTATTTGTTTCAAACCCTTGGCGACTAAGCCAGCTTTATATTTATCTACAGAACTATTAGGGTTATTCTTAATGCGATGAACCCATTTGCAGGGTAAAGCTGCCTTGTTGTTTAGTAGTTTGAATAAGGCCCAAACATGATTTACTTTTAGAGAATCTATTTCACTCGTAATTGCTTTAAACCACTCTTTACCGTCTGCTCTCTGTAAAGCTTCCTTATAATTTACTGGAGCATCTTCAACACTAATATGACAAATGTAGTCATCAAGCCACTTTGGGTGTGACAGAGTATTTCTATCTCTCAGAATGTACGTGCCAGTTGTTAGATCTGGTTTATGAATTTCAATTCATGAGAATCCTCGGCATTAACAACTTCTTCATCGCGAGCTTGATCTGTACTTGCACAATCATTTTCTCCCTCTAGATCATGCTCAGACTGATGATCACACTGATTATGATTTTCTCTCAGCTGACTTGTATCGTTTTGACGTTTATCTACTCTTTGTCGTTCTTCCTCTGCTTCGGAAGTACCTTTAACTGGTTTTGAGATCTTGTGCTTAATGTCAGTTTGAAAAGTGATGTCTCTGGATCTAATCCTTCCACGGGGTGTCCAGACACGATATCCATCATCATTCTCGTACCCGATGAGTTTACTTTTTACAGCTTTCTCGTAGTTTCTTTCGTTTTTGTTTAAGCACATGTATGTGCATAGCACTCAGTACCAATTATTCGCCAATTACTTATTTTTGGTTTTCTATTCTGCCAAAGCTCGAAAGGTACTTTGCTTTCCTCTAGTGTAGGTTTGGCACGATTGAGCATGTACGCAGCAGTATTTATCAGTCCTGCCCAAAGAAACTGGGGAAGCTCTTCTCTGGCATGCAGCATGGACCTAGTAGCATCGACTAACCAGTTGACTATACTTCCGTATAGCGAATCTGCCGTAAAGCGAATCTGTCTTAAAGCGAATCTGTCCTAAAGCGAACAAACGAGCGAGTGACACTTGCTGACTGATTTTGAATTTGACAACTGAAATCCAAGTATTCCTGCTAGGGGTACATTTTTTTGCTCTAATAATTTTGACGTGTTAGGCATCTGGAGACTATATATCTATGAGGTAGACTATATATCTGTGTATATAATATTCTTGGCAACAAGCAACTGTTGATCCACCATCCACCATGACGCTATCCGTCATAGAATGACGTTTAAGAACCTCAGCAAATTAAGTTCTTGTATGCGTGAAAGTTGGGACATTTACTTCGCGTCAGTTATAACATAACGAATTTTTTAATATAAGATTTTTGCCAGAGGCCACTAATAAAAACGGGTCGTACGGTACCTATATAGTTTAAAAATGAAATTCCTACTGTGTCATGAATTTATCAAGCTGCTTACAATAGACTAGAAGCCACAAATAAAAACGGATTCGTGCCATAGAGAAACTTAGTTTAGGTTCGTTCGTCATTTCTTCGATTTTAGTTCGCGTCGCGACCGAAGTATTGGCATTTCATTCTTTCTTTCAACAGCAGTGGTCTAGGTAGGTCGTGTCCCGCGTCTGGCGGTCTGTCGTGTCACGGTTTTTAACGTATAAATTCGTGAATTCTATTAAATCGGTCCATTGATTTCTTAAGTTGCAATAGCCAGAAAGTGTATCTATGTGTTCATATAAAGTATTTGTTTCGTATGTGAATGCAGCGTGAGATATAAATACTCGCCATTTTGATTGCAGACTAGACCCTGCTTCAGGATAGTAAAATCTTTCAACATCTGGACCATCTTCCGCTAAAACAATTAACTAAACATGTAAGTATGTTATTTTCGACTTATTGTGTATGTACCACGAGATATTTCCCGATATTCTTAGTTGTGTATTTCACTAAGAATTAGGTACGTCCATCGTCGTGTATCATTGTGATATGTCGAAGCCAGCCACACCTTATTGATTTATTTCGCCACATAGGATCATCGCTACCTAGCTAATAGTGCATATGTTAAATTTTCACAGCTATTTTATTCGAGCATGAACGTATTTCTGGCTAGAGAGAGTAATGGTGCGTCAAATTTATTGATCTGTCTAGGTACTTGCCATTGGTACTTGCTTTTAGTGGTTTCTATCCTACATACAGTCCTATCGCACATGTTTTACGCTTGATTACTTAAAACAATATGTGCCTTAAATAAATCTCGCTAGAGTTAGAATGCGTCAAATTTATTGATCGGTCTACGGGTAGGTACCTACTTATGCAGTTGGGTACCATTGCGCATGATCCGTACAGGGCGTCGGCATGTAGGTTAGGAAGCCATTTTGAGTGGATCTACAATTTCTCAAGCGTGTGGGCGATTCCGCTACCTTGCTCCTATTATGAATCGTATTTCGTTTCCCAGGTCGAGCAGTTGGAACAATAGCCGCGGTGGAAGCGGTGGTTCCAAGTTCGGAAGTGGAGGAGGAAGCAAATTCGGTGGCACATCAAGGTTCGGCGGTAATGGTGGGGGAGGCGGAAGTCGATTCGGTGGATCGGGGGGCGGCTTTGGAGGCAAAAGCAAAGAGTTCTCTGGTGGCCAGAATATGCGACGTCCGAACTGGGATTCGATGTCACTACAACCATTCAACAAAAACTTCTACAACCCACATGCTTCTGTGTTGAACAGATCACCATATGAGGTTGAAGAATACAGAACCCAACATGAAATAACTGCTAGTGGAGTTGATGTGCCTAACCCCATCCAACTCTTCAATGAGGGCAACTTCCCTGATTATGTCAATCAGAGCATCAAAGGCATGGGTTATGACAATCCTACACCCATTCAAGCTCAGGGCTGGCCTATTGCAATGGCTGGAAATAACATGGTGGGCATTGCACAGACAGGATCAGGTAAAACTCTAGCTTATATATTGCCTGCTATTGTGCACATTAACAATCAGCCTCCAATTCGCCGTGGAGATGGTCCCATTGCATTAGTACTTGCTCCGACTCGAGAATTGGCCCAACAAATTCAACAAGTGGCAGCAGATTTTGGCAACTCTGCCTATGTGCGTAATACCTGCATATTTGGTGGTGCGCCTAAAAGGGAACAAGCCAAGGACCTTGAGAGGGGAGTTGAGATTGTCATTGCTACTCCTGGACGATTGATTGATTTCCTTGAGAAGGGCACCACAAATTTACAACGGTGCACTTATCTAGTTCTTGATGAAGCTGACCGCATGTTAGACATGGGTTTTGAACCACAAATTAGAAAAATTATTGAACAAATTCGCCCAGATAGACAAACCCTTATGTGGTCAGCTACTTGGCCCAAAGAAGTACGGAAACTAGCAGAGGATTATTTGGGAGACTATGTTCAAATTAATGTTGGCTCGTTGCAGCTCTCTGCTAACCACAACATCCTCCAGATTATAGATATATGCCAAGAACATGAAAAGGAAAACAAGTAAGTACTTCTAGTCTAGTCTTGCAACATTCTGTTTCGTATATACATTCAATGATGATTTTAAATTTCAGTATGAAAGCTTTTTGATTAGAATATTAATTAATCCTCTAAGAAGATCTGAGTTATAATTGAAGTATTTTTCAACATTACAAAATGTAGGGTTTTAATTTACATTTTGTTTATAGATTGAATGTTCTATTACAAGAGATTGGACAGAGCCAAGAACCTGGTGCCAAGACCATCATATTTGTAGAAACTAAGAGAAAAGTAGAAAATATCACTAGGAACATCCGACGTTATGGCTGGCCTGCTGTATGCATGCATGGAGATAAAACCCAACAGGAAAGAGATGAAGTTTTATACCAATTCAAGCAAGGAAGAGCCAGTATATTAGTTGCAACTGATGTTGCAGCTCGAGGACTTGGTAATTTGATTTTTCATTATGCTTAATGGCCATTCAATGTTCATTTATGATCCTTAAGTTATTTCTCCGTAATATTGTTTACAATGATTGTTACTATCTAAAATAATTTGTCTTGTGTTTCTATATTTTCAGAGGCACTGGCGGAAAGTTATTGTGTTCTAACAGATTACTGCCACAAATTGAAAGGCATGTTACTGCACTGGATTTATAGATGAGACCTTGTCTTATGCAGTTGATTATTAAACTATTGAGAATGCAATAACTCGTCATTACTATGGTGCCTCATGTGCCTTTCACTATGACTGGACCCGAGGCCGGAAAACTTGATGGTATGTCCGTACTCAATGCGGATACACTTGAAAGTGGAAAACCTGGTGATGCACTATGAGTTATATAGTTATACTATTTATGAGAGAACATTCATTCGTCGAATGGTGCATCGTTGAAAAACTTGACCACAGGTTGAGATGATCGGCAAGAGGTCAAGGGTTTTCTGTTTCGGCCACTATGGAGTTTTGACGAGGGCAATGAAGTTATCGAGATTACCAAATTAAAAACTATAAGAACTTGAGGTCAATGCCCTTAAAAAGACTCCCGGGTTCTAAGTGAGAGGCAACTAAGAAATTGATTATTGTATTCATTTGTAACTCATTCATGTAAGTAATACAGCTATGAGTTACCATTACTAGATTTAGATTGTTTCATTATTTTATTTAGAATGTAATGAAGCTTTTTACTTCCTAGATTATTTGACAGATTCAAGTCTCATCTGTCGAGTTTCTTGAAATAATATTTCCACCAAGTGGTGGTTGTTTCTATAACTTATTTCTATTTTTCAGATGTGGATGGGATCAAGTATGTTATAAACTTTGATTATCCTAATTCCTCTGAAGATTACATTCACCGAATTGGCAGAACAGGACGGTCTAAACAAAAGGGCACATCTTATGCCTTTTTTACACCATCAAACTCCCGGCAAGCCAAAGATCTTGTCTCTGTACTTCAAGAAGCCAACCAGGTTTGTATATTATTTATAAACATAATTTTCCTCATACCTTTGGCATGGGTACGTTTTTCAATAGCGTGACATGAATGCAAGTATGAGGTACATTAATTATACAGCTACATGCCTTCGGTGTCCACACAATATACTGTCTGGATCCCATCCTCAGATGCTGTAACACTCATTACCTTAATTAAACTATTAGATTAAAAAAGATAATTTAATATTGTGCTAATAATTTGTATTTTTAAACAGGTTGTGAACCCTCAGCTACAGACGATGGCTGACCGATGCGGTGGAGGCGGCGGTGGCTGGAACAGGCCTAGGTATGGAGCTGGTCGTGGTGGCGCTGGCGGGGGCTCCTTTAAGCGTGGTAGCAACTTTGGCAGGGGTAACTCAGGCGGAGGCGGTCATAAACGATTTGATGGATATTAAAACAATATACTAATTAGTATTATTTTCGTAGCGAATCCTCATAAGATAATTTGTATGAATGATATGGATGTAATAAGTGGAGGTTGTCTGATATAGCAGTCGTCGCTAGTTTAATTTATTTCTTATTTATTCAACAGATCTTAAAAATTATCTTATACCTAGGTAGTTTATGATTTCGTTGAAACTGTGATATTTTTTTTAAATAATTGTAATTCTATTGAGGATTGGCTAATATCACTTTGTTTGACAGACATCCTTGTCTATTTTTGTACAATTTAAATTAGAATAATTCAATGTTTACCTTAAAACATAGGTGGTCCCAGTAGATGGGGAGTGTATGTTTCCGTCATTCCAATTTCCTGTTCCGTATACGTCTGTATGTGCTAGGAATCAATAAAAATAATAAACCAGAGTTTTTCGTAGTCTATATTTTATCCCACTTCCTCGTATGAGTAGGTAGTAACCACAAAGACTTCAATTCTTATAGGGATCTGTGACTAGGCTCAACACAATTTGCCGATTTCTGTTGTATTATTTTCCAGCAGGGCTAGCATGGGCAGTCAAGTATTTTCTCCCCGTGCAAGACAGAAATAATTTCCACCATGAAATTTTTATCTCTTGTGAGAATGGCAACCCCTGGGGATATTAGCAAATTCAGCAAAAATGACACAATTTTAGTTTGTGGATCAAACGGATATCAGAATTTAAAATCTGAGTAGGTACCTACCTAACCTAATTCGTTTATGAACACTCGTAAGCGTATGGAAGCGAGGACCTATTGGTAGAGTAAAAACACCTAGTTATACCTACCTAAAGCCCTCTAGGTACATACGATGCAACCCCGAACGCAACATGTAGAAATCTGCTGTAGTCGCGGTCAAGTAATTAGTCATATCATGGTAGTAATTCATTTGTTCAGAACACCAAACTAAACTAGCGAACTAAAATCTATTTTTAGTAAATTACGATAGTTCTTATTCTGTTCGCACTTAAGTCCAAACTCGTATAATGCTTGCAAGTGACAATTCTTAAATTTGCCGTTTCTGTTTAGTTGTGGGTATGTTTAGTGCAAATTTAATCGTCATGTAAGTTCGTGCTCTCTAAACTAGTCTAAACTCATATAAAACTACCCACATTTGAATAGAATAATCATATGTTTAGAATTACAATTCGAAGTGTTACACGAATGTGGATTTTAGTGATAACACAATAAGAACTAGCATAGTTTAGAGAATTTTAGTTTAGTGTACGTACAAGCGAATCAATACCATTGTCTCTTTGTTAGATATATATTATCCTTTCATAGGTATATAAAAAACAAAAATCACGCTACATACTATACTATTACTATCGGATCATGTTGATATCGTGTAGGGGGAAGTGGGGCAGATTCATACAAGGGGCACCGTCATACACTAGAGATATCTGTTGTTACGAGCGCATTAACTGAACGACTTATGCGTGTACGCGTGACTTATCTGTGGGTTGGCTCACGGAGTTTGACAGCAGTCGGTTTGAAACTCGCGACGAGGTGACACGGAACGTGATTCGGCCACGCGTAAGTAATTTTATAACCTCAATTTAAACATCTTTATTTTAATAAAAGCTTTTATCTAGATTATTCCGTACTGTTTTATTTCAAAGATAATAGGATCAAGTTTGTGAATAATGATAAATATGGTTGGTTTTTTTATAGGAATATTTCTATTTCATTTTCTTTTGATGGGGTAGGTTCATACAGCAGTAAGCGGGGTACATTCATACTGTATGAATGTGCACATTTTTATTTAATTTTTAGAATTGAAATGATATCGAATTTTGTTTTACAGAAAAAATATGGTCAGAAATTACAAAAAAAAGGGAACTAGGAGTGGAGAGGTGGACGAACAGGCAATGTTAAAAGCTATCGCTGAAGTTTGTCAAAACATAGTCTCTTTAAAGAAATTAGCAGGCAAATATGGAGTTAATGCACAAACACTACAAAGCCGAATCAAACAGTTCCACAAAACACAAGATAATGATAGCGAAAATCGTGTGTTTGAATCTAAATTTGCATCGCAGCAAGTTTTTACAAAATCAGAAGAGGATCTATTGAATAAATATATCTTAGAATGTTCTAAGATGCACTATGGACTGACATGTATCCAAGTAAAAAAACTTGCATATGAATTTGCTAAGGCCAATGAAAATAAATAAATTTGTATTTCCAGACGTCAAAGACGAAGGATCAGTAGATCTATCAGATATAGTTTTGATATTACCGGATCCTAAATCAGCTAAGACAGCTAGGACTGCTAGTATTTTAAGTTTTAACAAAGATCTCTCTTTTTATAACGTCCATTAATCTAATTATTGTTTAGATAAGATACTTTCCAAGTCATTGAATGTTTTACATTTAAAAATCCTCATGATATATGTGATAACTCTTGAAATTGTTGATTATTGATATGACTAATACATAGAAATAATTATATTACTTAATTTTAGGACATAGATATTTAAATACGGATTTGACTGATCTAAAAGACTGTTAGGTTAACTAAATTCCTTTAGTGCCATAAAAAGTAAAACTACCTACATTTATGTTATTCTCTTTTTTACTTAGTATTTCTTGATTATTACTTAGTATTAGTTGCTCATAGAGACTAATTGCTTTTAATTTCGAGAACGTTGTGTTTGTATATTTTTATTTTGATAAATAATTAAACATTTCTTGCTTAATTTGTGTATTTTTTCACATGTATGAATCTGCCCCATAGCCTGTATGAGAGTGCCCCGCATGTGGGGTACATTCATACATTTCTAAACATTTTTTTAAACTTTTATAAAAAGTCTCACATGTGTATTTACACAAATGACATGTTTTTGATACAAAGTCAGATAGTTAGAGTACCAGTTTTTAATGAATCTATACAGATATTGATGCCAGGGAAAACTCTATAAGACGAAATAGAAAAACTGTATGAGGCTGCCCCACCTTCCCCTAGCATTAGATTAGAACTATTGACCGAGCGAGTTCGAAGCACGAACGAAACGTCTCCAATAACTTGGACAAAATTGCTTTCGTATGTCTGTCTGTCCGTAGGTCCGCAAGTTCACATCTACCTATATACAGGTCGCATTTCTCAACCGATTCTCGTGAAATTTTATGAGCAGGTTGAATAATTTTATAAATTTTTTGTTGATTCAGTATATGGAAAATTTCCAACATAGGTATAATTATTTCATAGGTTTTTAGTATCCTAAAATGAAACTAGATCAAAGGCTCCATAAAAACACTATAAAGACTTGCAGACCAAGCAAGGTGAGATTGTTTAAAGGATTTTGTTTTAAGTCCGCGGTGAATATTTATTCAGTTTAAACGGCGCAAAGACATAATCGCAAAGTCGACTGCTCACAGAGCCACTAGTTAGTATCATACAATAAATAAGTATCAAAATTTTCTTCATCGAATTTAATCATCCGAGTCTTAGGCCCTCTTGCGCCAACTAATTAATCCGAGTCTCAACGCCTAATCCTCGATTAGGTCTTAAAATTGTCTTGTACCAACACAAATCCGTGATTAAACTAGAGTTATCTTCTGTCAAATTTAATCCTATATCAATGGCGAATTAAAGTCTCTAATCAAAGATCAATGCAGTGCTGCCATATACCTAGGTATTTATGTTATTTCTATCTGTAAACAAAAGATGTCATGTCATGGAGAATCTGGGGTCTGGCTCTGTGGGCTGTAGGAAAAAGGCGCCTTTTTAAGGTTTGTTCAAACTTTCAAAGTGTATTCAGATTGTTGTTGAAACTAAAATCTTGGTTCTCTTTGATATTGACTGATTTAACTGATGTATCATTTAGCGATGGTGATGAAGAAATATTTAGTTTTCTAGAATCAGCTTTTATTTAATATTAGAGAGAACTGATAATTACACAACAATGCGGGAACATGTTTTTCATTGAAGGTTTCGCCTAAATAAAACCAGCGCCGACTTTTTGTTGCAGAGGATTCAGAACAAATTGACGTACAATTCTAATAGGTAGGTAGATAGGTAATAAAGTAACTACCTTTGTACATATCTATTAACTTGTTCGAAAACTATGACTGAAATCTTCGTTTGGTATAAATTGTATGTTTAAAGGCTTAGGCACGGAGCCTCCAGTAGATATCGGCACTGGGTCTAAAGTGTCTATGCTGATGTGAGTGAGAACATACTATGCTTCATGTCTACATTACATCTACTCACAGTTGTTCCATTACTATGATCTCACATCGGTCTATCACAAGCTAATCTTCGACCAATATATTGTCTCTTTTATTAATGACTAGCTGACCCGCCAGCGGCTTCGCTCGCTTGGTAGCTATGTAGTGGTGCTCGACTTCGTTTTGGTTGTTTATTTTCAATGTTTAATTCCGTAGTATTTTGAATTTTATGTATATTTTATATCAAATTTAATTGATATGAATTTTATATAATTTTGTTTACATATAATTGTTTGGCCGACACCATGAAAATTGAAATCAATTAATCAACGTCGCAATAACAGATTAGAACGCCAATAGATTCGATGTATGTTTACGTATTACGTATTAGTGTTATTTCAGAATAGTGAATACATTCAGATAAACATTTTTTACGAAAAATATAGCCTTAAAAAATGAAAAAAATTAAAAATACCAAGAACTACTAAGTTTTAATGAGACCGATATATTGATTTATTTTATGCCTAAAAGAGATAGAAACACAGTGATGAATCACTTCAGAATTTGGCCGCTTTACTATTGAACCCTTATTGGTCATTCGTCATTCATTCAATTCATTTTGCAATGGTGGTATTTATCAGGATTAGTTAATTCTAATTTCTTTCACGTTGGTGCAATACCAAACTCAAAAATCCGTAATCCGAGTTTGATCAGGATTTCGTTACACGCGGATTAGCATAGTTAATTCGTAATTTGGTGCAAGAGGGCCTTAGTGTCTCAACAATCGACTAGTGAAAACACTTACCTATACCCCATTCGCATAGTCTGATGTTGAAAACGCCGATCATGTCTCAGTCACTCGTATACGTTTGGCGCATGATTGTTACTCTCTGTCCCGGGCGGTACACTCTTTAACAGAAATATTCGTTTTTCGGTTGATTTTTTGTTTTGGATATTTTTGTTAATGATGTTTTCATATTTTAATTTGTAAAGTTTAGTTCGTATTATATTTCGGTTGTTGTTTTTATTAAGTACCTATTATTTATTTTTTGTTAGGTTAAGTTGTTATCAGTGGTTTAGTACGCCGAATGCCACGGTGCAATGTTTTACGCCGCCGCCGGGCAAGAAAAATAATACGTGCTTAAACAATAACCACATTAAGTTACTAACGTGAGAGTTATACAAAACGGTATGGTTTAATCCGTACGCACCGTTCGTTACATCCTTGGAGAAGATAAAAAGTCGCACTTTTTATCTTCTTTTTGTCTCATTCATTCGTACTCCGGGCAAGATAAAACTCCGTTCAAAACCTGTTAAGGGCATTATTATTATTAATTATTAATAGCCTTTATTCAGACAGTACATAATTTACATATTTAATATATTAGGTATTTGATAATAAATCTAAATAATTATAACACTGTTTTTTTTCTTACTTTGCATTGATTAATTTATAATTTATTACACTTCGACTCCCTGTCTGTATGCCACTAGTTGACAAAGGCCTCCTCCAACTGTCGCCATTTCGCTCGATCTTTAGCTACTCGTGTCCATGTGCCACCTGCTATGGTTCTTATGTCGTCAACCCATCGTCTAAATGGTCTGCCTCGTTTTCTCTTCTTATCACTTGTAAACCAATTCATTACTAATTTTGACCATTTTTCACTGCCTCTGATTGTATGGCCTGACCACTTCCACTTTAGCTTTTTTATTGTTTTTATGACGTCTTTTGTTTGTGTGTGTTTCTTAATAGTTGCAATTTTTATTCTATCGGATAACCTTTTACCTACCATACTTCTTTCCATGGAATTCTGACAAGTTTCTAGCTTTTTGTTGTGCCTTTTTGTAAGTGCCCAGGTTTGGCATCCATATGTAAGTACAGGAAGTATGCAGGTATCAAAAAGTTTCCGTTTGATGGTTATTCTAGTTTCCTTGTTTTTCATAATTTCCTTCAGACTCCAATACTGCTTCCAAGCGTTTCCAATTCGTCTATCAATTTCCTTTGTGGTTATATCCGAATGAGAAATAATTTGACCTAGGTATATGTATTCATTGACATAGTCAATTGGGTTGTTATTGATACTGATAGGTTCCTGCTTCCCATTTGTCATAACTTTGGTCTTCTGCGTGTTCATGACTAATCCCACCTTACGGCTTTCTCTATCTAGATCGTTTAGCATCACCTTCAGGCCTTCACTTGTCGGCGAGAGGATTATCAGATCATCTGCGAATCTTAAGTGTGATAGGTTTTCACCGTTAATGGACAGCCCACATTTTTCCCATTCTAACTGACGAAAGACCTCCTCCAGAACTGCTGTGAATAGTTTTGATGAGATGGGGTCGCCCTGGCGCACTCCTCTTTCTATTTGGATCTCTTTTCCTTCATTCTCTAATTTAATTTTAGCTTTACTGTTATCATAGATGTTTTTTAGTATTCTGATGTACTTCTTTTGGACACCTTGGTTCTTAAGTGCTTGCCAGATCATTTCATGCTCTATTGTGTCGAAAGCCTTACTGTAGTCCACGAAACAGCAGTAGAAGGTGAAGTTGAACTCTTTGCTTTTTTCTAATAATTGTTTGATAACATAAATGTGGTCCAAAGTCGAATATCCGCTTCTGAATCCTGCCTGCTCTCTTGGCTGGTTTTCATCTAAAGTTTTAGTTATTCTGCCGAGTATTACTTTGGCAAAGATTTTGTAAATATTTGATGAGAGGCTGATAGGTCTTTAATTATTTATGTTATTTTTATCTCCTTTTTTGTGAAGAAGTATTATAGTCGATGTTGTCCATTGGTAAGGTATTATTTCGCTATGTAGTACTTCATTAAAAATATGTTTGAGAACTGGTATGAGGTGGTGTTTATTTAGTATGATGAACTCGTTGGTAATACCGTCCGATCCTGGAGCTTTATCTTTTCTTTGAGTTTCCACAGCTTTACGTATTTCTGCAGATATTATGTCCGGTACTTCGCTTCCTCCCATTAGGATTGTTGGTTGTATATTATTTTTCTTTTCATACAGTTCCGAGAAAAAGCTAGTAGCTATAGACATAATTTCTGGACGACGTTTTTCACATTTGTGGTTCTTATTTACTAGGTTTGGTATCCAATTACGTTTCTCTAAAAGTTGTTTGTTTGCTTTTTTGATGCCTCCAGTTCTTTTTATGCATTCTTCCAGTAGTTCCAATCTGTATCTCTGACGGTCTTTTCTCATTTGTGTTTTAATTTTATTACTTATACTGGCTATTTCCTTTCTTATGATTTTTGACTTTTTAGGGGTTGATATTAATTCTGCTCTTGATTGCAACAGTTCTTTAGTTTGAGTTCCTATCCAGTTTATGCTCTTATTTTCGCCATCATGCTTGCTTTGTTTCTTAACATACAAAAGTCCTTGAAACTTGTTGTATTTTTCTTGTATATCGGAATCGTTTGTGTTTTCCATGAAATGTTCTAGTTTTTCTTTTAATATTTCAGTACTTTCCAATGCTAAGTTATTGGTTTTCTTCGCCATAAAAGGTCGGGTTCTCTTTAATGTATAAAGTTTTAATTTTGCTCTAACCATTCTGTGATTGCTGTTAAAATTAATATTGTTTATAACTCTACAATCTAGAAACTTATTACTTTTATTCGTTAAGATGTAGTCTATCTCGTTTTTATGGTAGCCATCTGGATGTATCCATGTCCATCTATTGTTCTGACGTTTTTTGTATAATCATCATCATCATCATCTCAGCCGTAGGACGTCCACTGCTGAACATAGGCCTCCCCCATGATTTTCCAAAAGGACCGGTTGGAAGCGGACTGCATCCAACGTCGTCCTGCGACCTTTCTCAGGTCGTCTGTCCACCGTGTCGGTGGACGACCTACGCTGCGCTTGCCGGTACGTGGTCTCCACTCCAGAACCTTTCGGCCCCATCGGCCATCTGTTCTGCGTGCTATGTGCCCTGCCCACTGCCACTTCAACTGGCTAATCTTCTGAGCTATGTCGGTGACTTTCGTTCTTCTACGGATCTCCTCATTCCTGATTCGATCACGTAGAGAAACCCCGAGCATAGCCCTCTCCATAGCTCGTTGTGCGACTTTGAGCTTATCTATGAGGCCCATAGTAAGAGACCACGTTTCAGTGCCATAAGTCATCACTGGTAACACACATTGGTCGAAGACTCTTGTCTTGAGGCACTGAGGTATTTTTGACGAGAAGACTTCGCGAAGTTTCCGGAACGCTGCCCAGCCGAGTTGGATTCGACGATTGACCTCTTTCTCGAAGTTGGACCTGCCTAGTTTGACTGTCTGTCCCAGGTAGTTATACTCGTCAACAACTTCGAGAACTGAGTTCCCAACTGATATTGGGGTAGGTACAACATGGGCATTAGACATAATTTTCGTCTTGTCCATGTTCATCTTAAGACCTACCCGTTGGGAAACTCGATGGAGGCCTTCGAGCATTGTACTGAGGTCTTCCATGGATTCTGCCATGACTACAATATCGTCGGCAAATCGAAGGTGAGTGATGTATTCGCCGTTAATATTGATGCCAAGTCCTTGCCATTCCAGAAGCTTGAAGGCGTCTTCCAATGTAGCGGTGAACAGTTTCGGAGATATAACGTCTCCCTGTGTCACGCCTCTTTGCAATGGAATTGCCTTCGAACTCTGCTCCTGTACTCGGACTGACATGTAGGCGTTTTTGTACAAACACTTCAGCACTTCAATATACCGATAGTCAATACGGCACCGCTGGAGAGACTAAAGCACTGCCCACGTCTCGATCGAATCAAAGGCTTTCTCATAGTCCACAAACGCTAGACAAAGAGGCAAGTTATACTCTTCGGTCTTCTGTATAACTTGCCGTAGCGTGTGGATGTGGTCTATGGTACTATAGCCTTTTCGGAAACCGGCTTGTTCCGGAGGCTGGAATTCATCAAACCTGCGACTGAGACGGTTCGTTATGACCTTCGAAAACAGCTTATAAACATGGCTCAAAAGCGAGATGGGTCTGTAATTTTTAAGTAAAGTGTTGTCACCTTTCTTGAAGAACAGCACCACCACGCTTTTGTTCCATGCTTCTGGCGTTGAACCTTCGAGTAAGACGGTATTAAAGAGCTTCTGAAGGACTTTAAGTACCGGTGTTCCACCCGCTTTCAGAAGCTCAGATGTGATACCGTCGTCACCAGGCGCCTTGTTGTTTTTAAGCTGTTTCAAGGCCATTCTAATCTCGTACAGGCTGATGTCCGGGATATCTTCGGTATAATGTCGGGTCAGCTTGGCTCTTGGGTCTTTGGCCGAGCTGCTAACAGGTTTAGCGACCGAAGTGTATAACTGTCCGTAGAAACTCTCGACCTCTCCTAACACTTCCGCTTTGGTCGACGCTACACTGCCGTCTCCTCTCTTCAGCTTCGTCAACTGGCTTTGCCCAATAGACATGTCTCTTGCGAACACTTTGGAGCCTTTTTTCCGCTCTATCGTCTCTTTAATACGGTTTGTATTAAAGATCCGAATGTCGTGTCGCAAGGACTTCCATATTCGTCTATTGAGCAGCCTATATGCTTCAGCATCATCCGAAGACTGCAGTTTCAATGAGCGTCGTTCAGCCATGAGGTTGAGGGTATCGTTGGAGAGTTTCTGTGGCCTATCTGTACGGTGGGGTTTAAAGTACTTGGAACCCACTGTATGGACAGTTTCTACTAACCTGTTATTGATCTCGTCCACTGAAGCGATGTTCTCAAGGCAATCGAAGCGATTGGATAGCTCAAGTTGAAAGCTCTCGGGGTCTTGAATATGGGCACGAGTAGGTCGGAGCGTAGACTTCATCAGACGAGACCTCTCCAGTTTGACATTAATATTCACCGTGCCTCTTACCATTCGGTGATCACTACCGGTTTTAACCCTGTTGATCACGGAGACATCAGTGAATATTTGCCTTTTGGTGGTCATAATGAAGTCAATCTCATTTCTCGTGGAACCATCGGGACTCAGCCAGGTCCATTTCCTGTGAGGTGGCTTCTGAAAGAAAGAGTTCATCATAAAGAGTCCCTCTTTCTCCAGGAAGTCGGCCAACCTCTGTCCCCTACGGTTCCGTTGTCCATAGCCAAATTGCCCCACTTTCGACTCATCCTCGCTTCTCTTACCCAACTTCGCGTTGAAGTCCCCCATAACAACTAGAAAGTGCGTTTCAGAGGTATGTATGGCCCGACTAATGTCCTCATACATATCCTCCACCTCATCATCCGGGTGCGACTTCGTCGGTGCGTATACCTGAATGACCTTCAGCGAATATCGTTTGGATACTCTGAGTATTAGGTATACGACCCTATTGGAAACGCTATCGATCTTAACTATGTTGTTAGTAAGGGACTTGTGGACGAGAAAACCGACACCACCTTGGGACTGTTGGTCGCCCTCCCGGTGGTAGAGTAGGTTACCTGATTTTAGGGTTATCGTGTCCTCACCCGCTCTACGGACTTCAGATAACCCCACAATGTCCCAGCGTAGCTTACTCATTTCTTCTTCCAGCTCATATATCTTCTCGTCTGTCCTCATCGTGCGTATGTTGTGTGTTACCAGGGCCAGTCGTCGTCGTTGGGGGTGGTAGCCGGGCGTCTGCCGGGGATTCTTAGCACCCCCTGCCCCACCGTTACCGTGGCCGCTACCGTAGCCAGGAATAGCGGGGCTGCCGGGGACTGGGGGCCTGGTTCTTTTTGTCCAATCCATTGAGGGGTTTTTGCCAATACTCGCCACGCTTGGCAGGCGGGTTGGCGAGTGCAGTTTGTGTGTGTTTGACTGGGAAGGTGCTGCTGCCCACCTTCTGATTTGTTATCCTTTAGCCGGCTTCTACGGCACCCACGGGTAGAGTTGGGGGGGTGCTATTCTAAGCCGGCACCGCCACGGCAAATTTACTTATTAATTTTTGTATAAACTGTTTAGTATTTTCAGGTTGTTTTCGTAAGCCAGTTGTATCATCATTTCACCATTCCTTGTCCTTTTTCCGGAAGAATATGGACCTAGTACAATATCCTCGCCATCTCTTCTTTCTCCCGTTCTAGCATTAAAATCTCCCATTACTATCAAATTATTGTGTGAGTAGTTTTTTATTGCATCTGTTAGTATGGAGTAGAAGATCTCAATTTCTGATTTGCTAGATTTTTCAGTCGGGGAGTAGACTTGAACAATTGTCCACTTTTCATTCTTAGGTGGTAGCTTTAGATTAAGTATAGCAATACGTTCTGATATACCAATAAATTCATCAATATGTGGTTTAAAATCTTTCTTTAATAAAAATCCTGTTCCGTATTGGCCCAGTGTTTCTCCCTTGTAGTATAATATAAATTCTCCATGGTCCTCTATGTTTTCTCCTAGACGTCGTATTTCACTCAGACCGACTATCGACCAGTGTATGTTATTTAAAGCCAGGATTAATTCTGTTAGGCTTTCATTTGTTTTTAAAGAGAGTGTATTATATGTTGCGATGTGTATTATATCTTCGTTTAGACGGCTTTTCTTGGAAAGAGTATATGGTTGACTTATCAATTTAGTTGGAGGGTAATAGTCTTCTTCCCCCACGGTGACTGGCCGGATTGGGGTGTCTTTACAAAAAGTTGGTTTCGTTACATTTGTTTTATTTTGGTTCCGGTTGTCGATGCACTTTACAAGTTTTTTGGAATCTCCGACAGTGAAGCCGATCTTCCCAGTTCAACGTAGTTGAGTATGTTAGGTTTTATAATGTCTTTCCCTGGGGGTTTGATGGTGGGGTTGATTTGTCGGTGTGCTAGTGTAGTTGTAGCCTTTTTTTGATTGGAGTAGTTTGGAGAATCTGACTCTTCTCTTTTCCTTTTCTCTGCGTTATTGTCTCTGTTTTTCTTCACTACTAATTTATCGTATTTAATAAACGCTATGTTTCCTTTTTTCCTTTCTTCTTCAACCTCTAATTGTAGCTGCTTCCTTTTTTCCAACACTTCTCTGGAGAAGTCTTCTTTGATATATATACCTTTGGGAAGTTTGGACTTGTTTCGTAGTATGATATGCTTTTTCCATAAAGTGGTGATAGAAACAACGATGGGGCGATTTTTACTGTTTATATGTTTCCCAATTCTGTATATATTACTAATTTCGTTACTCTCAATGTGTGTTCCTGAGTCGATTATGGCCTCTTTTATGTAGTCGATAAGCTCGACTTCTGGTTTCCCCTTTTCTTCAACTCCAAAAAATACCAAGTTGTTTTTCCTTTTCTAATTTTTCAAGTAGGTCACCTCATGTTGTAGTTCAGATACTTTTGATTTTAAAATATTATTTTCTTTCGTAATGCATTTCATTTTCTCATCAAGCGCCTCCATTACATTTTGAGTTACAGATTTTGATATAAGAAGTGCTTGGTTGTTTAGTTTCTCATCCAGCATCGTTATAAGCCATTCCATATCTTTTTTCTCCATTTTTTGGGGAGATTTCCTGTTATGGCAACACTGAAATTGTATGTCTAGTTGAATGAATGGATTGTCTCTTGTCAATGTCACTTGACAGATAAGTTGATTGTGTTGTAATGTTGTCACTACTAACACTGGCCTATTGCTAACTTCACTTTAGTCTATGAGATTGCACTTTTTAGGTTATGTTTTATCTGATTTTGTTGTGATATTTTTCACAAAACGTTGATTTCCACTGTGTTTTATTATTGATCTTCTTTGTTTTGGCGTTAATTGGACTTTTGAGCAGAGACACTGTTGATCACACTATTTTTTTGCACTGTATTTACGCAAATTACCACTGATATTGTTGACGTACGTCTTAGCAGTTCAATGACCGGAACCGGAAACTTAAGGGCATAAACCACTTTAATAAATATGTAGTTAAACGCTTTATACATAACCTCTATAAAACCGAAAAGGAAATTCCATCACATGAATGGTCGGAATTAAAAAATATATAAAAAGTTTCAAGGAGATCGTAGTCGTTTAGCCACAATAACAGAATAATTAAGTTTTCATTAGGGAAAATCAAAACTCAACAAATTCTAAAATGAACAATAATATTTGAACAAAATGTAATACTTAATTGAAAAATATAAATAATCTTGGATATGAAGTTAGGCTTTATAAATTTAACCAATTATAATTGAAATAGTTAACGCATTATACACAAATGTTTCATATTATTTTGATATATATTGATGGAGCAAAATAGTTAGGACTGGGAAATTTAAGCTGATTTAGGAGAGGTATAGTTAGTAATTAATTATTCTCTATTAAACTGAAGAATAATAATATATTTACAAAAAGCCTGTCACTTAAAACATAAAATTAGTGCTCGATATCTCGTTTCGGTAAACTAATTTTTTCACACAACTGTACATGCGCGAACAGTCTACGTGCCTGACTTCCGAGCGGCATTGATCCGTCGGCCGTATTGTACGTACTCTACACACGTTGCAGCGGCGGCGATTACAATTTCATTTCGTGTTGGATCGCCACAGCGTGCACACGCGAATGAAAATGGCTCAAATGCTGCCCAAATATTAAAAAAGGGTCTTGCAAAACAAAATATAGAAATACAATCGACTTTTATTTATATCAGAGTGACATTCACAAACTTCGGTTACTCTATGGTAACTCAGTAAATAGGTATAAACCATTATAAGGAGAATGTATTCCTTAACATCCACCTCTGTTTGTAATGCCAGCCATCTTCTTAGTGTTTCTGGGCCCATATAGTGGTTTGGTAAGCATGTCGGCAATCTGCCTGGCTGCTGGCACGTGACAAAAGGTAATGCTTCCATCTTGAATGCATTCACGTATGAAGAAAGATCGGATCCTTATATGTTTCGTTCTTTGGTGGAACTCGTGTGGACTCTTAGCCAATTTAATTGCTGATTCAGTATCCACACATAACGATGCAGGACATGGATCTTTATTACCACTGATTTCGTTGATAATTCTTTGTAACCAAATAATCTCTCTTGCAGTTTCACTAGCTGCTACTATTTCAGCCTCAGTGGAGGAAATAGCAACCGTGCTTTGTCGTTTGCTATTCCAAGCTATCGGGCCTCCAGCATACATACAGAGAATGCCTGAAGTTGACCTTCCAGTTTCCATGTCACCTCCATGATCAACATCACTGTAACATTCTAAGTGATGGAGATTTTCTGCCTTGTAAATAATACCTTCGTCCATTGTCCCTCTCAGATTACGCATTATCCTCTTGACATTAGCGATGTCTTCCTTTGTAGGTTTATCCAAATTGCGAGACGCAACACTTACTGCATATGCTATATCAGGCCTTGTACTTGTCATCAAGTAGGCTAAGGCACCCACAGCTTGCCGGTAAGGGAAAGATGTTACCGCTTTTTCGTCAATTTGAGCCTTTATAATTGGTGTCGCCACTGGCTTGCACTTATCCATTCCGAACTTTTCCAACATGCGGGCAGTATACGCTTTCTGATGAAGTAATATGTAACCATCAGAATATCTCTTAATTTCCATCCCAAGAAAGTAGCTTGTGGGCTTTATTGTTATTTTAAAACGTGCCCTCATTTCATCCAGGAAGCAGTTAGCCTGTTTTTCGCTTGTATATGAAATAATACCATCGTCGACATATAGTGCAAGAATGATTTTATCTTTACCTTTTATTCTTACAAATAAACAAGGATCGGAATCATTCTGCTTAAAACCGGTCTTATGATGTAGTCTGTGATGCATCTGTTCCAACAGAATGGAGCTTGTTTCAAACCGTACAAGCTCTTCTTTAACTTAAATACATATTTCTCATCGATAAAACCTTCAGGCGGTTTCATGTAAATTTCTTCGTCTAATGTGCCATAGAGGAAGGCTGTGGATACGTCAAACTGTGCTAATCTCAGCTTCTCTTTAGCGGCAACGCTTAAGACTGCTCTTATAGTGCTGCTCCTAGCAACTGGACTAAAGGTTTCATGAAAACCTATATCTTTCTTCTGTGAATATCCTTTAATCACTAGCCTTGCCTTATATTTGTCAACAGAGCCATCAGGATTAGTTTTAATTTTGAATATCCATTTGCATGGAATAGGTTTCCGACCTTTTGGTAGTTCTACTAACTCCCAGGTTTGATTTTCCCTCAATGAGTTGATTTCACTATCAATAGCATTTTTCCACTTTTCTTTGTCCTTGCATGACATTGCCTGTTTAAAGGTGTTAGGCTCGAACATATGGTCATTTTCTAGAGCCATAATATAGTCGTTGAACCGTGCGGGTGGGTGGCTTGAGGTTTTCTCTATCTCTGAGGATATTCCGCCTTCCTTCTCTTTCAATGTCTTCATCAGACAATATATCATGGTGTGCATTACCTTCAGCAAACTTTTCATTTTCATCTTCAGAGTGAACTGACTCGAATATCGATTCGTCTAGTTCAATCCTTAAATTATCATTTATTTCTTCATCGGGTATATGATGTGCCCTTGATGTAGAAGGTTCTACAATTACATCTGTAGCATTCTCTAAAATATTTTTTTCTCCAATTTCTGTGTTTCTAGTTTCATGCTCATTCTGAAGACTTGAAAAATCATGATACATATTTTTATTGAGGTTAGTTGGTATCAAATTTTCAGATTTTTCTGATTTTTCCCAGCAATGGTAACTATTCAAATATTACGTCTCTGGATCTAATCAGTGTTAATGATTCTTTGTCCCAGATCCTGTAACCTTCGTCTCCTTCGTAACCAATAAGTATCCCTTTTTTAGCTTTCCTTTGCAACTTCTTGCGGTTAGCTTTAGGAATATGAGCATAGCACGTGCAGCCAAGTATTCTGAGATGCTTGATCGCTGGTTTCTTTTTGTACCATAGCTCATGAAGAGACTTGTTTGGCAAACTTGAAGGTCCTGTACGATTCAACACGTAGACAGTTGCGTTTACTATCTCTGCCCACAGGCCATCAGGAATTTTTTCATGTGCATACATGATTGCGCGTGCTGCTTCTACCACAGTCCTGTTTTCACGCTCTATGCAGCCTGCTTGCTCTGGGGTGTGAGGCATCGTGAACCTTTGTGTAATGCTGTTTTCAGTTAAGATATTTTTGAATTCGTTGCTGATAAACTCACCACCATTATCACTTAGCAATTCTTTGACTATGTGTCCTGCAACATTAGCTTCTCTTAAGAATATTTTTAGCTTTGAAGCGGCTTCAGATTTTTGTCGAAGAAAATAGATGTGACGATAGCGCGTAAAGTCATCTTTGAACATAATATAACTTCTTACCAACTGAATATGGAAATGTTCCGCATATATCGGTGTGGATTAGTTCTCCAGGTTTAGTGGCTCTAACCCTTGTACCAAATGATTGCTTGTAAGCCTTTCCATAAATACAACCTTCGCAAATATCTGATTGCGTATTCTCCACTTTTAACTCTTGGTTGATCACCAGACGAACATGTCTTTTGTTCTGATGTGCTAGCCTTTCATGATATAGTTGTAATGGATTAGACAGTAACTGATTGACTTCTTAATTTTTGGGTGCTACACAACTAAGCTCCAGCTTATATAGTCCACCTCTAATCGTTCTAGTTCCAATTACTTTGACGTCTCCTTTTACTTTCAATGTACATTGATTCGGCGTAGACTCGAACGTACTCGTAAAAGTATCATGCAGTGAAGTTATCATGCAGTGAAAGTACTGAGAATAAATTTATTTTGATGTTGAGAACATACCAAACATCTTTCAATAATATCTCATTCACTTTCCCATTAACAGTGGCTTCAGCTCGTATGTTGCCAATCCCTATGGCTTCAATCGCCTGCCCATTTGCCGCAGTCACTTAGTGTGAACTTTTAAAGTGCTCAAAAGTCTCGAATAAGTCGTCTCTATTGGTAACATGGCTTGTTGCTCCATTATCGACGTACCAGTTGTTTTTATCTATCGGCAACCCATCATCCAAGGTTAACACTGTCAGGTTTACATTTGTGCTTTGGCTTCCATTTGATGGTTTTGGTGGGCGTCCATCATTTATCCATTTTTGGCAATTACGTACTCCATGTCCAACTCTTTCGCAATAGTTACATTTGAATACTTTTTTCTTATTCTGTGTTCTTACGGTAAGTACTTCTTCAGTCTTTTCGGTTTCACATTTGGTAGTCAACGCTTTTTCATAGGCACTTAGCTGCGAAGTTAAATTCTCTATTGTACGATCCTTTTTCGTTATAAGGAGCCAACTTGACTTGAAAGCGAAGTAATCTTTTGGTAAAGTTGTGACGTTGCAGTGACCCTTGCGGCTAGCTGGCCTGGGCACTTCGTCCAGAAGATGTTCTTACTCCTTGTCGCGGTCCTCGCGGTAAGAGATGGAACGTTTGATAGGGGTAGTCTGTGGAGGGTCGTTGTCGAGAGAAACACACGGTGCTGGGTTAACGATACTTCAACATATATTTCGGGTGCCCACATTGATTGCTTAGGGCGTCTAGATAGTAACTAGCTTATCCTAGGTTCTACACGGTGACGGGGTTAACTGGTTTGGCCCTGAGGAGGGCCACGGGTTCCGGGACGTCGCGGTCGCGGCGGGACCTCTAGCAGGGGCGCGACGGCCTGCGAGGAGTATCGGGTCGACGGGTACGCGGATTACGACTGGCGGCGGTTCGGTTAGTGAGTACTGTGGTAACGGGATGATTCGGGATCCAAAGATGAGGGCCTTGCAGCATGGGCGGACCACGCGCACCGGTTATTCTCCGGGAACGGGTTTCGGGAACGAGGGCCTTGCTGCATGGGCGTACCACGCGCACCGGTTATCCTCCAGGATAGGAATCAGGTTTCGGGAACGAGGGCCTTGCAGCATGGGCGTACCACGCGCACCGATTATCCTCCAGGACAGGAATCAGGTTTCAGGAACGAGGGCCTTGCAGCATGGGCGTACCACGCGCACCGGTTATCCTCCAGGACAGGAAGCAGGTTTCAGGAATGAGGGACCTTGCAGCATGGGCGTACCACGCGCACTGGTTATCCTCCAGGATAGGAAGCAGGTTTCAGTCAGCAGTTTCACCGCGAGAGCTTCGAGCAAATGCCTCCGCTTCAAACGCCGCGCTGCCTTTTATAACGTATGTGTTATCGGGGCCCATGCTTGTGTGCGTGCGATGCAGGAGGGAGCGCGTGCGCAGATCGGGCGGTCGATAGGTATGTATCGGTCCGTTACAAAGTGTCAAGTATTTTGCAAATAAGTAATATTTCGGGCAGATTTGTATTGATTTGGCAGTTAAGGTCATGCCAAATATTTTTTAATGAAGATATATGCTTTCCTATGTCATGATCAGGATCCTTTTTATAATCGTAGAACTTAAGACAGAGATCATAGCTTTTCGTCTTCGCTGCTTCCACAGAGCCTTTCTAGCTCATCCCATATCTCTTTAGCGCTTTTGTACCGCATGACTTGATCCAATATTACAGCTGTCATGTTTGTCGTCATAAGAGTCAATACTACACAATCGACATACCTACCGAAAGTTTTGTAAATCTTTTTCGTATTTTTCTTTATCAGCAGAATCAGCAGTTGGTGCAGGTTCATCGGGCTTAGTGATCTTAACTTCTAATAATTCATCAGCACCAGATATTGCTCTACATACTGTTTCAATCCTATACCTCCAATGCTTATAGTTCTTTCCATCTAGGTGCATTATTTGTACCTTTGAAGCCTCTGCGATCGCCTCATTCATAGTGATTTTAGGCTAGATATAAATTTTTGCCTTGAATTAATTTTTCATTCCCAGAAGATAAAAACTTTTTTATACAGCATATGCTTCGTACCTAACTTTATTACTCTGCTACCATATTAAAGTTATAATCGGATCAATATGAAGTAGGTATAGTTTATATTTACACAAAATAAAGAGCATAACAAAATATAGAAATACAATCGACTTTTATTTATATCAGAGTGACATTCACAAACTTCGGTTACTCTATGGTAACTCAGTAAATAGGTATAAACCATTATAAGGAGAATGTATTCCTTAACACATTCCACACACACAAACATTTATTTAATTTTTACACGATTTTTACACAAAGGAATAAATTCCTGCACTTCACTTTACTGTACTGAACTGGCAGCAAGACGGCTTTAAGAGCAATTAGTAGATACACTGAAGAACACAAAACAAAAGGCAATTTAATTTGGAAAGCGCGGATTATATAGGAACATATATCTACTGCTGACAGTGTTTGAATGAAGTCGATGGGGGTTTGCCCCTAGGTCAGGCGGTGTAACACCTTCCTCCTTTAAAACGGAACATCCAAAAATAAAATTAGGATGTGTGTAGAAAATAGAAAGATAGATTTTAAGGATATAGAATATTAATTGATATAATAGAATAGCAAAAGGAATTTTGTAAAGTGCAGTAATTTTAACATAGAAATTGGAAATTATTCAGACATTAGAAACAATATAGAAAACAGTGACATAAACATTTAAACAATAAATATCAGCTGGTATTCGCAATATACCTAACTAAAACATATTTCGACATACACATTAGCAAAAATAAAACAATGGAGATATCGCATTACAGGTATCATGATGCACACACGTGCTATAAAGGTTACACTGTAAAGTATGAACTTACACATAATATTGAGTACATTATTTAGTTAAACTCTATAAAGTTAGAACCTAAGAAATTGTATGAAAATTATTGTTAAGATTTAGAAATAAAAATCAGAATAAGTATGAGAGTAAACATTAACTAATAATTGTATTACATATTAAATCAAGGCATTAGAATTAAGCATTAAACTAAAGTTACGAAATTGGAATTAGATTTAGAATTGATCTTAGATTCAAGATTTAGGATTGGAACTAGAATTAAGAGTTAGAAATAAGATTTTAGAATTAGAAATAAGACTTTGAATTAGAATTAGGATTTTGAATTAGAATTAAAATTTAACTTATGATTTAGAAGTAGTAGCACAATGAGAATACTATAAATTAAATCGAGGTTCCTTCTCAAAGTTTTTGGAGAAGTTGAGTCTTCGGAGGTGAATTCGATGTCAGTCATTTCAATACTCGATTTACTTTTAACACGAGTATTAGATTTAGAATTACAATGATTGTATATTTGAATACGACACCCATCTTTAGGGTTGTTTTTACAAAAAAACAGCTGTAGATTTTATAGAATATAAATGAAAATACGGAAATAGAAAGAAGTGTTGTAAGGATACTGAAATAGTAACCGCAAGTGATATGGTATGGTTGGTTCTCAATTTTATTCAACTCATCAACACTCCGCTCGAGGTTGTGAGAGGCGTACTGTAAAGAGTCAAGATTTATGTGAGAT
Source organism: Selenia dentaria (assembly GCA_917880725.1). NCBI lineage: Eukaryota > Metazoa > Arthropoda > Insecta > Lepidoptera > Geometridae > Selenia > Selenia dentaria. The sequence continues at coordinate 14,710,143 of OU862889.1, read as the reverse complement.
AGTTTAATTGGTGTTAAGAAAGAAATACTCTTATTGACTTTCTGCTTTGAACAGCAGTCATCGTCTATTATATTGAAGTTAGGAGCTGGCAAATGAATTTGTACGTCGTATTCATTTGATGGAGTGAATTGTAAAAGTTTATGATAACCCCTACAATCTCTTGGGATTGAAAGAATACCTGAACCAACGATATGATAGTCATTAATAAAACCTGTACATTTTACAGTTATTTTCGTTATATCTGACTGAACATATAACCATCTATTATTACTTATTTTCTGAAAGATATCTATATTACCTATTATTATCTTATAATTACACGTATTGGGAATAGCACTGATGTGTTCCGTAAGAATTGACACTTCGTGACAAAGCTTTACGCAGTCTGTGATGGCATTTAACATAGACATCATCTCCGACATCATACGATACGGTGCGAGAGTGTTTATCATAATAATTTTTGGACCTTTCTTCACTTCTAAGGTTTTCGCGGGCTAGGTTATGCGTCATGGTAAAAATGGAACTGGGAATGTGAGGTTTGCAACCGATAAGCAATTCGTGAGGAGTGAAGTTAGTTGATGAGTGGACACTTGAGTTGTATGACACTAATGCAGTGGGAAGGTATTTATGCCAATCGTCTTGGCTATTGTTGACATATGACTTAAGGTATTCCTTAAGTGTAGAATGGCCTCTTTCGAGAGCACCATTAGTTTGAGGATGGTAAGGAGATGAGAAAAGATGCTTGATTTTGAATAGGGACGTAATTTGTTTGTAGACTTCGGCTATGAAGTGGACACCTTGGTCTGAAAGGATGGTTTTAGGAATGCCGAAATGGGAAATGAACTTAATAAGGCATTGGGATGTTTGTTCGGCTGTTGAATGAGTGATGGGATATGCCATTGAGTATTTAGTGAGATCGTCTTGAAAAGTTACAATGTATTTGTACTTTTCAGGACCAGATTCAGGCAATGGACCGACAATATCTGTCGCGATACGTTGTAGAGGTTCGTGAGATGTGGACGTTATTTCTATACTTCTACTATAGTCTCTGTTTGTTTTTCTAAGAGCTTTGTTTTGTTGGCAATGGGAACAGTGTTTGACATATGATTCAATTTCGGATATCATAAATTTCCTGTAGTATAGGTCTTTAAGTTTGTTGTACATTCGAGCTGTACCTATATGACCACCTACAGGAGAATCATGATTGTCTTTGAGGATGGTAGGGACTTCGGTTGGAGTAGGATAATATGATCTTGTTGTGGAAGATGTTGATTTGGATTGGCGTGTTGTTAAAGAGATATGTTATTATTTCATAAATAAGAAGGAATTTTAATCTGCGACATCGTCAGCATACATATAGATCTGCGCGTCGCTTACAGATCCTGGCAGGTAATTTAGCAATAGGCTGAATAATGTGTTCGAGAGACATGAACCTTGAGGCACTCCCATAGTGGTCTCTAGCTCGGACGACCTAACACGCCCATGGTCACCGACCACAGTTTGTGTACGGTGGGACATAAAAGAGGTTAGCAATGACAGTGCCGGGCCGCGTATTCCGAAAACATTGAGCTTGTTGGCGATTAGGCGGTGATCTGCAGTATCGAACGCGCGCGAGAGGTCACAGCATAGCAATGCTACTTGCTGACCCGCCTCGCGGGCGCTCAGTACACGCCAAACCACTTCTCGCACCAAGTCTGTCGTTGCATGCCCTGCTCTGTAAGCGTACTGCCTATCGGATAGTACGCTGCACTCTCCTATGAAAGATAAAAGTCATTTATTAAGTCCTGCTTCGAATATTTTGCTAATAGCGGGTACTAATGATATTGGCCGGTAAGACTTCATATCAGATTTTTTTCCTTTTCCCTTATACAAAGGAGATATTTTAACCCGTTTTAGGGCGGTCGGATATACACCTTTCCTGATGCAGGCATTGAAAAGGTAGGCAATTATATGGCCGATAGATCCAGCGATTGTTCGGAGTAGCTTTGCAGATATTCCATATCAGTATAGTATATATCAGTGCTAGTTTTCGGAGCTATATTTAGTTTAGTTATTTTACCTAATTCGTCTGGGGAAAAATGTGTAAAACGCAGCGAGGTGTCGCGTGCTGCTGAGGTTGAGCTAAGCGAGTCGTACGCGAGCGTGACGTCAGCCGGTGGGGCACCGCAGTTAGTGGCGGCGGTCGTGAACGCGAGGTTGAGTTCGTCCACAAGTTGCTGTTTAGTGTCGAAAGGCACCCCGGCAGAGTCTTTTAGGAGGTCTGTGTAGTCAACTCTTTTGCGGTTTCCCCGTCCGAGTTCGGTATTTATAACACTCCACATACATTTCATCTTATTCGGGTGATCTCGAATAATTTTACTGTAGAAGTCTGAGCGTTTTTGTTCCAGTAACGTATTATATTTTATTGTGTACTTATCAATAGTATCTATAAGGTCAACATTACTAGGAAAGTACTTTTTTAATTTTATTGCGTCAAATAATAAGTTTTTTTAGCTTTGTGTGTTTCGCAGTCTACCCAGGTGGCATGTTTTACGGTTAACGGATGTTTTTTAACTGGGAAACAACTCTCAAAGTTATTAACTATTACTGCTAATAATCTCTCAGCGAGCGCATGACAATCACTCCCCGACCGCTCCACCACCGATGCCCAGTCAATAGATCCAAGAGCATTTGCAAAAGTTAAAGTGTTTGCCTCTGTCATTGATCGTCTTGCTATGGACTGCGGTTGTGACGCGGTGACGCGCGAGACGGTGAGTCGCTGAGCGTCGTGATCACTAAGGTGCGTCGCGACGCAACCACAGCTCGAAACACGCTCCGCGGGCAGGTTCGTATATATGTGGTCTAACAAAGTGGAGGAGTCCCCATCTATTCTAGTAGCTGATTCTACAAGCTGCACAAAGTTGTACCTAGATAGAATATCTACTAATTCTTTTTTAGTGTTAGTTGTTTTTAGAAGATTAATATTAATGTCGCCCATTATAATAGCGTCAAAGTTATCATTGCATACTTTTGCCAGGAGATTTTCAAACAGTTTTAGATATGTATAGTCATCGGTTTGATTAGAATGGTATATCCCTATCAGAAGTAATTTATCTACGACATGCTGCACGGCGCACACGTCAATAACTTGCTCCTGTGACAAGTTGCAGTAATCTTGCATGTTTATGACATGTATGCCGCCGCGGGCATATATGCAGCTTCCACCATGGGGAATCGTTGGTCTACAATAGTTAGCTATTAGGTCAAAATTATTAATAGTGATCGACATTAGTTCGTGGATTTTAAGCCAATGTTCCGTTATAATTAATACATTGCAGGATAACTCCTTTGTCAAGAGCACTTCTAACTTATTCGTCTTGTTAGTCAAACGCCTGGCGTTCTGGTGGCAGATTGTAAGGTAATTATTAGTGCAAGCGGGTAGCGTGGACGACGGCTGATTTTTCTGCGAGGGTGGTGCGGTGGCTGCGGGCGGTGGTACTGTCACTGACGCCGCTATCACCACCTCAGGGGCTGGGGGCGCAGTCTTTGGGCTTACGCCGCAGGGGGGCCTGAGTGGACGCGCCTCTCGCGCGCCCATCGCTGTATCGAAACCACTCACTAATCTCAGTACCATGGGGCCAGTTTTGAGCCGATGTGAAAAATTTGAATTGGCTGCATGGCACAGTTATAGCAAACGACGAATAGTAATTATGTGCCAGTTTTAGTTTATGTACCTGATATTTAGTGTTCGGGTTCTTTTTGTTCATGTAGGCTTTAATCGACTCTGACGTTGTGTCAGGCTTGAAAAAACAAGCGTGAATTTTTCGCACTCGCTCGACGGTCTTTAAATCATTATCAGCCGTTCCGTTACCAGTGATAACTTCGCGATGCTGCCTAGTTAAAGGCTTTGTTTTATATCTGACGACGTTCCAACCATCGTCATCATCGTCGTGCTCAGGCTTATTAGCAAATGACCTTGAGAAAGCGGGTGCAAGCGGCTCCGCCAGTGGAGGCCTGCGTGCTGGAGTGACTTCAAGCGCGGGCGCAGCACGCTGACTCACGATCGGCGGCGTCTGGACATCCATAGTAGCTTGGAGCGGCGCGGGCGTGGGCGAGGGCGGGGGCGGTGTGGCCGGCTGCAGCGGGGTGCGAGGTTGTGTTGCATCGCGAAGTGGGTCGGTCGGGGCTTTACGTGTGTGTGTGGACCGTCGGTCGGTTCGGTTCGGTTCGGTTGGCGCGTCGTCTGTTCGCGTTCGGCTGTGTCCGTGATTAGCACCAAGTTTGCGAATGATGTTGCTGCTGAACTGCAAGTGCTACCCTCAACGTTTGGCGAATAATGCTTTTTAGTCTCAAGTTTATTTATCTTTTCTTCCAGTTTATTCAGTTCTTTCATCACAGTCACTAACTTTTGATCTATAGGTGTTAAAAACTTTATTAATAAATTTTCTAACGAAATTAAAGTTGATTTTGCCATCGTAATGCGGTTAACTTTCGTGTTGTCGCGGCGTAGGCAAAACGTGACCGGCCGGTGCAAGTGCGCGCACGGAACTGTCCTCACAATAAAAGTTAGATAGTTAGTAATTTCCTCATTATAAAAGTTAGATTCATCTAGATGAATGGAAGTTGGATAGGCAATTGTGGTTTTCAATAGGTTTTGATTGTGTTCGATAATCTGGGTATCAAAGATAGTAGGACTGGAATGGGACTTAAGGAAGGATTCGTAAGTCAAGTTAACAGTCAAGTCAATGTCAAAATCGTCGATGGCGTTGATGGGAGGACGAGAGAGTCCGTCAGCGTTGGAATTAATCCTACCTGGTTTGTAGATAATTTCAAAATCAAATGCCTCCAGTTTCAATCTCCAACGAACGAGTTTGCTACTGGGGTCTTTGCAATTAAATAACCAGACTAGGGGCCGATGGTCAGTGACAATTTTGAATTTCCTACCATAGAGATAGGGTCTGAATGTTTTTACACCGAAAATAATACCTAAGAGTTCTTTCTATGTGGTACTGTAATTACCTTCGGCATTATTCAAGGTGCGGGACGCGTAAGCGATGGGAAGGTCTTTGCCTATTTCACCTTGGGAGAGGACGCATCGAATAGGGTGTGGGCAAAATAACGTGTTTGAGCCTTACGAACGCTTTAACAAAAGAGCCATCAGTGACAATGCCATCAATGCCTTCATAAGCTAAACGATCGCACCTATAATGAAAAATGTACGTTCATAAATGCGTCTTTGAAGCTTAAATTGAATAAATGATTTGGACTTTGACTTTGCATTTACGACACAGTGTGAAAGCACTTAGTAGTGATAATTTATTGCTTTAGGCGTTACTTTGCGTAAATCCATTATCAAAAAAACGATAATATTTATATAATTTTTTTTAGATTTAGATTAAAATATTTAGTTCTGCTTCCACTGAACTTCTTCCACACTTCCGCTGAAAAAAAAATTGGGTTTGGCTTATTTGGGGGTGTGCATCACCCCCATCCCGCATAAACTCCTAATAGGAAGAATACAAAATAAAAAAACACACAAGAAAACCCAAATAAACCAAAAACGATTCGACACGTGTTAAGCCTCTACACGAGGCATCCTCAGGAGATGTTGACTGGTCTAGCGCTAGACCGACAGATAGAGAATATTTTTTTTTTTTAGAACGGATTCATGCTGTTTTCCTCTACCGGCATTTACAGCGTCACCGGACGGGTGGCGAGCGCAGATGGCACTCAGCCAGATGCGGGCGCAGAGGGCGCACCGCCTAAGGCGAGCGTTGAAGACGCTTCGAAGACGAGGAGTAGGCGACTTGCTCAAGGGCACCACTAAGGTACGGAACTCGGCTTGGGCCGTCGCCAGGAGAGAGGGGAGTCGGAGAGAACAACGCATAACCCGCTTATATAGCATGTAGACTCCGCCCCTTAACCGTGTGACTCACTGCACGTGCGCCGCCGCTGCTATATTGTTGTTGATGACGTATTTTGGGTGAATATACGTAATAATGGAGATGAAACCATGTTGGTTTGGTCATTCAATAGTGTAAGGTTATTATTATTATGTTTTATAATCTTAATTGTTCCAACACACGGAACAGCCTAGGCCATCGCCCGCAACGTCCTCAAGTACTAAGGCTACAAGTGTGCAATAAAGTTACATGTTGTGAGGGTAGGAATAGAGACTGAAGGTATCATGCCATTAAACCAACTGTCGTTGACATCATCGTATATACATATCATAACATACATAATCGCGCATCATCATCGCATGACCCATCGAAGGTCACCGGACCGCACTGGCGTAGTATCATCATCGCATGACCCATTCGCAGGTCACCGGAACGCACTGGCGTAGTATCATCATCGCATGACCCATTCGCAGGTCACCGGAACGCACTGGCGTAGTATCATCATCGCATGACCCATTCGCAGGTCACCGGAACGCACTGGCGTATATATCGTATTGCATGTCCCCAAAGAAGTCAGTATAATACATAGTTAGTTGTGAAAGAACAAATAACCACGAATCATGCTATCGAAAAGCGCAAGCTGGCATTGATAGGACACCGCCAAGAAAAAGAGGCACAATGGCACATCACATTGAATTATAATAAATAATTATTTTTGTATCAAAATGTAAATATGGAAGTTTCTCTTTATTACCCAATTCATTTATTAAAATTAATTCATCCTATTGTCTATTTTACCAACCGGAATATTAACTATCGATGCATGCATTGGCACTACCATTACAGCGGTCAAATAAGTCGTCGATTCAATGTTTCCTCGATGTAAATACTACCGATATAACAGCATTCGCACTAACGTTACATCGGTCATGTAACGCTTAGAAGCAATAAATCATCGAAATATTGAGTTGTCGATCGACAATGTTCGCAATAAAATGTATAGAACATACATTTTTCTTGCTTTCAACTTGAAGTTTTGGTACTTCCTGTTGGATTGCCTCCAGTTGATCTTTTGCCGCGGAATTGTGGTATAGATTAGCTAAGCCTGCTTTCACGGAGACTATATCTTTTAGCAGACGGGTAACAGCTACCCGCTCCCCGCGGTTTCACCCGCGCGGTAATGGATGATGATGAATCTTAGCCTATGTTACTCAAGATGAATGTAGCTTGCCAATGGAATGGAATGGTGATGTGAAAGAGTTTTTAAATCGGTCCAGGACTTTTTGAGCCAATCCGTTACAAACATACATACAAACCTTTCCTCTTTATAATATTAGTATAGATTAGGATTTATTCGCTACATATAAATGATTAAGCGTTTTTATACAATTTGTTATCATTTTATCATATCTTGAATAATTTCCTTGTTATACACAAAATGTTTTTAGCTAATTTCAAAATGGAGGAGGTTTCTTTGTCAGGGGATCATTTGCTAACGGTATAGCCAATTTCTAAACTCTTCATGATAAAAAAAAATCTAAACAACTACCACTCGTGTCTATATTTTCAATATTAAGGGCGTTAACATTTTTCTGTTTAGACATTTCCATTGTTTAACGTACTCACATGTTAGAATTTCAAAAAGCAAAATTTTCTGTTCCTCATGTGGACATTACTGCCTGTAGGTACAATGCGGTCACATTAACTAGACGCTTGACCATGTGACGTCATTTTGGCGCTCAAGTACGGTGTGCAAAAAAAACCGGCCAAGTGGCTTTTATTAAGATCGAGTAAAAATTTCATAATTAAGTTTGTTATATGAATAAAAAATATTTATTTATTTTGAAAGGTAATATACAACTACATATTTTGTGAAAATTTAAGGTGCCTACCTGTTACCGTTATTAATATTGAGCATAAAATTAGAAAAAAACACACATATTTTGTTGTATGGCTACCCAATTAATATTTATTTATTTGGCATTTTTCGACAGGAATGTAGTCGATTATCTTTTTGTCATCATCGTCATCAATGGATTGAAAGTTGTCAAAATTATCAACCACAATTTTTTTCTTCGATGGTTTGTGCTTTTTACCTGGTGTGGACAATTTTACTTCCCTGCTAGTATTTGGAGTACTGCTAGTATCGTTACTCATACTGCTCGAACTAGTTCTTGGACTAGTGTCGGGGGAAGTACGCGACGATGATACACATTCCATTTTAGCCTCTTTTTTATCCGAGTAAGAGTACTTTTTGATATTCCAGTTGCGGCACAGGTACGTTTTTCAACCTGATCTACCGGTATGGAAAAACGTTTATTTTTCTTCTCATTATCGAAGAACTGTAGCACTTTTAACACGAGATTTCTCCCTTCACTGTGTATAACTTTCCCCATGTTTTTCTGGATTGAACACAGTTCAACAGTTAATATTCAACAATCAACAGTAACAAAAACTTAAAACAAAAACTATATAACAAAAACAGCAAACAAGCCAAATTTAGCAAGAAAATTAGCCAAACTATCGACACGTGTATCGGTAACAAAGATGCTGACCGTACTTACACTTGCCGGGCGAGAAAAGGGAATACGGGGGGAAGCGGGTGGGGACACGCGTCGAGTTAATGTGACCGCCTTGTAGTATATTACGTTTCATTACACAACGAATTTTATGTTTGATATCATGGTATGTAAAAGTCCGCTAGAAGTAACTAGATATTTTTTTGTCGCTAAAGCCTTAGTAAATCCTCCAGATTTAACGAGAAAGTCACTATAACGGTAACACTGCCGCCCAGCCGCGTTCGAGGCCTGTGCACACCTCAGAGTAAGTATCAAAAGAGTTGTCCCAGTAGTAAAAATACTATGCGTAGATATAGTGAGAATATATAGACAAAGGAATGACAGAGCTCGAGAATAATTAATTGTCCTGCTTGTAGTCTCACATTTTTAGCTGGGCATACCTCGCAAGTGTGCCAAACAGTTGGAATAGATTTTTGTAATTCTAGTGAAATCTGAGTTTACAATGAAAATACGGTGTAGTATTTTTATGGTGATATGAATTACTGTGTATAGAACATATAAACAACGGTTCATTGTTTAAGGCTGCAAAAGCCGAAGTGAACGTAATAACGAAAACATAACCTTTCATTCGTAAGTCCACAATTTTACCTTGTAGTATGGTCCATACTAAAAATAAATTTTTTGTTAAAGTTTTGACGGCCCAACTTCGCCAAGGTACATCTTTTTTTGGAACAATGCCCATAAACGCTTAAAGTGTTGTCCATCGAGTGTTGGTTTTAATAATGTAATTATGTATATAACCAATCTTTGTTGTATTTGATTAAAGTATGTATTATTATAGCAGCTTTTTACTTTTATTATATAATACTAAAAGTAAAAAGAATAAGATTATAAAAACCTTCGTATTGACAACCTCCTTGAATGTCGCGCCAAAATGAGTTTTACTGGGCACAAACGGGGGACGCTAGTGTGCTATTGCATGCATTTTCTTTTTATGCAGTTGAGTTTCTTTCTGTTAGGATACATTATTTCTATGAACATAATACAGTCCGGTAAGTATAACTTGGCGCAGCTGTGCGCCACTGTGTTCAATGTCAGTGTTGCCACTGCACAGAAGATGACGCGAAAATTGGAAAAAAAATGAAATTTGGTTTAATGATTCACGGATTTACTTGAGGAGTATTATGATAACAGACCAAGAGCCCATGGACGCCAAACCTTCGTCATTTTATTATTAGTAGTATTTATTTAATTTACTTGCCTGTCTTTGTATTAACAGAAATATTAAAACATAGATGAATACTGATATGTTTTAACTAAGTTAGAATTAGAGGTGAGTGTGTTGGGGTTCGACCAAAATATAACAGTTTTTGTTAGTACATTATTTATTACTAGAATATGTGTGATCTAATAAATGATCTTCTAGATCTTCCAAGTCCGACGCAGAACTGTCAGATGAGGTATCACTGTCGCTAGCAAGACATATATTAAAACTGTCTAAGTCGACATCATCATTGTGATATTCATTTTCTAACCGCTCAACGTGATCGCAATGCGTTTTCCATGTAGCAGCCGTTATAGTCTGAAAAGCATCTTGTGCCAGACCCAATATTTCCGATTTCGATCGACCCACATTAAATTCTGCCACCTTGCGCTTTACCGACGCCCAAACTAGCTCTATCGGGTTCAGGTCGCAATGATAGGGCGGTAATCTCACAACTTGGTGCCCATGCTGTTTCAACAGTTCGTCTGCTTCAAACACATCAGGTTTTTTGTGCATTTTAATAATTTCATACAATTCAGATTTCTTCATGGTATCTAAATAAGACAGCCCGTTACTTCTGATCCATTCTTGCATAACCTTCTTTTGGCTTGACATGGTTGGTGGCTTATTTAATTTCACACAATGGTATGGCGCGTTGCCCATGATGACGATGGATTGCGATGGTAAATTGGGGATTAATTTTTCAACTAGCCATTTTTAGAAAATTGTGGCATTCATCTCATCGTGGTAATCTCCGCTTTTGGTGTTTGATTTAAAAATCAACAATGCGTTCGGCACAAATCCTAGTTCACTTCCAGCGTGTACAATAATCCATCGCTGTCCTAAAGATATTTCTTTTATACTGCCAGCAACTTCTTCAGATTGCCAGCATTTGTTGACACCATATGACGAGTGAATGTAAGTCTCATCTAGGTATACAACTGGACGTCGATTTGTACTCTCTCGATTTAGTTTCAAAATTCTCAAGTAACGAAACCTCCATGCTGCTATGTCATATCTTTCCATGAGAACTTTTCGTTTTGATTGGCAATTTAAACCCCAACCTAAAATATTGAGTAGATTTGTTACAATCACATTATTTAAGTTATATCTATAAGTAAATAGGCTATGGTTAGTCAAATGCACACTTTCGAAGACCACGTCATTGCTAATCTTATTATTTATTTATACTTATTTATCTATACATCTTTAGTCTAGGAGTCCAATAAAGATATTTGGGTAGTTAATAAATAAAAACTTTCGTCAAAGCAATGAAAAATTTGAAACCACCATGGAGTGTAACGTCAAAATTAAAAATAGTCACCTTAATATAATTTTTCTCAAAGTTTCACGGCTACCATCAAATTGAATATCATTTCTTAGTTCCACCAAAAGCTTCGGTAATGTCGGAATTTCTTTTTTTACGGTATAAAATTGATGTATCTTTCTCCGAACTACACCCAAATCAAAGTCATCCAAATTACACTTGGTTTCCAATCTTTTTCTTTTTTTTCCTGGTGTAACAATTTTTGACGAGGTAGCTTCCGCTTGTTTCCCTTCTGCAATAATTCTTTGAACAGAACGTTCAGAAACACCTGAAACAAAATATTTATAAATGTAACCATGAAATCAGAGTAGGTAGGTAAATTTATATAGTTTGCATAGCATTATAATTATAACTCATCATTACCTATACACAACCACATTTTATTTAACCACATATTAGACATAAACATTTCGTTATACCCACGGCTAATATTTACGTGTAATGCTGACAACACTCACCAGTCATTGCCGCCACCCTTGCATTTACGGATTTTAATGGTAAGTATAATCGGTTCGTTCTTTTCACTTTCTTGTGTACAAAACGAATGTACTTTTATAACTGCTTCTCTTGTATCACTTTTTGTCACTTTAGGCATGATGATAGCACAGTACCTAGTTAACAAAATATTCGCAACGATGTTTACTATGAACTCGGAAGTGTCAAAGTGAATTTTCAAGATGGCCGTTTTAGTTCCTCAATTCGCCACCGCCAACTTATACTTGTGGCACTGTACCTAGCGGACAGAGACCATAGATTAACAGTACGGTCCCAATTGAGCCATAATCACTATTAGCGCGATAACAGTCGGTCCCTTTCACCGTGAGCGTGATTACGATGGCCCACGCTACGTCATCGATGACGTCTTAACTGCCGCCATATTGACGATTACATGAACCATGCTCTACACCATAATCGTCGTGAGCATTCTGTCAAAAGTGACAGGTGTTTGTTTATTTCTACAATGTCTTTACTGGTGTCCCTTCTTTTTGATGTAAAAGTTGTAAAAGTCAGTCCATCCATTCCATTTTTTCTTTTTAATCCACACACCACATAGTTAACCTTCACACTAGGCACGATATTTTTATGAATTTGTTTTTCGCGCGCAAAGGGTTCGTTATTGCTACAACTCTGGTCCGAATTAACAACACGCTTACAGTGCCACGAGCTGTCAAAATCGCGATATTTGTCTCGGACCAGCTTTGGTAGACGATAGCACTGTGAGCAAAATTATCGCAAAACGGACCACGGCATAAGTATGTATACGAGGTTGCGTTCCAGCAAGCTTCAGACCAAATAATGTTCACCCAAGATTTGATCGAGCGTTGCTAGAACGTCTTTTACCATTTTCTGTCAAAAACGAGTTTGACATATATAACTTAGGTCTTAGGTTTGTTGGTTTGAAACTAATTTGAGGATATAATTACTCTCCACCGGTCAAGAATATATAATTAGGCACTTCGAGGTTATTATAAATAAATAAAATTGTCCATTCGTCGTGTATATACAACGAAATACTTTTCACTATCAACACTTTACACATACTTTTTACAGCCGACCAATATTTGGCTCTCACAAAAGGTAAAACAATTTTGGCCAATCGGAACAAAATTTGTGTGAAAATTTGGGTGTCGTGAAACGGGCGTGATTAAATCTTGAGCCGTGCAAATTTTGGCCTATAGGCGTCGTGGGCTGGCTGTTTTGTCAAATTTTGGCTTGTCCTGTGGCTTGCTGGAATGCAGCCCTGGAGACAGACAGACTAACAGACCTGTTAGTCTGTGCTATAAAGAGACTATTTCCGTTTATACAATTTTCTCTTTGGATACTATGTACAAGAGATGTATGTATTGTATCCTCTGAAAAAGGAAACCAATGGAAATGTTGCTAAAACATATAGATACTTAGTTATGAAAAAGTTTGAAAGACGATAAATTAATCAAATTGGTATCTCTATCATATGTATGTTATAAACATAAGCCAACCATATACACAACAGTTTCGCTATATTGGCAATATTTTTCGTGACGTCAGACGTGTGCCTTGTCCGCCATATTTTGACGCTGAAAACTGTAATAAGATTAACTATAGAGACGTTTTACTCCTTGCATATGAAGTTTAACATGGCAAATTTTATGCTATACCTACCTACTAGCTAGTACACAATTCGCACAACGACATTAATTAGTGCGAGTTGTGTACTAGCTAGTACACATTAACTCGCACAACTAATCCCAGTTGTCAGAAAGAGATCAACATATTATTATCGACGTTTGCCTGTGGCCGACCATTCGACCGCCAATGACAGCCTAGTCCTCTCTGTCGTTCGCTACTGGTCTCGTTCGCGTAGGTGGTGAAGCGGCAACGTAGCAGAAGTTAATTTAGATTAAAACATAATTTTTGATTTTCCATTTTTGGTAGATAAAATAGAAAAACAATACTACTAACATTTTTTCCTAAGGCCGTTTTCAGTGCTCGACCGACCGTCAGTGCGTACGTCAGTCACGCTTGTCATTTGTATGAAAACTAACAAGTGATTACAGTGCTCGACCGACCGTACGCACGCGTAGGTATTGCTGTTGTACGCAATGCGTACGAGGACCGTCAGTCAAGCGCGTCCGCATGCGTGCCGTCAGTCGACCGGCGCGCTATAGTAACATATTAACGCGTTCAGTGCTACACCGATCGGTGGACCGACCGTACGGATGCGTGCGTCATCGTCAATAAAAATCGAATCCTGCTATTACAAAACTTCAATAAATTTATTTGATTTTATAGCTATCAAACATGGCATACATATAAGTTTAGATGTTTGAAGTTGTCTTCTAATTTCACTGATAATTCGTCAAAACTTTTAATCGATATTCTTATGTAGTTCAATAAATTTCTTTATCTTCGCGCAATAATAATAATAATAATAATAATAATAAAACCGCAGGGGCGGCTTTGTGGCGAGCCGTCGGTGAGTGGCGACACCGTGGACTCTGATTCTCCCTGGGGCTAAATGAGACCCCTGACCCCCGGCTTGCCTTAATTGGCCGTCTGGGGGTGGAGACGCAAGAGCAAGTAACAAAAAGCTCCAAGGGTGGAAGTGTTAAAGGGCATAACGCCGGTAGTAGCGCTTCAGTGAAACCGCAGCACACCTCTCGACACCCTTTAGCCAGCCACACCAACGTTGCCCTTTCTGTCACCATTCATGGTGGCCTTTATGGGGGGCCCGTTTAGTGGGTGGCAAGTCACCACCTGCCCAAAATATTTAAAATGAGACTGAATTTAGCAGGTGCCGTAGTCTCTTCCATAGCCCACTATCTTTTTATCACTAATAAAATCATTTCAATAGCCTTGTCATTTTACCCATTTTTATAATAGATATACCATGTCACAATCCATCCATAAGTTTCTGTTTTTTTTTTTATACTACTTTGTATTTTTATACCAAACAGGCCTCTAAGTGTTGGCTACAGCCCCACTTATGCCTTTGTAAAGGACCGGATGAAATCCGTGATTTATTTTGAATAAAAGGAATAATAATAATAATAGGTGTCATAATAACACCGACATTCTTTAAATGTCGAAAAAAAAAATATCCCTATAATAATAATAATATAATTTATTTTATTTTGCATAAATATATTACATTTTATATAATGAATCCATAGGCTCCCGAACTAGTTAAAAACTGTTTTTCGGATGCCAGTGGCTTCTCCCATCTAGATATATTTTAATATTTTATGCTTACAAATACATATATGCTTATAAACACGCATATATATATATATATATATATATATATATATATATATATATATATATATATATATATATATATATATATATATATATATATATATATATATATATATATATATATATATATATATATATTTATATATATAAACATAAAGCATAGTCTATATAAGTAAAGATATAAAACACATGGAACAGCAGCATACATAATGGTTAATAAATGCTAAGCAAAAATGTTTTGAAATTAGATAAAACACGCTTATTTTATAATATATATTTGAGGGTGTGTTGGGATGTTAGTGTAGTGTATGTGTGTGTGAATGTATGTTTAAGTGTATGTCATCTCCGTCAAAGCACCCAACTCAAGTGGAGTAAAAGTGGGTTGGAGGATATTTGTGTATGTTGTGTGAAGGTGTGGAATGTGTATGTTGTGTGAAGGTGTGGAAGTGTACAAGGGCGTACCCAGGTAGGGGCAGGCAGCTGCCCCCCCTAGAAGATTAAATAAATGTAATTTTTTTTGGCAAATAGAAAATAAAAACGTATTACCTACTCTGCGCAAAATGAAGTGTTGGAAACAAAATATCATTTCAGCCAGATTTTTTTTTCTATAGTTAAATATTCTACAATATTCGATATAGAGTCTATGTATAGTGAGTCGTGTCGGTCGTGCCGCAACGTATTTATTAGAATATTTTATATAGTGACTTTCAGCCGCCGTCAAACGAAACGCAAAATGTTTTGATCAAGTTTTTATACACTTTATTTATTTCTTTATTTCGTTTTTATTATTTTTTAGTGATAATGAAAGTGACAGTAACGATTCATAGTCGAGAATTTAATTTCTGGAATCTGATTTTGATTACGCGACAGAATAAATAAAAACTAAGTAAGGTTTTGATGCAAGTTTGGTTTTATTTATTATATTAATTTGTTTTCAATGCTAAAATAAAATAATATTCAATATGTTGCATATTATTTTAAGTAGTATATATCTGTACAGATTTAGTTTAAGATTCTTAGTGTTTATAAAATAAAATAGTGAAAGTATCAAATTCAAATTTCATAGTATATTCAGTGTTTACAACTAAAAGATTTTTGCTGCGGTTTTATCTGTGCCGCGGCTCACTAGACAGACTCTAGTAATTCTAGTATACTGTTAGCGATGCAATATAATTTAAATCTCCCGCAAAACCGTCGCATCTCGTAGTTTCCGGTTCCGCCGAGACAATCAGAGAGCCATCTAGGATTAAAGCCGAATATAATTGGGAGAAAACAACATCTAGCGCCATCTAGTTTCGGACGGCAGTACTTTTTCCAGTAAAAAGAAATAGGATCAATTTATACGGTCAATAGCGACATCTTGTATTGAATAGCAATACCGCGAAGAACGTTCTAGCATGGACTATTCTGGAAAGAAAAGACATTGATAGCAAGTATAAGACAAGGATGGAAATAGAGTCTAGTATTTTCTACATATTTCGGGAGCAAGAATATTTCAATATATAAGCGGAAGCGTGAGGCAGAGCACGTCAATTTAGTTCGAATACAATTCAGTTCGGAGTGTAATACGAGCGAATATTTCATACGACATAGTGTCTTATAGTTTCGTTGCGGCGACACGAGATTTACGTTTACTGTGCAACAACTGGAAATATTACTCCGTCAAATGGATATCAGGAAATTCTTTGAAAGCCTAATATGATTATTTGATTTAATGGGGGGCTTTGACTCTCTTGTAAGTGTATATCTTAAGCATTACTTACAATATTTAAATTTATTAATTACAAGACGTGGTTTTGTTATAATAGCTAAAATAACATTTGTGAATATTTTGTGATTAAAAAGTAAAAAAAAACACAAAAAAGAAAGATCCTTGCAATATTTTGGATTTATTAATAAGTCCATACCGACAACAAAGTCCCTTTTCTCTAACGTCACAACAAGTGTATTATTTCAAATTACCTAGTTATGCTTATTTGGCGTTCAAGCCATATATATTAGAATGTGAAACTTGATCCTTATTTTCGTCTTATACAACCCGCCTAAACACTGTAAGAGTATTTTTGTGTATCCATTTTTTAGGGAGGACACGCGAAAAAAGAAAAAAAGGTCGGGAAAGTAGCAGTGGAAGCGATGAAAATGACAACCATGATAAAACCACTCATGTAATGCCAAGATCATTGCATGCTAACATTGGACAAGCGTCAAATTCTCCTGTAGAACCTGTTAATATATCTGTTGCCGACTATTCTTCTCCATCGACATCCCAACAAACTTATGACGTCAACGTCGATCCTGAAATTATAGTGGACGATGGCTGTCATGAAAATGATCTGGGACGTTATGTTGGGTTGGCTACCCAGCTATCGACGGAAAAGAAGAGGGAGTTGTTACAAAATCCTTGGATCCCGCCCAGAAATTACGATTTTGAAAATGATGCAAGCCATTTAAAAAGAAAATTTAACCATGCTTGGTTGGATCAATATTCACCTTGGCTAGTATATTCCAAGCGACTAAAAGGTGCTCTTTGTAAGCATTGTGTTTTGTTCCCTCCGCCCATTAGCACTGTGAGAGGAATTTTGGGATCGTTTATGGTCAGGCCATATATAAAGTTCAAAAATATGCATGAAGACTGCCGAAAGCATGCAACGACCAACCTTCACCAAACGGCGACAAATGCTGCAAAAATTTTTCTTGAAAATGTTCCTGTAGACATCCAACTGCAAAGTGGACACCAAAAAGAAATCGATGAAAACAGACAAATATTGTTATCAATTATTTCTTATATAGTATTTTGCGGCACACATGATATGCCTCTTAGGGGCAAACAAGCAGATGAGGGTGTTTTATTAGATTTATTGAAGTTGAGAATCAATTCAGGGGACGACAGATTAAAGAGTCACCTGGAAAAGTGCCGTCGCAATGCAGTTTACACATCACCAAAAATACAAAACGAATTGATAAATTTATGTGGCGAAGTTATTAAGGAGAATATAATTAGTGAGGTTCAGAAGACCATGGCTTACGCAGTCTTAGCTGATGAAACAGCAGACGTATCTGGGAAAGAACAGCTGTCAATAAGCGTGCGGTTCTACGACGAAAGAAAAAGGAAAATCAGAGAAGAATTTGTAGGGTTCGTTAAACTAAAAGCACAAAATGCTTCCGCAATTGCCGAAGCAATTGACAATTTCTTAATTAGTTCTAACCTCTCAACCGAAGATTGCGTAGGTTTTGGATTCGATGGCTGTTCTACAATGGCAGGGAAAGAGGGTGGCGTACAAGCCATTTTGAGAAAAAAATATCCCCGTGCTTTATATTTTCATTGCTCAAGTCACAAACTCAACCTTGTTGTGAATGATGCGAACGCAGTGCCAGAAATTAGAAATACTGTCGCCACTGTAAATGATGTTATAACGTTTTTCAGGGAATCGACTACACGTCGAAACTACGCTCCAAACCTATCACGATTATGTGAGACGAGATGGTCAGAAAAATATAAATCAATCAGAAAGTTTTCTCAACATTTTTCAGAGCTTGTGAAATCTCTAGAAACGTTATCCGTAGAAGGAAATTATGCCACCAGAAAATCTGCATATCAGTTGCATTCAGCCGTTACAAAACCAGTGTTTATTGTTACTCTACAAACAATAGCCAAATATTCAGCAGTTTTAGAACCAGTAGTTAACGCACTGCAAGCTAAATCGATCGACATGATCTCGGTAGGGGAACACATCAAAAATATCAAGGACATTCTCAGAAATGACCGCGAGTTTCCTGATAGAATAAGTAATGAAATACTTCAAAAAGCACGAGCTGTTGCAATGGATTTGAACATAGAAATTTCGGTTCCACGTCTTGCTCATAAGCAAACACATAGAAGTAATCCGCCATCAGACAATGATAACGAATATTGGCGGCGTTCCCTGATAATCCCATACATTGATTCACTCATTTCATCACTGAATATTCGATTCTCCCAAGAAAATACTCCGGTGTTTGCTTTAAGCAGGCTACATCCCTTGTATATGACAAAAACCAGCATTACAGACCTACACAAAAACGCAGAATCATTCCAAGAATTTTATAACCTGGATATCACCGGAGAACTGAACCTTTGGCATAATTTATGGGTGACGAAGGCTTTATCAGATGAACAATTAAGGGACATAGAAGTAATTGATCTGTTCAACGAGGCCAACATTTTTTACCCTGCTGTCAGAAAGGCATTAATTATTTTAAGCACTATCCCATGCACCACGGCGACCGTAGAACGGTCCTTCAGTACGCTGCGAAGAGTTAAAACGTGGCTTAGAAGCACCATGGGTGAAGAAAGGCTTACGGGTTTATGTCTGATGAGCGTACATCGCAACTATTTAAAAGACAACAGTGAGTTTATTGAAAAGACTGTCATAGACAAATTTGCGGCAAATCCGAGAAGATTACTGTTAAATTAATATATACATACATAATATAATAATATATATTATCCATAATGTATGGTATAATTATGTATAATATTTTGTTTTGTGTCATCATCAAAATTAATGAATAAAAGTCAATTTTCATGATTTTTTGTTTCAATATACCCGACAGACGATCTTTTCGAAACAGGTATAAGCAGCCCCCTGCCCCCTCCTAGCTGAAATCCTGGGTACGCCCTTGGAAGTGTACCCCCCCGAAGGGTTCTCACATTGACGTGGCGGGGGGGCTCAGTAACCGTGGCTAGGTACACCACGGTGAAGCCAAGAGGAACCCAGGGGCCGCGCCGGCGTTGGGGTGCGCTGGCCGGCTCAGGCGGGCCGCTCCTATGGGCTTTGGCCGCCAAGTCCACATAGGAGTGGCGGGGTCCGGGCGCTTTGGCGCAGACTCGAGGAGCTGGGGCCCGGGCGCTTTGGCGCAGGCTCGAGGAGGTGGGGCCCGGGCGCTTTGGCGCAGGCTTGAGGAGGTGGGGCCCGGGCGCTTTGGCGCAGGCTTGAGGAGGTGGGGCCCGGGCGCTTTGGCGCAGGCTCGAGGAGGGGGACCCGGGCACTTTGGTGCAGGCTCGAGGAGGTGGGGTCCGGGCGCTCGGCGCAGACTCGAGGAGGTGGGGTCGCGGGGGGGGCTATCCCTTGTGGCTGACGTAGCAGGCGGTGGGGCTACGTATCCGACCAACCGCAAGGAGATCACGGGCGACCAGACACGGGGAAGTCTGGCGCCCATTGTTGGCGAGTTTAGTCTCCGAGGCAGTTGCGGCGCGCCATGTGTTCTGGCGTGCAGCGAAGAGAAGGGCCGGCAACGGACAGCCACGGCGGGTTCGCGGTCGTGTGGAAAATCTGTCCCGCGTTCCCGCCGAGGGCGGCAGTGACGGAACACCCCGGGGTTTTGGTGGGTATACGGACTCCCACATAACCACCTCCCTCCCCGTGGTGGGTGGTATCCATAAAGGATTTCCCCGGGACAAAAAAAAAAAAAAAAAAAGGTGTGGAAGTGTAGGTATGAAAGTGATTTAAGTATGTAAAGCAATGTTTGTGGCGTTTAGCACACCGTACTCTGTGTGTAACGTTGTGTGCACCGGGCATTGCGTGTGATATTGCGCAGGACGCAGTTGAATAAATGGGGTATGTGCTCAAAATATCAATCTCTAAAACTAGCATCTTTTCGATGCCTTCATAATCATATTGACAAAGACAAGTAAGTAGCACCTTTTAATTTCGCTATCACTTAACTTTTTAGCCTTATGTACTTTGTTAAATTTGTTGTATAGGAGAGGCACAATGACGTTAAAGTGCTTGTGTGCAAATTTGCTCTTAACACGTGGAACAGGACACATATCTATTCGCTTTCTAGAGTCAGGCAGAGTTGGAACAACTTTTCTGTGATAACGCCTTAAGCCTTCGTAAATGAATAGCTTCCTGACACTTAAGACATTAGCCTCTTCATAGACAGCAGTGGTTGAGTGTCTATATGGTAGATATAGAAGAACTTTTAGAACAGCACGCTGGGCACGCTCCACAGTTATTAGATGAGTCTTTGCTGCATTACCCCACGTGCAAATGCAATATCTGATTAGGCACTCGCACAATGCCTTATATATCCCTATTGCAAGCTGCCTATCTACAACTTCTCTCAGATTTTTAAAGGCATAGATAAATTTTCTTGTCCTAGATGCCAAAGCCATTATGTGGGGGGTCCAGTTCAATTTATCGTCAATCATTATCCCCAGGTATTTAATAATATCAACCCTTGATAAAACTGCGCAGTTACATTTGTTAGTTGTTTGTTTATTTCGATTACATGGAAAGGTGTGTATTTTTAAGCTAATATTAGTTCCAGGGGATCCTACTTGAGTCTTAGAATAGAATAGAATAGAATAGAATATACTTTATTTGCTTGAATGTGAGTACAATAGGTGTTTATATTAGATTAGGTGCTGACACATTTCGCCAATTTAATGGCATGCAAAATCTTATTATATTATTAATTCACTAGAAATATCATGCAACATGCAACACTCAAATATAAATGACATAAATTACAAAATTACACATTATTAAAGTAGTCATTCAATGAGTAGAAACTGTGATGTAGCAGCCATGATTTTAGCTCTTTTTTAAAATTAGCAAATGGCATTTCCTTAATATGATAAGGTAATTTATTGTATATTTTTATTGACATTGATAAACAACATTTTTGGTAACGAGCAGTTCTGCAAGAATAATTATTTACTATTCGGTCTCTGTTCCTAGTATTTCGTGGGAAAACGTCACGCGCTTTCGAATACATATAGTTATGTTGCTTAACAAAGCACGAAATATCATTTATATATTGACACGGTAGTGGTAGTATTTTTAAATCATGAAAAAGAGGTTTGCAAGAATCTAAGGGTGCAGCGCCGCAAATAGCACGGATACATTTTTTTTGGGCTATAAATGCTCGTAAAAAAACAGTACTTCGTCCCCATACGATGAGTCCATACCTTAGGAGTGAGCCGACGTATCCATGATATGCCATTAGTGTGGTTTCTTTGCTCGTAGTTTTGCGTAAGCGTTTTAATACATACACATAACTATTTATCTTTTTACAAACTTTATCGATGTGCAGTTTCCAGTTAAGGTCAGAATCCAAAATTAGTCCCAGAAAATTTACGTGTTTCGGGCTTTCAATATATTGTCCATCATAATTAATTTGAAAGTTAAGTTTATTAAAGTTTAAATAATAGGTTTTATTAATATTTATTTTTAAATTATTTATGTCAAGCCATCTAACAACGGAATTAATTGTGTTGTTAATATCAAGTATATGATTGTTAATATAATTGTCATTTTTTTCCGATGTAACTAAAATCGAGATGTCGTCAGCAAATAATTTCGAATTATAAGAAGTTACGTTTGTTATGTCATTTATATTTATATATACAAGAAATAATAAAGGACCCAAAACGCTGCCCTGAGGTACCCCAAACTTGTTTATTTTATATTCGGATTTAGAATATACAATTATCTCTTTGTTGTTTATTGATCTTATTTCTACACACTGTCGTCTATTTTGAAGGTAACACTGAATCCATTCAATTGCTTTTCCTCTAACACCATATTGATGAAGTTTGTTTAAAAGCAGTTTGTGTGATACGAAGTCAAAAGCCTTTTTTATGTCAAAAAACAAAGCTGTTGTTATAAGTCTCCTGTCTACATTTTCTATTATGTTATTAATTAAATTAAAAGCCGCTAATGTTGTGGATTTGTTTTTCTGGAAACCGTTTTGCTCCTGTTTTATGAGATCGTGTTTTAAGAAAAAATCATACAATCTTTTATGCATAGCTTTTTCGTATATCTTTGAAAGAATAGGAATAAGAGCAATTGGCCTATAATTTTCTAGGATATCTTTTTCACCTTTTTTATGAAGAGGCTTTATAATTGCTGTTTTTAAGCTTTCAGGAAATAGACCGTGCTCAAATGATAGGTTTATTAAATAGGCCAATATGTTACCAAGTTCTTCTTTGCAATGCTTGATAACTTTCGTAGCAATACCGTCCTCTCCTTCTGCATTTGTATTTTTGAGGCTGGCTATTATGTTTTTAACTTCAGTGGCTGACACTGGACTCAGAATGATGGAGCCTGTGACACACTTCGCATTAACATTATATGCAGAGATAAGCTGACTGTTCTTTTTATTTGTATTATCTATGAAATAAGTATTGAAGCAATTTGCTATTGAAGCTGGTTGTGTTACAACTTGTTCTTTTATTTTTAACTTATCGATAAACTGAGGTGGGCCGATCGATTTGCCTTTAATTATATTCCATGAAGACTTACATACATTTTTACTCTTTTTAATTATATCCCTATTTTTTGCTTTTTGTGCTCCAATTATAAATTTTTTCAAAAGACTCGAATACTGATTATAATTAGTTTTGGACTGTTTTGTTTTTTCTTTATAATATTTGAGGCGTAATAGCCTTTTATTTTTGCAACTTATTTTTAGACCTTTCGTTATCCATTTTACGTTTTGTGCTGCTTTCATCTTGATTTTGCGTATTGGGAAACATAATTTATACAACATTTTCAGTGAGCCGTGAAATATGTCAAAAGCCAAATCAGGATTATCTGTTTTATAGATGTCTTGAAATGACAAACTCCTGATAATTGTTCTAAATTTATGTAAGTTTTCACTTGAATAATCTTTCCTTTGCATATACAATGTACCTAAAGGTTCCTGCTTTTTGCATTCTGGAATGCACAATATCTGCCCTGTCTCGTGATCAGAAATGCCCAGAGGTATGACCGTGCCTACTGCGCCATCAACATTACTAATTATGTGATCTAAGCAAGATTCACGTCTGGTAGGTCTGGTAATGTGCATTTTCAAATTGTGATTGCTTAGGATATCCGTCAGATTTTGAGTGTGTTATAATTTTGTAGGTTATAAGTTCAATGCCACAACATTCAAATGACTTTACAGTGGCGAAGTCTTTAATAAAAGCAAGTTCTCTATACAAAATACCTTTTTTAATTAATATACATACACCTCCCCTTTTTTTTCTCTAGAGAAAAATGATGCATTATCATAATTTGCTATTTTTAACGTATGCTCAGATCCCGACTTCAAAAAGGTTTCTGTAAGGCAGATAACGTCTGGTTCATTGTTACTATTTTTTAAGTCCAATATTGTTAATTCTAAAATATCTCGTTTAGAGAGAACACTCGCGATATTTTGATGTAAAATTTTTATGTTTTTATCACAAGGTTCGAAAAAACTGCATCGTTTTTGTTGCGTTTGTGTTACAATTTATTGCCTGTTTACTTTTTTCAATTACAGAAAAATAGTCCTTTATAGTGCTTTTGCAAGGTTTGACTTCTTTATCTCTAGCTGCTACCTCACTCGTTTTAGATATGCATACTTTATTTATCTTCTGGAAATAGCATTCAATGGTGCCTTTCTTGCAGATTTCTTGCGATTCTACTTTACTCTTTGTACATAACGTATTTCTATTATTAAAATTTAAGAACTTCGTATCGTAATCCAATTGGTCAATAGTTGTATTTATTCTTTTACAAATTCTGATCATTTTAATTCTTTTGTACAATATTTTTAATTCGCTATCTACATTTAAAAATTTACATTTAGGGAATTTCTCACACATTGTTCTTAAAGATTTATTTAGCGTTACTTCTTTTAGATATTTATTCCAGGCTACGCCTAAAACGATGACATGTATATGCTTTGTGCGTTTTAAGATAGTTTCCAGTTCTTTGTAGAGGTCACTCAGGCTCTCGTCGTGCTCACCAACGGATAATATAACCTTATCCTTTTCATTTATTTTGTACAATTTTAGAGTTTTACAAATATCTTCGGTAGTCCCGTTTGGTTTAATAAACGAAGTAACTTGGTATTTTTCGTAGGGACTGTTCTGTCTCGTTAAAATAAGTTCCTTTGCTAGTCCCTTACACTGTGTTCTTCCAAATATGTAAATATTTCTTTGTCCCTCAGGATGCTTCTTTTGCTTTGTATTTGTATTTCCTGTGTCTTTCTGCATTGTAGTTAAATTTACTCCAGTCCTATTTTTGTGTACTGACTTTTTTTTATTTGGTTTTTCATTTTTATCCAGTCTGCTCGTATCTACAATATTTTCTATGGGCTCAATTATTGTTTTTACTTCTATTTCAGCAACTTTGTGGCACGGTATTTCAGTTTCCTGATCATGTTTAGGTTCGTTAGTCGGATCCAATATTTCTTGTTGAAATGACTTTGTTTGTGAAGTTCCTTGACTCATCCCAGTACAGTTTAGATCAGTACAGTTTAGATCATCCGATTCTAATGATTTCACTTGAGAAAGTCTTCTACTGATCTTCCTTTCAGAGCTCTTTACTCTTCTACGTTCTTTCTCTTATTGAAACACATATACTTAGTTTTGCTGGTATTGAGGGAAAGAAGACTATTTTCAAGCCATTGCGTTACATTTGAAAGGCAGAGCTCTGCTAGTGTGATAACTTTTTCCCATGTCTTATCATGAAGGAGAAGCACGGTGTCGTCTGCAAACATAAGGAGATCTAGTCCAGGCAAAGTAGTATCACATAGATCGTTAATATAAATTAGAAAAAGTGTTGGGCCTAGTGTACTACCTTACGGCACTCCGTACGTGCACACCGCGCCATCGCTCTCAAAATTGTCGACTTTAACCTTTTGAGTCCTACCGGACAAATAGTCTGTGAACCAGTCAAGTGCAACACCTCTTATACCAACATTATTTAGCCTCGTCAATAGAATAGGTATGGAGACTGTATCAAAGTCTTTTTGGAGGTCCAAAAAAACCCCTAAGCATTTGTCTCCATCATCCAAATATGACGTGACCAAAGAAGTTAGAATCAGAATAGCGTCTTCAGTCGACTTGCCTTCTCTGAATCCATGCTGGTTTTTATGTAACAGGTTGTTCTTTTCTAGATATCGAAACACTCTTCTTTTCACCAGTTTTTCTAGGACTTTAGAAAGAGTTGAAAGAAGCGATGTAGGTCTATAATTAGAGGCACTTTTCTTATCGCCAGCTTTAAAAATAGGGCAAACAACAGCTTTTTTAAAAGCAGAAGGGAAAATTCCAGACTCTAGACTTAGGTTACATAAATAAGTGATTGGTTCGATAATAAAATGTATGAACCTTTTTAATAAATATGTGGTTATTTTGTCCCATCCGGGTGCACTATTTGATTTCAATTCAAATATAATACTTTTCATTTCAGCTGGGTCGGTAGGAAATAGAGTCATTGAGTTGACTGTGGAGTTTGGTGATTTAGCAAGTGAGGCCAATTGACTTTCAGTGACATCTAGCTTGTTAAGAGTCTCGTTGGCAAGGGTACCTCCAATAGATGTGAAATACTTGTTTACTATATTGAGCGATTCGGTGGATGAATTTTCAATAATTCCTTAGAAGGCCCTTTAGATTTTTTGATGTTACACACTTCTTTTATTATTTTCCAAGTTTCTTTTATATCTCCTCTATTTTCCATTAGTTTGTTTTTGTAGTATTATTTTTTTAAATTACTTATTATTTTATTACATATATTTCTATAGTTAGTATACTTTTTTTTAATTTCTCATTTTTAGGTGATTTCTTAGCTTTCATATGTAATCTATCTCGCTTTCTAATACATTTTACTACTCCTTTAGTAATCCATGGTTTAAGTGGTTGATTCTTTTTTGATATAGTTTTTATTTGTGTATTATTATTTATTATATTGAGTATTTTAGTTGTAAATAATTCGGTCGCAATATTAACATGATTAATTTTATATAATTCCTGCCAAGTCTCTTTTAAAAATAGTTCTTTTATATCGTCATATTTAATTATTATTTTACTATACGTTGTAAGCTTCTTAGTTACTTTAGCATTATTGATGTAAAGCAAAATTGGTGAGTGGTCAATGAGCTGTTGTTCAAATACAATAGTTTTCCACAGTCCACAGGTTTTTATCATAAAATGATCAAGGCACGTAGATATTCTCGTTGGGTGATTTATTCCTTGACTTAAACCGTGCATAGCCATTAGGTTTAGGTAATCTTGAGAACAGGTAGATAGATTATTAGACAAAATATCTAGGTTAATATCGCCAGTAAATATTATATTGTTTGTACGTATATTTCCCAATATTATATTAACCGATTCCAAGTATTTACTTGCGTTTCGAAAACACGGCGGACGATACGAGCACACAATAGTATAATCTGGTAAAATGTTAACTATAAGGCAGTTACCTTCGCAAAGAGAAGGTTCAATCGCAGTGGTAACAAGTTCATTTCGGACGTATACGACCACGCCATCGTTCTGATTAATACTATGTTTAGTCCAAAAAACGTTGTAACTATTTAGTGCGGGTGGAGGTATATGACCACTCGTCCAGCATTCTGTAAGAACAAAAACATCTACCGATATGTCCAAGCTAGAAACAAATGCCAAAAATAGGTCAAAATTACAGTTTATACTTCTTATATTTACTGTTAATACTGCAAGCGAACACTTATTGTTACTATCTGGATTTAGCAGATTAACACAACCAGTAGTACCACTTAGTGAGAAACATTCAATCTTCTCCATATCATCGACTTCTGTGATAATAAATGAATTATCCATTATTGAAAAACGAAGTAAATAGGTGCAAATAAACATATTTAAGCATATACCTTGCAAATATATACCTACTTATAATTAATATATATGTTGAGTAGTATAATTTATTCAAATATAAATTAAAAGCTATATTATGTGTATAATAAAAATATGTATGTATCAGGAGATTCAAGTGTGAAAGATCGGTATAAGTGTGTAAGTTGTGTACATAATATGTGTATTTGTATTTTGTGTGAACGTGTTGGTTTATTTTAATGAATCCTTGTAATTTTAGATTGTGTTTTAACTTTACAAAAATATAATACGAGACAAAAATATAAAAATATAATTTTACATTACTGCTAAAAGCTGTTTTAAAAAAATAGCGAAATATAATTAATAATAAAATGTAAACTAAATAAATATTTATATCTAGTCATTTACTAATTATGTTTTCTAGGTCGCTTTCGTGATTTACCCGTATAAGTGGAGCTCCATCTGCTCTTCTCAGGTACACTCTGCCTCGCGAGGTCCAGCAGTACTTACTTGTACTCGCTTTTTTTTGCAAACTCCCTGGCCAGGAAGAACAACTTCCTATCCTTCATGGTCAGACTCTCGGACACAAATATCGGCTTAGGTGGGCCTTCAAGTTTTATATTTGAAGTGCTGAACTTGCAGGTCGTATATTTTTTATTGTACGCCTTGACGGTACCACCGATCTTGTCTCTAAGAGTTACACTAGTGAGCTTGGCAACTATAGGCTGGTTATTTACGTTCTTGTTATTAATTCTATACACATCACGAACCTCAACCGGCTGGATTGTTACACCGACCGCAGAACTCACTTTCCTAACGATATTCAGTAGGTCATCCTTTGTTTCGCCTGTTTTTTTAGGAACATTGCGCACTTCTAGGCTCGAACTACGCAGGTTTCGTTCCATCTGCTCTAACCTGCCTTCTAGGGACTGTATATGCTTGAGATTTGCAGCTTTTTCCTGTTCTAGGGAGCTAACTCTTGAGACCATCTCATCATATTTTTTTGCAAGAAAATCGATTGAATTGGCGATGTCTTTGTTTTGCTCCGTGTGTGTATTTATTCCACTTTGAACCGTATTCATAAGAGCCTTAAATTTTTCATTTTGTTTATACTCGAGCTCGGTAAACATTTCCAAAATTTCCTCCCTACTTATCTCATCCTTCCTCTTACGTTTACGCACAGCAATGTTGGGATCGCTCGAGGCATGTTCGCGCGAGATCTTAGGCACTTCGAGAGTATCGACGAGTGGCTGCGGCGGCGCGATGTTCGAGTCCGACTTACAATGCGTCAGCGGGGCGGAAGAGGTAGGCGTCGTTGGCGGGGTACGTTTGAGCGGCATCTTGGTTGCGCGGGGGACAGGGCAAGTGCGAACAAGTGGCTATCACGTACCAGGTACTAGGCGCGCAGAACGTTGAAGCGTGCGCGTAAACAGCGGGCAGTCGTATAGTCACACGGACAGATGCACGTTGCGTATGTGTGCAATGCGCAGCAAGTAGGTACAGCACGCTGACGCGCTTTCAAATGTGTGTGTATGCACTCACCAAGTTCTTTAGCTCCTCACGACTTATGCGATCCTATTATTTCGTTCGATATATGGTGTCAATAATTTTGTTTAAGTTTTGAATAATAATTTATTGAGTACTGGTTAAACACGTCTGCTTGACACAGCGGTCCGGGGGAGAGGGATAATGA
The DNA here is from genome assembly GCA_917880725.1 of Selenia dentaria. Classification (NCBI taxonomy): domain Eukaryota; kingdom Metazoa; phylum Arthropoda; class Insecta; order Lepidoptera; family Geometridae; genus Selenia; species Selenia dentaria. Next base: position 14,681,107 of record OU862889.1, on the reverse strand, counting down.
CTATAAAGTTGTAAATTTCCCTTGTGGTGCTATTTGGGCGACAATTGGGTGTACGTGATATCTACGCATTCTGTTCCTAATACGTTTACGAAGATATTAAACAGCAATTAATCAATTTGTAAATACGTCGATATCGTATACGTGTTTGTGACTGTATCAATCCGGCCAGTTTGTTTGATCAGGAGAGCACTAAACGGTACAAAGTGACGATCGATTATGCGTATCGTCAGGAGCGATGGTACGCGTGGACGGTTGGGCTAGCACTAAAACCAGCCTAAGTGTTGTACACGCGCTGTATCGTTGCCAGACAGGATGGAACTAAGTTGACTCAAGACAACTAGCTTGTGTTGATGTCGCCAAGCCGAGCGCAGTAAGACGTATCTATCTCCGTTTATATATAACATCATTGGTTTTGATATAATTTGAATTTTATTTGTTTAGACAATAGTGATGTTCGTGTCATATTTATTTTTCGATATTTTCTGTGTCAAACCCCAATATTGTAGATTTCAAATCTTTTGATTCTATATCGGAAATTCACGGAACTGCTTCTCTACTTTGATTTATTTAGATTTAATTCACACAATTTGCTAATCAATGATCGCTTAGAGTCACAAGTGCACTTGCAGGGTATGTATATAAAAGTTTTAAATATGGAACCAACATCTTAGAAAAATAAAACTTATCATATTTGTTAAAATATCAAGTATTTTTTTTTTGTTTTCAGACGTCCGCATAGTTACCATAGCAAAAAAATTAGGTTAGAGAGGGAAAGGAAAATTTAAATTCACATATACAGAACATTTGCATAAAATTATGTTCTTTGCATTTTGATGAAGATTCCTTCAGCTGTCGTTGAACCAGACACAATAGATAGACCATTGTTTTCCTGGTTAACGACAGCTCTTATAGAAGTACCAGAGGATGACAGCAGTTTATTCGAAGAATACCTAGACTGCTTTAATAATAATATCACAAAATATGCCGATAGCGTTGTGACGTACATTGCTGGTTTTGTAGCCAGAAAATAATCGCGCGCTATCAAATGTGTAATCTGTGCGTCGATGATATTTGGCAATATTGAAGCAAGATCATTAATTACACGTAAAACTAGAGGAGGCCTCGTTTATCCATCTAAAGACGTTGAAGATCTCTGTAAAAAGACAGAGAAAATATTAAAATCCAATTTCCCTAAATCGAATTTTGAGAATTATTATTTGTATATTTTCTTTTCTCATCGAACATTACGGTGAAAATAAACAAGATTTTCAGACAGATTCAAACAATCATGATGCTAGTCATAAATATCTGTTAATGAAAAGTGTAATCAAAACATATATTGATATAAGATTTAAATACTTTGGGAAGAAAAGTACAGAAAAAATATCTTTTAGGAATTACCCTTAACAAAATAGTTCTTTTCAGAAATGAATAGTGCAAAAGCCAATTAACATAAATAAACAAATACGAATATGTACGAATATTGTTTTATGTTAGCAGTTCCCCAAATGATCATGGTTAATCATTTTCGGACTAACATAACAAATCATCATCAGCGTTCTGAATCAGGCGTGGATCCAGACCTCAAATAAGGTTATGGGCACGACCACGTTTAATTCGGCCAGATGCGAGATGAACCAAACCGTAGCAATAACTTGTGTTATAATAGTTAGATATTAGTAGAGTTAGATAGGATAAGATCTCTCCCGCTCCGGAGAGCGCGGACACGGAGGCGAGGCGATCGGGCTTGCACTCCGTCTCCACTCAGAGAACCTGTGGTATCGGCTGTGGGGACGGGCGGTGCCTCCAATTAGGGTTAGGTCCTCACATGGTGTGGATGGCCCGCGTATTCCGGGGCATCCCACGAGGTGGTAATGGGGAGGGCTTTTTACACTCTCCCCAGAGGCTGGGCCTGCGTAGGCGGGCAGCGATGTCGGTGGGGGCTGTGGTGAATACGAATGGTCCCACGATTCCCGCCACCAGTCGATGACGATGGAACACCGCAGAGGTTTGGTGGGTATTCTGCCCTTCTGGCGGAGACTCCCACACGCGCACCAGCTCTACCCCTTGGGCTGGTGATCAGGATATAAAATCTTCTTCTGCGTAAAAAAAGATAGGATAAGATAGTAGATTAAACGAAACTGCGCATGACGTCATTGGCGTCATGATCGCCCTAACACTTTACCCTCCAACAAAAATCGACCAGTTCTAAATGTCCTCATTGCATTGGTGCACGTAGTAGGGTACTATAAGGGAGTATCCCCGCTGTGATGCAATGCATGTCGAAGACATAAGTACTCTTTGGTCGATGATATCAATTAAGTAGTAGCAATTTATTCATGTGTTAGCGGCGAAAGGAGTAGGGATTTGCACAGCAAGTGCTTTGTGCAGGTTATATACTTCAAAGACGCTATTAAGTTTGATTCGGCCTATATTAGTTTCGTGTCGATAGTTTTATCGATAGATACGGTGCAATCGATAAGTGTAGTGTGGTAGTAAGCCGCCATGTTTAGCTGCGTAGGTATGCACGTTTTTTTCGTAGTTATGGCATTTCCATTGGTTTCCTTTTTCAGAGATTGTATCAGACGGACATCTGAAGTACATTCTTTGCTAGACACGAGTTCTGCGCTCTGATTGGTTACAGCAAAATGATGTATAACAGCAGTTTTTTTTTTATTTTGCAAAGGCTGTTCTACTTACGTAAGCTATGAATGTTGATATTTCATTGCAGTAAGCGTATGTTTTGGTTGGTGTAATAGGCCTGGTGTAAGGTTTGTAAGAGGGATGAGACTTGCTTTAGAAGGATTAGATTCTTTAACAGTATAAGAAATGAAGACAAATTCAAGAGTTCATATTTCCATCTGGTAATGCTGTAAACGCCGGTAGAGGCAAAAAAACGCGTTTTACTCGTAGCATGTTGGAAATAATATAATATAGTTTTTAACGATTTGTTAAAAATAATAGTTGATTCTAGATTGAACGACTTCGAAAACTGAGTTCCCAACCTGCTACTGAAGTAGACACAACATGGACACTGGACATAATCTTTGTCTTATCCATGTTCAATTGATACTTGTGAAAACAAAGCTACCAAAAAGGACAATTTTTGTGCGGCATTCCCAAAATTATACGACTATTCTTAGATGACTACCAAATTAATGTAATTTGCGCACTACCGACTGCCTATCAGTATTGGTATAATTTTTTTTCAAATAGTTGTTTTTCGAACAGACTAATGATGTTTGCCTCTACCGGCATTTACAGCGTCACCGGACGGGATTTCAAGTAGTGACATCTCAATCCGTTTTATGGAGCGAGTACAAATTAATGCTGCTAAATTAAACATTTGTATGTTTGGACTACATCAAGAAGTATTTCTGTTGAACCAAAATTAGCACAGTTGGCAGACCTGTTTTACCCGATTATTTCATGTAAGATTGAAGGGCCTGATAGTATCTTATATGCCGTGGTCCGTTTTGCGATAATTTTGCTCACAGTGCTATCGTCTACCAAAGCTGGTCCGAGATAAATATCGCGATTTTGACAGCTCGTGGCACTGTAAGCGTGTTGTTAATTCGGACCAAAGTTGTAGCAATAACGAACCATTTGCGCGCGAAAAACAAAAATCATAAAAATATCGTGCATAGTGTGAAGGTTAACTATGTAGTGTGTGGATTTAAAAGAAATAATGGAATGGATGGACCGACTTTTACAACTTTTACATCAAAAAGAAGGGACACTAGTAAATACATTGTAGAAATAAACAAACACCTGTCACTTTTGACAGAACGCTCACGACGATTATGGTGTAGAGCATGGTTCATGTAATCGTCAATATGGCGGCAGTTAAGACGTCATCGATGACGTAGCGTGGGCCATCGTACGATGCGATTAAAATAAGAATAGGACGGGCTCTCGGCTAACTTCACTCATATAAGTACGGTCAGCAGAACAAACTTAAAAATAGATTAATTTTAAATGAAATGACTAAAAATCGTTCATTTTATAAAATTTATATATTTATAAGGTTGGCAGCACAGACGCAGTGTTGCAAAAGTAATGTAAAATATTATTCATAAATAAACATGGAAAATAATATTCTTCATACGGCAAAACTAAAAGATCTTGAATAAATGAATATATTATTAACATAAAATACTCTTGTTTTATTCCGAATAAAAATCTCCCGATTTTTAGATGGCAAATTTAACGAATTTAATTTTTCAATTTTGCAACACTGGTGAGACGCTATCTTGATTTGATGACACATGTCTTATTTATCCGTCAGTGTACTACGCGACACGTTTCCAAGTGCATTTTTATGTTCTTACGCCCTTTTTGTTGCTAATTTGTTTTTGTTGATTGTTTAATTTGTTCTACAATGAGCAAAAGAGGTAGTGTTTTACATCGGCGAGCTCGAGAGATTAACAGCAATGTTGATAAGTACTTCGAGGAAGAGAAAAAACGTGCCATTATGTTGTTGGACCAGTTAAAACAAGCAAGAATTGTACCAGGGCCAGATGGCAATATTCATATATCGCGTGATGTATTTGAAAGTTTCATTAAGCATTTGGAAACTGCTTCGAAGGTAACCGAGCGAGTGACTTTAGCCACTGGTATTAATAAAAATACAGTGAGTCTCATTCGCCGTGAACAGAGAATAGCAACAGAAGCAAGCACAAGCAAAATAACGACACCTAAGAAGAAACCACGTCAAAAGAAAATTGTGTGTGACAGTTTTGAAATATGTGCGCTGGGCAACATAATAAATTCTATATATACGGTGAGAAAAGAAATTCCTACACTAAAGAAAATGTATGCAGCTGCAAAACAAGATCTTAACTTTCCTGGCAGCTTGTCTACTTTGAGAAAAATTATGATTGAGTCGCTAGGCTACAAATTTAAAAACTGCCAGCGTAAGAGATCGGTATTGATTCAAAGGCCAAACATTAAAGCCTGGCGCGCGAAGTACCTGCGGCGTATTCGAGCAAATGATGCATTGGAATCAAACAAAAAACCAGTAGTGTTTCTCGATGAAACTTGGATCCACGCACATTATACTGTGAAAAAGTGCTGGCAATCTGCAAGCACGGAAGGTGTAAAGAAAAATGACAGTGTTGGACGTCGTTGGATAATAACACATGCCGATACCGAAGATTCACCGATGGTAAAAATTTTATAAAATGGGTGAATGAAAAACTAATCCCGAACCTTCCCGAGACCTCACTTGTGGTAATGGATAACGCTCCTTATCATAGTATGGAGGAAACGAAAGCCCCGAACATGAGTGCTAGAAAAGTGTAGATGCAGGAATGGCTTACACAAAACGATATTCAATATGAGCAAATATTCACAAAGGCTGAACTTTATGAATTAATAAAAAAAAACAGGCCACCGAAAGATTACACAATAGATAACATATTTAGATCGCGATTTAAATCCGATAGAATACATCTGGCATTTGGTAAAACGTAGAGTGGCAGACAAAAATGTTGAGCAATTAGAAAGCGCAATCGAACGTCTGACACTTGAGTCGATCGCATCAATCACGAAAGATGACTGGAAGAAAGAAATAAACCATGTAAAAAGGATTGAGAAAGACTACTTCGAAAGGGAATTACTTGAAGACGATGACAATGGCCCACTCAGTTTCATTATAAACATAAGTGACAGTAGTAGCAGCAGCAATGATGATGACGACGATTACGAGGAGTCTGATTCAGTTGGGCATCAGGACATGAGTGCAATTGAAGAGCTGAGTGATTAAAATTAAAATACGTACATTCACTAAATAAAGACAGTTCAATGTGTTTCTGTGTTTACTTTAGTTTACCTACCTATGATTCGTTTTTAGACTAATTTTTTCTCTACCTATCAGATAAAAAAGTACGTGCTATTACAATATAAAACAAGCCAATATTTTTTTAAATTGCTTTTTTTGCACACTATACCAAGTTCCCGTAGTGACGTCACAACATGGCGCTAGGCCGGTCCTATTCTTATTTTAATCGCATTGTAATCACGCTCACGGTGAAAGGGACCGACTTTTATCGCGCTAATATCGATTATAGGCAATTAGGACCGCAGTAATAGTCTGTGAAGTCTGATTAATCTATAGTCTGAGTGGAAAACGAACGAAACGAAATTAATTTTTAATGAATTTCCATGTACGACTACAGCTGTAGCACTGCATAATTGTGAATCAATTTTCGTGTAATAACTATTTTGTGTTATTTGTAACTCAACTGAAACCGTAACCCAAGTATTTAAATTACTTATTCCATGCCGTAACCTAAAAGTGATAACCCTCACGCATTTTACAAACAAGAGAGAAATAAAATAAAATTCAGTGCTATGGCGTTAAATACCATATCAAAAATACTAAGACGCAAGGATATTTCTCTTATGTAAGTTGTTTTATATCTTTGTGATTATCATGCTTATGTTCTTGCAATGTTATAAAAATTTAATATACATTTTTAAAATAATTATTATTTATTGATTTTATTCACGGATTTTTTATCCGTTCCTTTCAAAGGCATAGCTAACACATAAGAGGCTTGTTTGGTATAAAACATACAAAAGTGTATAAAAACAGAATTTGGAATTTGGGTGACATGGATTATCTATTACAAAAATGGGTAAAATAACAAGGCTATTGTTATGAACTTATAAATGATAAGGGAGATATAATGATAAGACTATGGCACCTGCCAATTTCAGTCTCATATTAAAATATTTAAGCAGGTGATGACTTGCCACCCACTAAATGGGCACCCATAAGGGCCAGCAATGGTGACAAAAGAGGCAACTTTGGTGAGGATGGCTAAAGGGTGTTGAGAGGTGGGCTGCAGTTTCACTAGAGCATTACTACTAGCGTTATGCACCTTAACACTTCCACCCTTGGAGCTTTTTCTTACTTGCTCTTGTGGTGCCATCCTCAGACGGCCAATTAAGGCAAGCCAGGGGTCAAGGGTCTCATTTAGCTCCAAGGAGAATCAGGGTTCATTGTTGTCACCACTAACTGAGATGGCTCGCTACAAAGCCACCCCTGCGGTTTTATTTTATTATTATTCCTTATGTTAATAAAAATGTTTGGAGATGTTTGTCTTGGATTTCATCCGGTCCTTTACAAAGGCATAAGTAGGGCTGTAGCCAACACTTAGAGGCCTGTTTGTTTGTATAAAAAATACAAAGTAGTATAAAAACAAAAATATTTTGGATGGATAGTTACATGGTATATGGTATTTTGGTATTGGTCATGGTATTTTAAAAATGGTTAAAATGGCAAGGCTATTGATATGAACTTATTAGTGATAAGGGAGATAGTGGGCTATGGACGAGACTATGGCACCTGTCAATTTCAGTCTCATCCTAAAAGATTTAGGGAGGTGGTCACTTGCCACCCACTAAACGGGCCCCCCATAAAGGCCAGATTTATGTTTTGTGCATGTTACCATACCAGAATATGTCGAGGTTAAGTGCTTGGCAGCATGTCATTGTAAAACTGCTTGTTTTTAATACTTGAAGTATGGCAGTCCTGGTTCAATTCATAGATCTTTTCTTATATACTTTTAAACACATATGAAGTTAAGTCTTTGATTGAAATAGATGATTTTTAAACACTACTTGGAAAAATTCTACTTGGCAGAATCCAAACTGTGCAACTTTAGAAAGCAGAATTCTGTCAGTGAACATTTATTTGTATAAGGCTGTCAATGTTTGAGACACATTAGTAAATCAATGAAGCTAAATGTTAATATATATATTTTAAATACTTTTATTACTTTAGTATTTAACCTGTTGCATTGTTCTATTAATATTGATTAATTAAATAATATGCAGTTAATGTCATTTCTTAAGTAAATAGAATTGCCCAAAATTGATCTAATATATATAATGCTTAATTTTGTTTCTTAATTTACACCTATCCTTTGTTATATATGCATATTAAAAATGCTGGTATTTTAAATATTAGTTTCAGTTAGACTCTACCTCAGCCACATGTAACAGAATCATCATTGTGGCATGGCACTTGGATGATGTTTGTCATAAATTACAAAATAATTTAAGCAAAATTAAATAAAATTCAATGTTCTCAGTACTGTGTGACTAAGATCTGATAGCTTATAGAAAACATGCAATATGGGGTTAACCCATAGACTCACCAGTCACCATATTTAGCCAAAAATACAAGAGAGAAACATACTACAATTCCAGGAATTGTGATGGGTGTGATTAATATCTAACTGAATTGAGTATGTGTTAAATGCCTATGTGCCTAGTCCTCTAAGAACAGTATAACAAATATATTCTGTAGTGCATATAGATAATTATGTATGTATAATAATGTACATTTTCTATCAAATCTGCACTTAAATCATAAACTGAGTTCTTCTGGACCCAACACTCTACTATACTTTGTGAACAAAGTGTTAAAAACTATAGTTTAATACATGATTTTTATTGCAGTTTTTATCACAATGCTAAACCCTTCACTGTGGATAATGTTATATCTAACTCTATAAGAAATGTGAGATTTTCTTATTCAACAATTCATCATCAAAAGTGCATGAAATACACTGAACTGAAAAATATCACTGGGCTCAGGTTCTATTCCATAAAAACTGCTCAGAGCGAGATAGATGATTACCGCAATGACAATAATGTTACCATTATTGGCCAGGATATTCCCAGTCCTTACATAGATATTGAGAGCTGTGAGTTCCCAGATTATATAAAGAAATTCATAAAAGATCAAGGTATCACAAAACCTACGGTGATACAGTCACAGGGCTGGCCTATAGCAATAAGCGGACAAAACTTTGTTGGTATTGCTCAAACAGGTACTGGCAAGACTCTCGCATATTTGTTGCCTGCAGTTGTGCATCTGAAAGAAAAACAAGCCAGAAAAGGTAAAGGCCCTATTGTCCTTGTGCTTGCTCCTACTCGTGAGCTGGCCCGTCAAATTGAGGAAGTAGCAAAAGACTTTGAACGTACAATGAATATACGTTGTGCTTGCATATATGGAGGAGCAAACAGAGCTAGACAAGCTGCTTTACTCGAAAGAGGTGTTGATATTGTCATAGCAACTCCAGGTAGATTGAATGATTTTCTCACGAGTAATGTTACAACTTTGTCAAGGTGTACTTATGTGGTTTTGGATGAAGCTGACAGGATGTTAGACATGGGGTTCGAACCCCAGATTCGTGATTGTTTGGAAGGAGTTCCGCTTGAAAGGCAAATGTTGATGTTCTCAGCAACTTGGCCAAAAGAAGTGCAGACTTTAGCGAAGGATTACTTGGGAGACTTTGTGCAAGTTAATGTGGGGTCTACTGAGCTAACGGCGAATCATAATATTGAACAGCATGTCCATATATGTGAACAGGATGAAAAATTGAATTTGTAAGAAAATATTTTGTATAATTTTATAGACTTATTATATAAAAATTTGATATAATTCTCTTTATGTAATATTCTTTTTCAGATTTAAGAAAATACTGCATGATATATCTGGAGATGGCTTTGGCAAATTACTGGTGTTCACAAATACAAAGAAGTTTGTGGATTATTTAGCTGGTGCTTTGAGCAAGAATGCATGGCCAGCTCATGGCATCCATGGTGATAAAACACAAGTACAAAGGGACAGGATTATTAATAGGTTCAAGAATTCCAAACAAAGCATACTTATTGCTACTGATGTAGCTGCAAGAGGACTTGGTAAGATATATTCCGATATATAATTGACAATTTAGAGGCCCACTTGCATATGTTCCTAAATATCTTCAAAAGTTATTAAAATTATATGATCATTGCATTCAGTCTTTTCTATTACATATATTTATTACATATTTTATACATATAATAATTATCTTTATCAGCCCATTTTGTTCCCACCGCTGGGACTCGAGCTTTCCTCTCAGAGAGGAGTAATAATTATGTTTAACATGTGTATGTGGTGCAAGACACCCTTTAAGATTTTCACAATAAAGAATATAATTTCTTGTGGTAGATTATTTTAGAAAAATAAATAAGAAGTAATAATATAGGCATTACTTCCACGACTAGTCACTTTTGCCAAATATTTTCTTTTATATTTGATTGACCCTTATTGAGTATAATGACTGAATAAAGTTATTATGATCACTTTGCTCATAACAATATATACAAAAACATATTATAATTATTCCCTTATTTATTATTGCTGAAAACAAATATAACGCCTTAGTTTCTTCTAATATCAGGAATTTTGTTTATTTATAAAAAGCTTCAGTTCAAATTTAAATGGGACCACATGAGAAGCACCAGCTTTCAAATAAAAAAGAATCATTAAAAATCAAAGTTGGTTCACTAGGTAAAAAGGTATGAGGTAAAACACATGAAAAGAAAAAAAATCCAAAAATTGGGATCAAACTTCAACACTAAAAAGTATAAAATAACTTGTTGAAGTCAGTACCATGATAGTTCAAAGTACCTATTATCACAATATTGTGCGCATGGTACCGACTTGGACAAGTTATTTCACACTTTTAGGTGTTGAAGTCGGTTCCATTTTTTGGTAAAATTTTCGTTTCACCGTTCATGACCCTGCTACTTACGGGATCGATTGTTATTAAGCCGTCAATTACGATATCATCAAAATAGGCGAAACACTATTCAGTTATTGGATTGTAACTCAAAAATCGCTTGATCTAATTTAATATAATTTAAATGGCACCACCAAGTATACTCTACCAAACAAAAAGCATTATCATATACATAAAAAAAAACAAAAAATATTCGCGTCGACTTGAGAACCTCCTCCTTTTTTTAGAAGTCGGTTGAAAAGAACCTCCTTCTTTGAAAGTCTATTTAAAAGATTATACCCTACATTAAATAATTATAAAAACATTGGATGTTTAGGACATTCTGACGCGTCATAGGTACATAGTAACAATAAATTTTAATAAGTAACCATATGGAGTGCATCATTTGCTTCTATGGCGACTAACAAAAGTCGTATCTTTGACATTTTCGCCATGTGATGTTTTGTTTTGGATTATGTCTGTAAATGTCATCTATCTATCTGAATGTGTCATGTGTCTATCTGAATAAATAAATAAATAGTGCAGAATTGTTACTGGAGGTAGAGTCGGTGCAAAAAGAGAAGCGTCCTAGGAATTTTTCTGAACGGTCGGCATAATTGGTAGTTAGTGCCTTCTGAGCCGCTGATAAAGGATTCTAACATTTGTGCGGCATGAACATGCCTGTTGGACCTTTGTCTGGGTGTCATATGTTAAGTATGTATATCAGTCATCAGGTTACCATAGTACCGGCTCTGCCTAGTTTGGGACCTGAAGACCTTGTGTGGATATTGTGCCATATAAAAAAAATTGAGGTTGCGCGTATTCTAATTTACTGTTTTAATGCTAGTAAATAAATTAAATGAAGAAAATTGCTGTCAATTTACTGTTTTATAATTTTATCCAGTAGAAGATAACACTGACAGTTGGAGACGGAAAGATAATAACTGGAGTAGGCTGCCATATAAAAATCTCAATGTTAGTTCACCGTAACGTCACCACGGTTCTCTTTTTGTAGATAGATATATTAACTCTTTATTGTAACACCACAATACAAATATATGTTACAAATAAAGAAATAAGAATAAAATAAAAACACAATCAAAAATATATCACAATTTAATACTTAAAATTAAGTGGCACTATGGGCGGTGTTTCGCTCAGTGCGATATCTTCCAGACAACCATGCACGGAAAGAAATAGGCATAAACTTACGAGTATTAAGGCTGTGGTGTATAAAACAAGTGTACTAAACACTACATATAGCAAAACTCAAGAATAAAGCTAGAAAAAATTACATAGAATATATACAAACTATACTTATATAATTATACTATACATAATATATATATACTTATTACAAAATATAATATACATAACTATACTTACCATTTAATTGTTATAACAAGATAGTAAGTAGGTTTGCAGTTAGTTATTTCGCGAAGTAAAATGCTTTGACACGTTGGTTGAAGATGTCCAGAGAAGGCGCGCATCTAATTTCGTAGGGTAAGTGTTCCATAGACGAAAAGCTTCAACACAAAAGGAGGAACCAAAAAATGTGATGCGGTGTATCCCGATACACCGCATCACATTTTTTGGTTCCTCCTAAGTACCCCGGTACTTAACATTAAGTTCTCTGATGATAGTAGAGAAAAAAAAATCCAAAATGTAAAAATTCAATATTTTGCTGAAGATAGCGTGGGAATGAGGGATTGAACAATATACTATAAAGTAGGGACAATATTATGAGCATTCGGGCGACAACGTATGGGAAGCCACTTGAGTTTAGTTCGGAATTCAGAGACATGGTCATATTTGCGAAGGCCAATAATTGGCCTTCGGAAAAAAACGGAAAATTTCTGCATACGGTTTATAATTATTATAAACCGTATGCAGAAATTTTCCGTTTTTTTTTTTCGGCTAGTTACAGCTAGTTGTGGGTCCCAACGCAGGTTCTTATCGAGTGTGATGCCAAGATTTTTTACAGTGTCACTAAATGGAACAGTGACCCCATCAAGCACAATACGCGGTAGCGAACCCCAATCTACATCAGAAGGTGTTTTAGAACTATCAATAATAATAACCTGCGTTTTACTATGAGGCCGTGAGATTTGCTCCATTCAGATAAACGAGATAAAACTCGTATATTCGTAGTTTAAATTTTTTCAGCTAATAGTTTCAAATAATAGGCTGAGAGTAGTTTGTCTGTATAATTGAAGGTCATCTGCATATTTGTACAGGCTGAACGAATAAAAAACTACATACGTAACACAATACCTAAACGGAAAATTAAATCTCTTTGTTTGAAACAATTTCAGATGTCGACGGAATAACTCATGTGATTAACTACGACTTCCCAAACACAACTGAAGACTACATCCACAGGATTGGCCGCACCGGCAGGCAGCAGAACAAGGGTGTCTCTCACACCCTACTCACCAGTGAAGACGGTCGGAATGCGCGGCCACTCATCGCTGTGCTGAAGGAAGCTAATCAGGTACGACATTTGCAATGTTCATTCAGATGTCATGATTGTACTAATCGTGACATTTGCTTTGACTGACACATTGTCGCGCTTTCCTTGCTTTGGAATGACGATCACAGCTGCGCCAAAACCGATTTTGACTCCACTCGGAAAGCAGGGTACATTTACACTAGCTGTACTGACAGAAGTAGGAGAACTTCTCTTCTGTCATATTAAGTAGCGCGTGCGGTTGGAACTGTAGGGAACTTAACAGGTATGATTTAACGACAAAACGTAAATCGCGGGTTATTGTCGTCAACTATGATGCACGTACATACATAGATGATACATAATAGTGTACTTACTGACCGAAATAAAATAAATGGATGGGCCCAAAACAGAGAACTTTGAAGACTATTAAAATGAACGCCAGCTCCTATTTCGTCTTGTGACTTTAAGTAATCTCATCGGTTCGAGTGCAACCGATAAACACAGATGTCCCCTTTACTCACATAGTTATTATATTCGCTGTCTCTTTTTCTACCGACTTCCCAAAAAGGAGGAGGTACTCAATTTAAGTGTATTTTTTTATTGTTATTTCCTCATAACTTTCGACTCTGTGAACCGATTCTCAAAATTCTTTTTTTGTTTCAAAGCTGGCGCTTCCCGTGTGGTCCCATTTATCAAATTCGGTTCGGTAGTTTTTGAGATACACTCCAGTAACTAAATAGAATGGAAGTCGGTATGAAATTTTTCAAATTGTACTTGTTCTAATAATTATACATAGACGACACAAGCACGAGGCCCACCTGGTGGCAAGTGATAACCTTTGCCTAGCACAGATGCTTTTCGTCACCAGTGCCGAACTGCACTGCGCCCGTATAACCCTGAGACATTAAGTCGTTAAGGCTCATGTACCTGTAATTTCGCCGGCAACATTACTGTTTTGAAGGCTTTAAGGTAGAAAAAGGTATCGTGGCAGTAATTCCCCGGACAAACTCATTTACATTTACTTGTTCTGCTCATCCAGTGACTGCCTGACTGACCTTGCGCAGACCTTCGCTAGATCGTCCCACGCTACGCTTGCCGACAAGTGGTCTCCATTCGTGGCTCTTCTTGTATACTTCTCTAAAATTATCAATTTATTCTCTTTTTCTTTATATTCTTCTACCATTCTGCACAAAACGTAATCTGATCTCATAACAAGGCCCTAACGAGATCGGGCCTTACGCGAGCAAAGCGGTTACCGCAGGTGGTAAGAATCTACACCAAAAAACGATATTAAAAAATATTTAGTGACACTTCCGCTGAAAAAAACAATGATTTTGGCCTATTTTGGGGTGTGCAACAACCTCCCTCCCGCATAAACTGCTAAAAGGAAGAATACAAAATAAAAAAACACACAAGAAAAGCCAAATAGACCAAAAACGATTCGACACGTGTTTCGCCTCTACACGAGGCATCCTCAGGAGATGTTGACTCGTCGAGCGCTAGACCGACAGGTAATCTACAGTCAGATCCAGTTTTGGCAGTGCTACTGTACAGACAGATATTCCAATGAGTAGAAGCAAGTGAAATGACTGAACGATCGAACAAGAGAAAGCAAGAATCAAATGTCTTTAGGTGACGAGACAAGCTACATCATTGTCAATACTTAATCTCTAGATGTCACAGTAATGGGCCCGAATAGGTTCTCAATTTGAATGTATTTTTTCTTATGTGTGTTACCTGTGAACTTTTATCTAAGTGAAACTGGTTTTGATGATTATTTTTAAAATGAAAGCTGGTGCTGCTCACGTGGTTCCATTTAAATTTGATCAGAATATGACCGGTAGTTTTTTGGATAATAATTTATAATCAAAATAGGGTCTTAAAATATTGGATAGGTGCCTTCAATAATAGAAAAGAAGTCAGTTAGTATAAAAAAATGTATTTAATTTTCTATTGGTGTTTGTTTTTTAGTAACATTAAACCTTCATCTATTTCAGGAGGTGCCTAGAGAACTAGAGGAACTGGCGCGATCCTATGTAATGGACAAATCTTTAGAAAAACAAAATAAATACAAATCAAGAAACTTCAGTAACTACAACAACAAGTTTGGCAATAAATATGGCAGTAATCAAGGTAGCAAGTATGGTGGTTACAACAAAAAACCCAACTATAACAGAAATCAAAACCGAAATAGATTCGATGACGAAATGTATTAGTACTGTTTAGGCTTTAGAGTATGTGTGTGTAGGGAGTCTTTTGTATGTATATTGTATATTATTAGTTGAATATATCTATTATAGAACGGTTCCATATGTTTTTATTTGTTGAATTGAATATTATCCTATATGGCACAAGGCGTAATTATCCTATATGGCACAAGGCGTAACTACATATACAATCTAATCTATACTAATATTATAAAGAGCAAAAATTTGTATGTATATATGTTTGTAACGAATTAGCTTAAGGCGCGCTCGTACCCTGATTAAAGAAAAAACAGAATTTTTAGACGCCTAGTGTAACGAAACAGATCGATAGTATATTATGAAAAAAATACAATGGTTAGAAAAGGAATAGGAAAAGAGTAATAACCGAATAGAATTCATAAATATAACTCTCTTTCAGCAGAAATAAATCCTGAATAGGTCCACAAAAATAAACTTTCACGTCTAAACTCTCAGAATTTTCAGCGATAACAATATATTTTTTTTAGGTAATACTTAGCCAACATATAGTACTAAAGTAATAACCAGCAGTTTTTTGAATTGTGTTAGTTATATCGAAAAATATAAAGAAAACGTACAAAATTAACGCATTTTCGCATTACATCGTCCAATCTAACAAGCGATTTTCAACCTTACGTAAAGCATCGTAAATTATTTTAAAATTGGAGTTGGACCGCGTCTTAAAAAGTACTGGACCGATTTCAAAAATTCTTTCACCATTGGAAAGCTACGTTCACCCTTAGTAACATAGGCTATATAAGATTCATCATCATCATCATCATCAGCTAGTATATTTATAAGTATCTTGGAATGAGTATTATTTTAACTCGACTGCCCAGAAGGCGGGTTATGTTTTTCGGATATATGTATTAGTTTTTAATTATATAATTAGTTTAAACAAACCTTGTTACGGTCTACTACTAGGATGCGTGGCCACTAGTAACATATCCAACTGAGCGCTTCCGTGCTTTTGAGAGCACGTTAAGTGGTTGTCCGATTGTAGGGATTGTCATCGGTCCTTAATAAGTGTGCAAAGTTTCTAACCAATCCGACGTTTTAAAAAGGGTGAAAATCACGTTCAAAGATTCCGTTACATACATAGAACATACCTACCAAGCTAATAATAGCGTGATAAAAAGAAATTACCTCTGCACGGACGTTAAAAACGCTTGGAACGCGATTTAGGTAACGCAACAACACATTCAGTTCTAAAGCACGAAAGTAACGCGATAATCTCATCATCATCATCTCAGCCGTAGGACGTCCACTCCTGAACATAGGCCTCCCCCATCATTTTTCAAAAGGACCGGTTGGAAGCGGCATGCATCCAACGTCGTCCTGCAACCTTTATCAGGTCGTCTGTTCACCGTGTCGGTGGACGACCTACGCTGCGCTTGTCGGTCCGTTGTCTCCATTCCAGAACCTTCCAGCCCCATCGGCCATCTGTTCTGCGTGCTATGTGTCTTGCCCACTGCCGTTTTAGCTGGCTAATCTTCTGGGCTATGTCGGTGACTTTCTTTTTTCTACGGATCTCCTCATTTCTGATTCGATCACGTAGAGAAACCCCGAGCATAGCCCTCTTCATAGCTCGTTGTGCGATAATGTCAAAAGCAACACAAAATGTTCAACACGCAAGGTACTGGCATCACCGAGATGAATATCTGTCGTAATTTTAATTAGGTATTTTTTGTAGTTTTGATTTTGTCACACGAAGCGGCAACGTCGCATTACAGTCTTGCAACGTCGCACGTACCTACAAACACCATCAAAATCTCACTGACACTTCGACAGCTTGCTAGTAGTATATCATTGCACCACTACAAATGTAAATTTTGGCGAATTTATTAAGCTAAAACAATGTACTTTCAGGCACATGCTATTTAATTATAATATTATTTAGTAGTAAATTATATAGTATTACTTTTTTTAAAGCACTAACGCCTGCTTTAGCGATCTCAAACACTGAAATGTAGTGCTTTAAAAAAAGTAATACTATAAAAATTACAAGTGCTGCGATGTCAATACGAAAGTTTAAGTATTTCTAAATAATGCTACATTCGGTTGGATGGTACTGTTAAACTGTCCAATAGATGTCGCTCCGTCCCCGCAAGACGGTTAGTCAAATAGAGAGTTAAAATTCGATGCTCGGACCAGAACCTCGGTGGCCTAGTTGGTTGGTCAATGGCGTCTGACACGGAGAGTCGGAAGACGCGGGTCCGAATCCCGTCCGAGGATGGAACTTTTCTCTATAAATTTCAATGTTTGAGATCGCTAAAGCAGACGTTAGTGCTTTAAAAAAGTAATACATGTGTTCAAATTCAAAATTTATTAATTTCGAAATCACGAGAGATGTGAAAGAAGAAAAAACACACCTGTATTATATTACCAATGGAGTCTGTTGCTGTATCAATCTTTGCAAAGAAATGTATCACTAAAAATAAAACGAATTAGCAAATTTGAACTAAGTTATTACTTTTACTGACTGGCTGTCCCGAAATAAAGAAGTGTTCTTGGTAACCTATGACCTGGTGACCTATTAACTGGGGACGAGTGATATTTTAAGTAAGTTCATAACGTAGGTTAGGTAGGTACCGTTAACATGTAAATTATCACTCGCGATATGGGGACAGCCAGCGAACGTATTATATAACGTATAGAAGCCATAAGTATACTTACACCATAGATATTAAATAGGGCGAATTCTGTGACTTACACGTTGTCTCCTTATCATGTAGCTTGCAAGTCATACTTATAAGTACCTAAGTACTAATCGTATCGTTTATTGCGGGCTATCATAACGGAGGAAACATCAGGGACCACTTGTATCCATAACCAGAGATGGAGGTAATCGAGGAATGCATTTGTATAAAAAAGATATAAGGACTAACTGTATGATCTGTGGACTAAAGGGCAATTTGTACTTACCATACCTAGAGTAGAGTTCATGTTTTCTACATCGGCGGACGAGTCTTAAAATATTGGATTAATATACAATAAAATGCAGCATTGTTAATGGGCCATAAATTGTAAACGGTAAGTTTTACAAAAAAGTTTACAGGAAATAAAAGATGCGAAATTTTATTCTCTACTTTAATGGTCTCAATAACTTTTGCCCTAAAGTGCATAGTTTCCGAGCCAAAAACTTCATCGACCAAAAACTCTTTCAAGATTGCGCTTGTAGCTCCACCTGGATCTGTCAACAATTTCTGTGAACATTTTGTGATTTTATGCTCAGTAAGTGATCTTATACAAGAACATTGGATTGGAAACTTAGTGAGAGGTTGACCAAAAATCGGCTATTATTACTGGCATGGTATATACTGACTTAGGGTACATTATTTATCTATAGTGACGAGTAGACTAGGGGTACGTTCTGGTAAGCGCCGTCAACGCTCACAACTGTCGCGCCCCGTTTTAGCGTTCCGCTATGATTCAATGCTTGCAATGTTTAACCCAAACGGAACGGTTACGCGGTCGCGACTAGCACGCCAATTTTTCTGTCTAAAATCGATAGACTCCTATACTTACATTTGATGTTGGCACACTCCTATACAGTGACAGCTCGCAACGATCGCGAAAACCCACCTACGATCTGCGAGCGTTGTGAGCGTTTTCGGTGACGTCATCGATGACGTATCGAGCTCGCCAACGACGGGCTTGTAAGGGTATGGGTGTGCGAACGCCGCGAGTGATTTCGGCACATACCGGAACATAGCCTAGATGATAGTTGTCAGACAACACTAAAAATGCCAGGAAATGTTTTCCTTGGTTGAAGTAGTTCAAGACAACGTATATAGTATTATCTATGGTCAACGTTACCATAGTAACGAATTGAGGCGTCTTGCTTGATGACATCGATGTAAACAAAAATACTAATTTGTGTACGAAAATAACTCTCTCTTCATGTGTTGGTGTAGGTAAATTTGCTCATATTGTAATGATTGCATATAAACTACGTTTAGGTACAGTGATTACGTGTGGCATGCTATGTTGAAATCCTTAGTCAAAATCCTGATTTAAAAACACCACAACAATGGCTTTACCGGACCTTGACACAAGGAGCGTTTTGGATCTTGTGGAAGAGAATTTCCAAAGATTGGGTTTGGTATGTTATTTTATATTAAATGACATTTTATACTAATTTTAAACAAAACGATACCCTCGTGTGAAGCGGATTAAAAATATATAATATATTCGCTGTCGGTATGCGCATCTTGAGGCGAGAAAACCCGGCTTAACTTAGTACTAGTACTCTTATGCAAGAGTTTGCCTTGGTTGGTATGGTACCAAGTTGCAAGTAAAACTATACTGGGCTACTTGAGATTCTGAAACTTTTGGTATGATCAACGTAGTTTATAGTCCAGTCAAATTAGGATAAAGTACGGAAATAATTCTGAATGTTGTAGACTCTGCTGGAATCGTTAGCAAACACAGCCAGGAGTAACTCCCCGGTTTGCACCGTTTCTAGCACCTACGGAACCATGTTAAATATTAGGTATAAACTTTAATGGTCCGTTAAGCAGAAAAAATCGAAGTTGAAATAGTTTATTGTATCTATGAATAAAGGCCTCCTTTATTATAATGCCTTATAATAAAAAAGTCGTGTGCCGTACGGAATATTTTTTATTGTTTTTTTATTTGCGGCTTTAGGAATATTCTGAATAACGGTACAAACTTACTAAGTATTGGGTATCTAAGTATAAGCATCATAAAATGCACCAATGTGCAAGCTACGGATCATATCTTTTCTACGGACTTTCAAAATAGGAGGATTTTCTCAAGTTGACGTGGTTTTTTGTATATAATCACGCATAACTTTTTACAGAGTAGTCCGATTTTAATAATTCTTTTTTTGTTTGGTATAAATCGACTCGAGAAAATGCTCCTGTTTTTGGAAGTTGGTTGAAATATACCTAGTAAGAAGGTAGATTATAATAGCATAGTATAAAAATATAGCGATCACCACTCTTTCCTGAATGAAGTTATGCAATTTTAAAGTTTTTACTCGGTTTAATCCTCTTCCGGAGGTTTACTTTCGTTGGGATTGAGTAAGACATGATTCTTAAAGCATATTAAACCATAATAAACAAAAAAAACACATTCGCGAATTACTTCCACTCTTTTGCAAAATATCACCTAATTTACTACGTAGGACTAAGTAGTAGACTGAGAAAAGATTCAAAAGCTCTGACCGGCTCTGGCATTCGGGCGCGCATTGTAAGAAATTTATGTTAGTAAATGCGCGAAATATAAAGCGCGCCGGACGAGTCTTCAAACACTACGCACTCTGTTAGAAATTTCCTCCCGGCGGAGATCCTACCAGTTCACAACTGGCGTCGCTCGACACTGATGCGTATTTTTGATGGTGTGCGTGGTCTAATACAAAACGTATGGAGCGACTTCCGACTTCCGACTTTGTGATATGAAAATATCGGCGTGCATCCGGCTAGCATCAGAAGCAGACGTTCGCTTCAGAAACTTTCTGATGGTCTGGACGGTGAAATATATGCGCTGAGTGCATTACGACACGCTTTTAAAAAAAATCTAACAGAAACTTCTTACAATATGTGCCTACTCTTAGTAGGCTTGACGCTTACCGTCAGACGCACGAAAGGATCGCGGCCTAATATGGTCCTATGAAAATGTTCAATTATACATGTATAATTGAACAGGGATGCATCCCTGTTTATCTAACTAAAGACATCCTTTTATTCTGAAAACTAACGTGGGTTGTACACGTCATTTTTAATATGATAATCGGGATTCACTCACGTAAAAAGTCAGATCTTTTCGACTATAGTTTCAATCACATCTGGTGGTCTTTTTCAAGGAGAGTGCGGAACGCTCGCGGTTGCGTCTCGCCTTGTACGGCGGCGTGCGTTTCTCATCCTATTCGTTGTTGTTTAGTGCAGTAGGTAAATGCCTTATCCTCCTGATGTGAGTATGTAGGTTTACTACATACCTACTCTCTGACATAGCATACAACTACGTAATATTATCCTACGCAGGTCTAAAGACAGCTACGAACTAATAGGTTTAGGGGATTATTTCATCTAATTTTAAAACGCAACCTGTGGGCAACGATGCGATAACGTTACACTTAAGGCGCGCTCGTACCCTGATTAAAGAAAAAGCAGTATTTTTAAACACTTAGTGTAACGAAACAGATCGATAGTATATTATGAAAAAAATACAAAGGTCAGAAAAGGAATAGGAAAAGAGTAATAACCGAATAGAATTCATAAATATAACTCTCTTTCAGCAGAAATAAATCCTGAATAGGTCCACAAAAATAAACTTTCACGTCTAAACTCTCAGAATTTTCAGCGATAACAATATATTTTTTTTAGGTAATACTTAGCCAACATATAGTACTAAAGTAATAACCAGCAGTTTTTTGAATTGTGTTAGTATATATCGAAAAATATAAAGAAAACGCACAAAATTAACGCATTTTCGCATTACATCGTCCAATCTAACAAGCGATTTTCAACCTTACGTAAAGCATCGAAAACTATTTTAAAATTGGGGTTGGACCGCGTCTTAAACAGATTGTCGTGCTCGGCCCACTGTAAATACTATCCCTTACCTTACAGTTGTTTTGATACTTTCCAGAAAGCGTACGCAATTCGCATCATATACACGGGCGAACATACATTGACCAAACCGGAAATAATAAAGCATTTCCAGAAGTCTGTGCAAGCTGTGAACTCGGGCTATTGTGAAATAAACGTCCATGGATTCTTGCTGGTCTACGACAGTTATTTTATCCATATTCTTGAGGTTTGTATCATTAAAATTTAAAGTAAAGTTTTTTTTTTTTTATCTGATACTAAGGTTGATTGCGAGCTATCAAACTGTTACACGCGTCTATACAAACTGAATCATGGAATATTATAGGTTAATACAAGGATATAAAACACATGTAATTTTTCATAAATTGCAGTTTCAAAGTTATACAAGTTTAAAGTTCAAACGGTAGCGGAAAACAATATACTGCACGATCGGCATATACCTATATATACAATAGCTAACAAAGACATAGACATATTATATATGCTAAATCGTTCTATGAATGTAAAAAAATATTATTAAGTGGATAATACCCACAGACCAATATTATGGTCTGTGATAATACCGCTTACCTACAACGAAACTGAATTTCTAATTCAGGTTTAATAAGGTTCAATAAGTAACACGATTCAGAACTTACATACATACACACGTTCACACCCCCTTACACACACACACGAACATTCCCATTCACCATCTTTTACACTCACCACACATACCTACACTTCAAATTGTATTTTTTTTCTATGTTATGGAAGAGCAGGGACTCCTAATACAGGCATTCTTTGTTTAAAAGGAAAACCCGGGGCCTTACTATGAGCTCCTTCTAGAAAACTGCCGGCTTATTCGTACCATGACAACGTTAAAGCAGGCCTGCCCAGGGCCTACTATTCAAGAACCGCAGAAAAACCGTTCACCTGATTTTTGTACGGACTCTCGTTAACATGTCGCTCGAAATCCACTCAGTTTATCAGCGTACAAAAGTATAGACGTCTGCAATATTGGTTATAGTAAATTGTTAGAATGTCAAAGAAAACATTATCCATTCACCTTTGCGAAAACAATGTTCAAACAGTTGGCGCTATGCAGATGACGGGGCGGGGCGGTTTTTTTGACCGTGAAGCAATAAAGACCGCCAGTGTCCGGTGGGCACTGGCGACAAGCGCGGCGCTGTCTTTTTGCCTTCCGTGTGCGTTGGTAGTAGGTATAGGATTCCCTTTGCGTTATCGTTCGCGGCAAAATTGACCGCCCGCAGGCCCGCCCCGTCGCGGCGTCGCCTGCTAAACGCCGTATGATTTCATACAAAATTGTTTATGCCAGGTTTAAGAACTGCATGGAACTTGCATGGTTTTTATGAAGCTGATAGTAAGGCCCCAGGTCGATCGCTTAAGATTATCTTTGTATTTATTGGTGGCTGAAATAAATATTATTATAATATTAAACTTCTTCACGGATTTGTTATCCGTTCCTTTACAAAGGCATAAGTGAGGCTATAGCTACACTTAGAGGCCTGTTTGGTATAAATAAATACAAAGTAGTATAAAAAAGCAGAATTTGGTATGAGCGTGACATGGATTATCTATTACAAAAATGGGTTAAATAACAAAGCTATTGATATGAACTTATACATGTAAGTAAAATAGATGGCTATGGATGACACTACGGCAGCTGCCCATTTCAGTCTCATCTTAAAATATTTAGGCAGGTGGTGACTTGCTACCCACTAAATGGCCCCCCCATAAGGGCCACCATCAATGGTGACAAAAGGGGCAACGTTGGTGTGGATGGCTAAAGGGTGTCGAGAGGTGTGCTGCGGTTTCACTAGAGCGCTACTACCGGCGTTATGCCCTTTAGCACTTCCACCCTTGGAGCTTTTTGTTACTTGCTCTCGCGTCTTGTTACTTGCTCTTGCATTTTGTTCGTTTTTATTATTATAAACTGTACGAATTTTTTTTTATATCCAATAAACTATGTAATGACCTTAAACTTTTTTGGATCAGGGTTCAGAAGATACCGTGCATCGACAACTAAGATTTCTCTTCAAACGCGAGGAGAACTGGATAAAACGAATGGAGGAGATAGAAGCAGAGAAATCTTTAGAGGTTATACTGGATGAAAACGAGACGAAGAAAGAATGGAAAATGTTTAGAAGATTAAAAGTGATGATGGTATATCATTCTATATCAACGGTAAGTTAGATTTTATAGCTAAAGTTCATAACATAACATATCTAAGAGTGATCAACTTGTTTTGCTATTATTTTATAGTTTTTTTTTTATATTTTTTCGACTGTCTTACTTGAGTTTTCCACAGAAAATTACCGAAATGCATCATATAATTCATAAAAAAAATCTTATTGGTATAGTCTTGCTAAGACCATCAAAGACTAATAATAAATAAATAAATAAATAAATAATAAATAACCATCATATTAATATTACAATACGAGTTACTATTACATACAAAAAAAGGGCCAACTAATTATGCAAGTTTATTAAGGGGTCAACCACCTTGTATCTATTATAAAAACTTATTGGTCATTAATAACTGAAAGGCTTTTGTGTTACGTGTTTGTTGTTTTCCTGAAAAAAGTTTGATTGGTAGCCTGCTGCTTGATTTACTACATAAATTATACTGGGTATACACATCCACATTACAACGTCAAACATTTCTGATAATAGTAAAGTGAATTAGTGCCTTAGACTTATTTGTTTGACCGTGACTTTACTCTTAAATATTGGAATAAAAATCTCACTTGATGCAACACGTATCAACATGACGAATGGCAAATGTACAAACGTACGAATCCACTTATAAAGGAAAAATAGGTTGTTCTTCATTATTGCAGTTGATATTCGAAAACTGGCGGGCAGTCACCGCCCGCCCTCCGTCGCTCGTTGGCAAACTGGACATCTATGGAACTCTGGCGCAGCACATGGAACAAGTACGCATATGCCTGGAGAAGATCGCCAAATTGTGCCGACTAGCGAAAGCTGATCCCAACGTAAGATCACGCTGGTATTTAATACTAGCTGACCCGCCCTCAGCTTCGCTCGCATGATCTACACTCGCGTGTCTATGATAGTTCGATGCCTCAGTTTACTATATTGGTAAAAAAGGTTTTACGACATTTTTAAGGCATCGATTGTCCGAGAGCTTAGATCCGAATGGTTGAGATAATCCATCACTGCGGTCAACTGATTTTACACTTGTTCATCAACATGCCCTAAGGAATTGGAGCTTAAAAGGTCAAGCCAACATTTATCACACTCACACTACACAGTACACACTCACACACTTATATTATAAAAGCGAAAGCTTGTGTGTGTGTTTGTATGTTTGTTACTTCTTCACGCTCAAATTGATTGACTGAAAAACTTCATCATCATCAACATCCATCACCACACGGATGTAACCGCGGGGTGCAGCTAGTGTTACTATAAAGTCAAAACTAACGTCTCTGATTTTTCCACACCTTACAAGCCGTCTTCAAATAGACATATTATACCCGTTAATCAGTAAAATCAAATCCTAAACACCCGCTTCTTATGTTACGTTACTTAAAAGTTGTAGCTCGACATCTTCGGCTTTTTTCATCACTAAGATCTAGTAGACATTACAATTTATCAACATACACTTTAGTAGTAGGTACTTAGTTAGTTTAGTTTAGTATTCGGGGTCAAAAAGTTAGGTACCGTAACGCATTATACATTCAGAACTCACCTGCGACTTTTTTCATCACAAAGATCAGTTGACTTACCTGATAAGACGATCAAAGCATTTTGCTTCTACATAAGAATTTAGTTGAGAATGAGTTACCCCTACGTATTAAGAAATGCGTAGGGGTAACTATAAAATGGTAATCGTGCGTCTGTTAGTAAGCTAAGGGAACTCCGTGCCCTCCATTTATAATCAAGTATTGGGTAATCAATTTTAAGAAGAACGAAACTCCTCTACAACTTCTTGTAGAGACTTATGGAAAACTATTTTCATTCAACTTGAACAGTTTTGTTTCATAGCTGTACTTTGATGGGTTGTCCCCTACGGATCCGAAGATAGAAGCACTCCCAGAAGTGGCCCTGCTGGATTTCCTTCTCCAATCCCCACACGTGATGGATTTGCGCCGTATGGTGTACTTTCATCGACGAGTTGACGATTACTATTTCTATTTCGGTAAGTTGTACATACTGATAAAGTTTTTGCATGAGCAAACGATTTTGCAAATCCTCTGGACATTTCGGAACGGTTTGTGCTATCTTTATAGAAATCCAAAAGAGTAGTTTATTAGTTTTATTATTTTTAGAATTTTGAAGTTTTATGTGCCAACTCTGATGTTTGACATCGGAGCTGTAAGCTGTAATAGGAGAGTAGACATGTTTTATTCAGTCAAGTGAATTATAAAGCAGATTTTTAGACATAACTTTTTTAGGTAAAGATTTAAATCTTTAAAAATAATTGCTTGCCCGTGTATCAAAATGAATACTGCTAGATACTCAAAATGACGAAAAATAGCATATATTGCGAGGTCTCGCGTTTCTGGGTTATCTACTAGTTTATACTAGTGTGTGAAGAGATGTTAATTGCATTGTCACCTCTAGCGTAATGTTATCTTTGGTGTCACCCAGTGCTTAAAGTCTTAAAGTTTGGTGACATAATGCACTGTTCTTGTCACCCGTTTCATCCGATTCACCCTATTCGCTCAGTAATTTCAGTTGCTTTACACACTGCTACAAGCAAGGAAACTGTTTGGCTCTGTCGAAGTACCCGAACGGACTCTTCTGGAAGAGTAGTATATTTTCTAGTAATGTCCTTTGTGTGCTCCATCTTAGATTGAAGAATTTTTACTACCTTTGATCAGCAGGGCAGTAACGTATCTCAGTTACAATCAAAAAAAAGTTCGTTGAAATCTTGAAAAATGACGGCACAGC
Organism: Selenia dentaria; assembly: GCA_917880725.1. Classification (NCBI taxonomy): domain Eukaryota; kingdom Metazoa; phylum Arthropoda; class Insecta; order Lepidoptera; family Geometridae; genus Selenia; species Selenia dentaria. The sequence goes on along the minus strand of OU862889.1, from coordinate 14,654,364 downwards.
AGCAAGCACTTTTTTAGATTTTAATCAACTTTTGATTGCAACTGAGATACATAATAGCCCTGCGGATCATCACCTGACCATCGACTGAGATAGTAGGTAAACGTTAGGCAATCAATCATAAAAGTTACTGGTCATGATCAGGCGTCAAGCTTATCAAGTTAATAACAATAAGTACGTATACCATTCCACTGTCCATAGAACTTGTCTGGCCCCAACCCAACCACTTCACACCTAGACACCTGTACAAGCTAAAAGTCGACGATTCCTTCGTGGAACCACTACCAGTCATGCCTTGGGAACTGGCTAAAAAGGAAGAGAAAGAAGGAGAGGAACTAGAAGAGAGGCAGAGCTTAAGTTCTGAAAGTGATTAAAGAAATATTTAAGGACAGTATGCATTTTTGTTGTTATATTGTGTAAGTATGTATTTTATATATACCTATTCCATTGATAGGTACGGTTAATAGACTTCTTTTGCCTAATACCAAGAATGAAGTACAGTAGACCCTCGATTATATCAATTGTTAGAGTAGACCCTGAAAACCCTGTCCCACGTCACACGCACACACGCACACACACACACACACACACACACACACACACACACATACACACACACACATACACACACACACACACACACACACACACACACACACACACACACACACACACACACACACACACACATATCTGAATTTCCACAGTAAATAATTAAATAAAATATGTAGTGTAGATGTACACACCTATTCAATAATAAAAAAGTTAAAAAACGTATTTTTTTGTTATTAATCTGGCGCCTATGTTGTGTTATATCTTAAGTAATGCTTTTGGATATATGGATAAATGAAAAACAAAGGATTTTTTTAATTATATGAGAGTTGATATAGATGTTTAAAGGTAATTTAACATAATTGATTTAATTCCTCCATAAAAAAGTGTCTGTTATGTGTGTTGAGAATCGAAAGCAGAAGTCTAAAACTGGTTGCAAGATAAGTATATATCAGAAAAATTGTCGTGTAGATATTTAGTGGATCACTTTAAAAATACTACTGGCAGAGACATCATGCAAGATGCGACTTGCTACGCTGAACTGTTTTTCTGTCCATGACGCTGAAAGAAAAGTTGCCCCTCAGCGCGTCTAGAGGGCGACCTATGACAATGGAAATTAAATGAGATGTTTATGTATCGTATATATGCGTTCGTTTTGTACATTTGCCATTTGTGAAGTAATTTTTTTTATGCAAGTAAGGTACGAGACACGCTAGCCATTCACCTGATGTCACGCCTATCCATGGCAGTTGCAGTGTAACTCAGACCTTTCAGCTTCAAAGTTCTGTGCAGCGCTGCACTGTGCTCGTGACCCTGAGACTTGTTCAGTCTCATTCGCCTAGTGACTCACTGGTGCAGTGCCCTTAACACGGTACTGCTACTCTACCGCTTCAAGAAAGAATACTTAGTACGGTGATACCTACCGAATCGGAAACTAGCAGAAGTCATAATCACATAATAATCTAATTACGTAATTAATCTAAATCACAGAAATATTGAAGTCTTCCAGTAAGTCACTGTCCTGTCTAATTCACGTTCTAGTAGGTACAGCTGTGAATGACTTACTAACTTTTTGACAGGCCTGTTAGTCTAGTGGTTAGTGACCCTGACTGCTATGCCGGAGGTCGTGGGTTCGATTCTCACCCAGGACAAATGTTTGTGTAATGAGCACGATCATTTGTTCTGTGTCTGGGTGTAATTTATCTATAATATTTATGTATTTAGAAATATATAAGTATGTTTATCAGTTGTCTAGTACCCATAACACAAGCTCTGCTTAGCTTGGGACTAGATGGCGTTGTGTGATAGTTGTGGAATATTTATTTATTATTTATTAACTTTAAGAGGCGATTGAGAAAAAAATTGGATTTCTTAATTTTTTTCCTACTTTGACCACGAGTTTTGAAGTAATATTTTTTCCTATCGTATCTTATCGACAGTCCATCCTCGCAGGGATACTCGAGAGCTAAGGTTTAGAAATATTAATATACGGAAAGGTTTAATTGCACTTCACGTGTAAAGTGTTTCTTTTTTTCTTTAAATTCTTAGCGAATTATCAAATTATGAAATTTGTTTTCTGTAACCGCACCTATTATAAATAAATAAGTAATACGCATATATGTTACTATCAAATCAAAAAAACGTTCGTTCCAATCATTCAGATCTATTTCACTTTTCCTGCTCATCAGCTGACCCTCGCAGAGTTCAAAAGGTCACCCACCTCGTTATAGAAGAGTCGCCCCAACACGTTAGTTGAAAATCAAAGCTGAACATTTGCATCACTTCTAAGGGATGTTTCACTAGTTATCAGTAAACCCATATAACATAAGACATTAATAACCCCCATAAGACAATAATCAATTTATTAGCAACTGTACATATATGACATATTTTAATTTCACACTACTGGATACTGGCATTAAAAAATATAAGATAGGCCTCAGAACTGGTTTTCGGCTGGGACACAGTACGGGTAATGTACTTGTTAAAATAACTGACGATATTCGTTTAGGTATTATTTAGGTATGGAAAATGGTCAGCTAACTGTGCTGGCTCTCTTAGACTTTAGCAATGCTTTTAACGTTGTGGATTTGGTTATCCTCTTAGCAATCCTTCGCTCTAATAATATATCTCCAACAGTTATTGATTGGTTTCAATCTTACCTTTACGGTCGTCGACAGCGGATTCGCCTCGATGATTCTTATTCTTCATGGTGTAACACAACAGCTGGTGTGCCTCAGGGTGGCGTGTTATCTCCTTTACTTTTTGCTGTTTTTATTAATTCAATTTCCCAAAATATTTCTTGTTCTTACCATGTGCAATGCAGGTGATTTTCAGTTATACTCACAGGCTCCACTACTTAAACTGAGTGAAGCAGTTGATCATGTAAATGAAAACATGCATCAGGTATTACAATGGAGTAAAGTTTATGGCCTGATAGTAAACCCCCTTAAAACCCAAGTAATAGTCGTAGGCAGTTCCCGAATGATTTGCAGAGTTAACTGGGGCACATTGTCGCGAGCGGTTTTCGACGGGGTCACTATTCCTTATAGTCAAACGGTAAAAAATCTTGGCGTAACTATAGATCAATGTTTTACATGGGGTCCTCATCTAACTCTGACCAGCCGGACAACTAGCAACACAAGCACTCATTACTATTAACTATTCGTTGATGTTCTGTTAAATATAAATTTAAAAAAATAATACTGAGATCCAGTGGATTTTCTCTGTATATCAGACCCTCAATAGTTCATGTTTAAGCCGAGCCTACCTACGTCTCAAGAGTTCAAATCTAGTGATTTATACCTTTTCTCGGTCTTAATAACGATAACAGGTAGAAGCTTGAAATATTTTCTTACTTTTTTATTATAGGTAATGGTACGGATCTCTTCGTGCGCAAGTCTGACTCGCACTTGCCGGTTTTTTATGCTATACCTAATTGCCTACTTAAATTATCTCTTGTCTAAGAATATTATATTCATATTTAATATGCTATAGTACTAAATATCATTTACGGCTCTGTTAGCTCAGTGGAGAACCTTGACTTCGAAGCGTGGGGTCCCAGGTTTGATCCCTGGCAGAGGAAATTATGTATGTGACTAGCAGAAATATTTGTTCTCGGCTCTTGAATGTTGTGATGTTATTATGTACTTATTGTGTGTCCATGCCTCCAACGACACAGAGAATCGTAGTCTTATTCACGAATACTTAACTATTACCTAATTCGTGCCTTCAAGTATGTGCCTACCAGTATTGTTTCTCTATGTAAATAGAAACTAAAGCTCCGCAGGACTCCAATAAATATATTTCAGTAAAGTACGATATCAAAATCCAGCCAACACCTAGGTAGAGAAAATAAAACTTAAAAAAATTGCTATAAAAGTGACAATCCCTCGTAGTAGACTTTTCGTGAAGCGCGAATAGCCATGTTTTATTACACGTAACGTATGACGTAGTCATCGGGGAGTACAGTCCACGAATCTTAAATCTATTTAAGATAAATAAAAATACACTTTCCGGTAGCTTAACCGTACAAACGCTTCATTAACCAATTTAATAGTAACGAATTTCGGACCTATACCTAAATATCGAACTTATGGTTTTATCTACATCACATCTTTATGGTTGCTAAGCACGTAATCACAGTTACCTTATCTATCTGATATATAACAGGTGCCTAGGTATTCGTCACACCTAAAGTTGCTATAGCAATATTGATTTGTTTACTTGGAAATGTTAGAATTGGCTGAAGGCAAGGTTTAGTCATGGATAACTCAACCAAGAAAAAGTTCCGGAAAAGGAGTTCTAGAAAAACTATAGCCGGTATCAAATTACCCCCAATAGAACAAGTGAACGATGGAGTAAAAACTATAGTAGAAGTCGATCCGTCTTTTTATGCGATACTTGAAGGACGCCCGGTGAGACCCAATTCATCCATACACCTGTACAAACGGAATATTAGAGATGTTGCCTTGAAACGAACTCTCCACGGATTTCTCATCGACGAAATTCTCAGAATTGAACGAGAAATTGAAACGGAAAGAAACGTATTCGAAACAGCTTCACTACATTTTGACGAATATAAAAACAGCTTTGATAAATTTCTGGCTGACGATAACAATAAAACAATAGCAATCATGAAAAAATCTGATAATATGGCTAAAGAGTTAGTAAATCAAACTGAGGAGTTTAAATCGGCTAATTACGAGTTGGCATCGATGAAATCAAAACTGCAGTACACGGATGAAACTCTCATGATATTGCTCTCGTTCCAAAATTTCCTACATACTATTTCGCCGATTTTGTGGCAAGAGAGAGAAAATATCACTTTAAACATTAAACATCCGGATATATTTTGTATGGATACAGATATTTTTTGTAAGATTAATAAAGAAGCCATAAGAGAACGATTAAATAATCTGCCTCCTTCTAAATTATACTTTGAAATACCAGACCAACTCCTCACAGTTTTCTCAATGCTAGAGAAACAAAATTTGAACTACTTGCTTGTAACTGAAGAACTGAATTCGGAGAAAAATAAATTCTTAAAAGCGTTGGATTTATTCAAGAAGCAACTTCGAGAGGAACTACAATTCATACAACAAAAGGTATTTGTATAAATTTATTTAAAAAACTATTTTAATCCTTATAATTTTCAAATTATTAACTGCACGTATTTAATAAAACTATCCTTATATTTATAAAGTGTATAAACATTTTAGATAAGAGAAACAGAGGGCTTAATTAAATGGAATGAAATAAGAGAAATCGAAGTAAAAGAGGTGTTCTTTAAAGTTCTAGAAGAAAAGATACGTTATTTGGTAACGTCAGAAATGTCTTTACAAATTTTCAATTATGTGGAGTTTGCATATGAACATATTATAGCACCAAATGATACCAAACAGAGCTCTTTAGACATGATGATAGCACTTGAAACAGAATACGATAATTTGATGATGGACATTTCAACATTCAGTTTGGATGATATAAAAGAAATTGAAAAAGAAACATATGAAACAGGAAATAGAGATATTGAACAAGCAAAAGAAGCAGCGAAAATGCTGAAGAGCGTAGATAAAATGAACAAACGACTGCAGTCTGCATATGAACCATCCAGAAGGAAAATCTACGAATAGTACCTGCATCATCCTATTACTGTCTATTTAGCTTTTTAAAGCTATTGTACTACTAGCTGCGCCCCGCGGTTCATCCGCGTGATGATGAAAAAGTATCCTATATGTTATTCCAGCATCTCATCTATCTATATACCAAATTTATTTAAAGTCCATTCAGTACTTTTTGCTTGAAAGAGTAACAAACATCCGTACATACAAGCTTACGCGATTATATTATATAGATAGTAGTAGGATTATGTACTTATAATATTAGCTCTGTAGCTATACTTTTTTTTCAGTGAACATTCTTATAGTTCTGTTTCCATTGTGGGTACGCAAAAATGAACTTGAAATTGAAATAATTCGTTTTGAAATTGATATATAAAAATTTATATCGATGTGTAAATCTGTACTGTTATGCGTAAAATAAAGTGACAGACTATTGGCACAGTCTATGTAAACCTTACGATTTTATGCTGTACTATTGGCGTAAAGCTAGAGCGTAAAGGTGCCCCACTTAAAGATTTTCACATAGTTTGGATCAGTTGCAAATAATATGTCAAGTTATTACCGTAATTCCGTATTGTAATTGAGCTGTATTTGCCTACTCTGGAAGTTAGGTTAGTAATTATTATATACAAGTATTTATTAATCAGTGGTAGAAACACCAAAGATAGAAAATTGACATTATTTTTAAAATGGTAAAATTTTACGGTTTATAAACTTATTTCTATTTTTAATAAATAAATTTCAAAACTTATCAGCATGATTTGGATAAATATTAAGGGTAAGTGCTGGAATAAGTATAATTACTTTTTTTTGTAAACATGTATTATAAGTAGGTACTCGTATATTTTAGTATTCGTACAATATTATAGATCAACGCAAGTAAGAGCCGATATAAACGGACTGCTCAAGCAGTTAGCCAGTGATCAACACACACGGACCGCTCTTGCATAATCAACCGCTTGAAGCTGCCGTTGCCATTATTACATATACATAGTACATATTACATAATTTATTGTAAATAATAACCAATCTTAATAAAATTAAATATGTTTTAATTGTAGTTAAAAGAATTTTATTTATTTATGGAAAATGTGTACCTACTATTTTTAGCTATGCACATAAAACTATTTGTTGGTCAAAATTCAAGCTATATAAGTTAAGTCGCTTTAAAATAAAGTATCTATTAATATGATAATTCTATAACGTAATTGGGCGGTAATGGTATAATAAAATGCAGTAAAATGCCGTCTTTGAAATCTTGGATTCCGAACCTAAAAACGAAGTCATAAGAGCCACTTTACGAGCATGTGTGATAAAATAGTTTACCGCTGCATTGGAAGATGCCATCAAGCTCTTGGAATGGCAACGACTTGACATCAATATCAATGACGAGTACATCACTCACCTTCGATTTGCCAACGATATTTTAGTCATGGCAGAAGCCATGAAAGACATTAGTACAATGCTTGAAGGCCTTCATCGAGTTTCTCAACGGGTAGGCCTTAAGATCAACATGGACAAGACGAAAATACCCCAATATCAGTTGGGAACTCAGTTCTCGAAGTTGTTGACGAGTACATCTACTGGGGACAGACAGTCAAACTAGGCAGGTCCAACTTCGAGAAAGAGGTCAATCGTCGAATCCAACTCGACTGGGCAGCGTTCCGGAAACTTCGCGAAGTCTTCTCGTCAAAAATACCTCAGTGCCTCAAGACAAGAGTCTTCGACCAATGTGTGTAACCAGTGATGACTTATGGCACTGAAACGTGGTCTCTTACTGTGGGCCTCATAAATAAGCTCAAAGTCGCACAATGAGCTATGGAGAGGGCTATGCTCGGGGTTTCTCTACGTGATCGAATCAGAAATGAGATCCGTAGAAGAGCGAAACTCACCGACATAGCCCAGAACATTAACCAGTTAAAGTGGCAGTGGGCAGGGCACATAGCACGCAGAACAGATGACCGATGGGGCCGGAAGATTCTGGAATGGAGACCACGGACCGGCAAGAGCAGCGTAAGTCGTCCACCGACACGGTGGACAGACTACTGGATAAAGGCCGCAGAACGACGCTGGATGCAGGCCGCTTCCAATAGGTTCTATTGAAAAAAATGGGGGGGGGGGGGGTCGTATGTTCAGCAGTGGACGTTGTACGGCTGAGATGATGATGATTAACTACTACATTATGAAAGGTAAGTATTACAGAATAATCTTTAAATTTTAACAAATAATATAACTTAGACATAGATATATACGGCCTTACTTATAAACGCTGCTTAAATTTAAATAACGTCACTTAGTACGGCGCAGAACATTTTTCCTTTGCGCAGTACTGAATAACGCCATTTAAAGTTAAGCAGCGTTTATAAGTAAGGCCAGATGCCTTATTCGTCAAAATTATTGAAACTATAAAATGTACCCCTAGCAGGGATACTTGGATTCAGTTGTCAACTCAGACAAAATAAAAAAGTCAAGACAGAATGTTGTGAACAGAGCAGTGAGGCCGGTTTTCTATGCATGTAGTGCGTGAATCGGTGCTGCCATGATAATTTAAATTACCCCATAAAAATAACGTTATCAAATTATTAACGTTATAAATTTAATAAAGTTATAACGTTATTAGTTTTAATATCATAATAGGGTTCCTACATTAGGTGTCGGTAAAAAGTAATGGCATTGGGTGGTGAAAGAGAAAAGATAAAGAGTTTCAGAAATAAAATTACTCGGTGTAACTGCGAGTTTTATTTAAAAACCTTTATGCTGAATTAATTTTTTGTACGCTTGTCGTTTACTTTGCACTGATTTAGAAATACTTTCTAATTTAGCAATATGGTGGAATCTAATGTTTAAGGATTTCTCAATTACACACCGTATTAAATTAAGTTTATGTTCCTGCCCAACACATTCATGTTTTGACTCTAAATTGATAAAAATCTGATTGTTTCCAATGAATTTCTTTAATATGTTCAAGACTATAGTTTGGTGTTGATTTTCTGCGGTTATTGCAATATTTTCATTCAATAATTTTCGAACAACTGCTTTACAAGTGACACAAATGTCAAAAAGATCCTTAGACGGGAAGCGAAGACCGCCTTTGTTTTTTAAACTAATGAGCTTGTGAAAATAAAGTTTCTCATCAGTCTGCAAGGCATCTTAACATTTAGAGCATTTTATGGTTTTAACAAGATAGTGCACTGTACTTCCAGATATGTAACCAATTATCATTTTTCTGTAGTCACCATAATATGAATTGTCATGTAAACAACTGGCCCAATCAAATGATTCATTAACAATTTCATTAAGAAGTTGCAACGAAGAATTTTCAATGGTTTCTTCTTCTTCTTCGTATCTATACGACGATGAAGTGCTATTTATAATTTTAGTTGTTGAAGTGCAATTAAGTATTGCTATGTGTTCTAAAGGAACACAATTACTTTTTGTAAGACATTTTAATTCTAAATGACAAAGTATTTTTTTGTAGCTTGCTTGTAAACTGTCTTACGTTAGGGTTATCGTTGAACCCTCCATGCATCCTAATAGACGTAAATAGAATCTCCAAATGATCCTGGCTTAATTTATAAGTAGATAAAAAAACAGCCTTTTTTCATTTTCTATGTACTTACTTCGTATAAAGCGCTTTTAAACTTTCAATATTTATTAATGTACCTATGAATCCTGCTTTGCATTTTTCTTCTACGACTGGTTTATAAAATCGCGTGAGGACAAAGACTGGTCGACCATTTCGTATAACTTTCCGCATACTAACTACACACAACAACATTCAATATAGATACACCCTAAAAACAAAAGACTTCAATAGAAATATGGTTTATTTTTACAAAAATACATAACCGCCTTCAATACGTACGAAATTGAAAATCCAGTGTGAAATTAATGCGAGTCCATATTAAAGGTATCAGGTTTCCAACAAAAAACAATTGTTCAAATCGGTTTATAAATAACGGACTTATGAGGTAACAAGTATTTAAAACAATAGAACCTAATTGCAAACCTACTCTTTTTAGATGTCGGTTGAAAAAAAACTGAAAATAAAAAAAAAGAATTGCCTATTTTTTAAAATTTGCTTTCAAACGACGGAACCGGTTTTGTATAAAGATATTGCGTCGAGTGTCATACAATATTATATTTAAAGAAAAGTCTAATTGAGAACCTACTTCTTTTTTGAAGTCGGTTAAAACACGTTGATAAACTATTATTAAAACGTACCCGTATTAACGTAACATATATACTAAATATTAAGATTACCCAATAATAGGGTAAACCTTACAGGCAACACTTTCTATGTTCCAAGCAATAACCTTTATTTTTATTTTTATTTATTTAAAATATTGCTTTCCAAGTTACTTACGTGTGAAATGTGATTCCATCCTTCTTTTTATATTTTGATGTTTGTTTTAACACCGTTTCACGACACAATTCGGCATTTTGACTGGTAAATTTGTTGATTTACTTTACGTGTTGCTTCCACGCGCAGCGATAGTTCGACTGACGAGTCAAGGCGTAGTTTCATTGTGCGTGTGTGTGTGTAATTGTGTATGTACACGGCGAGGCGTAGTTTTACCGGCTTCACTTTTCTGTTCACAACATTCTGTCTTGACTTTTTTATTTTGTCTGAGGTTGTCAAATTCAAAATCAGTCGGCAAATGTCACTCGCTGTGGATACTGAGTATGATCAAAAATAAAAAATACCGTTTTGTGCGATTAGATGGCGTAAAAATTAGAGAATATGTATGACGGAGAAAGAACCTCCGGAGTGTTTTTAAAAAGTGTGACGTCAGCATTGCTGACGTCACAATTGTTGTTTTCATGATGATCACTCATTTTTGGGTCCTCGAAGTAAAACTTCACAAGTACTTTTATAAGCTTCGTATATTCAACGAGCAGCGTAACAACGTCACAAAGAGGTCCGTACTGTACGGCGACTCGAGAGCGACTGAGACGAGCGCCTTTTTTTTTTTTTTTTTTTTTTTTTTTTTTTTTGAACGGACTAATGCTGTTTGCCTCTACCGGCATTTACAGCGTCACCGGACGGTTGGCGAGCGCAGATGGCACTCAGCCAGATGCGGGCGCAGAGGGCGCACCGCCTAAGGCGAGCGTTGAAGACGCTTCGCCGCAAGGAGAGGAGTAGGCGACTTGCTCAAGGGCACCACTAGGGTACGGACCTCGGCTTGGGCCGTCGCCAGGAGAGAGGGGAGTAGGAGAGAATCGCCCCGGTACATAAGTGTACCGTTGAAAGTGGGCCCTATGAATTTTAACTCTACGACTATTTGGAGAGAATCTAACCAAGACATAACTTTTGCCTCGAGCTCGCCGGCGAGCTCGGTGTTTGACTGTGTTTACCACTAAATCATAACCTTGTGAACCTCGCCTCCCCCCATTTCCGCGACATGGGTCCACACCGCGACCAGGATCGTCGCGTTGTGCACTCATGACTGTACTTTGGGTGGGGCTACAATAAGAAAGTGAAGTACCTCGCCCACAGCCATGGTGGCTGGGACTACAAAGAAAACCAGTGTTACCTCGTCCGCAGCCATTTGCTGGGCCGGAGGATACATCGCGACCGGGGCCGCGGTGTATACTCCCACCCGCACCGTGGCTGGGACTACAATCGTGTGTGTGTGAATTACCTCGACTGCGACTGGGGCTGCGAAGAAGATCTCGGCCGGAGCCGAGACGAGCGCCTACCGTGCGGCCGTATTTATAGGACTCGGCGCACGTGCACGAGTTTACAAGTTTGTTGGTAAAGTATTGAAATTACAATCATAACATTAATTTTACATCGTAATCAACTCAAAAATAATCAACTGATGATTTATAAACTATTTTTAGGGCAATCAAATGATTAAACTTAATTATTCTCGACGAACTGTTGTAGTTGCGCCGATATGTATAATAAGGCCACGGTCTCCCTTCACGCATAAATAGTCACCAATATTTCTCTTGAAATGTTTTACAAGAGATTTTTCTAATAGTATGCAAAACAAAATTAGTGATACCACTCGACTCGTTCAATTTCCCGATTGATGTTATTTAGAGGATTCAATTTAATAGAATACACGTTGGATCATATCAATATACTTATTTGAACTTACAAAATACTCTGCTATTACTTTAGAAGAAAAAAAAAACATGTTGCTCAACATAAGCTAATGTAGATTGGTAACTCTTACCTATAGACAATGTATTCCCAGGTAGTAATTTACTCGTCATAATGACGCCCATTTACAGTCATTCTCGACGTAAATGACGTCTTATAATGACGTCGGACGTCCATCAGATGACGTACATTTGTCACAGCCTCACGACGTCATTTGTAGACGACAGTGCGACGTATCTTTTAGGCGAAAAACGTTAATATGACGACGTCAGAACTACGTCTGTTTAGACGCCAGAACGACGTCTTCGTAGACTGCAAAACTACGTCTGTGTAGAAGTCAAAAATACGTACCTATATGAAGACAGCAAATCTACACGTTATTGCGGTAGAGTCGTTGGGACGTACTGTACCCTCAGGATGAGGTTGAAGAAAGAAACTAATAAAGTTGAAATAGTTTTTATTTATAAACACAAAAATCTATTGAATGACTGTACAAATTAGTACAATTAAGACGACCAGATTAGCACACAGGTTAATCTTTAATAAAAACTCCGAGCTTAACCGAGAACACACTAATCATATGCGACAAACGCTTGCGCGATGTAGAATCATCTTACAAATTACTCACGCCATCTAGTAAAAAAAATTTGACCTACGATTTCGACTTCGACAATAAATTATACAAAATATGTTTCTAAAATAACAAAAACATTTGAATTGGTTCTGTTTAATCTGTCAGCATCCGCTTTACGCAATAACAAAATATTTATGAATGAACTGGGGGCTTACTGATTCGGACGGGACGGGATGGCCAATTATAATAATAATAAACTAAAAGTTTATGTGCCTTTTAAGTATACACTGCATAGCTAAAGATATAGAGAGATAACCTTAAATTGACCTCCCAAAGACGACTTGAAGGACGTCATTTAAAGGTCAAATATGACGCGAAATAGATCTTTTTCACAGACCTTGGGACAATGTCAGCAAAACGTACTAATTGGACGAATGTTGTACGAACCCTAAACTGACCTCCCAATGGCGTCTTAATGGACGTCATTTGGCGGTTAGGTACGACGTGTTAAAGAACTATTGTGCAGACCTTGAAATGACGTCACCAAGACGTATCATATATACCACCGTAGGGCTGACGCTAAATTGACGTGAGTATGACGTACATGTTTGACAATAGTCGTACGTACCGTAAAGTGACCTTTAGCAGACGTCTTTTTTCGTCGTCGACGTCAGTTTACTACCTGGGTTGTACATTAATATCTTAGAATGCCGTCTTTATTTCTAAACTTTGTCAAATCTATTATTTGGTACGACTCGTTTTTTAATTTTCACGTAGGTACAATAAACAGATATTTTTTCATTTGTTTATTTAGAAATTATTATCATAAATAAACATATAATAAATATAACCTGTATCAATTTCAGCACTGTGATATGGTACTGTCTATTGTATATCAAAGTATCGGCAAATATTGTTCAAAATGTGCAAATCCCTCCAGCGTGAAGGAATAACGAATACACAGACATACCAACACACATACAAGATTTAGCATTAATGTGATGATACAGAAGCTATAGCTATGCAATGTTAATGATCACTAACGCCACACAACACTCAAACGTATAACATGAAATTCGATAGTTTAGTTGAGAAAACCATAAAGTGTTTTCTTAGCACTCAATCCGTTCATATTTTAGTTCATATTTTATTTTACTTATTCGGGTAATAGATTTCCTATGGCGAGATATATATACATACGTATTGTCTATGGTATTGTTTGGTAATATGACGTGAAAAGAAAATGCCACGCACAAAGCTAATTAAAGAAAAAGTACAGCAAGAAGGTTCCCAGGCTGAGTTTTTAACAAATTAAAAAAGGTTGTAAGTATGATAAATTCGGCACCATGGAAGTAGAAGTAAATAGGTTTAATGATGTTTTGAATTCACAAACTTAGTGCACGCGATGTTCTAAATTCAATTTACTTTATCCTCTAGCGGATAAAAACGGCTTTTGCACTCAGATATCGAAGAGCAAAAATACTCTTTCCGAGATGAGGGATGAAAAGGATATTTCTTTATTCGCATCCTACTGCGGTGAAAACCGGTGTAAAAGTTTACAAATATGGAATACGAGGCAACACACACAAACGCGAAATAAAGATAATATTATACAACCCAATGTTAGGTTGGTAAAAGTTAAAAACAGGGTATCTGTAGTAAGATTATTATGAATTTTATTAATATTATTAGAAACTTACCTATCAATAGCTCAAGCAATTCTTCGAAAGCAATCCCTTTTATTGTCTAAATGAATTTATATAATCTCATTCGGTAATATTCTAATTATGAAATGAAATACATACTTTAATTGGCATATTTTATTTACATACTTCTTTAAGAAAATTAATAATAGTAGATTATGATACTGTTGCATAATAAGACCAAGTTATGTACAGTGTCATACACTACTTTATCTACTCTCATACTATAATACGTAAAACAATATTGCAAATAAAACGCTGAATATAACAACAAATTTATTTTTACTTGTATTAATTATTGATGTTCTGAATATTACAATTATGAAAATGAATTTGAACCGGACAGGAAGCGTTATTGGAGGTACTCGGAGAGGGTATGTTAATGTTGACCACATTTCTGTTATTTTCAATACTGTTAAGTATTGAATTGGATATAGCGATCTTGTTAGTCATTGAATCATCTATATAGCCTTCTGCAACTGTCTTTGACTTCCAACCACCGTGTCGCTTTAGTGCCGTTATATCTCCACCAGCGTCAACTAGCAAGGTCGCAGATGTTCGGCGAAAGCAGTGTCTGTGTACAATTCGGGGTCGGTAAGTTGAAGATAGCTGGCAATAACTTTGCCTAAAGCTCCAAATTTGTTAATGGCAACTCTCTGCGTCGTGCATTTTCCGTCAATATAGTTTAGAAAAAACTGGGATTGCTGCACTCAGTTGGTCGTAGCTCTATGTATTTTTTGCATTGTTCATAATATTTCCCAGTAATGGTAAAAGAGCGGTCCGTCTTGGTTTTAGTTTTACTTATTTTGATCAATAGTGTAGTTTCGAAGACATCTTTGAATTGTATGTTGTATAACTCTTGCCGTCGGCAAGCACCCATTATACCAAAAATTAGTGCAATCTGTAACAACTCATATATATATTACGGTAAATTAACTCAATATTAACAAAAAAATGTACATGGTTAACTGATAAACAACTAAAATACCTTTGTGAAGAGATATAATGTGTCTGGGGCTTCATTTAAGAACTTATTTATCTGCTCTGCTGTAAAAGTCTTGGATTTTTTCCCTTTATATCCTTGTGAGTTTCGCTTAAAAAATGCAATCAGCTTGCTATATTTAGTTATGTCAACTTCGTTGTAAATATTGAGTGTCCTTTTAATCATGGAGTATTTAACCCACATACTTGACACTTTATATTTTTCAGATAACTCTTGAAAGTACGCTAACAACACATTTTCAGAAAACGATGTAGCATTTTTATTCATTTTCCATTCCATGAATTCGTGGTAACATTTATTATAGTTGCTCCTAGATTTCGCCGGCAACAGGTTCATGGTCATGTTTGACACAGCTTCCAGAATGTCTGGTGGTGTACAATCACCACTATCCCCGCTTTCAGACATGTTTTTACACAAAAACCTATGTATTTTACAAACAAAACCAAACTTTGTTTAAATATTGAAAAGATTTTTTAAATGTCAAATGTTGGCGCCAAGGCGCAAACATCGATTGCGCATGCGTGTTGCGTCGTCGCGGACTCGTTCATTGAAACCTTTTTTTTTTTAAAGTAGAGGTTCAACCTCCTTGGTCCAGCTGGAGGTTGTATAGGTGTATCGTTATGATTAAAAAGTTATATTATGTTACAGGTGTCCATACAAGACCTGTATCGTAATTAAACTTTTTTTTTATTATTTTTGGCCTGTACGTAATGTTTGTCATAAGAATTTTGTTTTCAGTTTTATAATCTTTGTATTATAGTATCAGAGTAGATAAAAATAATTAAAGCATTATTATCCTAACAAAACAATGCTTTAAAACATTTTTTTTATTATTTAAGTACAATGTGTCCCGACCAAGGAGGTTTCAATTCAATTTAAGTACACATTATCTGTGGTGAGTGCGCTGCGCAAAATTGTGGTTACGCCGCACAAGCCATACAAACAAGAAGAAGAAGAAGACTTTTTCTTTTTGGCGCTATTTCGTACATACGAATTTGAGTAATATTTTGTTGGATAAAACTTTAGTAGCAAAAATGTTATGAGATTAAATAAAGTAGTGTATGCAACTGCATAATATAATTAGGTATTATATGACAGTTGCATAAACTACTATTATGAAACTGCGTCTTAAAGAATCTTCGTTTTCGTATGAATAAACATGTCATTATCAATAAATTTTATTGTAGAATGTGTTGTAAATAATACTAATGTGGTTAGGGGCAATAAATTATACTATTCTATTTTATTCTTTTCACACACGACTGTATTTTTATTTTATTTTTGTTACCTCATAACTTTCGATAGGGTAAACCGATTCTCAAAATTCTTTGTTTGAATGCTGGTGCCTGTACTTTTTGAGTTACACTACAATAACTGAATAGAATGGAAGTCGGTATAAAATTTTTCAAATTGTACTACAACATAACAAATAGTTTCGCCAATATATCCTCGAAGGGGGAAGCAGCGGTGTCTTATACACCTATGTTTCGCTAGACATGTTTTTAGTATAATTTCATAAGAGGCGAACTTGTGCGTCTATTGCAAACTACGGGCACTCTTTCAAAATGTCTTTGTCAGACAAAGCCAGTAACTGTCCAACCCGAGGATCAAACTCAGGAGCTCGAGGTTCCAAAACGGCACTTCTAGCTCTACACCAAGACCGAGCGAGTGAAGCCGCTGGCGGGTTCAGCTGGATATATCAAAGAAAAGATGCTTTTATTATAAGGAGGTATTGTGCCCAAAAAGTTTTCTCTAAGTTTTCAAGAAGAATACAACTTATGAAATGTACTTGTCATTACTGCACAGACCATTTTAAGTAACTTGTCATTTCCCGTATATATAGTATGCTTGTCATGATGCACATATTTGAAGTTTTTGATTGTTTTGATGGCTAAATAATTTTAATTTAGTTTTATTGTGGTGATATTATTTTGTGTGGTCAAGTACACACATTGTTTAGAATAATGTCTTGCTTGAAGAAGGAACACAAACCAATGGTTCCTTTAAAAACTTTAGATATACTATTTAGGCGCCGCTACGTACCTAACACTCAGTTCTATTTTTCTAACCGAAAGCATGCCATCTGTAAGGATAAGACAATACAGAAACCGGGAAGGTCATACAGTGTACCTAGATCAGAGAAATTACTGTCGTATATCAAGTACAGTGATCGCAAAGAAAAATTAAACGCGAGAGACAGGCTATCTCAGCCATTGCATAAGAAAGATAACTTGAAAATAGCAGCCACAAGAGATATATCACAGCGCCTCTACCTTGAAGAACCTCCAGATGATGTCAGGGCAGTTGTGGAAATACACCCTGAGTTCTATACTGTGATCGAAGGCCGTCCACTTCGTTGCTTCGATGATATAAAAGTATACATGAAAAATATTCGTGCGTATGCTATGGATCGACAACAAATAGGATACCGTCGTGATCTTACTATGAAAATAGAACAAAGCTGCGTTGAAGAAACAGTTGAATATAACTGCATTGCTGAAGAATTAAAGCAGCACATTAAACATTTCCAAAAGTTTTTGACAGAAGATTACAAAAAGGCTTGTATGAAAGTATCTAAGACTGAAAAAGTATATGCAGAATTGGTTGCGAAAAACTCGGAATTCCTGGGTTACGTTTCTCAATTAACTGTATTAAATAATATTTTGTTTAAACTAGATGCAATTAGAAATGTACTTAAAGTATATCGCAGTTATTTAATGTTCATGGCCCCTTTATCGTGGAGACAACAAAATGATGAAACGTTAATGGGAAAGATACAGTCTATTCAATTTGAATCGGGAGCATTCGCTACTGATAACGATTTAGTTGAAACTATGGATATTGATAAAACAGTAGAGTGCGCAAGAAATGAGTTAAAGAATCCTCTGCCTGCAAAAGTATATTTTGTAAAACCTGAACAAATGATATACATTTTTCGTGGAATGGAGGTCCAAAGTAGAGAGTATTTGATCGAGTTGTCGAAGACAGATGCTCCATCTAGAATGTTACACGAACGTATAAAGCAATTGACGCAAGCTACAAAACAAGAACTGGATTATTTTCAATACTACATCGACAGCATTAATAATGAAATAAGTAGAGAATATTACAACGAACAATATTTGCAAGAAAAATTCTTTCGTATCCTTAACGATACGTTCTATGATAGTATCGCGAGCCCAAATACACTGAAGCTAAAAATCTGTATAGAATATGTGTATGAGCAAGTGTTTGGAAAAAGTGAAGAAGGCCATCAAAGTTTAATGGATCCTATGAAGATTCTCGAAGTGTTGTACGAAGATTACAATTTACGTCTCGATTCGCTTGATTTTAAGGTTGTTAACAAAGCTCAGAGCGATTTCTTTGCTCAAGATTTGAAAATGATGAAGAATGCATACCAAGCTCAGAGAGAATTAAGAGCTTTCAAGGAGATGACAAACGCGATGAACAAAGCTTTCTTGCCTCCAAATAAGTTTAAACGACCTGTGTTGAAAAAATTTATGAGTAAAAAGAGTGAAATGGTTCTAGTTGCTAAAGAAAGAAGGAAGTCAATGATGGAGAGTGGACAACGTATGAGGCCTAAGAAATATAAATTGACAGCAGAGGAACATGAAGGACTACTATTATTTACCGACTGGTGTGAAGGCATGAACCCAGGGCCATTTCTAAAAGAATATTATACGTTTGTTAAACCAGCTTTTGAATGGATGCCACGTAAGACCTTTTAAAAATGGGAAAGATTTTGAAGTTCTTGTACCATGCCTATTACTATATAACTATAAATAATACTTTTCATTTTATTACAACTATTATTGCTATACACTTTTGTTATTTATGACCTGGTGTGGAGTTATGTTATGTAATCATTAATCTGTCAATAAAAAACCTAATGAAATCTATGAGGCTTCCTTCTTACAAGGTTTAATTTTTACTATATATAGTTATTTTTTTGATTTAGATTATTTGTATATTTGATACATCTTTTACATTACAATGAGTGAAAAAGATTCTGCTCATTCCGTTACCATAAATATACAGCGTCCTAAAACGTTTGTTCAAACACTAGATTGTGATATAAAGAAAAATAGATCTCGGAAAGTTAAACGAAGAATAAAAAAGTTATCAGGTCATGCTATGGATAAATATTCATTACCTGATAATAGACCTCTTCAAGTAAGTGTGCTGAAACAAGACAATATGCTTTTACCATATCAATTATACTCAAAGAAACAGGATAAGGTAAAGCATACACGTTGCTTGGGATTGAAGTTGAGTGAGAAATATAAAATAATTGACTTGCATACACGATTGCACGTAGAAGATTCCCCAAATGATGTTCAGGCTGTTACGGATATTGACGAAGATTACTTTCAATATTTAAATGGTAATCCTCCGATACAATACATTCCGTTATATAAATCTTTAAAATTTCAGTTTCACAGTCGGCTCAGAACAAGACAAGAAGTAGGATACCGAAGAGACTGCATTTTGAATATTGAAGAGAACCACAGAAAAGAAGTAAAAGCTTACGAACAAAACGTCCAGAGATATATGGATCAAGTCAGACACTTTGATGCGTTTATATCTGAAGATTATAAGAAGTCTATGGCATGTTTAAAAAGTTGTGAAGATGTAATAGTCAATGTTAACGCAATAGTATCTCAAAGAGAAAAAATAGCTAATAAACAATTTACTATTGAGTCCAGGTTGATAGGACTAGACTATATATATTTTATGCAGCAAAAATATGGCAGGTTTTTGTATTATTTATCGCCACCTAGTTGGCGGGCTCGCCATAGGGAATTTGCCCATTCCGTTGAAATAGAAGCCAAAGGGTTCGATTTGGGTACATCATGCGAGGAAGATACGTTCAACGTTATCTTTGAAAAGATGCATAACGAATGTTGTACCGGTCTTACCAAACCTGTGTTATATTTTTCTCACCCTGTTGACTTGGTAGCCTCGTTCGAAAGTTTAGAAAAGCAGCAGTTACATCATTTTACTCATGTGGCTCATCTGGCTCCACTTAAGAAGACAATGAATGTTTCGGTAGATAATATCAAAAAAAAGATCGAGCATGACAGTGCATGGGTTGCACACACAATTAACGACTTTGAAGATCTTGTACAGTTTTGTGAAGAAAGAGAGTCTCAACTCCAAGCCAAGTTTATGAAAATATTATTCGGCTTGTTCTACGACTCTGTGGCTGCGATAAATGTTTTAAAACTGCAAACGCATCTGGAGTTTTGTTACGAAAAGCTCTACGGAGAACAGTCGTCTATCATCAGTCTAGTATCAACAGCGAAAGCATTAGAACAAATGTATATGGAATATACTTTTCAATTAGATGCCTTTGCAACCAATGACAAAATTAAAATGGCATTGAAAAAGTGTAATGAAAGCAACAATAAAAAAATGAGGAGAGCTCATTTGGCAGCCAGGGAGTTACGACTATTCGATAGACTTGAGCACTCCTTGTTACGGGCCCATGACAAAGTTAATGTTAACGAAGTTAGAATATGCAAAGGCAAAGGGTCACCTTTGCCTGGCCATAAGCGTCTTTTGCACCGTAAGCTGAAAAAGCAAATACCCAAACCTGTTAACAGAGCGAGCAGTCAACGTGAGCTTACTGAATATGAAATCGAGTATTTAGCTTTGTTTACAGATTGGGTTGCAAACGAAAACCCTGAAAATTATTTGCATAGTTTTACCATTGTGGACAAAAACAATTCTAATTGTAATAAATGTAACATTACAACATTTTGATAAAATAAATTGTTTAAATATATATATTATGTTTTATTTAGGGTGAGATAAATAAAACACAATAAACTCCGTCTTTTCAAATTACTGCGTCAAGAAACATTCCACAGTTGGTACCATCGACTCTCAATAGAACAGAAGTACATGAAGTTGTTAGAACCTAAAAATTATTTATTATAGTTTCTTGTACGTCTTTCCTTTTTTTTTTCGCGCATCATGTAAAAAAAAACTATTGTATAAATTTTGATTCTGAATGTCGACCAAGTTTCGTCAAGATAGACGTACGTACAACCCAACAAACATACGGACAGATGAAAGTCAATCTGGCCAGTTAAATTAAAGCAGAAACGCAATTCGCTCGCTGGGTCAATAAGTTGTATATCATACAACAAAAAGTCATATCCCTGTACAGTATATAGTTATATATACTAGTACAATTACAAGCTGACCCGCCCGCGGCATCGTTTGCTTGGTCTACCACAAGCCTTGAAATTATTAGACATATCTTGTTAAGATGAACGTAAATCTTAAAAAAGATAATTAAGAAATAATCTTAATGATATATAAAAAATATATAAAATCTAAAAGTCGATAGGCTGAAATTTAAATAAAATTATGGTATACAGATCTTTAAAAGAGGTAATTTTTACAGCCAGAGGAGTCTTTTTCTGACTTGATAGTAACGTGTTGGTGTGACGCTTTCAGATTTGAACTCTTGAAGGTTTGCTGATAGCAGGAAAAAGTCTACTGGATCTCATCGATGGAAAATGCCTACCTCCACGTTGTTATGGCGCTTCTGGGCCAGAACTTTTGGGGGTCTGCTGATGATCAGGGAATAGTCAACTAGATCTCCTAAGTGGTCTAAGTGGCTGCCGAACTTACTTTTTTATTAAAACTGTCGGCAAGACCAAGTATCGCTGGAAAACGCCGTGGTTAACAGGCAAAAGGTAGCGCAAGACCGAAATACATGCATTATTTTGTTAAGTGGAGGGTAGTGGGAGGTAAGTCCTACGTTGTATGGCAACGCAAGCAGAGTACTGTAAGTGACTCGATGAGCAAATCGTTCGCTTGATGGTAAGCACTAGCGCTCGTCCGTGACAGTCGCAGTGCCATCCACAGCTTAGGACTGAAGTTTAAGCGTGGCACTGCACTGCGCTCGTTACCCTCAAAATATTGGTTTTAGAGTCACTCTCTTTCTATTGCTTCTTGGCAGAATATCTGGAACAGCGGTGACTAACAAAGACGCCCTCTTGTACAAATGGCCTACCACCTAGTATGTCGGGTTTCCTCGCTTCTTACGACTCATCTCCCAACGGTAGAGGAAATATTCTAGAACTCCGTTTGGCGTAATATATCTTTTTTATGAATTGTATTTCTGAATAGAAATACAATTCATCAAAAAGATATTTAAATTAAAGATAAAATCATATTTACGTGAATTTAATTTTATTTATAATATAACATAAAATAAACTAATATTGAAATAATTCTTAGTCTGCTATTATTATATACTGTCTATTATTCGTCACCACGCTCGCACGTTACTCGATTTTCTGTGTAAAGTGGAAAATCTAGGTGGCTGATTTATTAAACACATTGATTTGATTATATACGTGTACACCATTCTGATTAAAACCATATAAATTTACCATATTTATAATGAGTATAGAAGAGACTCGCTCAGTAATTATAGACATACGGAGACCAAGATTATTTAAACAAGAATCAGTATGCCTTACGAAGAGCACCAAAAAACGCGTCAGTGTAAAATCAATCAGAAAACCGTCAGAGGTTTCATTAAGAAAATATTCCTTACCTGATACCAAGCCCCTGCAAGTTGATGCTTTAAAAAATGATGACTTGCTCTTGCCTTACAAGATATACGCAAAACAACAAACGTGTAACAAGAAACAACAACGAGTGGGAATAAAAATGGATGAGAAATATAAAATTATAAGCACTGAGCTGCGAACACGACTGCATGTAGAAGATCCTTCAAGTAATGTTCAGGCTGTGACGGATATTGACGACGGCTACTTTAAATACTTGAACGGGCATCCGCTCACACAATACATTCCATTGTACCAATCATTGAAATTTCAATTTCATGTACAACGTCGAATGAGACAAGAACAAGGCTACCGAGCAGATTGCGTTTTAAACATAGAACATAACCACAGAAAAGAACTACTGACATTCAAACGTAGCTTCCAGAGACACTTGGAGCAAGTGAGACAATGGGATGCGTTTGTTGCTCAAGATTACCAGAAGTCTATAGCATGTTTGAGAAATTCTGAACGTCTAGTAACCAAGGTTCACGCAAAAATAGCTGAATTAGAACATTTAGCGAATGAACATTTCTTAACTCAATCCAGATTATTAAGGCTTGACTACATGTATTATAAGCAGCAAAAATACGGGCGATTTTTATACTACTTATCACCACCTAGTTGGCGGGCTAGTAATAGAGAATTTGCACGTTCTGTTGAAATAGAAGCCAAAGGATTCGATTTGGGTACATCATGCGAGGAAGATACTTTCAATATTGTCTTTGAAAAAATGCAAAACGAATGCTGTAGCGGTCTCGTCAAACCTGTTCTATATTTCTCACATCAGAAACCATCAGAACTGATGTCTGTATTTGAAAGTGTGGAAAAACAACAGTTACGTCATTTAACTTATATTAGTTTTGTAGCTCCCCTTAAAAAGTTTCTAAAGGAAGTCATTAATAGTCTTAAAATTAGTGTTGAACAAGACAGTGCATGGGTTGCTCAAATCATCGAAGATTTTGAAACTGATTTAGATTTCTGTGATAAAAGGGTGGCTAAACTGAAAGCTAAGTTTATGAAGATACTATATGGTTTGTTCTACGATACGGTAGCCGCGACAGATGTTCTAAAACTGCAGACGCACCTTGAATTTTGCTATGAAAAGGTCTGCGGAGAGAAATCCTCAAACTTAAGTCTCGAATTAACAGCCAAAACTTTGGAACAAATGTATATGAAATATTCATTTGAATTAGATGACGTGCCCAATATAAATATGAAAATGGCTATGAAACAGTACATTAAAGATGAAATTTTAAAGGAAAAAAGGGCTCTAATGGCAGCTAAAGAGTTGCGCCTATTTACTAGACTTGAGCGTTCATTGCTACGGGCCAATGAACAAATTACTGTCAATGTAGTGCCTACATCATCATGCGCTAGGAAGCCTTCTCGTCGTAAGACGGTACGTCGCTTATCTAAACCTGCTGTTAGGACAAACGGTCAACGTGACCTCACCGAAGCGGAAGTTGAATACTTAGCCTTATTTACGGATTGGACGGAAACCAAAAATCCAGCATGTTATTTGAAATGTCTAACCGTATCAGACAGAAAAGATTCTGCCCTTCAATAAAAACTCCTAAATTACCTATACAATTATGCCACGCGTGTTACTATTACAGAAAAGGGACATGGAGAATAAATTTACATCCTGTGAGGGGTTGAGAAGGCGGTATAAACAGCCACATTTCTCAAGAAGCTTATTACCACATTGTATTTCAGCCGGCTAAAAGACATACATGTTGGAAGCCATGCGGAAAAGTCAAATAACATAAATCAGGAACTGGCCGTTGTGATATCCGATAGATGTTCCTTTACTTCAAATTTAATACGTGAATGGATAAGATTATAATGGCATGATTGACAAGATGAAAATATAAAGCTGCCTGGAGCATGTCTTGGAACTACTTCTATTAGAAATAGAAAACAAAATATACTATAGTATTAAAAATATGCATTAATTGACGAATGATAAATCTTAAATATACCGAGAGATGGTAACGACGAAGAATGGGCACATTGCGTATGCAAAGGATAATATAGGTCTTCTTTTCTTGGTCTTTCTATTCAAAGCAGAAATATGCGGTTTCGTAGTAATTTTAGAATTATTATTACTATTTAGGTAGGAGCTACACCTAGGATGAAGTACATGTAGGATACATCTTTAATTTCGACACTTAAGAGGATAGGCATTATTCTTGTATTATCATTATATTTATACTATACACTTGTCTTATAATATCTTGCAAGTATTAAGTATTAGTAGTAAGCCTTCCTTACTTACTATTTAATTCTTTATGGACTAGATAAAGCTCTTAGGACATTTTCGTAATAAAACAAAAAAAAATATTTAAAACAGACTTTATTTGCGGGGTTTGGTTAAAAATCTATGCTTTCATAAAACACAATATAATAATATAATAAATGGTTTTAAATAATACAATACTTTAAACATTTACTTTCATAACACAAATTTACATATACTTACCCACATAATATAATGTTTGGTTTCATGGTATTGACGAATAACTACTTGGAATTTACATATTTACAAGGTGAGTAACGTGAACTGGTAAAAGCTGTACATTAATGCAGGGGTTACATCTATGCTAAACTATGATTAAATAAATAAATACCTTAGTAAAACTTATTAGGCAACGCAACTACGACGACAAAAAGTCGCGCAAACCTTACTATAATTGCGGATTTTTCATAATCATGTACAGGCTCTTGTTGTGTCCGCATGACGATAAACTTTTCATTATAAAAAATTTTATTACTTTATGAGATTATAGCATATTTTTTACCAAGTGAATACGTAGCCTGTGCGACACGTAGATATTACGTCTTTATTACGTAGGTTTCTTCTAAATCTTAAAACATTAAAGATTTTTGCTTGATTCAAGTAGGTAATTAAATTAATTTTATAAAATTCATGTAAATTAATTAAGGAAGATAAATTAAACTGATTATACCAGGTAAGAAATAATTAAAATCATTTGTAAGATACAATTCTCTTATTAAGAAAACTCAGTACTGGAATCGACATTGTAGGCCTTGATGAAATCAACAAGTCTGTAGCCTTTCCGTGATTCCCATCCCGAAAGTTACATCCGTTATTTCTTACAAACTATTTACATTTATTTACATAAAGAAGCAGTCTAGGGAAATAAATAGCCTCTTTTTTGATACACAAACAATCACGCTTATTACGAGTAAAAGGTAATTCTCGTATTTAGAAATTGAAGAATATGATAAGGTTGAAGATAAAATTCACATTGTATTATCACACTAAAATGATAAGAGTCTTCACGATGTAAGTAATTACGCAAAAGTGGTGCAGTTTTGACTAAAACAAAATTAAGTCTTAAAAGTATCTTGCACAATATCTAATCAAATACTTACGTTTAGTGGTAAATAACATTCTAATATCGCTGTCTTTCAGTCTCGAGTGGCCTCGATTGATGCTGCTAGCAGCAACGACAAGCAAAGACAGAAATACGTTATTAGGTACATGTTTAGCACTGAACTTATTTACGGAGACGACGTGCAAGAGACCTAAGTAAATATATTATGAAATATAACATAAAACTGCAATTATCTTAAGAAACCCTACGTTCATGCTTATGACCCATATTTAAATAAAAGAGCGCACTTTAGACATTCATGAAAAACTAACATATTTGTGGATGTTCGAAAATAGCGCACATACAATTTTGTGGAATAAGATACAGTGTAGATTTATGTTCTATTCACCTTAATACGGGTTGAAAATATTCAGAAACAGTGTTATATTTCATCGTCATCAGCCCACACTGGTCCACTGGTGGACATATGAATGTCCTTATATACGCCACTGTGCTTGGTGTTCAGATCTTTGCATCCAGCCAGTTCTTGGTGCCTTCTGCAGGTCATCTCGTAGTCTGGTCCCAGTGTGTTCTATACTACGATATGGGTTTCCAATCAAGAACTAATCTATTGTAGTTATTGGTTCTATGGGAAAAATACCAGCCCATTGCTATTTCTTGCCTATATTTTCTGAATTTTTGACTACTTTGATTCTAGCCCAGGATAATTGATGTCGAATAACTTCAGAGAAACAATCTTTCTATATCTCGCTGAGGCAAGTGCAGAAGATGAGGACGTGTAAGCTGTGTCAAGTAACCGGGGCTCAACATTCTTAGAAGGCTTACGCTTATGAGTGCTTTGGCAGATCATGTGATTAGCGATTAAACAGGTAAGGACAGTGAGAGCTCAATTAATATTGACCTCTCTTCCAAGTTACTGTATAGTGAGCCAAGCTTCGAGTCGATAAAACGTACATTTAAAACAAATAAGAAAAGGATGTTATTCCTGTAGAACATGGCGGTTGGAATGATTAGTGGGACTAGACGTTACTCGATCAGTCGCGTTATTTGTTCTGTCTGGCGAAGATGTTTGACGCGGAAGACAAAGGGGCATTTCCAAAGGCAAATTTAGACACCAGCGGGCCTGCTACCAACAGACCAACCAGATGCAAAGTCAAAACACCTTAGAGCGAGACCTTGAACAGTTTCGAATATATGGGACACCATGTCTCTCTCCTCACGTAAAGTTTTCTCTAGTGTTCTCTTTCCTTCTGTATAATCTACCTATATTCTTCTCACAGATTTTAATATTGCACACTGAAGAAATAATTGATTAGAAAACTATTTTCTAACCCCTTATTCTTACATGCATTTTACTGTATTACTGTATAAACCATTAAAATCGTTAAGTAAGTTCGTATAGATTGCTCAAATATTATGTAATTTTTCACTTTAGTAGCTCAAACATGTAGGCTTTACTGCCTGAAATCAGAGAGCAAAATGCAATTTTGCTCACCGAGTGAGACAAAGTAACTTTTTAATTATTTTTTAGATAGCTGCGAATGTCTTATTTAACCTTGGGTTAATCATACAATTCGAAACATTCACACTCTATCTCTTTCCCGCCATTAGAAAGAGAGAGACAAATACCAGCCCTTTCGAAGTTTCGATTTTGAATTCGACCTCAAAGACAAACACGTTCGGAATTTCGTACTATTTAAATAATATTTGCAAAAAAGATAATTATGTCTTTTAATGTAATTTATTGAAATGGTAGGTACCTCTACCTACAATGTTAATTATTTTGATTCAAATTAAATAGTTATTTCTATCTTTACCTGTTTATTATTTTATCTCTTAAAGTGTTCTCGCTGCTGAAGTGAAAAGTTATGTGTGTTACACGAGAGCAAAGTTTTTTGCATCTCGTGCCTTTGAATCCCTCGCTACACACAGGATTCAAAATCAGCATTCGCAGCAAAAAACGACTTTGCTCTCTTGTTGCACAAATCATTATTTCTTGCAGACTAATGTATTAGAGTCTTGAAATACGAGAATCCCTTAACAATAAAATGACATCATTGAGGGGATGTTTATAATCCACTATTGTTGAACATCCCATTATAATATTAAACAGTGGTATAACGAGTAAAGCTGAAGGTTCTTGCATTAGGCGAACACTTAGTACAAACTACGTACACAGATATTATACGACGTAAGAATTTTATACAAGTTTTACACAAGTAGGTGATCGAGAGTAGTGACTTAGCGATTCTCTACTTTGTTACTTACTGTTGAGTATATTATGCTTCTCCCATGATCTATCTTAGTATTGTAACGCTAGTGGTCCCACGGTATAATCTGGGCTAAGTACTCACAAACTAAATATTTTTTGACAAATATGCGTGCCGTGGGATTTGCATACCCGCAGGTCGATGTAATGCCGGTTACGCTGTATGTGCAATTGCATAAGTAGCTAACCGACTCCAACTGAACTTTTATCTCGCTATCCACACAAACCGTATTACTCTCTGCAATAAATTTATCTTCCACCTAGCTATTTTCAAAAGAAAATGACTAGTAGTAAAATTAATTTCAAAATACCTTATCGCTTCCTTCAAAATGTTCAATATAAATTGAGCAACATTATGATGGAATAATTCATAAGACGTTACACATCTATCAATAAAACAATATTTGGTGTTTTAGCGGACGTTACAAAATCATCCATAAGATACGATGAACACTGCTTGTAGCATTCGCATCTACCACCGCACTGTCAATTCGTAACCAAGAAAACAGCACGTCATAGTTTATCTAACACGTTTTTTCTGTAACTTAGCCAGTTTTCTCCTTTTGAGTATCATCTCGTATAAGGCTTCCAGTCCCTCATGCAGACCTTCACCGGTGATGGCGCAAGCAGGCTGCACGTGCCACGCGTGCGAATCGCGCGAGCTGTGCGGCGAGGAAACCAGTTCGTGCAATCCCAGCAACTTCTCTAGTTCCCGCGGCTCCTTCGCGCCTGGTAGGTCCTGTTTGTTCGCGAGCACGAGGATTGGCACGCCGGAGTTGTCCGGCGATTTAGCCGTCCTTATTAGCTCCATCTTAGCTTCCTCCATTCTCTCTACATCGACGGAATCCAGCACGAAGATGATTCCATCAGTGCATCGCGTGTAGGACTTCCATAGCGGTCGTAACTTCTCCTGTCCTCCAACATCCCACACGAGAAAGTTGACGCCTTTCGATTTCCCGATGGTTCCTTTAACCTTTTCACAGTTGAATCCTATTGTGGGGACGGTATTTAGATACTGGTCGAACTTGAGGCGGTAAAGCGCGGTGGTCTTCCCGGCGGAGTCGAGGCCGAGCATGACGACGTGAAGCGTGCCCTGCGCCGTTGGCAGGGCGTCCAGCAGGCTGGAGTTTTTGCCCATGTTCGCACCCATACTGAGACGCCTCTTGGCTATCTCACGCTGTCGTTTAAGCGGAGCATCACGAATGTCTGTTTGCACCTGGAAATAAAGATAAATTGTTCTTAGAATACATTTTGAGACAGACACATACAGAGGGAAGATCAGGGAGGACCTCTTGAGTTAAAGTTATCTGAATGGGTATCACCGCGATGCCAGATATTCGGTTTCCAAAACGTAGCGTTCAAGCGCTATTGTATTTGTGTTTAAAATAAATTTGCATGTGAAATGATCGAGGGAAATAACATTACCAATTAATGTCTAGGGAGCCAAATGACCATTCCAGTTCACGCACAACTTTTTGGTTTGCAATGCAACTCTCATGAGCTAGCTTTATGTTTGCCATCAAAGGACAGATTTACTATATTGATACTGTAAAATAATGAAGAGATTTATCTCAAAGCATTTTTTGCAAATGTTTACATGATTTATTATCTTTCTACTACACATTACCGTGTACATAATATGTATAAAAACAGTAAGTGCAGTTCCCAGGTTTCTGAATATTCCATAGCCTACTACATAGATGTCGTTACGTAACAATAAAACCGGCCTTGTGCGAGTCGGACTTGCGCACGAAGGGTTCCGTACCGTATCTATAAATCTACCATAGAACAGATGATTTTTTTGCAGTTTTTATAGATAATGGTACGGGACCCTTTGTATGCGTGTCCGACTCGCATTGGCCGGTTTTTTTAGTATTTGTTGTTATACGAGTAGCGGCAACAGAAATACATCATGTGTGAAACTGTCTAAATATCACGGCTTATGAGATACAGTCTGGTGGCAGACGGACAGACAGACTGACGGAGGGACAGCAGAGTCTTAGTAATAGGGTCCCGTTTTATCCTTTGGGTACGACCATAAAAACGTAACCCACAACGGATATAAAAGTACGCATTGTCATAACATATTCTGCTGCGGATAGGTAAGCCGCACAAAGACATCCATTTCATCTTGTGTGTGAGCTGAGCTCATTAGCCTATCAGCAGTGGTAACCCCAGGCAGATGGCCGGTTATTAATATATTATTCTTTAATAATATGGGAAATTTATTTTACCAACCCTACATAGCTGGGATAAAGGCTACAAGATGATGATTTCATGCAGGTTAGTGCAATCCTCAGTTGATTGCATCTCAGTTCTGTTCTATTTTGGTACGTGTCTGTTTCTCAGCACACGCTCGTCGAGATAATAACGCCCTCCTATTAATATAAGAGTACCTACACGAGATCATGGCGTTAATAACGTTAACATGAATAATAAAACGTCTTACGAGAACATCATGCATTGAAAATTGCTTTTGTAATAGATATTGTTGAATTATACGCCATCGTTATTTTCCGCACTGGTTGTAGATATGTAATCGCAATCGTTTGTTATAATTGTATAGAACAGCAACGGAGAATATGCCTTTGCATGAATATGAACACTTTTGTTAATTTAGACAGGGCATTTCTAACCAGCCCTTTTGGAAATCCTTGTCATGGAACACCCAAAAATCTTTTGTGTTCTACGAGCGAGTAACGGATCGAACAAACCTATGCTCGTAATGGACGTCTTCTGCCTCAAATTATGATGTAATTAGATGCTATTAGATATTAACGAAGTGTTCTGTCAGCAATTTATTATTTACTGGCTGCGCTCCGCGGTTTCACCCGCGTGGTTGTGGATGATGATGAATCAGATATAGCCTATGTTACTCAGGAATAATGTAACTTTCTACTGGTGAAATAATGTTTATTGGTTATGTAGTTTTTGAGTTTATCAAATAAACAATCAAATCTTTCCTCTTTTACCTCTTTATAATATAATTATAAGGATTAATACCAAGATACGAAGGTATCTATTAAAGATACTTTTTTCACACCTTGGGTTACATTATAAGTTTTTATATGTACATTGTACCCTAACTTTTTTGAAAATACTCACCTCTTTTCATCAGAGATAATGTAGGATTCTAATGGTGAAAGATTTTATTAAACTGATCCAGTAGTTTCAGAGCCTATTCGATTCAAGCAAACAAACAAATCTTTCCTCTTTGTAATATTATTGTAGATGTAGTGTAGATTAATCGCATTGGTGGTTCTAAAGATTACAATCTCCAAACAAACAACCAACTCAGAAACATTTTAGTTTTCATAATACTGTAGATATTTCTTAAACAATAGGTTAATTGTCAAGTATAGATATAGTAAAAAGAGTAACGAGTAACTAAAAGGTATACTTTGTTTTTACTATACTCAATGTAAACCTGCGTCTATATGCGCTAATCTCTTAAAACACTATTTCTCTGGGTTTCATTCCGTTTTCACCATTAGGTGAACTGATTATCGAAGGTTATAATATTTCTTTCGTCATCATCATCATCTCAGCCGTAGAACGTCCACTGCTGATCATAGGCCTCCCCCATAATTTTCCAAAAGGACCGGTGGACAGACGACCTGATAAAAGTCATAAATAAGGATTTGTGAACTTATCTTCCACAAATGCCCATTAATGTTTCATACAGCTTGTAATGGGGATTTGTGGAAGAAAACTCCAGAAATCGGTTTAAAATAAAATATAATATACATAATAGATACATAAATTATAAAATACTACTTACTTATAATATAAATACCAAAGTTTGTAAGTGAGTAAGTGTGTACATTTGTTATTTCTTCATGGTCAAAAGGCTCAACGGATTTGGATGAAGTTTGAAATGGATATAGCTTATACTCAGCATAAACGCTCGGTGGTCTCCGAGGATTTGCGATAACCTTATTCCACGCGGACGACGTCGTCACGGTAATACGTTGTGGACATGAACTATTAATATCATTAATAATAATAAATTTATTTTCTAATCCGAATAACACAAAATGTGTGTTGTTTTGTAACTTTGATTTGCAGGTTGTTACAGTTTGTAAGTGTATTACAATAGGAACTATTTGTGATAATTGATTAAGCTATCATCATAGCTCATTTAATTTTGCTGTGCAGTTTAAGTTGAAGAAAATCCAGTGTTAGCGACGCGCTCATGTACTTGTAACTTTTATTGTTAAGTTTTAAAATAACCCTCATTTTTGTGATAATACGGGTGCGGTTTACACCGCCACTGTCTAAACAGTTCAAGTCCGTACAGAGATGCGAGCGGGCGCGTTCTGCGCTGCGCCAATATTATCTATAACTAATACTATCTGTTGCCTCCGACCATTACATCAACTACATCCAGCAACCTAGTGGATGGTAGAGTTTTATGTAAAAAACCTGCCTTTTAAGCTGCTGGTCCCGTCTTCGATCTCCAGATAGGTCAAACATTTGTGTGTAAAAATTAATAATTTAAAATAATTAAATTAAACATTTGTATTCAGTCATCGGGTTACCTATAACAGGCTCTGCTATGAGTATAGTATAAAAAACAAAAAAAAAATACCTACAAATGTTTAAAATTATCATCTCATATAGTTCCAAAAAGTTCTCGGCGCTAGCACTAGGTATCTAAACTTGTCTGAATATCTAATAAACTTCAATTGAAATAAATAAAACAATTTATTGAAAACTTAACATACCTACGTGTGTCGTTTGAGCTACTGGACGAGTCGGTGCTTATACGACGCCCTTTACTCGACTCTTCACACAGTACAATGTTGAAAACAAGTTTTACTTTAAGGATATAATAATAATATAATATATTAACGTTTAATACTATCGCACTAGGATTCATTGAGTCGTGGGAGGTGTCTCCACACTCAATATTTTTTTTAACAACATCCAAAACCTGACATCAAATATTTCTGCTCATCACACACATATTTGCCCCGGCCAGGGATCGAACCCGGGACCCCGCGCTTCAAAGGGTCACTACCAAGAAGAAGAAGAAGAAATCGCTCTGAGCGATAAGACCGCCCATTGTGACACTTAATTTTAAGTTTTTATTTGTTTGTTGTATTTTATAATGTGGTGTTGCAATAAATAGTTTATCTATCTATCTATCTACCAACTGAGCTAACTGAGCCGTCAGATAACTTCGTCCAAAATGGCTTCCTCCAATTTGTTCTAACGGAATTATGAACATAATAATAATAATAACGTTTATTGACGTAGATTACATTTTACAGAGCATAGTTTCATTGGTCCCCAAACTAGGTTAACCTGTATCTTGGGAACCTCCTTCATATTTGATACATATATTTCTTTCTCTTTGAACTTCTCAGCAATCATCATTTAAATTTGATTGATAGATACATACATTTATTTTAAGCCTTCAAGCCTTTATATAGGTAGCAGCACTCCTGCGTAAGTAAACAGGTTAGGTTAGGTACCTACCTACCTAACGGACGGGATCTTCTTGTTCTGACGACAAAGTATCTTAAAGCAATATTTCATGTTAAGATTTGCAACTTTGTGTAATGGTATAGGGCTATAGGCAGTTGGAGGTGAAAGGAGGGGACTGTGTGACTGAGGGAGGGGAAGACTTGAAAACGAGACAAGATGTCGCCACGGTTGCTGCGCCCTTTTAGTAATTATTCGCGGCAGACTGACAAGTCGTCGACTTTTTGCACGGAGGCACGCCTCGGGTAACGATGCAGATACACCTGCCATCAATATCACCTTTAAGTGCAGGTAGTAAAGTTCAATTTAGATTTATCAAACGAAAATAACCTTAGACGTGATTCGGCTTGCAGCACTCTTGTGTGAATTTTTGATCTCTTCAATTTGGGAGCAACGAACTAGTGATCAAAAACGTCTCGGTTGAAGCAGCGCGTCTGTGAGCTTCTACTTGACTGACCTGAGGTTACTTATTTGTTAAGAACTAATAATAAGTATAAATTACTTATGTTCTGTAATCTGAGGTTACTATATACGTAAACTAGCTGTCTGCGAATTTGTTCTCGTTATATAATGTGTACATATAACTAGTAATAACTGATAATTAATAACCGTAATAGCCGCTTAGAAGTCTTATAACATGGTAGCACGAGATAACTTTCGTCCGTTTAGAGAATACACTTCAGAAACGTCATTTCACGTTACAACAGAAACCACCTCGTAATTAGTTTTTTTACATCTACACAAGCTCTAGTCTGCCCCGGTAGTATATGCACTCATATGTTGATTATTATACCCTTAGGCCTTTATTAATAAACGTTGGGTAAACCTATATTAGGCGTAACATGCTTTGTCTTGCTTTCACGCGTGACATTTACTGCAAGCGAAAAATTGACAGATAGATGTTTTAACTACTCCGGGTGTAAGCCAAGTTTATTAATAAGGCCGTAAGAGGGATGCAGGCAGTTATGATATATGTACTTCGTTTGGTTTTACCAAGCTATCAATATCAATAGTTAACTACTCATAACCTAACGGACAGATGAACGGTTCCTTTCACAGTTCCATCAACGCCCAACATACATTAGCTTTGACGCTTATTGTAGGACAAGGAAAGTTCTGTATATATTTTTTATTCGAGGTCGAACGAATCGCAAGTGGGACTCGAACATCTGCAGGCCTTCGACCCGGTCTATCTTGAAAAACTAGTATGGCAACTTTTGTTTTTATTCGGCACACTTTATGGACCTATAACAAAAGTTACTAAGGTGAATAGAGTTCTATATCGGCAAAGCAATCGATAGATGCAGGATTGCTTTTCTACTTTTTATTGTGTCTAGATGTAGTGTTACTTTAACCCTAGAAAGATAATCTGCGTAAAAAATACGCATACGCGATTAAAATATCGCTTTCTTTTTGTTATTTGCGCGTATTGGGCGCCCAGCGGTTCGGTTATCTCTCACGTCACTCTGAGCTTGCGTATGGTGGACCTGGCGCTGAGGTAAGTACCACCAATTTTGAAATATAACGTCAGCGGAGTAAAAAATACGCATGATTATCTTTTACGTGACTTTTACGATTATAACTTAGACGAGAAATCGTGTTGTTTTTGATTTCTAAGTGGTTGTTATCTAGTTTTTGCGTAGATAATATATATTTTTATGTTATTCTAGACATTTTGATCCAACAATGTTATGATGGGAAGTCGAATTATAAACGAAGAGCATACACTCCTTGCTCTTTTACATAGTCATGACAAGCATACCTGTAACGGCTCAGATATCGAAATTGAACACCACGATATTGATGATGACGTATCGAACAACGGCGAAGAAGCCTTCGTAGATGAGGAAATACCTGAAGACCCGCCTGCCGGTGGAAACCAAATGTACTCTCTAACAACATGTAACAGAAAGACGGCTCGATGGTCTATGGCTTTATTCTATGGAATGATAAATATTGCCTGCATTAATGCATATATTATTTATAACTACAATGTCAACCAAAAGAAAAAGGCTCTCAGTTGAAAACAATTCATGAAAAACCTTAGCCTAGCCCTGACATCACCATTCATGAGCAAGCAGCTGGAAACACCTACTCTGAAGATATATTTGCGGGAGAATATTTCCAGCATCTTGCAAAAAGACATTCCTGATGCCTCAGGAGACAATTCAGAAGATGCCCATGCCAAAAATTGTATATACTGCTTGTTTTGCTCCTCAAAATACGGCGTAAGGCAAAAGCAACGTGCAATAAATGCAAAAAATGTCGCGAGCATAATATTGATATGTGTCTAAAGTGCATCTGAATTATCTGTAGGCAGTATAGTGTTCTAATATAATTGTTAGTATATCAAATATTTAGAATATGAGTTAACACATAGCATTATCGGTATAAAAAAAACAATTTGTGATAACAGGAAACGTGAGAAATATTTTATCGATTTTTTCAGAGGTTTAAAGTTTTTGTATTATTTTTGTTTATTAAATAACTTTAAATACATACATTATTATTTTTATTATTTATGTATATACAGAAAAACAAAATACATTTATATTTTTAACAACAGTAAGCATATTAAAAATTTAAAAATCGTGCGTCGATTTTACGCATGATTATCTTTTACGTACACTACAATAAGATTATCTTTCTAGGGTTAAATATTATGGTCGAACAGTCAATGCTACAAATAGATCAGATAGTAATATAAGTAATAATAGATCAGAAACCTATGCCACAGACTTCAACGGTTTTGCTAAACATGCGTGTACCTATGCAGATCAATCGTTTATATGCATAGGCATGTTTATTATTATATTATACACATGCTAGTATATTAAAATAGTAGAATGTTTGCCTAGGGAGCACACAAATTATGTTTAAGGTGAGATGAGATAGAGATAATGTGAGAAGTGTTTCTCTGAATTCTGAGTGTAGCGATGGATTCAAAGAATGTCTCTCAAGCTTAAAATAGTGTTGCTCCTGAAGTGGAAACTACTTTTTATCAACATGACCATGAACATGAAACATTACTTTAATATATTGTCTGCTTATGAATTGAATGTCTATTAACAATAAGAGTCGGTAAACCCCGATTTACTATACCTACCTAAATAAGCAATGCCTGTTGTGCCAGAAACCGTCTAGTTGGTACCGCAGTGCCTGTTATTTTGCATCCAAGCAGTAATTGAAGAAAGATGTTGGATTTAAAAAGCTTTGCTTTCCTGGTAAGCAAATGTTATTGAGGTGATTATTTAAATGACAGATTCGTATAATTTCAATAATATGAAATGTAAAAATAATGTTGAAAAGTTCGATTCTTATTATGTTGCAATATATTTCCTTTGACATGTCATTTTGAATTAACATTATTGATTTGAATTGACTTAGATATCTGATAGCATTTTATTTAAATTTGAATATTGTTAATTAATAAACATGGAATTTGTATAAGACTGTTTTGTATTATGTATATAATTACTTAAAAAGTCTATAACTTTCAAGTACGTATATAACTAAATATATAATTCTGGATTCTGTATAAATACCATCAAGGTGGAATTGTGGAGAACTATATTATATATTGTTATCAGCTTTTTATGATTGATTACCTACATTCATGCAAATAAACACGTCATTTGATTTGATTTGCAGCATGTGAAATTACTGAAGAAATGAGATTCAAAAACCAATCGCTCGGTGGGACAAGAACAGACAGTGCCACGCAATTTGGCAATAATTTAAAAATTTTAAAATATGTTACAATTTAAAAAAAAAACACTTAAATCTCATTTGTTTTCACTCATTGGCATTATACCTGTCAAAGACTTACAACAGACGTACTACTTCTGACATATTTCGTCATAGTACATAGTAATATCATTCAAAAATTATAAAACCAAATAAGGTGTTACCGGTTCCAATCTTACAACGTGCGATAGAGCCGTATTTAGAGAATCGTTTTCCCGTCATTACATTTCATCTAGACGGATACAAATCCCATTACCTAGACTAGACACCCTTTAAGGGAGTTAGATTGGAAAATGTCTGCTTCACGTACTAAGGTTAAAAGAGTCAGTAGAAAGCATGAGCGGCCCTTACTTTCTCTGTTGCCGGCACGCCTTAAGGCGCTGCCCAAAGCTAAAGATCCGTAAAACGCTATGTTTTTCGTCGCACAGTTTAGACGCACAGTTATTGATACAAACTTGGAAAAAATACAGTGCATAGTTAAAAGTTTAAAAAAATAATATAATATAAATAATATTGCACAATATTTATCTGGCTCCTTGAAGAAAGAAATCCCAAATAAAACGACGAAAAAATCTTTTGTTTCGAATTTCTCAATATTTTGAGCGACAACTACTATATTTTTTGTAATAAGAAAAAAGGTAATTTATTAAATGAAAGACATTTCTATATTTTTTTACCCTGGTGGCTTCATTTATTTTTAAACAAATTAAAACAAAAAAAGTTATCGTGTTTACAGACGCACGCTTAGTCCTGTCACGGCAAATACCTAAAAGTTTGCACTTGCAGGGCCTTAACATGCTTCTTTTTTGCCAAGTGTATTATTGTCCCTCGGCGTTTCTTGGTGCTCGATGTTTGTGCAGTCACTTTTACTGTTTTTATTATTCTCACTTTGTGAAATGTAAGCACCTGTATTTATGCATTTATTTGTATATACGGTTGCGCGGACGGTGGCTGTAAGTAGGACTGACGATTTTCTCGCTTACACTATTCATCTATATATCTAATAATATACTAATATTATAAAATACGAAAGTATCTATGTCCAAGATGAAGTAGATCTTATGGTTTTCCAATCGTCAATACTCTAAAATGCAAAGAGGTTCATGTGAGCTTTGTCTATTATTAGACGATTCTCGCTGCGCTCAATGAACTTATTGGCCAATTCAGAGGCCATGGTGCGCACTTTGGAATTTGCTCCGTTGTTTATGCGGTGCGCTACCTTGGTCCTTGCCACGCCTATTATAATAATGCGCAAGTATCTATGTCCAAAATGAAGTACTTAGATCCTTTAATTTTGCAATCCTCTTAGCTCTATAAAACTATCAGATATTTGAAATGCGACAATATGAATATAGGTTGGTGTATGTTTATTGCACTTTCATGGCATAACTACCGGGCTGAATTGGTTGCTATTAGTTCATAACATAGGAGGTATTGACCTGTACTTGTAAGAAAGCTTATATTTCAATCCTATGTTGTACTATTTTTGTTATCTCGAAGAAATTTTTCTGTGGGATAGTAATTTTCTGACGCTAGCGGACGCCCAAGGCGCATAGCTTGTCCCCTCACAAAATAATACTAATGTCTTCTTAATTAATTATTAGTTGCAACTATATATTTGCACATAAAACATTTGTAATTTATTAAAATTGAGGACGCAATCAAAAACTTTGCAAATCAAATTCACTTTCATAAGGGCGAATTTAGGACACCTTCGGAGTTCAACACACTATAGGGTTTAATAAACTCGAAACCTCTACGGCGAGATCAAGATATGAACTTTAAGCGAATTGAACGAATCTCATAACTTTTTATAATAACAATGTGTAAACAATAAAAATGAAAAATTCCATTCTCTTTGGTTTAATTTTTGAACTCTGTATTTGAGTTCAAGGATTTTTAAATCACGTGATTTTTTTGGAGTGTAAGATCCTTCCTGAAAACTAGGTGCATACATCTACTACTACATCATACAAACGGTACTAGTACATCCGAACATAATGATCGTTCAAATAGTTTAGTATCAACTAACTTTTCATAGTGAAGTAGGTAACATATAGGTACCATGCCAGAGGCCGTATCGCAAACAATTTGCGAAAGGTGTACAGCTAAAAATAATAATTGCATAGGTCCATTGAACTAAATACGTCACCTTCTTATCACGTGTACCATTTGTCAATTGCGGCCTACTAAATTGGTTTGGAATATGTGTCCCTGCCATTTCTATACTTTACAACATAGAACGTCTCACCTTCCATGTTGGGAGACTCAATTTTTTAAAATGATTTCAAGCATAATTTTCATAAACACTTTCCAGTAATGGAGAGACAACTGCAAAATACTATAGAACCCTGCTAAGCATGACCCAACATGCTTTTGTTTTTTTCGTATATTTTTATTTAACCCAAAAAAGAAACCACATGACTTCCAATGTCACGTAGAATATTATGCCACAGCTAGTCGAGTAAAATATAAACGTACTTTTTAACTACAGGCTTTACAATATTTAAATTATAACTTTGTCTAGAAAAAGACAACGTCGTGAGGTCACCAAATCTCTAATCGAAAAGGCCCTATTGGTACGTAGTAGTAGCATTTTTTGGCGTGTATGTATATGGCACACACACATTTGACGACTCCGTTAGCTCAAACATTGAAATTTATAGAGAAAAATTCCATCTTCGGACGGGATTCGAACCCGCGTCTTCTGACTCTCCGTTTCAGACGCCATTGACCAACTAGGCAACCGAGGCTCTGCCGCCTTACTGTCTAACTTGAATGAGAATGAAATGTAACTTCATTCTCTTTCCCATTGATGGTTCCAGCCAATGGGATTGCAGGGTTTCGCCGAGAATGGGGTTCAAATGTCAAAATGAAGCCCATTCCCATTCTCCATAAAGATGGACAATAAGGCCGCGGGTCCGAGCATCGAATTTTAACTTTCTATTTGACTAACCGTCTTGCGGGACGGAGCGACATCTATTGGACAGTTTAGTTTCCCCTAGCTCAGTTGCAAGTAACCCTGCCGTCGAAGCGCGGAGGTTCGATCTGGCTGGCGCAAATAAATTTGTATGGTGATCAGATTTTTGAATTTTGTGATGTTTTTTGTGTGTGTTCTTGCATCCCGCGACACAGAGATTCTACTACGGGGGTATGAGTTCGTAAACGTTATTATTATTATTAAAGAAATATTTATAGTATAGTGAAATAACTTTAACCTGTTATACTACTCACTAAGTACCAAAAATATACTGCACCGCACAATAAGTTGAAATGGAGGCTCGCGTACCGGCTCTTGATGCAGTGATAAAACATCGCGTTGCCAGATTTAGAGCAATACTCTCTAGTCTGAAAATGCGATATTAAAACTATTTACAATCACTGTTTTTTGTATTCAAATAAATTTATTAACATATACATAACTGTACCTAACTATACTCAATGTTTTCTTTTGGTGGTCATTTATTACAGACTAGCTAACCCGACAGCGGCTTCGCTCGCATGGCCTCGCATCGCAGGATACGGTTAATTACAGTTTTTAACTATCCCACACGGTTTTTAACTATCCCACGGGAACTCTTTAAATTACCGGGATCAAAACTATCCTATATGTAGACCAGGGATATAAGCTACCACCATACAAAGTTTAATTTAAATCGGTCCAGTCGTTTCGGAGATTAGCCCGTACAAACAGACAGACAAACAGGTAGAAAAACAAACAGAGAAACAAAAAATAAAAAAAATAATTAATTAGTTTCCACTCCTTACATCCCCCTGACTCGGTTTTTAGCATTTTTTTTCATTGTACAAAAATGCGACCTCTACAGTTTTATTATATGTGCCTAGTGATACGAAGAAATAATATCAGGAAGAAAACTGCCTTACAAAAATGACCCAATAAAAGTCGTCCTAAATCAATAACATCGTTCACGCCGCTATGACTCAGCTGTCATAAAAGACGTTGCAGCACGCGCGTGAACCAATCCCTGCTTTCCTTCTGAAATTTAAACCCATCACCGAACATGTCTATTTGTAACCTCGGAAGTAATTCGTATTTTGGAATCATACGTCGTTTTGGTTTGAAGAAACACTTTTTGTGTGCAATTTGTTCTGAGTTCTGACATTATTCATCTTCCTGACATTATTTCTTCTTAGTGTAGTGATAACAAAGATAATAAATGATCATTATTAAGTTTTAAATAGCGCGTGTTAAGTTAATATGCAGATTAAAGTTTCGATTAACGTCGTTCCGTGAAACTGCGAATAGCCGTGACGGAAGAACGCACGTGGGCATTAGAAGCAGGTTGAGAGCTGCATACGGATGACCAGTTGTACGAATACCAGGCTGAGTAGCGGAACCGCAGTAACTGGACTGCATGTTGTTAACACAATTAGTACGATGTGGTTCACGGTCGGCCAGTGATACAATAATGTATGTACACTTGCTGTGCCGAAATCGGTCGGAATGTACCGGACGGAAGGTAGTCTATGTGTTTTTTTTATTTGATTTGGAGACGGCACGAAGCCCACGTAATAAGCGGTACACTTTGACTTATATCAGATGAATTTCGTCATAAGTGAATTACACTCGTATTTATAAACAAGTAATTACTCGTGGCTAGAGTACTACAACATAAAATCTTTCTATAGTCGAACAATGAACGTTACTTACTTAAGAAAATGCATGACATAACGCTATCAAAATTCCATGTAGCTTTTTACACTTGTATTAGGTAGTTGTCCTGAGATTTTAATTTTTACAGCATAATAGATCGTTCACAGTTCAGATTAGCCTTTGATAGTTCTAACTTCAGGCAAATTCTAGTCTATAGAAATTTAAATACCGTCATTTAAAGTTAGGTAGCGTGTATAAGTAAAGCCCTTAAGTTATTAAGTGTCATGTGCCTGAAACTATATCCATGTGGTAGGACATAGACAGCATTACAAACCTATGCAATTAAAAAGTCAACGACAGTAACTATGGCATAAACAAATTATCACACTAATATTATAAAAGACGAATGTTTG
This sequence comes from Selenia dentaria, assembly GCA_917880725.1. Classification (NCBI taxonomy): domain Eukaryota; kingdom Metazoa; phylum Arthropoda; class Insecta; order Lepidoptera; family Geometridae; genus Selenia; species Selenia dentaria. Next base: position 14,611,809 of record OU862889.1, on the reverse strand, counting down.
TGAGTGTGTTTGTATGTTTGTCACTTCTTCACGTTTAGACGGCTGGAATAGTTTTAATTAAATTTGGCATGGAGATAGATGAGGCGATGGATAAACATATAGGGTAGGTACTTTTCATCATCATCATCCACCACCTCATGGGTGTAACCGCAAGGCGCAGTACTACTAGTTTTCTCTATAAATTAGATAGTAGTTATTACGTTATGTTAATAATACAATAGCTAAGAGTTTTCACACTAATATTATACTCTTTTAGTTTAATGAGAAGTGGGTGTGATTGTTTGTTACTTCTACACGCTGAATATTCGGATTTGAGTGTTTCGCTTAGATTCGAGCTTACATCTAGTACGTAATAAACTTATGATGAAATGGTTATTATATATAGATCGGTGATGACATACACTACATACAAAGCTAAATGACTTTTAAATAAATTTTAAATAAATTTTATTACTTTTACATGGGACAATAAACAAATCTGGCAAAACGTAAGTTTATACACCTCTGTCACCTTCTTCGATGATGCACAGATAAGATGGTAGGTACCTGCTATGTACATTTAAAATATTATTTTTTGCAGACCTTTAATCCTTTTTATGTAAGCCTCATGATTTGCCAGTTTATAGCTTTATGGTTTGAAGTGAACATTTGTATATATATATATATCTCGTATATAAATTAAGGGTTTTAGCAATGGCAATTTATTCTCATCCTGAAATGCATTATCTTGATATTTGTTCAGGTACAGTGGACTTTAAGTATATAGTCCCTAAAATAACCACAGAAAACCAAAGTAGAACTCACTTGCACAGATTAATTAAATATGACCACTATAACCCACTAGTAAACACTAATCCCACTTCCCACTATATATATATAATATATGTATATATTATAAAATTTATATAATATCACGTGTGAAAAAGCCTAATATTCTTGGGCACAGCATATACAAAATAACAAGATCTCTGCCTACGTCTAGATCGTAATGATGACTTATTTTATGTCAATAGAGTTCTGTCAAAGATGTGTCAGTTTCTGATAGCGTAGTCAAAAGCGCGCAATGGTTCATTATATAAAAATAGTCATAAAATGTATCAAAAGAGTAATATCGTTAAAATATATAGGTTCTGTTACGGTGAATAGATATCATTCACCGCCTTCTTCTTCACCATGCTCCGTGATTTTCTTTTTACGGTTAATTTTTTGCTTTCATATAAATGCGGACGAAGACGCGCGTAACAGCTAGTGTAATGTATTTATTAGATACAATTTCTATAGACTTCTAGAACACTTGGTATCACTGCTACGAGTATAAAGCTGTTAAATATGGTATTATAGGTACGCCTCTTTATAAATATTATTTTTATTATTAACCGACAATCTCCTACTTGAAGGAAAACAATAATTAGCAATATCCGGCATGATAGTAATAAAATACCAATGCAAGTTGTTTGTGTTGGGTTAAGATAAAGTAAGTACGTAGATAGGTAGTAAATTAATTCTTGTTTCTCCCTCATGTACAGTTAGTTGCCTACAATAAGATGTATAAATTCCATAGTTTTCAAAACTATGATACAGTATTACATTTCATAACAATGTAGATAAGGATTAATTTAAACAGTAAAATAATATAAATATCTTCATTTTAGATGTAGATTTTGTTGATGTTAATTTATATGAAATCGAAAGATTAAGCGGTTTTTAAAATTGTGAAATGTATACATGTTATTGCAGGCGACTGTACGCATACGAATAAATTATAAAATTAATTTAATTTATGTACGCGTATGCCTTACGGTAATTTTCTATAGCCTACCTATCGACGGTTTAATTTGGTTTTATGATAATCCGCACGGAGTTCGTCGCGTAACCTCATTATTATAGTTATTAGTTTGCTTGTGTTGATAATCCTGAGACAAAAGCGATCTTTAACTTTGATTATAATACTAATCTACTTATCCGAACTAATACTATAAATATAAGTTATAAATGCCAAAGTGAGTTTGTTTGTTTATTTTTGATACGCTTTTAACTAAACAGCTGAACGGATCCCCACGAAATTTGTCAAGGATTATTTACTGGGGAAGAACGTAGGATACATTTCGTCTTCATCATAATGATCACCATCATCCATCACCACGCGAGCTAAACCTTGGGGGGGCAGCTAGTACTATTACTGTTCTGCGAACAGTAGACCTCGCGAGCATAGTCTTAGCAGCGGCAATTTGCAATATGCGGTATAATTATAAATATCTCTTCACCGCGATTAAGAGAATTCACCACTCGGGTAAAACCACGGGGTGCAGATAGTAGAGATATACTCAAATCAAAAGGATAAAACATAGTGATTAAAGATAACCCTTTCCTTTTTAATTTTCTTTGGCTTTTCTACCGACTTCCAAAAAAGAAGGTACTCAATTCGACTGTATTTTTGTTATGTTTGTTACTCAGACAAAATAAAAAAGTATAGACAGAATGTTGTGAACAGAGAAGTGCGGCCGGTTTTCTAAACTACATGTGCGTGCATCGGTACTGCCATGATAAATATGTATTATTAAATTAAAATTATTAATAAATAAATTTACCATTTAATGATAATTAAAACTTTACGTGTTGCTTGCACGCGCCGCGATAGTTCGACTGACGAGTCAAGGCGTAGTTTCGTGGTAGGTTTTGTATGTAATTATGTATGGACATGCCGAGGCGTAGTTTTACCGGCCTCACTTCTCTGTTCACAACATTCTGTCTTGACTTTTTTATTTTGTCTGAGGTTTGTTACCTCATAACAAAATACCTCAAAAAAAAAAAAAAAAAATATCTTTGCTTTGTACGACATCGATAATTATTAGTTATGCTTATGTTAACATTATTCTCATGTAAGTGAAATATTTTCTTATGAGAAATAAAATATCTCAAACCTCATAACTTTCGACGGGGTGAACCGATTCTCAAAATTATTTTTTTGTTTGATCCCGTGTGGTCCCATTTAAATTTCATCAGATTAGGTTCAGTAGTGTTTGAGATACGAGTACACTCAAATAACTGTATAGAATAGAAGTCGGTATTAAATTTTTCAAATTGTACTTATATATTAATACTAATAATATACAGAAATAAATTAAAAATACCGAAATACGTGTGAAAAAATCGTCAAAATCAATGCATTGTAATATTATTACACCGCAAGCTGGAAAAAATATGCCTTTGTACAAACCGTATATACTATTTCTTACCCTTTGTAATAAAATCTATAGGTACAGATAAATAAAATTGATGTGTCTGTTTGTAATTCCAAATTTACAGCTTTTCACTAAAATATTAGACGGTATATGATTTGTTAAGACGGTACTCAGATAAAAAAGCAAATTTTAACATCTGTCTGAGTAACATCGGCTACTTTTATTTTCATCATCATCATTATCCATCACCACGCGGGTGAAACCGTTGGGCGCAGCTACTCTTAAATAAACAAAATTGATACTTACAAACTAAAAACCACTCTTCAGTGTCGTAATTTGAAATAATTGTTCAGCCTCAAATGTTCTCCTTTCTGTAACAACCGAAAAATATAAAAAATTAACCTCGTTATATTGTAAAGATAATTTGTGGAAGCTAAGTAATTCAATTTCCTTTGTGCTTTGTTTTCATTATGGTTATTGTATACAATCTTTGATAAGGTCTTAATACTATTTTGTGTTCAAAATGTGCAGGAAAATTAAGCCCTTGTTCTGAAACAGACATGATTGCTTTTCTAATCGACTTCCAAAAACCTGCCACCAATCTGCCGCCTATAGACTTTAGAAGGGTTTTTTGTGTAGCACTGTACTTGTCACCCTGGGATATGGGTTAGTCTCTTTCACGCAGTAATTTCACTTGTTACAGTACCCTACCTACACTGCCCTACCACAATAATGCATGCGCACTATCGCTTCGCGCCAGAATATCTGACACTGCGGTGTACCGACCAAGACGGCCTCTTGCACAAGAGCCCTACCTATAGTAAAGCTTTAATCAATGTAGGTATAAAATACTTTATCTTTATTCAGTTAAACAGTACGGTGACCAACAATCAACAGTAAACAACAGTAAGATTAATTCTAAGGCTTTCGCGATTCTTAAACATTGAAATGAAACAACTACTATTATAAAAATATACGCTATTTTTTCCGTTGAACGTTATTTTCATACCACCTGCTCGATAATGTCCAATTACATATCACGCAATCTTGGCGTAAAGCAAGGCATTACATCCCCAGGGATGTAATGTTGTATGAAACTCCGAAGGGATTAAAGTGATTTTAATTGGAAACGTAACAATTTGTAGGCAAAACTCTTAGCATAGATACGGGCATTGTAAAAGGAGTTTATTCGAACTAGCCTCCACAGACAGCACAGAAAAAAGAAAAGTGCCGCATTGTAATGAATGTGAAACAAGATGCATTAGTCATGCAAAGCCAAATCCTCCAGGGCGGAGGAATAGAAAAAAAAGTGAAACAAAAGACGGTGTTCTTCTCTATTCAATGTTTAGTAATTTTATTACGTACACGTTGACTTAAAAATATTACTTTGAATAACTATAACTGGACAAACGTGTCCAACATTAACATTAACTTTTAATTTATCTTATTTCTAACTTTAGTTAGTCAGCATTTAGGTATTTATACCTAAATGCTTTTTATGGAGCCCTGAGTTTGTATTGTCTCGCAGTAGCTATGAAAAGATAGAGTATTCACCTCGAGGATAAGTCCTGTCTTCGTCTTGGGCGGCTTGAACCCCTCGCTTCACCCAGGAATCTACATAACTCCTTCGCTTCGCTCAAGAGTTAAATTTATATTGACTCCAGGGACACAGTTACACTCAGTGTCCAATATGTCGCCCGTAGAAATTGTACATAAATATTCTCACACATATTGATCAAATCAAATAACATGTAGGTGCTTAAGTTGGTAGGTTGGACTGTCTCGCAATGTACTCGTACATACTATAATGTATGTATAGGTAATGCGTATTCCTCTCTGACACCGTTACACAATTTAATTTACTGCATGTCTTTCTTTATGAACATGTCTGTTTGACGTTTGTCTGGGTGTCTATATGTACCTAATCAGTCACCAGACTACTATGGTACAAGCTCTGCCTAGTTTGGGATCTGAAGATCTTGTGAAAGTTAAAAGAGTTTGAAATAAGATTCCATGTTCAAAGCCTGGTTACAACTTATATATAAGTTGTAACCAGGCTTTGAACATGGATTGATTATAGATGATTCATGCATCATGGATATAAGTCTATAATAGGTGCTATAGGTGCAAAAAACACGATGAAACCATCGACAAAGGCTTAAGGTACGTAAGTTAAGGTATTATTAAGGTATATATTATTTAGGTACTATGGAAGTCGCCTGCAATAAGGTGTAGGTACATTCTATAATTTTCAAGTATCTTAGTATCTAATTTCATAAAAATTTACGACAATAATACTAAAAAATAATCTTATTTATCTGACTAATTAACATAATTCTTATGTATATGTTTAAGAAGTGAGTAATGTATCGTAGTTAAAAAACTTGTGGAATGTATGAACATATTATTTCAGGCTACTGTAAATGCCTTATGACAATCTGATAAGCAGTTCAATGTGGAGCATTATACATTTATCTATCTATTTATATAGGTATATATATATACAACCCGGTCAGAATATCTGTGCACCTCGCTGGAATGCGGCGCCTCTCACGCAACTTGAGTACGGTTTTACTGATTTCATTTATGTTTTTATTAAAATATTTTCTAATAGTTCCTAGAAGGTCCTTACATTAAAAAAAAATAAGATAAGATGGATGATGAAATCGCGGGCAGTCGCTAGTATATATATAAAGTGAACCCCTATTTCTCCTAGTCAGGCTATAATTTGAGAAAGTCTTAACGAATTTCATTCATCTTTTATTAAACTGATTTCTAATATTTCGTAGAAGGTTTTTACATCACGGTTATGGCGATGCCGAAGGCCGAGCTTGCTAAGCGAACGAAGTCGCGGGTAGTCGCTTGTATGTATATATTCTTCATCCGTACAATAATATGGATGTAAGCAGTTCTTAACCGCAGGCAAGGAGTTCGTGTGATAGTGGCGGATGGCAATTTCCGTTTCTTCTCCACGCTACGTACATAATGAAAGAAATGTTCCGCCTCCACCGTCCTGTCTCTAAGGGTATGATGAAGTATGGCTATACTCGTATATAAGAAGATATTAGGTTCATAAAAGGCACCTAGAGAACAAGAACTGAATATTATATTTATAAACTGATTGCTATTTACATTTTTCGTGACGACAATACCAATTTACGATATCACCAATTTACCTGCAGGAAAACTCGGGATTTACCCGGAAGTAAATAGGTAGAAAAAGGTAATGTTTCGGAAATCAGTTTTTGTTTATTTTGTATCAAATATAGAGCAAATGCATGGACACTCAAGTCACTACGATGGACTAAACCGTGATTTGAACAAATAATAGCTTTTCTTCATAATTACGAGTATTATATTTACGTATTCTAATAACTCTTGAGATTCATAAATAGACTTTAAGCAATTTCGAAATCAAATCGCTGTATTAATTGGAATTCTTCGAATATTCTTCCGCGTTTGAAATATGCGGAATGCATTATTAAAATCCTTTTTGTGTAACATCTTTTCTGATCTCGCAGTTGTTATTTGTGCTACATGCAGACGAAGCATGGGAAGACTAATATGTCTTCTTCTTCCTGTCTTTACTTCACTCTAAATGGTGTTCGGATCTAAATGTATTTCTGTCTCATTTATTTCATACACGTAGGTATTAAATCTTTGTAGTACGTCCATATGCATCTTTGGCGTTCCTTTCTTATATCCACATTAAAAATCAATATTCTTTTAGTTATACGAGTACGTTTCTGTCTCTCTTCATGACACTCTAAAAAGTATAATTGATGGTTCCGGTAGCTCAGTTTGTACTGCACCAGCCTTCGAAGCGCGTGATCTCAGGTTCGTTCCCTGGGAGGGGGGGTAGATATTTGTGTGCCGAGCCGAAATGTCTGGTGTTGGGTTTCTGATGTTGTGATGTGTTATACTTATTATGTCCAGCTCTCGTGACACAGATAATCTTGCATGCTTGCGTGTGAATTTAAGAAAAATATTATTAGGTACCTATATTATCTAACTCTTAAATCTAACTCTGAAGAGGATTGCATAGCTAGTACTTTCCATACTCCTTTTCTGCCTCTTAAAATTGTCCAATTTCAGAGATTTTTTGATTTTTTCTTGTAATCATATCATTGTTAACTGTGTCCTTACGTTTTGATTTTTTCAGTATTTTAAAGTACTATAAATTTCCTTTTTAGAACTTAATAAAAATGATAAATCAAAACGTACGGGCAAAGTAAACAATGTGATGATTACATGAAAAAAGAAATCACTCAAATTGGACAATGTTAAGAGGTAGAAGAGTTATTTTTTAGTATGGAAAGTACTAGCTATGCAATCCTCTTAATACCTTATTAGACTTTCGCGATTCTTAAACATAAAGATTAAACAACGAAAGATGTGATCGAAAATTCACGATAAAAATACTAATATCTAATATACCTACGCCAAAATGTAACTCTTAATTGTCTGGCACTGGTTTACAGAATAAGTAAGTAAGAAGACTACCACTGGTCTTAATCTGATACTCATTATTATCCTAACCCATTCAAGGTATACCATATCATTCGTCTTAGCAGTCGCAACTCTGCCACATGAACTTATGTACTCTATACTTTAAACTATGTTACTATATACTCGTATAATAATATTATAAAGAGGAAAGATTTCTATGTATGTTTGTAACGAATTGGCTCAAAAAGTACTGGACCGATTTCAAAAATTCTTTCACCATTGGAAAGCTACATTCATCTTAACATAGGCTATATAAGATTCATCATCATCATCATCCATAACCGCGCGGGTGAAACCGCGGAGAGTAGCTAGTTATTTATATTTATCCAACAAGACTTTTTTAATATTGCAGAGATCTTCCTCTGTAGGTACATACGGCTGTTCTTTGTGCAAGAAGTACATAACTATTATGAAGTTAATATAGTTGTCCCTGCATCCTGCGGGCAAAGCCGTGGGAGGTGCAATCACATAACTCGTACCTACGAATATTATTAATGCGGAAGTGTGTGTATGAGTGAGGATGTGTGTTGTATGATTGTATGATTGGTACTCCTTCACGATGGTTTCGAAGGAGTAAGAAGGTACAACATTCCGAATGCAGATTGATTAGGTACCCGGGAATAATACATAGTCTTTTCATCCCGTTGAAATGGATAGTTCTCCAAGGGACTGAGATTAACTTATTCCAAGCGGAAGAAATAGCGGGCAGAAAGAATTACGTAATAAATATTTTTAATAACCTAATAAAGTATAGCTGAAAGCCAATATATATTTAACATGAGCAAAGTGTAACGGTAATTTTGCTCATGTTAAAGAAGTAAAATTTGAAAAATTTAATACCGACTTTCATTCTATTCATTTATTGGAGTGTATCTCAAAAAGTCCTGGACCAAATTTCATGAAATTTAAATGGGACCACACGGGAAGCATCAGCTTTCAAACAAAAAGAATTTTGAGAATCGGTTCACCCAGTCGAAAGTTATGAGGTAACAAACATAAAAAAAATACATTCGAATTGAGTACCTCCTCCTTTATTGGAAGTCGGTAGAGAAGGATACAGCTTCTTTGTGATTTCTTCTTCAATCTCGTTCGCTATTAGAATGGACAATACCATTTTCTAGAGCATCTGCTTCATATTTTTTTCTGAATATGAATCTTGCATGCATGAATGTAGTAATGAAATACGTGCTTAATATTGGCATCAATTCATTAGGTAATGCGATCTCTTTCATCAGCTAAGTAGTAGCATACCAGTGGAATGAGTTTTGGCGTCATGAACATCATTTAAAGATCAAAGAAAAAGAAAGGAACATGAAAGAGCTTATAGTAGCGTAACTGTTAATTTTACTACGGCATTGACTGATCTGCTCAACAATTCATCGACACGGTCTATTATCGTATTGAGGTGACGCCCTTGGTCATCCAACCTGATCAAGTACCAGCAGACCACAGTCTAGAAAGAGGAGAACGACAAAAACATACCTGATAAAAGTTGCAACGTCTATAGGCGAAACATTACAGTATGTATGGTATACCGACATAATCTTCATTGTCTTTGCCGGTGTAGTTTCGGTATATCGCGCTTGTGCGTACTGCTAAAGTGATTATAATAGAGCTAAAGCTCTCGTAGTGAAGTTAAAAAAGATGTTAGTTACTGTTTTATTTATGAAGCAAACCTTGCTGAGTTTACTATTTGGATGGGTGACCGACCGTGTCATTTACAACAGACCGCTTCCTCGCTTCGGAAGGCACTTGCAACTTGCAACGTATAAGAATCGCAAAAACGTAAGAAATTATAACTTTTAGTAGATATAATTTAGATATTTTAATTTATTTTTTATTTTATACTAAGTAATCTTATAAAAACGAGGTAAATATCATCATATCTTATCTACTTACATACTTGCATTATACGAGTACACATATCAAAGCAGTTTAAGCAACATTTACATGTATTTGTACTTTTAAACGGTTTTTAATATTGTAATATATTTATATTCATATTCTAATATTATATTTATAAGTATTTCTTTTACAAGTGGAATTACCAACAATTTTAGATGTAGTAATGACTAAAGTAATCTCTCATTCAATTGTTCATTAGATTACAGTAATTAACAATACGTGTGCCACATCACACGTAGTACGAATTAAAGTTAACAAAACGAACTCGAACTTTTTGTGTTTTACAATTATTTTTTAAATTGTTTGACATTCAATACAAATTGTGGCCTCGTCTGGTATTTAAAACTTTTCGCCAAAGATTCTTTATTAAATTTACAAATAAAATTGTTAATCTGATCCTGCGGCAACCGCTCCCTATCAAACTTCAACAAGTATTTCAATTGTTGGGTTATCAACACTCCGTTCAGGTTCTCTAGAAGTCACTGGAGCAAGTCCCATGCGTGCTCGATGGGATTAAGGTCTGACAATTCTGCAGGTCACAAACAAACAGGAAAAAAGGGCCTCTATGACGTAAAAAAAGTCTTACAACTCAATAAAAAATAACCTGTGATTTAATAGTTAAAATGATAAACGTGAGATAAATACCAATTCATCAAACAAAAACACATGAAATCGAACAAAAAGTAATAACGTTTAATTTTATGATAACAAAACACAATCGAGAAGGTTCTATTTTTAAAATCAGCCCGTATGTTTACGAGGACACAGACGATTGTATCAATATAACTTTGCAAGGATACAAAATATCATATCAATTAAAAAAACTTGATGTTTCTGAAAAATATGTGTATAGCTTAACTTTTTTGATGTGTGTATTACAATGGGTAATACCCACGTATATAATGGTTAATTTATTGATTCAGGCGTTACTTTGCGGAAATCCATTATAAAAAACCATTTTATAAAATATTTAGTGACACTTCCGCTGAAAAAAATTTTGAAAACTATTTGGGGGTGTGCACACACCAAATAGTTGAGGCCTGAATCATTGTTTTTTTCAGCGGAAATGTCACTAAATACTTTTTAAAATTGTTTTTTTTTATATAATGGTTTGTGATAGTAATATAGACGTATAATGTATATGAAACCACTTTAGACACAATTATTTGTATATGCGAGTGTATAAGCTTCAAGCGTGTGTAATCGATACTCTACGATAAGAATATCGGTTACGGGAATACGATATTGTAATATTAATATTTAGTAGGGCGACCGTGATATCATCATGTGATAGTAGCATGTGAAATTACTATAGGCAAAAAAGAATAATGAAAGACAGAAAAGCTTCGAGTCTGTGCTCCGTCCGAGGCGCAAATGTTTTGGTGTAAGGAGCGAGTACTGTGGGCCGAGCACGAATATCTGCTTAAAAGTAACGCTATCGTATCGTTTACGTATTCAGTACAAACTACGAGTTATCTGTGCAACTATTGTACTAGATAAATGACAGTTTGTTTTAAATACGTTAAAGGTGCGATTACGTTACACTTAAACAGATTTTCGTGCTCGGCCCACAGTACTTACAAAACTTTACCTTTGTGTTCTGGAGGGCACTGCAACTGCTACGAAAGAGGGGGGAGGGGGCATAATAAAAACCCGCTTACGTAGTATTTGCTGATGGCTACAGATTAACTTAAATATTTTAAACAAAGGTTTGCCTGATTCAGCCCCCCTGCCTACCTAGTGCCCCTTTTTAGAGACTTTGCCAATCTCAAAATGATAAATCTGTGTGTAATTATATCATACGTCAAATAAGTAAATGCATAGTGAAAACACTTTAAATAACAGAATAATCGAACTAAAAAAATACTCCGCTTACACGTGGAAAATTACGCCTATTGTACAAATCGTAACTGTGCCTGTTCACAGAATCCTTTCACTTTTTTCTTCTGATTGTCTTTTCCAACATTTGATCCTTTCACTTACCAACTTTAAAAAATGGAGTAGCTTCAAAACGGACACAATTTTTGATTTCGCATACATGTTTACTGGATCATCCATACATAGCTTGTACCTACCCCCAAATTGGTCCTATTTAAATTTCATTACCGTCGATTGAAAAGCTTTTTAATGTGCTTAAAGAGCATCAACAGAAAAAAGTATTTGTTTTTTAGAGAATATAATTAAAATATAAGAATGAGATAAAGAGAATAACATTAAATTCAACTTAAGGAAATTAGCGCCCCTTTTTAACGGTGCTCAGTAGGGCTATTATGTATCTCAGTTGCTAACAAATATTGATTGAAATCGAAAAACAATGCCGCTCTATGCCACTTTTGTCAGCTCTAGACATCAACTTACTAAATTTTTTGCTTACTGGAGTTGTCAAAACTGACATAGAACCGCCATTTTTTAAGGTTTCAATCAACATTTGTTAGAAACTGAGATACATATTAGCCCTGCCGGGCATATACCAAGTCTGGACTCTGGCCCCACCCTAAATACGTACACCACTAATCACACTGACTCCAGCAGATTAGCGCCATATTTTTAGAACGTGACCGTCAAAAGCAATAAAGAAACGATGACGTCAAATACAATCTTTATTTCTTGACATAACACGAGAGACTTGCCAAAAGTAAAGCGAAAAGTGTGAGACAAATATTAGTTTCCCTAGAGATGATGCCAAAAAGTATCGTTTCACGAATAAACGTGTCTAACAAGTTAAATATTTAGTGAAATCAAGTCACGAGAAACATTAAGAACGTATAACGTTAAATGTATCTACAGTTATATGAAATAGTGGTGTTTGTTTTTGGCTTACATTGTATAACCTTATTCGCAATCACACTATATCACTCTAATATTATAACAGCAAAGTTTGTGTGTTTTTATGTTTGTTACATCTTCACACACAAAAGCTTAGATCAATTTTGATGAAATTTGGTATGGAAGTAAATGAGACTGGATTAATACAGGATACTTTTTGGACGTTATAACGTCTTATAAGTCGATGAACGCCGGCTGGTAAAATCATGACATGAGTCATGCTTTTACCAGCCGGCGTTCGACAATGATGTCACGTTCCGCCTGAGCCGAGCGTGCAAGTGAGAACGCGAAACAAAAGATAGAGAGGCACGATCGGCCTAAGCGTTCCGCTTGTCTTATGACGTTATCAAGTAACAATATCATCCGTAAACCAACTTTACTTACAACCATTTTTTTACATCATCATCATCATCCATCATCACGCAGGTGTAAACGCGGGGTGCAGCTGGTGTAAGTATTACATCAGTGGCATAATCAGTTCATTAAATTCCTAATACTGGAATGAGAAGTTTTCTCCGTGAACAGATTTAAAGAAGATTCTCTCCATCGTCGGGACGTGAATCGTTAGAGGCGAGGAAGCTCGACCTGGGTTGTAGGTCTCTCGTGCATGAGGACGACTTGCTCGGTACCACGCAGTGCCAGAAATTCTGCCGCGAAGTAATAGTGCACAAGCATTACTGTATTTGGTTGTGATATGATATATGGATGAACGCTAGGCCACCGATGCGAGCATCTCTAGTTGATTAAAACCATCATATGGTGACCGTCGTATCTTTCTAATACTGTGTCCTATATCCAGAAACGGTTCGTTTTGTTTATACGACACGTAACTTATTGACACTTTTTGTACGAGACAATTGTCAAGTAACAAGTCGTTAGCAAAACTATCCGTTTCTGGATATGGGAAACCAGGGGGTTAAATTGTAAAGTTTGGTCTCACTAAGCAGGCATTAGTACTTTAAAAATCATATAATAAAAGATACCTTCATACGGACGTGAATGACTCAGCCCTCAATCTAAAAATTACCGGTATAAATACATGTACCACATATAATATGTATTTATAGGTAGTAGACGAAAGTTCATACAGTTCGTTCTGTAAACAGTTACTTGTTAAGTAAACGATTACTTGCGAACTCCGTGGAGATGTCACTTCCCTGGTACCGCATTGTTGGGTTGCATGACCGACAATGACGAATTATTATAACGTACTTTCGTAATACTGTTGTTCTCTACACGGTTATTTTATAATAAAAAAGTGTAGACAGGTAAATAGGTATTTGAGCTATTGAGGACATTGTCCGTGACATTGTCGTTTTAGTTTTTGTTCTGAAGGTTGTATGACAAGACAAAAAATAGCTGACTTCTTGTTTTTGTTTCCCTTCCTTATTAAAGGTTTTAATTGTTAATTTGTCACAAAATCGACTATCTATCAGTATTAACTGTGGCTTTATGGAAACCCCACGTGGCAAATGTGCTAAATATTGTATCGTATATAACAAAAAATATAATAAAACGGGTTTTAACAAAGTTGGACTGACCGAGTTGTAAAAGTTACGGGATTTCACACGGAATCCGTTTCGTTTTCCTTTAGCACCTGTGTTGGATCGACCGTGGAAAATGTGGGCAAAAACGTTAGTATATTTATCCTTAGGTAAAAACTAGGCTCATCAACTATCTGGCAACATTTGTTACGTGTGTGATGGAGGATATATTTAACCTTGTACATATACGTGCTGAACCTTAAGATGTTAAGATAGTTGCATAAAAACAAAATCTATAGTGAATCGATACCGTACCAGAAAAAGTAGTACTTCGTAAAAAGTTTCAAGGGAACATTAACTAATAAATAGCTTCGCCCCGCGGTTACACTCGCGTAGTGATGGATGATGATGATGAAAGGTATCATATGCGTTAGTCCAGCGCGTCATCTACCTCCGTACCAAATTTCACCAAAATTAGCCCCACCGTTTGAGCGTGAAGAAGTAACAAACATACAAACACACTTACAAACTTTCGTCTTTATAATATTATTGTGATACATTATAATTAAAATCACTAATGAAATAACAGATGCGTAATTATGAACGAAAACCAAACAATATCGCCCTGTCTAGTATTTTCTATATCAAAGCTGAGTAAGTAATCTATCGAATAGACAGAATATTGCATTTGTTTTATAAGTTCTCTAATTCTCACTTTTACACTCACAATGGTTTCAATGGTTTCAAAACAAAGAATAGAACAAAGACGTATGTTACATGTATTGCTTAGAGCAGGGGTGTCCAAGATACGGCCTCCGGGCCACAATGTGACCTACGTCGACTACCAATCGGGCCCGCCGAATGTTCATATTTTTCAATAGTTAGTTAAATATACACGCGTAAAAGGTTTCAAGCTTTTTTAGTTGTCACAACTAAATATCTCGCCGATTTAAATCACAACACTACAAGGAAAAGATCAACTTTACACTCAACTCTATTTGTAATGTACAAGCTTTCACAAGAGAGTTAATTTATCTAAAGCAACAACTATAGGAAAAAACAGTTATATAATCAGTAAACCCTTGCTACACGAAATCAACACTGAAGATTTTGAAAAATATGTCTCTAATCACAATTAATAGACAATCACACACCTGTTATCTCTAATGAAATTGCTTTGGCCCGCCGCAATGTTAAAAACTATTGAACCACTGAATTACGAAGGACAAGGAAGGACCCCTGGCTTAGACCATAATAATATCATGCGAAAGTATATTAGATATTGGTATAGATGCTTTAACAAATTAAGATCCCGCATGTTTGTTTATTTGAGTTTCTAAGACTGGATAATTTAAGACGTCGTAAAACGCGGCTAGTATGTGTAACCTTGCACCATTTTTAATATACATCACTGAATAACATATTTATATTCAGTTTCAGACTCTACAATGTTACTTTAACCTTCACAGTAATCTTCACTTGTTTATAGTTTTTATAGATATAAATAAACTACATTATTTTATAATAAACATTCTTGGTGATTTTTAACATTTCTAGTAGGTACAAAAAGCCCCCATAGTACATTTATCATATAGATATAATATATCAAAGTTAACCCCGTAGCTTCTTTTGATCCCCACACGAAATAGGATCGATAGGCATAAAAAATGTTTTGGTATGAATTTTTTCGCTAATTACATTTTCCCAGAATCTGCGAATACAGTTTAGAATATTTTAAAAGTTAAATAGGATAAATAGGTATGTTTTTTTGATATTTTGTAATTTTTTCGCTGACTGTAGGTTTTTTATTTTCAGAAACTGTGAATACAGTTCAGTATTTTTTTTTAATTTATGGATTAGTATTTAGGAAAGTTTTCATGTAACTATAACGGTTATTAAGTACTAGATTTTAACAGTTTTTCGCTGACTTCACTTTATCCAGAATCTGTAAATGAAGTTCACAATATTTATTAAGTTATAGATGGTCTTCAAGGAAAGTTTTTCTTTAAGAGGATTGCATAGCTAGTACTTTCCGTACTAAAAGAGAAAACTCTTTTCTACCTCTTAACATTGTCCGATTTCAGTGATTTCTTTTTCATGGAATCATGACATTGTTTACTATGCCCGTACGTTTTGATTTTTTCAGTTTTTTTAAGTTCTAAAAAAGGAAATTTATAGCACTTTGAAATACTGAAAAAAATCTAAACGTACGGGCATAGTAAACAATGTGATGATTCCATGAAAAAGAAATCACTGAAATCGGACAATGTTAAGAGGTAGAAAAGAGTTTTCTCTTTTTGTACGGAAAGTACTAGCTATGCAATCCTCTTAACTATAACGGTTAAGGTAGTTGCCCTTACTGCTTATCTCGAAAATCCACCTGTATAATGCGATTATTATATAAGTACCTAGTAAAGAGGCTTTACCTCCCAAGTTGATTAAAATTATTCTTGTTAATCGCTTGCATATTAAAAATATACTCGTATTATATGACTACGTTTCTTATACATATGGATTCGAGTATAATATTTATAATTACTGTATTTAACTATTTATTTTTTATATTACGTGTAATTATTTATTTATTTATATTAAGTTTAGTTTGTATAGTTTACGTACTTTTAATATAATTTAGGTTTACTTTTCTACCGACTTCCAAAAAAGGAGGAGACTCAATTCGACTGTATGTTTTTTATGTTTGTTACCTCATAACTTTCGCGCTGGATGAACCGATTCTCAAAATTCTTTTTGTTTTAAAGCTGGTGCTTCCCGTGTGATCCTATTTAAATTTCATCAAATTCAGCCAAGTGGTTTTTGAGATACACTCCAATAACTGAATAGAATGGAAGTCGGTATTGAATTTTTCAAATTGTACTTGTTTGACGTTGTTTTCAAATACTCCGCCGTCTATTAATGTATCAGCATTCCTCTCCATCCAAAGGTTGTCTGGAAGAGATCGCTTATAAGCGATAATACCTCTCATTATACAACAGTAATAAAAACTATATAGTAAACTTATCCATGTTTTTATGTACAATAAAGAGTTATCTATCTATATATTGTATAAGAACTCTGGTCTACCATACATAAACCTAATCAAATTATCATGAAAAGGAACAACCCAATGAAGTAATTATTGCGTAATCTACGGACGCAGACACGGGAAGCGACCGTTTTGCTTCACTTTACAATGGATGAATAAATATGAATTGTATGGTAATATTTATGATTTTATTGGCATAACTGGCGTGGGACGGGAACACCTTGTCAGACAACCTTTATACATTGTCAGAAGTGTTACTGGGAGATACAATGATGTATTGTGATGCTGTTTATACTATTGGGATAGTCTTGTTTCTGGCAACTAACTAACTGGGAGCCATTTACGTTTCTATTGGTAAAACGGTTAGATTAGGTACGTCCAGTAATTATCTACATCAAACATTGAAAACGCGCTGTGGAGAGCTCATATTGAGCTTACATCGTAGTAAATTTAGTTTGCTTCACAACAACAAAATATACTTGATAAACGCTACTTAACGTAAAGCATTTTTTTCAAAAACTGATACAAGAGCCAGAATTTCGCAGTTTTTCGAGCAGCATGGGTGTAGCACAACGGTTTCAGGGTTACAATTTTCGGTATAAACTACTCTTAGGAGACCTAACAATATATAAAAAATCGTAGATACATGCGGGTTTGCGATGATTGCCTTTTAATGAGTGGCTTGTATATCGCTAATGAGCTACTTAAAAGTAGCCCATGAACAAAATGTGATGTGTAAGTCTCAAGTACTTATACACTTTTTTAACATCCACTTTTAAGTTGCTCGTTGAGCTCTTTAAAAAGTTTTGCATTAATTAAACACTAAATTTTATTATTTTTTGATTCATATAGACTATAAAATAATTTTAGCAATAGCCGTACTTATTATGTCGGATTAGTTATCTATGTCCTGCTTACTACCATATTTCAACCTTACCACTAAATATAATGGAATACACTATGCGTTTTGATGACGTCATAACAATGTAGTTCACTCAGTTCGCGGATGCCGTTGCGACTTTTGACCCAAATTATAATCATATTGTCCAAGTATTGTGTGTTGACCATAGTATGATTATTCTAAGCTCTTAAAAAGACTTCTTTTATGAAAGTTTCGTTAAAGATGGTAGTTGGCCGCCATAAAACTCAAATAACTACTAGTGACGTCATTACGGCGATGATTTGAAAGTAAAAACAATTTCAAAATCTCTAACGTAAATAATATTTTTTTCTCTCTGAAATCTGAAGGTATTCTCTAAGCTCTACCCACACCATCCAATTAATTGTAATGGTTCTCTCTTTTATTATTTTGCTAAAATAATTTAATCCGATTAAACAGAAGGATCTAAGTATGATGTTTAATTTTTAATGTAAGGGAGATATTATGATTTGCCTTTGAAATGTACCAAACTTTATTTCTATGGAAAAAATATTTTTAATGTAATGCCTGTTTATATAGCTACAAAAAATCTATACATCTAATATACATACAGAAAAATAAAATTGAATACTCTGTTTGTAATATTCCAAAATAACATATTTTCACTAAATACGTATGAAAGTATATAAGTACATACTTACATAAAAAAAACAATTTTTACAATCTTTGTCTGTCTGTTTGTTCCAGCACATCCCTGAAGTGGCTAGACCGATGTTGATGGGACTTTCCCTGGCAGATAGCTGCCAGCAAACATCGTTGCATCTTTGAAAACATCCGTGAAACAAATGACGAGATGGCAAGAATCGTTGGAAAAATAACCTTGTGTACAAGGGCGATATTTCATTAAGTATTTGACATTGGTGAGCTCGTCGACGAGCGCATCGACGAATTATTAGAGAATCGCACGGCATATGTAATAAATAAGGAGTAACTTAGGTTACTTTTATTTCACATCACCACGCAGGTAAAACCGCGTAAATCACATTGCATTGGTAGCACTACAAAAATATCTTTATTATATATACAAACAGCCATTCACAATGATATTGAAAGATAATTTCTACATATCTATGGAAATAAATTATATATGCCTACCTACGCATGTGTAATTCATATCTAGGAATTTCAATGGTAATTATATTTTAATTAACCAACAATTTTAACCTTAATTTAATATTTAACCTTTTAATTAAATTAAATTTAATTTAACCTTTTAATTAATAATTTATTAAACAGATATGTTTAATAAATTATTAATGACGTAACTTATTATAGTACACTTAGAACCGATGGGTCTAGAACGAAAATTTGCGTAAGTGTAACGTAATCGTTTGTTGACGTAAAACAATTCAGTTTAGTACAAACTATCATTTATCTAGTACAACTGTGGCGCAGTTAACTCATAAACACACTAGAACGATTAATTACCCAGTATACAAAATACTAAGAGCATATATCAATGATCAAAGCAAGAAACATGAAACATTTAGGGTCATAGCACACATATCAACTCGGAAAGGGCTCGTCACCGTATCGCCTTTCGCCTCGCCCGCCGCCAAACAGGCGTCAACCTAACGTAAGCACGTAAAGCGGATCAACAGCTCCGATACATTGACTCGGCTACGGCTAGGCGACGTCGCCCGAGGCGAGTCGGTTACGTTACGATTCCGATTAGTGTGCTTTGCAGTAGGGGGTTTCATACAAAAAATATTTAACGGCTCGAGTTGATACGATTAAGATCCGTTTCCGAGTTGATATGTGTGCTGTGACCTTAAGGATACTTTTTCGCAAATTATTCGTGCTACGGCTTCTGGTTGTACGTTCGTAAATTACACATTTAGAACTAATTAAGTAACAAATTTTTTTACATAGTTTATAAAACCTACAAACCCTAAACCTACCTAAAAACTACATGTGCCTTCTAACAACGTTCTCACAAATTTCTCAAATAATAACAAAGGGCAACCGTTGATCGCAGTTAAAAAATTTGAACATGATGATCAAAACACCTATATACGAACCTGCTTCTAATTATAAGAACACTTACGTGCCGTGTGGCAGTAAGAATATTTGACGTTTCTTCATTTACAGTAAATAAAACGCCAGATTTTTATTGCGACAAGATACATAAATAAGCTAATGAAGCTCTGCCCGTTGAACTTTAATCATGATTACCGGCACACGATGATGCGATTTCTGCCGTTTATTACCTACAATTCGTGACTTTACCTGCTTTTTGTGAACATAGTTTTTTGCGCTGTTGATTGGTAACTTGCTGGGAAGTTTTGTAGAACTTGCTTGGTGTTTACACGTCACCTGATGGCTGATACGCATTTATATGTATGGAGTTGGTTAGTAGCTCCTTTAAGAGGATTGCATAGCTAGTACTTTCCATACTAAAAGAAACAACTCTTTTCTACCTCTTAACATTGTCCGATTTCAGTGATTTTTTTTTCATGGAATCATTGCATTGTTTACTATGTCCGTACGTTTTGATTTTTTCAGTATTTCAAAGTATTATAAATTTCCTTTTTTAAAACTTAAAAAACGCATATCTATGTATTGTTTTGTTTTATTGCAATTTAGGTTTACGTGGGCATTCACCGAACCACAAGACATTTTCTAAGGACAAGGATATTTTCCTAAACAGTGCAGCTTAAAACTCTACTTTGCGTGAAATGTTACTCTACTAGGACCAAAGTAAAGATTTGATATTTCATACATTTTAGTGAACTACAAGTAAATTATTTGTGGAGCTCCTCCGCATGGTATATTTGTTTTAAAATTTTCTGACTTCTAGCATATAGAGACCTCTTCCTTCATCAACAAAACTATGAAAAAATGACATGGTATTTTTTATGTATATTAAAGTTTATTTCTTATATTAAATGATTATTATTTATTATATTGTTATATTTATTATATGTATTTATTATTATTATGTATTACAAAGAGGAAAGATTTGTTTGTTTCTTTGAATTGAATAGGGTCCAAAACTACATGACCGATCATAAAAATTCTTTCATCATTGAATCCTACATTATCCCTGATGAACATAGGCTATAATAATAAGCAAAGCCTATATTAAATAAAATATTATCAAAAAAGTTAGGGCTACGAAGAAATAATGTCAGGAAGCATAATTCAGAACAAATTCCACACTTAAATTGTTCCTTCTAACCAAAACGACGTATGATTCCAAATACGAATTACTTCCGAGGTTACAAATAGACATGTTCGGTGATTGGATTAAATTTCAGAAGGAAAGCAGGGATTGGTCCACGCGCGTGCTGCAACGTCTACTATGAGAGCTGAGTCATAGCGGCGTAAACGATGTTATTGATTTAGCACGACTTTTATTGGGTCATTTTTTTAAGGCAGTTACTTATCCTGATATTATTTCTTCGTAGAGTTAGGGATCTGTATGAAAACTTCGATAATGTAACCCAAGGTTTGGAAAAAATACCAAAAAAGTCCTTATATCACGTACGCTGTGGAAACTATTGACAATAGAGCAAAGTGACGTACTTTAAGTATAGAAGACGTCAATATCTACAAATAAGTGCACATTACCATATGTCTAACTATTACAGTTATGTCACATTAAATACTTTTTCATTTTGAAATATGCAACAGTAACGCCGGTACAAACCAGCCACATTAATCACGTACCTTGATATTCATCCTTATCTACTCTAGTAATAAAGAGGAATGATACATGATTGTTAGTTTGTGTCCTAAAAACTACTTAAGGCGAAATGAGTTCCAAATTTCATGATTCGACTTCGTGAAAACTCAGTTTTTCGACGCATAAGCCTAATAACCGAAGTTCGAAAAAAAACGTAGTTTAAATTGAATATACGTCCTTATGAAGTATGGGAGCCAATACACGATTGAGCAAACTTGGCTCGATAGAAAAAAATCGGCAACATTCCCTAAATTTTGCAATTTTTCTTACTTGCTTCGTGGGAAAAAGCATTTTTTTTCAATTATGGGCAAATATATTTCAATTAATGTATCATATTCGAATTCCCAATGAAATTTACTAGTGAACTATGGATTCCTTTATCATTAAAATTTAATCATTTGATTGTACGAATTGAATATAAAAAATATTAGCACGTATTCAATTGAATTTTCGCATTACATCGTCCATTCTGGTAAGCAATTCTCAACCTTATGTAAAGCATCGTAAATTATTTTAAAATTAGGATTGGACCGCGCCTTAACCGATTCAAACAATTTTTTCCCGTGTATACAGCTATATCACGCCTGATTAAGATACGCTGTATTTGATTCATCATCATCATCCATCACCACGCGGGTGAAACCGCAGAGTTAGTTTATTTAAAATGTGTCTATAGAATTTTGCATTATTGGCCTAGGTGTTCAAAAAAAAAAAAAATGGTGCTGGGTGTAACGGTCACTTTATAACGCACATGAGTATGAAGAGTATGAGTTTTCATCGACACGGTTGGCGAATAATGTCATTCGCCTTAAGAATTGGACTGTTCCATATCTACTTTATCTATTACATGATATATTTCTTTTCCTCTTCTGTGATTAGACCAAGAACATAATTACTGACGAAGTATGTACATCTATATTGACTCTTTCAGGAAGTATAAAGGCGTGGTGGTATTTATCATGATGTAGAATAGAGAACATAAAATAATCTAGTTTTAAGGAAAACTTTTCCTTTTCCAACTTTTTCGATAACTGAATGAGAAAGGACTTCATTCAGTTGGCAGAAAGTTGGAGATTGGTTGGTTGATTTTTGTTAAAATAAAAACGAATAAATGGGAAGCTTCAAAGTCTGAGTGCTTCAATTAGGTATCATCTAGCCACAGACGAGAAGAAAAGGAGCAATTACTTAAATTGGTTAAATGGATCACTTAAATTGTACGATCAAATCAATGAAGAATATTTTGTAAGTAATTTTGCATAATGGTAATGTATTGACTAGGAATTGCTAAGAGTAAAATAACTTCAAAGTGATACCGCCTGGTCTCTTGATTAAATTACGGCATTGTCACCGTTAGTGGTGCTAAGAGAACAGATGCCAGACAAGCGAGAACCAACGGTCAGATTGAGGCCGACCAGTGACCGCAGTCTCACTACGTTTCCAATTTGCTTTCCATTTGCTGTCCGAATAGCTCCAATGTTTGGAGAGCCGGATTAAAAAGTCCAGTCTGTTTGCGGCATCAGTGCGCCAATCAAACCTGTATCTGACATGACATTTGCAGAGGTGAGCACAATAACAATCGTATTTTGAGCCAATTTCTATTATAGTTTGTAAATTCTCGTGAGTTTGACACATATTTATTCAATATCAAAACCGACTTTACTCACGTAATTAGCCGACGTCATCGACCTAGGTTTCGGACATGTCCGATGCCCATCCTCAGGGAGTTTACGCTGCAAGATCGCGGCGACCACCGAAATTCTATGATGTGTCTACAAATTTTTTTTTATAGTGGTTCATCAAAGTGTCTCCCTCTCGCCTGATGGAAAGCGAAGATGGAATCAAGAAGCGATGACCATTAGTGCAGCCGTAAGCTGCACTAATCGCCACTCCTATGATGACCCGATAGATGCTTTTTCACGCCCCGCTTGCATAAATACGTACGTAATTGCGTAGTATCGATATTAATATGCAAATGCTTCTATTTAGATGTATGTATCTTAATGTTTAGGTACGTTTATAAAACTGTCCAGTCAAGTGCTTAGAGAAATTCAGAGCAGTGGGTCACATGGCGACAAAACGGCTACTGAACGGCTCTGCAACAACTTCCATCATAACTTGTTTCTCGATAAAGTTCAGAACAGGTTTATGACGGACGCGTTGTCGCCCATCCATCTCTTGTCATCAGATTGCGTCGGCATCATTTATATATACGCCGGCATCGAATGTACGAGTAGTATAAGTTTGTAACGAGCCTTTGTATCCAATGACGGGCAATCAATACAACATGTCTTGAATTACAACCCGATGTATTAAATTTCGCGTTTCTCGTACACGTTTCTCACAGTTAATATAGTTGATGTTAGCGTAGGAAGGGAAATTAGCTACTGAACTCAAAGGAGCTCTATACAAAGAGCCTCAATAATGTTTCAGCCTAGGAATACATTAGTTAATAATACCGCTTCCTTATTGCTTATCAACAACTACCTATGTAGTGAAAAACAAACTCCGCGGGATAGAGTATGTCTACAATATTTCAACAACACAATATACAATACAAGTCAAAAAGTATTAAGAAATTGGGTAAACTTAATTCTTCGTAATAACGCAATTATGAACATTTCGAAAATAATGTTGATTTGATATCAACCAAAATTACTTCCTCATTGTAACTATAGGTAATGAAGTCGAACCTTCGTCGAACGTCGAAGCAATTTCCGCAGACTTCCTACATTATACCTTTCACAAGTGTGTTAAAACAGTCGTTTGATGGTGCAAACTGCATTTTATTATCAGGACCGCCGTTCTAAGGCAATTTGCGGATAATCTTGTTTGAGGCCACTTGCCACCGGAGGCTATCAGGCAGGCAGGTCAACCATCGCGGCCAATGACTCGAGAAATTGCTAACAGATGATAATTTTATTTTCCTCCACCATATCTAAGTTTTGACGCGTAATTACCTGTCTGCGGTCAGTCAGCTAGGTATTAAATTACTTCTCGGTAGCTTACTTGTTGTTCTAGGTACTAGTTAACCTAGAACAGAAAACCAGACAAGTAGGTAAGGTTGTGGCGTAGTGCAAGTCCACAAACTATGTAGATAAATTAAGCGCGCAGTAAAACCAAAAAGTAATATTACTTATAATAAAATAATACCGCAATTATTTTTAATTTTTGTCTGTATGTCTGTCTGTCTTTCTAATTGTTTTGGCTAATATCTGAAACGGTTGGTTTTGAACGGGACGTTAACGGGCAAATAGATGATGATAAGGAGTTATATAGGCTACTTTTATTTTAAAAAGAGACAAAAATATAAAACTCTGTCTCTCTGTCTATTTGTTACGTTATAACGCCTAAACAGCTAAACGAATCGTAATCAAATTTGACAAGATTAAATCCCGGGAAAGCACATATGATAATTTTCATCATCACCATCACCACGCGGATGAAACCGCGGGGCGCAGCTAGTATATTATACATTACTTATTTTTCTTAGTCGTAGTACTTCATTAACAACTATATCTACTTATATTAAATAACAAGTGAAATGACCGAATGCAAGGTTAAACCATTATCTCGAACTGACACGAGGGCAATGGTTGCGCACAAAACACTAGAAGAGCTCTATGTGAACTATGGTCTATGCCTGTTTACTTTCAGGCGCGCGACTTGCCCGTCATTATTCGAAAACATAAAAAACCTATTAAGATAAATTTAAATGTATTTTATAATCACTTTACACGGCACTTAGCTAATGGTTTTACTACTTAAATAAATGTGAAATTTGGACAGATAAGATCCTGCGGCATTTAAAATTGTAACTACCCTCATTCAAATGAAAGATTCAAAAGACGCAATCAGGAAAGCCGAAATCAAGGTAATAATTGGTTTTGTAATTGCACTTCAATTAATATTTTTATAACGTACTGTGCTTTATATATTATCTTTAGGTATGTCTATCTTCTATGATTAAAAATAGCAAGTACCCAAATTTTCAAGTTGGACTGAAAATTAATATTTTTGTATATTAACTTGGAGAGAATTCGAGTTTGCTTCCTTTGACTTAGCGGCCTAGATGAAAGAAAACAAATATGGCGGTATATATATATGTATTTATAACCACGGTGAAATCATTGAACTAACGGAACAACATTTTTGATACTCCGGGCACCTTTCTAAAAGGGACTTCCAATTTACAAATCAAATCGGCATTGATAGAAACAGGGTTACCTAGGAGGCGTTCACACTGTAGGGTAATACCCATAGTAAATACATAAATTCATACAATAAACCTTGAGTGTATGTAGATTGTACATACAATAATGTGTAAATGTGCGATTCATCTCGTAGTCATGGATCTGCCAAATTTTACAACTCCATAACAATCCGTAAAGTTATAAAATCTTTTCAATACTGTGTTTACTTCTCAATTAGTAAAACCTTGCAAATACATCGTATTCACATTCCCATCAACGAAATAATCTGCTAAAGAAGTCAAGGTTTCCAATTGTATTGTAATTATAGGGTTTGATAGCCAGGTGTGCGGTAGTGTTGTGCTGATAATCGGTAAAGTCTATCGACATGGAATAGATAGTCCAGGTCCAAAATTAATAGTAACTAATGACTGAAGTGTTTTGCATTTCTAAAAGAAAACCATGAGTAATTTTTAAATAAATATGATATTAATGTTTATTGTAATTACTAGATCTATTATCTAATATTTATCTAGTGTCAACCTGATATCTAGATATTGTTTTATATAACTATTAATTTAATAAAATAACCTAATTTCGTTTTATTTATTTTAACCTTTTTTTGAATTTAATAAGCGCATCTGTATCGGTATCGGTATCGCCGATATTTATAAGAGTATTGGTATAGTATCTGAAAAATGGCGGATCGATTCATCTCTAGTTTTAATTTAATCACCTATGTTTCACCGGATATGTTTTTGGTCCCATGTAATAGGAGGTGAGCCTATTGCCAACAACGGGACACTGTCCCAGACTCTGCCTGATGCTATAGGTAATCTTTTTGTTAGAAAATCCAAATAACTGTTCAACCCGGGGATCGAACCCAGGTTCTCAAGATACCAAAACGGTGCTTTCACCACTACACCAAGACCAGCCGAGCGAAGTCGCTGGCGGGATAGGTAGTCTCCAAATGTATTTATATATTTTGCCAATACAGTTGTCACTACTGTCATGAATACCAGCTATTTTATTGTATTATTTTTAAATTACTTAGTTCTTTGTAAATAAAGCAAAAGGGATTTGAATAGAAGAGAGAGTACCAGTCCAAAAATATGGTACCTACATTAAATGGTATAAATCTATTTACGAGGTATTACGTATTCTACAAAAATATAAACTAAAGGTTATATAGATAGACTAGCAGACTAAATAATGACTGTTGGTAGGTAGACCTTGAACTTTAAACATTTGATATCAGTTTACCTACTGCTGTCGTCAACAGTGATGGATGAGCTTTAATGCGATATTGTATGACGTAGGTCATTATTCTCACTTTCATAAGTTGTGCCACAGACGCTTGAAAGCCTAATGACGTCTGACAATCTTTGTATCATCTCGTATTTTGTAGGATTCTCACCTTTGCCATTATGCTATTTGATAGCGGTTTGGTTACAATTTGATATTTTTGTTACTATCTCTCTCTCTCTCTCTTTTGCTGTGATCTGGATACCTATATTTATATATATATATATATATATAGTAAAAAGAGTATAACGTCATATCTCAAGGCAGTGATATCTTAACAAGCCATACGATTGTTCACTCTTATTAGACGGTTTATTAAATTCCTTTTAATCAAATTTAGGCAAGCGTTTATTTTAAACGTTATTCATATCTGTACCGTAAAGCATTCCGTGGGCTATTTACTTATTTTTGACTAAGGTATACAATTTATTGCACTTTTTCGAAGTTTCGTAACTTGTAAAGATACAAAAGAGATTTGTCCAAGCCTACAGTAAGTATACTTTTATAATGGATGTCGACAGGCACAACACTAATGTGCAGCATACCTTGACAACCTGCAGATACGCTTTGTCGGATCAGTCAGCCATCGGACCGGAATATCACCGGTCAAATCATCTGACTGACGAAACGTGATTAATCATTGATATTGCGGTTCGCAGTGTTGTCATGTTAAAGGGAACTGGATCTTTTTTTAAATGATAAAAATTGGAGTAACTTAGCTCAAACTTAGACAAACGATCATTTTGTAATTTTTTCAGTACTCGTAATCCGTCTTATAACTGTGCTCAATTGACCAATGTATTGTTAACCTTTTTGATATTACATTTAAATATTGTAGATAAGTTGATCCTAATTTGTAAAATCAGTTAAAAGTACATTAAGTTCAATATGGCGCATTCAAAGAACTTGTATTCTTTTGAACTATAATATCATGGCGGACATCCTAACAAATGATAAACTTATATGAGTAAAAAATTAGAATCCCATACAAGGAACTTCTTGAATTCGCATTTACGATTAATAAGAACTGTAACAGATGCAAGCGTAAAACTTGGTGCGTTTTAAGTGGTAAAAACTGTAATAAAACTGACTACAGTGCAATATATAAATAAAAAAGCAAATGATGAAAAATGGCTATGTGAGAAAAACATGTAACTTTAATGTCTAAAATATCGAAATGGCGATAAAAAATTTTCTATCAACAATTTACCACTATTTATAGGAATTTTGAGTTTTTAAGTGGCAACACCACAGCTTGCCAATGAGCTCAGCCGGTTTTGGTGATTGGTGATTTACCGGACTTATCAGCATAGACCATTTGCATATAAATGTGTGTTAGTTGAACGTTAACCTAGACTTTGAAGTAGGTTGTTTTAATTTGAATGCGGGACGGGTCCTTTCTTCGATTCGATAATATTAACTTTTATTGGCTAAATTAATGGAAAAGTTGAATGTTTTTTACGAGGCTGTTAACAAACGTAACTAACGTTTGTTTCATGTCATATGGTTCTTATAACAAACACGTAGACACAGGACAATGTAATGTAAATGTACTTAAGCAGTTCTAAACATATTTTATTAAAAAATTAGGAAGCGCTGTGTATAAGGTACGATAAAGATATACCGATATGTTTTAAAATAGCGCAAATTTATATATGTTTTGGGACTTATGAATGATTGTGTAAATGAACAAGTTTGATGGCAAAGATTTAAAAATTGGTTAGTGAATCTGAATAAAAATTAAGCCTATAAGACCTGGTAAATGTCTATGGTGTTTTGAAAAACAGTATAACAATATTGAAGAAGAGCCTTTGCTGCAACAAAGTGTATGAAAGTTAACTGAAGTCTAGACCCTCTAAAGTCAACAATATAATTTAAATTTGTGTTCCTAGACTGTAATTGGTAAGTCCACGTGTATTATAGCTTCGTTGTCCTTAACAGCGTTTATTCATTTGTATTACTATTTATCTCGTCAATGGAATATGCATCTAAATCATTTTGCAGATCTTCTATCAGTTCACAAAGAACTTTGAGAAACCTTATCTATCTATGTCATTTAAAACTAGGTCTTGCCGTCCAGCCATACTGGTGTGTTCTGTGTAACTGTATACCCAACGTTATCAGTTCTTATCAGTATTGCATTGCTCGGTTGACGACTGACTTTAGACCTTGCTATTTGACTTTAGATACATTATATTATTTCCTTCTTAAAGATATATAATTAGTATCGTCAGATGCCGCTGACATACAATTCGGCGCGTTTTCACATGCCATCACGTCTTTAAATAACGGGTAGGTAGTTTCTGAGGGCTCGCGATAACTTTAATACCAGACGTGTCTACGACCATTCAGAACTCCAAGGTAGGTAGGGGTTTTCACACCAGGATCCCCCTCCATTATCTGTAGATTGGCCAGCCAGCAAAGTCTTTGTATCGTCAAAGCTAAGTACCCAGATATAGCACAATAAGCTACTTTTTATTCTGATTTAACACGATAATCTTATTCCAGGCGGGCAGGTGGGCAAATATCATACTTGCAATTGGGCATACAAAGCTCAAGGCAGGAATGATGGCGCTTTCTGGTTTTGACAGCCATGCTTTGAGTCATTGAGCCATTGGAGGAAGTATTTTACATATTTGCGTCATTTTTAGATTTAAAAGGTCTCGTTCGTGTAGTGGGTCAACACACTTAACGTAAGGGTAACATGAAATTTTCTAAATTACACTATTTTTATAATTTACTATGCGTATAACAATATCAAAGTATGCGGTGTATTAGTGACCATATATTTTTATATTGAACATATATTAATTTATACGTTTGTAAAATAAATGCGCAATAATCATATTAACATTTCCATTGTACATTTCCACGGATCGTTTCGCAACTGATAAAGAAAATATTGATAAGCAATCTTAAATATATATGTATACATATTACATAAATGTCTGTCCTACGCAGACGATTTCGTTTTACTTTAGTGCTGAGCAAACCCCTATTGTGGTGCTGTCATATCATGATGTCGATAAAAATGAGGGTTTTTAAAGCAGTTTATCTCATAAGCAGCGATTTAATTAAAACTACAAAAAAAAATGGGACATTTATAAGACTTCTAAGTACACATTGACGGAATTAAAAATATATTTTAACATACGAGAGTACATTAAAAAAATTCAAACATACCACTTCATTTCACCTTAAAACAGTTTTTCTCTTTAATCCCTATTATATTTGTTATGAAACACATAATAAAATAGCAATTTTTAATACACATACATTGACGGATTTTTTTTATTTAAGAGTGCACATAATTTTATTGTGATTTTCTTGTGTTTTTACGAGATGCGCTTGCTTGATTTCAAGTAAAGGAAAATTAAGCGCTGAGCTGACAGCGCCTTAAGAATAAATATTTTGTGTTGTTTTATAAATGTACTTTTTTGTGGAAATTTGTATTTATTTATTTATTTATTTATTTTAGTTGTTTCATCCATTATGTTTTTATGGTCACTACATATGTATTATCTTATGATATATTTATTTTCTCAAGTTATTAATATATATTTTCTTAACATTATTAATGTCTCGTTTACACATAGTATATAGTAGTACCCATAGATAATTAGAGAGATGCCAATCCCTCTCATGTATTTTATAAATTATTTGAGCAAAATATTATTTCAAGATTCAGCAAGCACATTATAAAAATGATTTTTGACTGTTGTTTGCATATAACATCATAAATCTGTTAACGTCGTACAATGATCTAATAATGTAAATTTCAGTAAAAAAGATTTGTTATCCATACCTATTTAATTAGCTAAGTATCCGTCTAGTTCTTACCGTGTACGCCCTGAATAAATGACGCACAAACATAAATCCTAGTACCTATTTGTTCCCCAGAGCAAATCTCCAGTGCTGTCCTCGTATACCTACATAAAAAATACTGCGGATCGTTTTATACCCTCAGGATTATAATCACTAGCTTCTAGTATTACTTTTTTAAAGCACTAACGCCTGCTTAAGCGATCTCGTACGGGATTCGAACCCGCGTCTTCTGACTGAGTCAGAAGACGCGGGTTCGAATCCCGTCCGAGGATGGAATTTTTCTCTCTATTTATTTCAATACTAGCTTCTAGGTAAGGTTTCTCAAAGAAATTTTCTGAGGAGCATATACTTTATGTTGACTGACTTGTATCCAGTCTGGCGTTGAATAATATTGTGTCAGAATGTTTTAGAAATCTCTAGCTAAATTTAGTCCGAAAAAAATAACGTAGAAAAGAATAAAAAAACTCTTTAAAAAACCACAAAAAGTGCATTACAGAGACAGGCTGAATCAGTAATTAATTTATGTTTTATTATGAAATCGTACACGTTGTAGCAAAGTTATATTTGGAACTTTGTAAACAAACGGCTTCTGTTTTGTCGAGTATCAAATAAAATAAACAGCGAGTCTCGCCAGATTTAGTCACACATATCATGTCCAAACATGGTGGTACAATAAGTCATTCATATTTTAACTTTATTAAAATTATATTAAAATTATTATTTCATGTTGATATTACAGCGACTCGCGCGGTCTCCCTTTTAAAATACGTTTGTGACGTGGCCTAGTGGAGAGAATAGCATATATAGGTGATGCTATTCTCTATTCTATTGTTCTATTCTATTTATATACTATTCTATGCTATTCTCGGACATGAATTTCAGAGACTTTGCAATGCAAAATTGCCTGCCGCATTTTATTGTATATATCACAATCCAAAGTTTGAAAGGCTCAGCGATAGTGAGAGTCGTCCGCCAACTTCACTATACTTTCAACCCTTTAAAAATAGGGTCGGGTATCGGCAGTCGTGGGTCCCAATCCTATCCCAAGCTTGAGATTTCAATGGAAAGTGAGAGGACATGAGAAAATGTGGTAGGACATTTTTATTGTTAGCAACTGGGCAATTATAATTTAAGACTCATTTTTCAATATCTGTTGCCAACCACTCCAGCAGCATTTCTTCGAACCATATTTTAATCTTCCATCGCAGCTTCACCGAGTTTTGAGTGAGATAGTGTATTTATGTGATAATAGCAAAACGCAAACATATCGTCTTTAAAAAAATTAATAGACGATAAAAGATAATAGAATATAAAAAAGAAAACAATAAAACAAAAAAAAACAATGTAGATTGCAATTTTATTACTATATGAATGGAATATCTGGGTTCATTGTATTTTTAAATAAAGGATAATATCAAAAGAGCCTTGTATGTAGCCACAATGTCTAGTGAAGCTATTGTTTTTTTGCCCATATTTACTTGATGACTTTTCTATGTTCAGTCACATCATAATCAATAATTCATTGCAGTGATTGATGGAAGTCAACCCCCAGTATAGCTGCAAGGGGTCCACCCCCTAGGCTAGTAGGCTTACCATAATTCTGAAAAATGTATAAATGCCATTTTACTAAATGTACTGTCGATATACAGCATAGAAGTGCTTATATACTTTTAACAATCTATACGACAGCAATGCAATAGCATAATAATCTTTATGTCACACTGTTTTTTGTTCTTGTAATTTGAGTTCCTTGTAATTAAACCTGGAGCACCTACACATATTTATATATAATTTTAATATGTTTTACACATCGCGTGCGTAATTTGTCAGAGAATAGCAAAACCAAATGATATATAAGCATTTGAGCGTCTAATCTTAAAACGATAATAATCTTCAAATACTCTTACCTAATCTTTAACTTTAAATTACTCGTATGTACGTTATGACATTGGAAACAATAAACGATTGCTTTGATACGTACCAAAGTTTGTACGATGGTGGAAATAGAGAAGTGTCACTCCAGTTCGTACGTGAGAGAGCTCTTCATTGAGTTCCTGTGCTTAGTTTCCGGTTTGTGCCTATCAGGTGATATAGATAGATAGATAGATAACACTTTATTGAGACACCACATTTATGACTTAATATTAGACAATAAAATAAAAAACAATGCCTAAAACTAGGTGCAACAATGGGCGGTCTTATCGCTCAGAGCGATCTCTTCCAGACAACCAATAGGTTGATATGTTACGGGGTAAGACTTTTCTGCAAGTGTTCGTCTTAGTCAGTACCGCCGCAGTGCCACATACTATGCCCCGAAACTGGTAGTGTCAAGTGCTAATCTGCCGTGCGATTCTTTAATGATTCGCCGACGCACTCGTCGACGAGCTCACCGATGTCAACTACTTTATGAGATATCGCCCTTGTAAATCAGGTTCTTTTTCGAACGTTTCTTGTCATCTCGTCATTTGTTTCACGGATGTTGTCAAAGATGCAACGATGTTTGCTCTTAGAGAATCGCACGGCTAATCTGTTACGGTTGAGGGTCACTGTAGCAAGTTACAAATTACTGCCAACATTCGTGAAACAAATGACGAGATGACAAGAAACGTTAGAAAAACAACCTTATGTACAAGGGCGATATCTCTTATGGTATTTGACATCAGTGAGCTCGTCGACGAGGGCAACGACGAATTATTAGGGAATCGCACGGCTGCTCAATTGGGAGTGAACACCTATGAATCACAGTGACGAGCTCAGTACAGTGCCACACATAACTTTTAAAATCTGGGTCGCACTGCAACTGTCATTGGCGTGACACTTAACGTTAGGCAAATGACTGAATGATACTCGTAATATCTACTCGTAGTTGAAAACGATTAAGATTACGTAATGATTTCACGTATTGAATGTTGTAACAACTAGTAACTAGTAACCCTTGGCCACCCTATCGGAGTCTGCGACCCATTTGGCCGAGCCGCTCTCATTTCTGTCCCCTAATACACGACCTACTTTCCACCCATCACTTCGGCACGGCAGTGCGAGCAATGAGTTGCCTAATAAAATTAATGCTGGAGAGAACAAATATATACTTATTACGACTTTATTTAGGACGCAATAAACCGTGAGTGTTAGTTTATCGGCCTTTTTGGTCAATACCGATTCTTCTTTGTTTTATTTCTGATCTTTTATGATTTACGAATCCATCGGTTTAATGTGTTGGACTAGTCTAGCGATTCTATTTCATACTCTTATATTCGCCTTGAAAAGAATTCTAAAGAAAATTTCTTGTCAAATATATTAGTTAGAATTTATATGCAAATTTTTTAGACAACTAGATGCCTACATGAATCACAATAAAGCAATCCACTGGCCGTACTCCACCTACAGACTTAGACTAATATTTCATTTTATGTCGAAGCCTACAGATAGCTCAAAAGTTTCACCCGTGTAAGCAGTTTTGTTTTACAGCCGGTCCCAATAATCTATCTATCGCCGGTTTATCTATCACCATAATACTAACAGTTTTAATACTAGTAGTTACTATACATACTTTACATAGTTTAATATTAATAACATGTATTCTTTAATTTTACAATTATATACTTATTTATTATTATTTTTATTTCCATGCCATATTGCATTTAGGAGCTAAATGTAAATGGTTGCGCCGCCGTATTGCCAATGTATTTATAACCAGCTTTTCTAACCGAATTCAGATGTTTTTGCTTTTCCAAGATTTGCCTAATAATAAGTTTAAAATTACTGTTAAAACTAAACTCTCTCAAAAAGGTTATTACATAATTTCGGACTACTTGGAGGATAAAACAGCTTGGGACTGATCACTCCAGGATCCCCCCCGAGTGTTCCCGCCTTACCGTGGCGGGGGGGCTCAGTAGCAGTGGCTTGGGTCACCACGGTGAAGCTAAGAGGAACCAATGGGCCTGCCAGTGATAGCCGATAGCTGGCGGGCCCGAGGTGGGACCGCTCCTATGGGCTTTGCCCTCCAAGTCCACACGGGAGCGGTCACTGTAGGTAGCGGTGGTGTATGGGCGCCACTGCAACTGAGGCGGGCTGCGGTGTCGTATGGGCGGCACCGCGGCTGAGAGTTAGAGGCCGCGGCGGGAGAGGAGTGCCGGTATTACGGTGAGCCGCTCTCCCTGCCTTCCGCGGCCTTGACGGGGCCGCCACCGTTAGATGGCGGACGCGGTGGGGTCGCAGGGGAAGAGGACTGTCGGTATTGAGAGGCGCCGCTGTCCCTATCCTCTGCGGCCGAAGTAGCAGGCGGTGGGGCTACTCACCTGACCCATCGTAGGGGGACTTAGGGCGCCCAGACTCGGGGGAGTCTGGGGTCCATTTGCGGGCTAGGTCCCCCGTGGCGGTTGCGGCACGCCAAGTGTTCTGGCGAGCTGCAAGAGAGAACCGCATATTGCCAATGTGTTTAATAACCAGCTTTTCTGACCAAATTTAGATGATTTTGCAAATACATACTTATATTATTTAAATGTCTTTAACTACGTCTCAACGTTTAAGAAAAGTAAAATTTGCATGTCAAATTGCATTTAGGAGTCAAATGTAAATTGTTGCGCTGCCGTATTGCCAATGTGTTTAGTAACCAGCTTTACTGACAGAATTTAGATGCAGTACTTGCAAATAAATACTTATTTTATTAAAATGTCTTCAACTACGTATCGACGTTTAAGAAAGGCAAAAGACTTTGTTTTACTTTTACAATAATATACATATATAATATTATTTTTATTTGCATGCTAAATTACATTTGGGAGCCAAATGCAAATTGTTGCGCCACCGTATTGCATGTATTTAGTACCAGATTTTCCGACTGAATTTGCATTTTCTTGCAAATAAATACTTATTTTATTAAAAAACTACGTCTCGATGATTAAGAAAAGAAAAGTAAAAGAAAATGATTAAATATTTTTCTAATAGAGCTGGAAACACGAAAAACTTTCCAAGTCTGGGGGTTGGTCTCGTAAAATTAATGACAAGGGGTGGGAGTGATTTGTCTAGAGCTCTAATGGAGGGAAAGACTTTTTATTATAATGATAACCGACTTACGTTGGAGAGAGTTCTAGGTCAAGGTGACTGCGGTCGTGGGCATAATAGCGCTATTTGTTTGTGATGTAAATGACAGCGATAGTGTGGGAAATAAAATCTCAAACGATATCGTTTAACGTAGTTTTAGGTACCCATTTATTTAGCTTGAATGTGAAACTTAACAAAATAAAAATATATTAAGTTAGTCTGTATGACTTTGACCAATTAGAAGAAAAAATATTTTTTATTTAGTTTTGTTTAGTTAAATGGTAATAGATAATTGCGGGCCTTGCACGAATTTTGCGTAAGTGTAACGTAATCGTTGACATATACAGTGGGCCGAGCACGAAAATCTGCTGAAGTGTAATGTTATCGTATCGTTCACGTATTCAGTACAAACTATGAGCTATCTGTGCCACTATTATACTAGATAAATGATAGTTTGTACTAAATACATTGACGATGCGATTACGTTGTTTTTAATAAGTTTCGTGCTCGGCCTACTCTACAAAATATGATTATCATATATCTATATATCAGTTGTACTAGATGAATGATAGTTTGTACTGCATACATCAACAATACGATTACGTTACACTTACACAAAATTCGTAAGTGTAACGTAACGTATCGTTCACGTGCAATTGTACAAACTGTCATTTACCTAAGGCAATTGTAATACAGATAAGTCATAGTTAGTACGCCCGAGCGTGGCGCATTGACGTTTGTGATACGAATACTTTTTCGCAAATTGTTTGTGCTACGGCCTCTGCCGTGCGATTTTCTAATGATACGTCGATGCGCTCGTCGACGAGCTCACCGATGTCAAATGCTTTATGAGATATCGCCCTTGTACATAAAGATATTTTTCCAACGTTTCTTGTCATCTCGTCATTTGTTTCATTCACGGGTGTTGTCAAAGATGCAACGCTGTTTGCTCTTACAGAATCGCACGGCTGATATTAAGTAACTTTTTCTCAATAACGTCAATGTATATCTTAAACTTAGATATTAACGCTTTGTGCTAGCAGTATTTTATTATAATATGAACAGTTACAACGGTTAACCGTATAACATAGCAATCGCTCGTTGAAATCAATGTTTAGAACCTAGTGTTACTACGTTACTGATCGGGCTATATTCCCGATTTAGCGGAAATATTGTTAGAACGTGTATGTTATGTACACCAAGTGAAATATTGAATTACTCATTACACGCGACTGCCCGCGGCTACGTTCGTACGCTCCGCTTTCGGCCTCGCCATAACCTCCCGTCTTTACTTGGTTTTTCTTTCATAAGAACCTTCTCCTGACAATAATTAACACAACAAAAAAATAATAAGCAAGACTGTTCCATTCGATCTCAAATTATAGCGTGACCAGAAAAAAATAGGGGTTCATTTTTATAATATAGACTAGCGACTGCCCGCCAATTCGTTCGCGTAGTAGGCTCGTCCTTCGGCCTCGCCATAACCTCCCATCTTTTCTTGCTTTTTTAATTGTAAGAACCTTATACGAAGTATTAGAAAACATTTGAAAAAATTAAAGTTAAAGCCGTTCTCAAGTTATAGCGTGACCAGGAATAATAGGCGATAATTTTTATATAATTATTTTATAATATATATATGTACCTAAATATATAAATGTTATAGTATAACCACAGAACAAGAATAGGCATAACATCAAATAGGCAAGAATTAAATGTAACTTTATTCAACTACTAAAATAACTACCTATTAAGTATACTGTACATAAAGGTCACGCCGATCTTCCCGAAGCAGGCAGACTTCGGGATATGTCTTTTGCTTCGTGACTGTCACAATTACTTATTTATTACTAATGATACGTCAATAGATTTCCTTTTTTTATTGATTAGGTTTTGGGATAAGTACAAGCCCCACCTGGTGTTAAGTGGTATATAGTAGATGATGATGAGATGTACGTCACAAGAGACGAAATGCCAGGTTATCCCTGTTTGTATTACCACCAAAAATTTTCTTTCTTTTGTTTAGTTGTGATAACGACTATTACTAAAACGATGTCTTGAATTTTTCTTTTAACCCGCAATTGTATTGTATATAAATATAAATAAATCTATTGTAAAATGGACTTCTGTGTGAGATAGCAAGGCAAGGGAAATCCAGCGGTCTCGTGAATGGAGTTTGAATTTATTCGATGCCTTGAAAGTGAAGGCCATAGAAGATGGAATATCACCTAAATGGACTATTATTCCATATCACGCTAAAATCGCGTGCTCGAGGCAGTGATGTGCTCGCGTAGGCTTCGTGTATATACACACACACACACACACGCACACACACAAGTACGAAGGAGGTTCAATCATTTGTTGTTTTGTCTAACAGACAAAGTTAAAGACATTTATTTATTTTTAGACATACCTTTTTAATTGATCTTAAAACACATTAATTGAATAAATGTTATTACATTACAGTAATATCATCCTTCTTGTTTGATAACTATTTCAATATTTTATAGTATTTTAATTTGTACCAAAGCTAATTATCAACATATACGTATTTCGATAATTATCTCGCCAATTATCATTATCGCTCACTATCGCATTGAAGCCTGTTTTATATTATTATTAAATTTGTTTCATTCTTCATACATTTTCATCACTGTTCATAATATTGAATGCTGCGGTGAATTCTTTATACTATAAGTCATTAATTTGTTATTGACTATAATAAAATGTTGACAATGCGACAATGACAAAACTTGTTATTAATACGACAGTTCAAAGAAAGACTGCGGTTTTGTTATGATGCCATTATGTTTTGTACACAAGATTTGCCTGAGTATAGGCAAAGCCAGGAATAATAATGACATTGTTATTCTGGTATTGTCCCCGCTTCTTTGTATGGTTTTGTCTATTGTTTAATCTTACTTAGCGTAACTTAATGTGCGTTATTATTGCCAATGTTCTCGTAAAGACGTCACAAAGCTATCTTATTTGCGATATTAAAATGTAACAAGAGCTCGTGGTAGCACGGTCATATGTTTTGGACAATGATATCATAAGCAGCCCATTATATTCCCACCGCTAGGACTCGAGAGCCTTCCTCTCACAGATGGTGGATAGGCTATACGGCTATATATAATCCAAGCAGATGTTTTTAGGCCACCCGAGGGCTTTCGACATAGCCTAACGACTGTTGTCCTAAGAAAACCGGGACCGACCGGCCCTCCGAAGCACAGAATCGCTCAGGGGGCCTACTCCCACCTTTTACGAAACTATCATAAATCAGGAGCGTTTTGTAATTGTAAAAGCTTAGAATAATAAAACTTACTATCGTACTCCCACCGACACAAAACGGTGAACTAAATTTAATGGTAAGGTTGCAATATGACTACGTTAGGAGATGGGAGTACGGATCTTTAAAATATTGACATTGGAACAATGAAACTTAGTACTTATCAAAAGTCACGTCAAAGTAGCGATCTGAGTGAAATATTTGATACTACTTCATCAAAACGTCTATCGTAATCCATTAATATTTTAAGCTTGCTACATTGACGTGGTGGTACCAAATTTGATGGTATGGTTGAAACGAGACGGGAGTAAGGCCCCAGGTTAAGATCGCAAAGTCAAGCTCCGCTGCGAGCGCTTTTCGATAATGATATATACATATTTATATTGAATTTTGTATATTGTCGTACTATATTATAACACTTTAATATATGTAGGAATATGGAAACAGAATTTATACGCATTGAGAGATAATATTTAAATAGTATTCAAGAAATGGAAACACCGAATGTGTTAGAATATTATTACAATATATTGATATTTTTAAGAAGAAAATTTATGGTACTGTAATTTAGTGCAGTTCGAGCATTAAAATTTAAGAACTATGTTAAGCCTTTTACATTTGAATTTTATGTGCTGTAAACTACTATCAGATTAATTTTATAAGAATCACAAATAAGTTAAAATAATAAATTTTACTTACCAAATCAATAAGTTAAATTAATAAACGTAATATTATAAAGTCAGGTTTTTTTCGTACTTATTTTATCTAGCTGTGCCCCGCGGTTCCACCCGTGTGTTGTTGGAATGAGGATGACGAAAAGTATTATATGGGCTTGCCCGGGATATAATCTATAACCTTGCCGAATTTAATTACGATCCGTTCAGCCGTTTAGGCGTGATGAGGTTACAAACAGAGAGACAGTTTTTTTTTATTTGCTAAAATCAAAGTAGCCTAAGTTACTCCTTATAAAATCACCTCGGTCTCTCGGTGTCTCGGTCGGTCTGTCGGTGAAAGTACCGTTAAAATCGGTCCAGCAGTTTCAGCGATTAGCCGGAACAGACAGACATACACTACACATATAAAAATTAAAAGGTTGTTTTTGTTACTAAGTACTCACCGTATATACTGATCATATGCATTTAATGAAAGGCAGTTAATTTGGAATCACAAACAAACACTTAAATTTTATTTATCTGTATAGAGTACCTACAAATTATGTCAACAAGAAGGGTAAGGTAGGGTAAAAAAGAAGACGGTCCGGAAACATAATCTCATTTTGCACACATGCTCCTAACTTGCTGACTACATTTTTTAATTTCCGGTGAATAAGCGGAGGTAGCTAGGGCCTGGTGCCGAACACAGTCACCCGTGTTTGCCATTCAGGCACCTTAATTAAATTTCGCTATTTTGTTCGTACCGACACAAACGTATTCATGCTCGCAATCGTAAATGATACTTACACATACACCCGGTACGCACCACACGCACGCCTTCATGCACGAGGCACACTCATACACACCTCACATCCTTACAAACACATATACAGACACACCTTTACACACAAATACAGACCTTTACACACACACACACATAAACTCTCGCGTGATACTTAATTGTGAAGTCACTTCCTCAATATTGTTGCACAATAAGACGCTGTATGTATCTTAATATTAGTAGATTGTTGGGAGAACTAGTCCTCACGACATAGGGAATCCTAGTATGAGGGCTAGTGGCCACTCTATTGTCCACACTGTAAAGCTGGTAATCGATGATTTGGTTATCTATTTATTTGTATCAAGTTATTTTACGACTATTGTGTACCATGTTAGCACAATAAAGAATATTATTATTCCCTTTATTTAACTTTTAGCACGGATTTCATCCGGTCCTTTACAAAGGCATAAGTGAGGCTGTAGCCAATACTTAGAGGCCTGTTTGGTATTAAATAATACAAAGTAGTATGAAAAACAGAATTTGGGATGACGGTGCAATGGATTATCTATTACAAAAAATGGGTTAAATAACAAGGCTACTCATATGAACATATACATGA
Organism: Selenia dentaria; assembly: GCA_917880725.1. Lineage (NCBI taxonomy): Eukaryota > Metazoa > Arthropoda > Insecta > Lepidoptera > Geometridae > Selenia > Selenia dentaria. The sequence continues at coordinate 14,570,533 of OU862889.1, read as the reverse complement.
ATAGATGGCTATGGATGAGACTACAGCACCTGTCAATTTCAGTCTCATTTCAAAATATTTAGGCAGGTGGTGACTTGCCACCCACTAAATGGGCACCCATAAGGGCCATCATCAATGGTGACAAAAGGGGCAACGTTGGTGTGGATGGCTTAAGGGTGTTATCAAAAGTCGTATTTACTTCAAGAAATAAGTGTCTAATCAAAATAAAATGTTAGTGTAAGTTATATATTAGAAATCTTGTCTGTTCCGTGTCCGTCCTCAGCCAAAAGAAAAGATTACATTTTATATGGTAGTTTAAAAAAGATCGTTAAGGTTCTTATCATGCTAAATGAGGAAATCTATTTATCTTTGAAAACTATCGTGAGGGTATCAAACATTGTAATAATATACAGATGCCGGATGCACTCATTTGGTATAATGCCTGTTCTTCTTCAGGGATTGCCTCACGCTTGGGGATCGCGTCGCGCACGTCGTTGAAAACGTTGTCAGACCATTATACCAAGTGCAGCCGGTATATTTAAGTATATTATTATAATCTATTTAGCTGTTGGCAAGATATTCAGCTGAACATAATAATTTGGAGCCTTAATAAGATCTGTGGTATGGTCTTGAATTTAGAGAACATCACGAACGAATATTTAGTTTATTTGTCCAGTCACATTTTTTTTGTTTAGTATATCTACAATCAGTGTGTACTATAAGCAGATGTGTTGAGGGCAGCTTATTTTTTATAAGGTACACTCCAATGTGTATTGCTCCTCTTGCGATCTAGATACTACTCTTTTAAATAAAAGGTAGAACTGCTTTGCGCTTTAGCCTTGGTTCGCAACTTTGTGAAGTTAAATTAACCGCTAGTGTGTTTGGATGCTTCATTAATCTATTATTGTAGATGTTGCTGGCATTCTTAATGGTTTTCATCTCAAGATTTGCGTGGATTTCCATGTTCGTTATGTACCATGGTACATTGCTTATTGTACACAGGGTTACATTTTGCATTCTTTGAAGCACTGATGTGTTCGAGTCACTAGCAGTGCCCCCAGCTGAATTCCGTACATCCAAACAGGTTTTAAGATGCATTTGTAAATGAGCAGTTTGTTGTCGATGGATAGCTTGTTATTTCGGCCAAGAAACCAGTACGTGCCTTTATAACGTAAGTTGAGTTCTTCTCGTTTAGATTTAATGTGGTCTTCCAGGTTAACCGTCGATCAAGGTGGAGGCCCTAATATCTGACTTTGTCTTGATGAGGTAGAGTCACGTTTTCCAGTTGGACAGGTGGACAGTTTTCATTTCTTAGTGTAAATGTGACATGCACAGATTTTGTTGTACTGGCTTTGATTCTCCATTTCCGGAGCCATTTGGTTATTAGGTCAAGGCTCATTTGCAGGGTTTCAGAAGCTTCGTTTCGATTTACAGAACTAGCAAGAATAGCTGTGTCATCGGTTAATGTGGCTGTGGGGATATTAACAGCTTGAGGTAAGTCTGCTGTGTAAATGGTATTTAGTAGAGGTCTCAAGACGGATCCTTGTGGGACTCCTGCGACGATTTCAAAGAATTCTGAATTAGCATTTGACTCTTTCACTGCTTGTACAACTTTTGGAACAGCCTATTTTTTAAGTAGGAGTAGATTAGGAGGTAGTAATTAATGCGGTAGGGCAAACTTTATCTTACATAGCAGGCCTTTGTGCTAAGTTCAGTCACATTTTAGAGACATTTTCTTACACAATACTATTATCAGATTAAAAAATGATATGGCACAGCGTCTCACCAAACTGTCAACACTGAAGCTATTTAAATATAACTAGCTGCTTCCCGTGGTTTTACTCGCTTGATGATGGATACTGATGATGAGAAGTATGTGAAGATGTTAATTCATCAGAACATTAAGAACGAATATTTAATATATTAATAAACATCTACAAAATGTCTACACAGTTATTTATCTGCTTGCCAAATTTAATTACGATTTGCCCGTTTAGTCGTGAAAAGGTAACGCACAGTTTCTTTCGCCTTTATAGCATTTTATAGTGTTAGTAAGTATGGACACAAAATAAACAAGTATCCATACTTACTATACTCGATATCTATCTAAATACATATATTTTATCTCTTACCTATTTCTTTTGGACATGCTATAACTTGAGAACGGATGGAATTACCCCGCTAATTCTTTTTTGTTGTGTTAATTATTGTCAGGAGAAGGTTATTATGAAAGAAAAACCAAGAAAAGAGGGGAGGTTATGGCAAGGCCGAAGGCCGAGCCTACAACGCGAACATAGTCGCGGGCAGTCGCTTGTCTACATACATCAAAATGAACCCCTATTTCTCCTGGTCACGCTATAACTTGAGAACGAATGGAACAATCTCGGATTCATATCATTTATGAGAAAGAAAAACCAAGAAAAGATGGAAGGTTATGGCGAGGCTGAAGGCCGAGCCTACTACACGAATGAAGTCGCGAGCAGTCGCAGGTAATGTTTTATTTATTTATTTCAGAACCAAGAAACAGTACACAGCAGGAGTACAGGATTAACGCAGTATAGATAAAACAGTTAATAGCTGGTGTACCAGCATCATTAACCACAGATTGAGCAGCATATAATGTTACCGTTATGACCTGTTTATTTTGTAGTATGAAGGATGGATGATATGGATTTGAATATCCAACGACATTACTATGATTCTTATCATTTGGAGATTGCGACAGCATGACTTTTTTACGTTTTTCTGTTTAGTACTAAACATTACAATAATGACGTCATGGAATTGGGCCTCAAATACACTACATGTGTATTAATCATGCGCCAACGACAATAGTGTCACTAATTATCGCTACATCTGATCAAACAAAATATAGGTAAGTAAGCTGATTTTATACCTATTTCGCAAGGTATGTATTTAGTGTTTAGTTGTTTACCCGATTTTTACCAATCCTACTAATATTAAAAACTTGTTAAACTTGTTTGTATCTGTAGATGTATGAATGTATGGTTGTATAGATAATATATTTTTTGTTATTCGTGACCAAAAATACATACTTACGTCTAGGAGTTATAAATATTTTGTACAAAATTACAAAATTAACAAAAATACATTAACAGATGTTTGTTAAGTACTCTTTCGCACTCAAAACGGCGGGGCCAATTTTGACGAAATTTGGTACGGAGGTAGATGACGCGCTAGATGAACACATAAGATACTTTTAATCATCGTCATCATTCATCACCATGCGGGTGAAACCGCGGGTCACAACTCGTAACTATACTATAATCTGAGCAACATGCGCTATACAAAATGTATTTGTTTGTTAACGCTATCTATGAATGAGGAGCTTTCTACAACTAAAAAGAAACTTCATTGTGGATGCACCTTGCACCCCCTTGAGAGCTTAAATTCCCATATCCCACACATGTGACATACGAATCCGTGGTTAGAACTAACAACCAATTTACAAAGACCTTTTCAACCCCCGTAATTGCTCTACAAATGTTTGCAATATTGGGAATAACAAGCTTCTTTCTATTTTTGTCAATGCTCATGTGAATTTACCGCCTACGTATTTCACACGCACCCCTAATTCAATTGTGAAATAAACTCACTGGTCTTAGTAAATACATTTCGTAAATATTAACACGCATGAGATAAATCGTGTTTAGCTGTGCCTTTCAGAACTCAAGTATTGAGCAAACCGAATTCCAGTTTCAATTAAAAACAATATAATTTCCTTAGTTGCGTATGTATTGTTAATTGTAAATGTGAAATTTGTTTCAGACATGCTTTATGCTTTTTATTACTGATTTTAATACCGTTTTCTAACGTAACGTACCAAAATATTTTGTTTTTAATAACCTACGTTATTTACCTACAGCATAAAACCAATTACGTAATTCATAAGGAATCGGGGTCGCGCGTGTGCTAATTTACGGTTTTAATGCAAGTAAACTATATCTATAGCTATAGTACTATAGTAGTACTGTGAACTGTAGACGATGCGAGCACAGTCTTATCAGCGTTCTGAGCGGTCATTTTTCGCAGTCTGAGCTATCGGCAGACGGTACCAAACGTTCATGCCGAATATTACCAATATTGACTAGTTTTTACTTTTTTAGTAGACTTCACAACCTATCTCGGCAACCACTTGACCAATTATGCTAATATTCGAAATTCATCTTTATAGTCAGGTACCTAATGTTTGTAAGAAATTGTATCAGAATCGGTCGGTAAATAGCGCGGCAGCAAACTTCCCCCCTTTTTAGGTTAACCCCAAATTCAAACATCGCCGATGACCAAAAAAAAACAAAATTTCACTTTATATTGTTTAATGTGTGTGACATGTTTTATCAGTATCGGTCCGTAAATAGCGCGGCAGTAAACTTCCCCCCTTTTTAGAAAAAGTAACCCTATTCAAAAAACCCGGACGACAAAAAAAAATTAAAGGGTCTACTCTTTATATGCATACCAAGTTTCGTAAAGATTGGTCGAAAAATGCAACCTGTACAGGAAGACCAGCATACAACCTAACAAACATATGGACAGATAAAAGTAAATCTGGCAGTGAGCAGGGCACATAGCATGCAGAACAGATGGCCGATGGGGCCGGAAGGTTCTGGAATGGAGACCACAGACCGGCAAGCGCAGCGTAGGTCGTCCATCGACACGGTGGACAGACGACCTGATAAAGGTCGCAGGACGACGTTGGATGCAGGCCGCTTCCAACCGGTCCTTTTGGAAAATAATGGGGGAGGCATATGTTCAGCAGTGGACGTCCTACGGCTGACATGATGATGATGATGGTGATTGTTTTATGACTCGAAGGTGGTTCGATTGTAATTAGTGACGGTATATTTGGTTTGAGCTCGGTCTGTGACTGTACAGTAGCTGTATTTTTTTAAATGATTAGTTTTGTTGTTAATTATAGTAGCGTTTAGTTTGCCCGATTAACTGGGGTGCGGGTGGATTCGCTACGGGATATTGGCTTCATTTGATTTGTGATTGGTTCACAGACTTTTTGATTTGACTACCACGTGGTTCGTCGATATTCCCACAAGTACTTGGAGTAGGTAAAGTGCCATTATGTCAGTGGATTGATCTGCCGTACACATAACAATGTGAATTTTAGTTTACCGAAACGCCACGAAAGTTCTCTTTTTGCACACAGACTACGTAAAAATATGTTATTTGCTTTTTTGTATTCTATTTAGTTTCACACTTATCTGTTACAAAATGGCTTTGCACACATAAAAGAAAACCCTCGTCGATCTATTATCTCTAAAAAACGTGCACTGTTATTTCCCTTAGTATGTAAACTATACATTAGGAAGACCAAGGGTTTTTTCTTGCGTAAATAATTGGGCATGACTAAACCTTGTGGTTCAATGTGTCACTTGAAGGAATGCCGCAACATTGCTTTATACATTTTTACCAGTTAAGTGGAGCGTTTGTTTGTTATTATGTGGTAAGATTATGTACCTATTTCTTTAACTCTTAATTATTTGCGCGGGGTCAGATTGACCACAGGACGCATTTAAACTTGAATATTTCTGTAGTTTTTTAATCTACCCTATTTGTTTTCTAGGCAGCTTCCTCCATTGTAGTGAGCTTCAAAACTAGTAACGGACACGTCCCTTTATAGAACGGTTGTAGCAGGAGAGCGTGTTTGGGATCAGATCCACGCGTGTATTAACGTAGTAGAATTTTCTAGTGTGTTGTCCAAGTTTGTTAACGTCGAATATGTAGCAGGTGCTATATTAGTCCTAAATCTTAGAAAAAAAAATAAAGACTGTGTGCAACAAACAATAATTGCAATAATTATGTATGCAATGAACATTAAACCAAGAAAATCAAAATTGTTGCGATGAAAATAGTTTCTAAATGAAAATGTGTTGTCTACATGATGTTGATTATATAAAAGAAAGGGATATAGCAAGGTTATAGTAATTAGTATAAAATATTACTTTATCTGATATAAAGTCAGATTTTCATGTAGTTTTTACTTAGAAATACGGGGTTACTCACGTAATATTTATCGGATAGGTCCGACTATAGTTTCGACCACACTCGGTGGCCTTTTTACGGAGTTTCGGGACGCTCGCGTCTTGCCTAACACTAGTGCTAAGCGAGACGCATATCGCGTATATCGACACGGGTATTTCTAAGTAAAAATGAAAGAACTACCTAAAACTAACGTAAAAAACTAACGTGGGTTACGTTAGTTTTTATAGTAAAATTTTATGTATTCACAATTTTACTGACGATTGAAAATTCGGTTCAGGTAGACCCCACGCGCGTAGTAGTGTAAATTTTTCAACGCGAATAACTAAGGGTTAAAGAAGTGATTTCATTCACTGCGTAGTACATTAACGCATAGGTAATATTAGTAATTAAAGCGATACACTTAAATATATACCTAAATGGTGCACCTAATGATACTAGTGACACTTGCCGATGATCATGATGATGAGTTTCAACCACTCTGAAACTAGATCTTGAAGTTTTAGTGTTGTAATGCAACGAAGTGCCAAGACGGGTAAGTCCCGATGTTAGCCACTACTCTTGCCCATGATAGTTGCAGCGCCACCCAGATCTTAGAACTGTAGTTTTGCGTGGCACAGCACTGCGATCAACACCCCGAGGCATAAGTTTTTGATCCTCTTTCGCCCAGTAATTTCAATAGCTGCCCTTCACACTCTGCCACAGTAATGCTTGCGCACTATTGCTTTGCGGCAGAATACCTGGCACTGCGGTGGTGCCAGCCAAGACGACTTTTTGACCTACGATCTAGTAGTATATAGTTTCCTCGCCTCTTACAATTCGCATCCTGACGGTAGAGGAACTGTGAACGGACAGAGTAGAAGTACTCTGTCCCGTCACAGCGTAAATTTACACATAGCGGTTACATAAAACGGTTGATAAATGTAGATAGGTACTCACGTTTTGTTCCTTTCGTATCGTCCTTCGTCAATCTGTAACGAAAAATCAAACGCATCATAAATAAATTGAATTTCAGCTAAGTATAGAATTCACTGAGTGATTGGTTACCCTACATATCGAGTGGTGCGTAAATAATTACAGATCACGGCTCAGTGGAAGATGTTGTTTTACGGTATGCTGGTTCAAGATACATGCGACTTTTTTGTAGTAATAATAATTATGTAAAGTGGAGTTTACTTTCACAGGCAGTTTCTGCTTGGTTGTATATGGTAGGAAAGTAATAAGTTCTTTCATAAATTTATGTTAAATATTGCCTACGAGATAAGTTTTAAATCTACGAGCAAATATACCCTTATATGCTTGTAACTGTTAATGAATTTACATACTGATATCATTCGAGATATAAGGATGATTATTGTATGTCAGTGCAATAAAATGGTAAGCTGGCTGAAAGGAATAAAAATACATAAAATTTACTGTGCAGTAGTTATTGGACGTCGCTTCAACTATGTTCCATGAAATAACTTAAATAATCGAGATTTATTTAAGCAAACATGATTATCAAGTAACGATATCTACTAGGCGGAGAGCTTCTTGTGCAAGAAACCGTCTTAGTTGGTCCACCGCGCCCGTTTATCTTCCTCGGAGTAATAGTCTACTGCTGAGATAAGATTTCACTGTTGCCAGGGAATGAGAATCAAAGCTTAGTTGGGCGAATGAGAATCAAACCTTCTGGTGGCAATGTTAATGCAGTAGCACGTATAACTTTAAGCTCTGGTTGGAACTGCAACTATCAAGTGCACGACTGGACTGTCTCGTTGCTTGGTAGTAAACAAACATCACAACTTATATTCCGGAAATGACCAGCAGAAGTGTAAAAACGCTCATGTTTCTTCGGTCATTTTCTTGGTCTTATCATATCACAGGAGATAAGAAAATGTATCTCAAGTAATATAGGATGCAAGCTTATTACAGCCTATTCATTAGTTGGCTTTTACCACATGCATGTGCAGATATCAAATATATAAATAAATAAATATATCAAGAAATCAGCATATCAAACGATGCAGTAAATATTATATTAATTCGAAAGAAGATATTTCATTCCACAGAATAAACTCATCTAAACTCTTCTTAGATTGGAATTGAAAAATAAGATTTCAACCTTGTTCTTCAACTAAAGTTAAATTTAAACCCTTAGGCTGAAGGAGATTTCACTTCGAATTGTTCTTAGATATTTGAGAAGCTATTTCTAACAAGTGAAAACAGATTGGTTGTTAATTGTTTAGCGTTAAATTGTATTCGTAGAGTTTGAAAATAGTGATAATTATAGATCATTTTGTGACGTCGATAATGACGACAACTGCGATACTGCTGGGTAGTTAGCAAATGGAATGAATAACACTTAACCTATTTTTCTTTAGACACATTTTATTCAGCTTATACAGCTCCGTCAAATAAATACCCTAAAGCATCAGGGTTTAGTATTCATATTACATTTATGTAAATGGTTGTTCATAATGCCACAAAATACATATTTCAATATAACATCCCATCTCATATTGATGTTATATCCTGGTGTTACGTTTGGATTATCTCACGTCAGATCATTACGTTCACTTCAGGCGAGAGTGCTTCGGTAGATAACACGTCACATCTAAATGTGGAAGCGGATTGTACAGATCTATTACAGATAGCTACTGAATAAAGCATTTCGTCTATACGTGATATCTGAGATGTAGCGCAAATTAAAATATGTTTTATTTCAAGTTTTACCTACATTATATATTTTCTATCGTCATTGAAACGCTTCTTCATTGAGCATCTCCAGTTTTTGCCGAGTCAAAATTCGTTATGGTCAAAAAAAAAAATCTAGTGTTTGTTCAAAACCATCGTACCTTATAAATTAGCATGATATAAGTATGCAGTTTCTGTAACTCCTCATATACTCTAGAAAGTAATAACAGATTCAGACTAGTTACTCCATGTTATTGTTTCGAAATTACCCAAAGCCTTTTACTTTTCTACCGACTTCCAAAAAGGAGGATGTACTCAATTCGACTGTATTTTTTTATATTTGTTACCTCATAACTTTCGATGGGGTAAACCGATTCTCAAATTTATTTTTGTTTGAAAGCTGGTGTTTCCCTTGTGGTCCCATTAAAATTTCATCAAATTCGGCCCAGTATTTATTGAGTTATACTCCAACAGCTGAATAGAATGGAAGTCAGTATCAAATTTTTCAAATTGTACTTTTCTATAAACCAAGTCTCTGTTCTAAGAAATGACTGTATTCTGATTTGAACATCTGTAGTTTCTTTTGAACGAAATTAATTAAGCATGGTTTCTGTCGTCAATTAAAACGACTTCTGGTCCTATAATTAAGAATTCTATTCTGAGTAGAAGGGTTCGGTGGATTAGTGGGTTAAACCATGGCCCGGTAAATTCAGAGTGTGCAAGTTTAAATCCTGTCAGGAAGTGACTCGGAATATCACAAACCCGGTCAGAACGCTCATCTGTACTGTGTAAGTGAAATCATCAAAATAATATAAGGTTTGGTGTTCTATGGGCAACCTTTAGTAATATAAAATACTCCAAAGTCAGGTCAGCAACGGACTCTCAATAAACAGTAGATATACTTGTTACAATTTGCGATACTAAATTTAACATTATACAATTATGTAAACAAGTTCATATTCCTAACTAAACCTTATACAAAATTAAATGAAATAAAACAAGAACAATACTAAAATCACGAATATAATTAAACTGACGACATCACATATTATTTCAGATCTTCATAGATCTGTGTTAAAGCAGGAGGCATCAGGCCCTAACGAGATCAATCAGGAGCTAGACGTTGAGATATGTCGACACGAACGCAGACATTTTATTTTCAGCCTGTGATATTTTTGGAGCAGATTTCAATCAGCTGTAGGTATATTGGCGAATCGAAGTTGAATCCAGACTTCTTAGGGCTATTGCCGTTTGCCGACCCACGCTATTTGGAAAATGATTACATGTAAGAAATAAAATCTATTTGGAAATCTCCGAATTAAACGATATGTCAAAACACATATTTTACTTATACAAATAATGTCAGTCTGGCTGTCAAAATATCTGGATGTGACTTTGAATATTTATTTAGTCAAAAGGATGAGGTACACAAAATCTAAACTCGACCTAACTTTGTAAGTGTCAAGTTTTAAATGTTATTTATTAGTATAAGTATGTACAGGTACTTATGCTCTTCGCATCTTTGTTGCTGATTGTGCCTGTGATTGTAGATTGCATCCATTTTTAGTAGGTTGTACATGTCGCAATGCACACCCAGAGCAAAGACTTAACGAATTCAATTTATTCTTTATTACGATAGGGGTCCATTTATTCCCTTAAATACAGTCTACCATCAGCAGTGTGCCCAAGACAGAAAAGCATTAAAGTAATATTTACAGCAAGCAAATTAATTGTTTTCTGGACTATATCTTAAAGGAGTAAGGTTGAAATTTGGATGCAGAGCATAGTATTACAGGATGTACTACGAGTATGTTGCGTAACCATGGTGTATGAAACAATGGAGCATGAGGACAGCCGTATTGTGCGGCGGTAAATCAATACCTGCACTTCATATGGTTTTGTTGTTTTATTGCTTTTGATTTAGATTCGGAGAGTTGAAACGGACTAATTTAAGTCTTTAAAGATGTCAAAATAAACGAATAATGCAAAGTGGTGATTATTTGATAAATTATTTAAATTAAACGTTTACACACTCATACCCCCGCACTAGCGTTTCTTGTATCGCGAAAGCTAAGGACACGAGAAATTCAAACAAATCACACACACACACACACACATACACACACATCTCAAACATCCAAGACCCCATTATAATAATTTCTGCTTATCACACACACATTCTTGTTCTAGCCAGGGACCGCACCAAGAACTCCTCGCTTCAAAGGCACTACCAACTAGACTAACGGATTCATCAAATGGGCCGTTATCTTTCAAATATTTATTTCACTGTATTTTGTCATTAGATCTGCAACGGCATGTAAATTAATTTAAATGGATCTTTTTATAGGCAATTCCAACGTTGATATTTTGACCGACGCGCACAATAAATGATGTTTCATCAACAGTAACGGTATGAACACAGAAAAAGTAATGAACCAAACACACAAGTTCTCCCATAACTCACAAACATTTCGGAACAATCGATTCAATTATAAGCAGAGCGTGTGTGACCTCAAAACAAAACGTATAATTTCCTGTCACCAGTAAATCACCACTGATTGCATCCGTCAGCAGTTTAACAATGAGCTCATGGGGGAGTCAATGGAGCGGTGACGATGCATTTACATAGACACTGGTTATTTTGTTATAAATTACTGTTTTGGATCTATAGCACAGACTATTTAATACTTCCAATAGTAGAATTTGGGAGGCACGTGGTAAAGTAGTGTAAAAGGAAACGAGTGCAGCAAAATGAAAACGTGCTGTGAATGGCATGTGTTTGAAACAATAGGAAACAACTCGACAAAGTGAACACAGGCGTTTGACACGATGCAAATTATGCAAAGGAAGTGGGAAGTTCCGATTTAGTAAGGAATAGACAAAGTACCTACTATAAGTCCAAACAAAAAAGACTGTATAAGTTATGTGAAATAAAACATAAATGATGTTACATTAGTATGTCGGTTTGGATGAATGTTTGATACACTTTCACGGCACAGGACTGATTTGGTTGAAATTTTTATCGTAGGTGACAAGGGATAACATACAGGTTACTTTTATCCCGGAAAACTGTTTAGCACTGCAAGCATGGATTATCGATAGAATAAGATAGGAACAAATTTGACAGTGATTATGAGTAAAAGACAAGCGGTCTAGTTATCGCGGTTTAGATCCCCTGCGGGAGACAGCGGTACGATAGCTGATAAAAGTAATTTTATCGACGTGAAAAATTTATCGCAAGATCCACTCTCTCGCTTGCACTGTAGGGTGGGATTGTAGTTTTAAAGACGCTTGGGCCCAAGGGACATATCTAACATCATACCGATGATACCAACACAAGGAAATTTTATAAAATTGGATATACACCCATGTAGGGTAAAGTAAGTTATGCTGCGAATCTATGGTGAGAATGCAATATGTATCTACTCTATGGCCTTTATTAATAAACTATATTAGGCGTAACATGCTTTGTCTTGCTTTCACGTGTGACATTTACTGCAAGCGAAAAATTGACAGATAGACGACTTATTATTATTCGTAGCAGATAGATGTTTTTACTACTCCGGGTGTAAGCCAAGTTTATTAATAAGGCCGTATAAGTATAGTTATCAGAAGATAATCGCTTAAGACAAACTAAACAAATACAAACACGAAAGCAAATCCTAATGGTATAATTGTTGTACGTGAGACCCATTTAGAAAGTAATAAAATGAACGATAAGTGAATTTCTGTTAGAAAATAGATCTTTATAGAAGATGATGTTACTCTGATTTATACATTATAAGTGGTTCATTACAAAATACTATCGCGTGATAGATTTATTGAATCAATTCAAAAGAAAATTAGGTACTAGAGAAAGATAGAACCATAAAACAGTAAGTCCTGGGCAGGCTCAGATTTTTTTTGTGGATAGAACCATATAGTAAAAAGAGAATTGCACTATGACAGAACCTTATATGTAGCAATGATTCCGTACCAGACTAAAAAGTCACGTGTTGCCCACAACATGGCTGTTATCTTTGGAGTGTTCATGCGTGCTGTTGGGAAAATAACTCTGCTTACAAAACACCTGCTTACTGATAAGCTGATAAGCGAACATGCAGCCAGTGGTCATATCAACAAAAACATATTCTAGGAAGAATAAAGCATTGTATTGAAATTCCCGTAGTGTTTGTCTACAAATATGACAGCATCAAGTTGAGTTTGGTGTTCAGAATCATTATAAAGAAGAGAGAGCTTAATTTAATAAGCAATGTAAGCTTAAATAGTTTTTACTGCCGCAAGTTTTTTTCATGGGTCATTTTGCCAACCAAACAAATGAATTATTAAACGTTATCATTCAATCTCAGCATGGCAAAGCATGGCAAAACAGTGAACGAATATAGCGGGTAGAGCACGAGCGCACGCGCCGCCGTCACTTCCGTTGCTCATTGTACGCGGCCGGAAGTACCCGATACCATCAACTGCTCCACGTATTTCATGCACATACGCAGTATAAACAGCAGTAAGGATATTTAGCACCAGTCAGCTTTGGCTATACAAGAGGTGAGTCCATTTAATGGTACAGCTACCAGACTTCTGATAAGACTAGACTACTAAATCAAGGTTTGGCTTTTATTATATCTATTGGATATTATGACGCAATTATGAGCAATACGTGGTGTTATGCTTCTAAAAGTCAATAAGTCTTTACATTGGAGGCTCATAGATGCTGAGCAATACCAGTGTTTCTTTTGGATTATGGTATAAAAGCAAAGGTGTAGTGAAATCAATTTTTGATTTAGAAGTCTGGTCTCGTCAGAAGACGCGAGTTCAAGTCCCATGCGAGAATGTAACTTTTCTCCTTAAATCAAAGTCTTGTATTTTCTACCGACTTCCAAAAAGGAGGAGGTACTCAATTCGACTGTTTTTTTTATGTTTGTTACCTCATAACTTTCGATAGGATGAACCGATTCTCAAAATTCTTTTTTGTTTGAAAGCTGGTGCTTCCCGTGTCCCATTTAAATTTAATCAAATTCGGTCCAGTAGTCTTTGAGTTACGCTCCAATAACTGAATGGAATGGAAGTCGGTATTAAAATTTCAAATTGTTCTTGTGTTAGTTCATTTGATTTATTATTTAAGCTAGTATTAATAATATACCTACTATTTTTACATTCGAAAATTAATGTCAGTTTACTGTTAGTACTGCTCCTATATGTCGTACTTGCACATCACTTATGGTGCTGGCTTACGGTACAGTTCACTAAAATAATGGGCGAAACAGCCATTCATTAATGGTACTTAGCATGAAAGTTTTATAGCTTTGTTCCGTATACCATATACGTTATGTAACTTTAATGGCCTTAAATACTGCAATGAGATAATGATGTAAACATTTATAATTTTCTAAAGCTACATCGTAGATTAAATGTAACATAGATCTAGAATGACAAATCTAAAGACAAGCAGGTCATGCTATGTAACAGCTGTGAGCGCAGCTTATCTCCGTGTCGCTTGTCACTATACGTCTGTATCTATAATAAATGTCCTTTATTTTTACATTGATCGATAAATATCCGTCGTACGAGCCAAAAAAATGGATATACGTTCACATTACAGCGGATCAACATTTATCAAGCACAATAATTCTATTCGTACATGGAGTACATCTGTTCCCTGAACTCTGAGACAGCCAACTGGATGCCCTGGAATCAATTGAAATGCGATCTAAGAAGGTCATTGACAGCGAAACACTAATTGAAGCTATATATAATCTTCAGCGCTTTAAATACCGCGCAGAGTTGTTAGCTGGTCGGCTTTCTATCGCACATATGTTATGGTATTCGATTTGCATAATTTAATTCCACAATCCCTATTTTATCACCTGCATTGGTCGACCAGACATAATAAGGCAATACACTATTGATATAAGCATATAACAATAGTGTATTGCCTTATTATGCCTGGTCCTAAAGGTGGCATCTCTACCAAGAGACCTTCAGGCAAAACTGATTTACGTCCACTATCATAATGCACACTACCAAGGATTGGAATTCATTGTTTGAGGATAAGTTTCTAGATAAATAAAATCTTAGAGTTTTCAGGTCTCGAGTCAACAGATATTCTATAAACACTATGTTATTTACATTGTCCTCGTCATTTAAGTATAATATCGCCCCCAGCAGCATTTCAATGTATGTTACCCACTCTTAAATTATCTATAATGAAATTTTATTTAATTGACATGTAATATTTTTATTACAATTTTATGAAAGTATAGTGTGGAGTAAATAAATTCACATAAATATTAAATCATCCCGAGTCTGACTTTCTCCATATCACATTCGTTCAGTCTTCAGATTCTGGCGTGTGAGAAACAAACATCCATCCAAACTTTCGCATTTATAATATTTAATTATTTTATTTTCTGTAAGGAAGAGTCTACAAAAGTATATTTAGACCACTAAATTTTATTGTAATATTTTTATAAATATTATCATGATATTTATAAAAAAATACAATATTGAAGTTTCCATACTTATCTGCTTAGTTTATAATAGTATAATTACTTCGGAAAAAACATGAAATTATTAAGAATATTTTTAAAACTTTCATTCGAAGTGAAAACTTCAATTTACAGAACCGCTTTATTTATGCCATTCGTCGTACAACATCATTGTTCTGCAATGTAGTTCAATGCAATAGCATCTGTTTCATTTCAACAACTGTATTGTATGACGGTTTCTACTTTTGGCCTTATTATTAAGTTTATGGTTTATTATTAAGTTTTAGGTTTTAGGGTAACACGATTAGTTCACCGCCGGAACAAATTCTCCACCTCTACAGAAAAAAATTAATACATTACATTGTTATAAAAACAAATGACACGACTGCGATTAAAACAATACGCTTGGCGAATGAGATCAGCGCTAAAGAGTACCGAGTGAAAATTCAAAGCGAAAACTTTGGGTGCCACTGTAACTGCTATGGCGCGGAATTTTTAACCTAAGCGACTTTCCACTGATCTTTAGTGTTTGGTTGTACTAAATAGGCGTACTTCATACTTGGTAGTTTTATTTATTGCTTCAAATAAAATGACACTTAACCTGAATATACTTTGATATTATCACTTTCATTTTGATCACCCCATTCAATAGAGTTTAGTAAAAAAATTGTTTCGCTTAAGGTGTTATGGTAGCTAACTAGGTAATACTAGATTTTTGAACAGGGCATGAAACAGGTATTTAAAATACCTGCAGTTAAAGTATGGATCTTCAATCGATAAATTTACCGAATCGATAAGTTGTTTAAATAAATCGAATCATTTCAATAGTCGGTCAAATGTCATCATTGTTGCCTTTTTATAATCGAAATAATTTTACAATCGACAGACATTTTATAATCGACAGAATATAAATAACGCATATAAATCGCCCAATTCCTCGGTTTTGTTATCGAATTTGACATTGTTTGTAGATAAACGAGATCGGTAGCATGCAACGTTTTCAAGAGACGTATAGATGAATTCGATATACGGCCGGTCCCAATAATCTATCTATCACCAGTTTACCTTACTAGAGATAGATATTTGACACTCTTTGTATGGACGTTATGTCAAATTGCTATCGGTAGTAAGGTAAACCGTGGATAGATAGATTATTGGGACGTGCCTTTAGTCATAGCAATTATACCGAATTTGCTAGCATGAATCTCGTTTTTTGTTTAATTACTTTTTTGATTACAACCGTATTCAATGATACCGGTTACCTATTTAGGTGACTGAAAAATGTTGATAGATTATTATATCCTACGCTATCCTACGTATGTTTTAAAAATAACAACCCAATCATTACGTATGTGAAACAAACATTAATCCGTTTAGCATGTAGGACGATCGTATGTACTTACATACCCAAACAGTATAACCTTCCTCTGGCAGTCGAATATAAAGAAACTAAACAAGTCTTCATCATGTACATTTTCATATATTTTCAGCAATTTTTATCGATACCTGCTCGACGCACGTGTTTAAAGTATATATTTTTATTAAATTCGTCTCTAGTTATAATTAAAGCAAACAAAAATTACTCACGTCCTCCAATCAGGGTTTTGTTTGACTACGGAAGTGATGTGCATGTAATTTACATTGATGAGAATTGGAGCGTGGTTCCAGCCTACCTTGGAGAAAACACTTTTCATTATTCATATATTATTAATTACACTAATCATATAAACAATGCCAATAATTTTTGTCATCCGGACCGTGACGCACCGTGCTGGTCGTACCAGGTGTAAGCAAAAATATTTCCTAAAAAATCTTGCGCAATCGATTTTGCAATTCAATACTGGAGTTTCAACGTAACTCATTATTTGTTACATTCGAGTTTTAAAGACAATCTTGCAAATGCAACTCTCACCGACTGGTAATAGTAATAGCTGTCAAACTACTTGTTTGATGGCTTTAGGTTGGTTAGAGCATGTTTCTAAAGATACGAGTTAAGGAAGTTAATTATGTTTATATTTATAGCCGGCCAGTCAAGCTCGCTGCTGCACTGAGCATAACTTAAGCATAGGAATAATCAACTCATTATATTCACACCGCTGCGACACAAGCCTTCCTCTCATATATAGTATGATCTACAATGTATATTATATGGCAGTGGTCTTTAGCGGAGCTATTAGACTGACCGTCTAAGATAACGGCTGGCTGAGTTTATTGTCCTAATGCTACACTGTCGGGTGTTGAGCTGAAGCAGACCTAGCAGTCACTAATTCGATGGGTAGAGTAGATACAGAGACCGCAGTTAGTTTAGGTTTGACCTACGCCCCCCCGAAGGGGCCTTGACGTGGCGGCCGTAGCTTGCAACCACCGCGGTGAAGCTAAGAGGAACCCAAGGGCCGCGCCGGCGTTGGGCTTACGTTAGCCGGCTCGGGAGGAGCCGCTCGTATAGGTTTTATTTAGCCTCCAAGTAACCACATAAGAGTGGCGGGGTCCAGGCGCTTTGGTGCACATCCGTGGAGATAGGGCCCGGACGCTTTGGCGCAGGTTTGAGGAAGTGGGGTCGCGGGGGTGAGGGAAAGTCAGCGTGGCTGGTCATCCTCTGCGGCTGACATAGGCGGTGGGCCTAAGTATCCAACCCACTTCAGAGGGATTACGGGCGTCCAGTTTCGGAGGATTGTGGCGTTCATTCGCGGGCTTGGTCCCAGAGGCGTTAGCGGCACGCCACGTGTGCTGGAGTGTCGCTACAAGGAGAGGTCCGGAAACGGAAGGCCGCGGCGGGTTCGCGGTCGTGTGCGTAATCGTTCCCGCCAAAGGCGGCAGAGGCGGTCACCGCAGTGTTTTAGTAGGTATGCTCTGGAGACTCCCACATAACCACCTGCTCCCCCCGGGACCTGTCGTATCCATGAAGGATTTCGCTGCGTCAAAAAAAGGTTTGACCTACGCACGTCGCGCGTTCTAATGTTAGCGCGTGCATTTTATGTGCATTGCACTTGGCAGTGTGACGAATATCTACTTGAATAATATAACTAGGCTATTTATACTGTTCTTCTACATTTTTTATTCCTATTGGTGGAAGTATCCGAGAGGTAGGTATATGAAGAAACCCTTGGTCAGCCACTTGGACTGGTGGTGTGAGAGTCATTCTAGAGTCATCTATCTTATTACCTCTTTGCAGCTGGATTATTCAGCGGTTACAGTAAAAATATTTAAGTTTACGTTTAGATAAAAGTATATAATGTATACTAGAAATACCAGTTAAATCTACTGTTTATCCAACACTAATACTAAACGACTAACAAAGCATTGCGTATCATCGATATCAAAATCTTGATACTATCGTTACGTGTGGTTCGACTAAATCAATTATAATAAAGTATCAAAACTACAATGCAATTGCGATAGACGTCGAGGCTAATTTAATAATCTAGTCGGCACAAGCTAGGTGGGCGTTGGACGTAATAGAGGAGTACGTAGAAGAAGTGTGTAAGACTCATGCAATTATTATGTACGTACTTCGTACAACGCTTAATTATTTCATGGTCAAATTTGTCTGACGACATTCATAATATACATATTAAAATACTTTTATATATACAAATGAATCTCTATTTCAGATGAACAGATGGAACAATTTCGCTAATTCTTTATCAAATAGTTATTATGAAAAAAAAAAACTAGAAAAGATGGGGGTTACGGCGAGACCGATGGCCGAGCTTACTACGCAAACGAAGTCGCGGGCAGTTCTAGTGTTATATAGATATCATCAGATTCATACGAGTTAGAAAATATCGATGACAATTTAAACGAATTTACGATCAAAGGCGACCATTATAATACAATATCATAAATACGCATTACTGTGTGTGATATTACTTTCTCCAATAAATACGAGTTTAGTTATAGCCATTACCGTTGTTATGGTGTTACGGGTATATTAAACGGTTGTAAGACAGACGAGTTGGTTTAGGTTAACAAGATTAAAAAAGCTTATAATTTTATAATGATTGCATATAGAAGACAAAGAAAGAAAGAGAATGAATCACAATAATGTTATAAAAATAGTTTGTGAGTGTGTTTGTTACTTGTTCACGCTAAAATGGTGATGAAAAGTGTCCTATGTGTTATTCCACGCCTCA
Organism: Selenia dentaria; assembly: GCA_917880725.1. Lineage (NCBI taxonomy): Eukaryota > Metazoa > Arthropoda > Insecta > Lepidoptera > Geometridae > Selenia > Selenia dentaria. Next base: position 14,551,251 of record OU862889.1, on the reverse strand, counting down.
TCTACCTCCGTACCAAATTTCATAAAAATTGGTCCAGCCGTGTGAGCGTGAAGAAGTAACAAACATACAGATACACTTACAATCATTCGCCTTCATAATGTTAAAGTGTGATGTGAGGATTTTGATTACAATTTTAGACTTTCTTGTACTCCAACTGCTACACTAGTAAGACTAAAGGGAGATGTTAAACAAGTGATCAGACTGATCAGGTGACCGTGGCTGATGACCACTGACCAAAAACGTACAGCGACGCGGTCTAGCCATGGACAAACTATACAAGTATAGTTGTATAGTTATATTACTATATATATATATTATATATTATATTACTATATATTATTAACTATACTTGTATAGTTTGTCCATGGTCTAGCTAGCAGTGTCTCGGCGCGACGCGGCGTCCAGTCCTGCCGTAATGATTCGAAACAGTGATTGTACGAGTATCATTCTTATAGGCCGATCTGATGGGTATTGGTCACGCCGCTTCGACGGGCCCGTGACACCCTTCCAATAGAGATATATATATATATATATATATATATATATATATATATATTCGCTCATAGATAGAAACAGAACTGTACAAATACATTACAAATGAAAAATTACGAAATAATTACATACAAATTTAGTTTACTACAATGAGGTAAATGCTTAAAATTAATAATGTCATAATGGGCGGTCTTATCAGTCAGAGCGATATATTCCAAACAAACATGAATCTCCAGTATAATCCCCCAAAGAAGCAGCTTATCAGGATAATATCTCAGGTTAGCTCCAAAGGCTCCCCGCTGCATAACTTATTTCTAATTCCTTCCATTCTCATTATTTCCACTCTTCACTAAACAGTTATTTGAAAATATGGTTCCTATGTATCTATTATAAATAATGGTTTATCTAGAAATCATTCTTAAGGCCCTGTCAGTTCAGGGCTTGAATTCTTTCAATTTCTTTTATTTGAAGAAAGCGCATCCCGTAAAAACGTATTCGTAACGTAAAAAAACATAAAAAAATAATGTTCACTATTTAATAAAAATAGTATCCGTCAGTGTATGTACGAGTATATTAAAATTGCTATTTTATGATATGTGTTTCATGAAAAATACAATTGTGAATAAGAAGCAAAACTGTTTTAAAGGTGAAATGAAGTGGTATGTTTGAATTTTTTAATGTACTCTAGTATGTTAAAGAATGTTTTTAACCACACACGTTGCAGTAACTGGAAAAGTAACTGGAACTGGAAATCTATTGTATTATTGGCCAAATATGGCGAATCGTGACTAAGGGTTAAGTCCGTCGATGTGTAGGTACTTTAAAGTCTTAGAAATGTCATATTGTTTACTATATTGTTTGATGTGTAATGTAATTAAAATGCAGTTTTTAAACTGCCGTGCGATTCTTTAAGAGCAAACATCGTTGCATCTAACCGTGCGTTCGAATAGATCACTACTGAGCGTTTTTAGCGAAAATAACGCTAAAAACGCTCACAAGGGGCGTTCGAATTGGGAATCTGTGGGTGAAAATATCGTTCATGCCTCTTTTTGTTCAGCGTTCGGAAAGCTAAAATAGGTATTTTTGCCACCAAAATGTGCAATTTTTGAACCACGTCCGGAGCTGGAGCCAGAGTGGTTGTTTGTGATCGTTATTTGACAGCTATGTATTTGACAGCATACTCAAGCGATTTAAGGTCTTATGCTCAGTTGAGCGTACGAATAGGGTGTGGGCAAAAGTGGCAAACATAACGTTTTTGAGCTTTACGAACGCTTTAAAAAAAGAGCCATCAACGACAACGCCACCAATGCCCTCATAAGCTAAACGAACGCACCTTTTGACAAAATCCGTGAAACAAATGACGGGATGACAAGAAAAGTTGGAAAAACAACCCTTACCCAAGGGCGACATCTCACAAAGTATTTGACATCGGTGAGCTCGTCTACGAATCATTAGAGAATCGCACGACTTCTTTAAAAACACAAATTTTTATCGACGTCATGAATTGATAGCACCTTAAGTTGTAATTAAGATAGTTGTGGGTTCCAGTTTGTTTAGCTACTCACTCGAGCAGAGTTCGTTTCTAAGTGTCAGCGGTCGCGTGCCCCTGTGGCTTCAGTTTTTCAAGCATCATATACTTCCGACAGACGAGATACGAGGGGCAATTTGTTTACTTGAATTAATTAGCCTACAAAGCTATTCATGTCCATAATGGTTCAATCTAATGTGAAGAATATAAAATGTACTTGTTCATCTTAGCAAGGAGTTAGATAAATAATAATAATAATAAATTGTTTATTACCGGAAAGTTAATTAACAAACACAGTACACTACTACATACATTGAAATTGCAACATCAAGAATTTTAAGGTTACTGGTAAGCCTCAAACTAGGCGGGAGCCTGTGTCTTGAGACTCAGAGTGCGAATGAACAGAAAGTGATCACGTTTGTTAGAGCATCATTGTAGGTACTTACATTACATAAGTGGTTAAATAAACAGAAAGAATACATGGCAATAAACAAATGAAAATCCACTTATTCTATATTATAATGATAATTAAAAGTATAACAAGGATTAGATTTATTAAAATTATTATGGAAGTAAAGTAGTTGTTCAAATTATGAGTAGAAATATAATAAAACCATTCGTGTCTAAATAAAAAGTCTGCTAAACATTTTACGATCTCTAGTATTAGCTAATAGCTAGTAGCTAATATAACCTAAGAACTTTCTAGAATTAATTAAGTGTGCGTGTTCTTAAAGTGAATTCAGAGGGTTAAAAGATTTTAAAAGACAAAGACAACAAGAAATATTGTTTATTATCATGTAACATTATGACATGCATGCCTATCTCATTTGCAATGTTTGCACGCCTTTAAGGTAATGACATGTAAGACTACAGAAAACAATTGTGTTACCAACCATGTATTCGTGTATGTACCTATACTATCTACTCATGTTTTTGGCCCATAAATGGATCTTTATCTTTATCTTATCTTTAATCTTTTTAATAATGTATGACATGATCTGACTTATTATATTTTATTAACAAATTAAGATACTCCGTCTACTTATATCATACTTGATTATATCTTTGTTTTGCCACTAAATTAAATACCATCGGTGATGTTAACATAAAATAAAAATATCATAATCTTTGTATAAATTATATTTAAATGTAAAATCATTACTTTCAAAAGCTTTTACTTAAATAAATAAAGTAGTAAAGTGAATGAGCTTTATTAATATTTATTTTATACTAGCTGCGCCCCGCGCTTTCACCCACTTGGTGATGGATGATGATGAATCAAAAAAATTGCATTATGTTTATCAGGGATAATATAGGATTAGAGGTGAAATAATTTATCAAGCGATAGAGAGGAGCGAGTCTCGAAACTCCGAGACAGCGTCTCTCATGCAGTGGTGGCAGTGTCACGACTCTCAGGCAGCTGCACGTATTTTGCCGACGACAGCTCGGACGCTATTGGCGATTTCGTCAGGCGCGCGATTAAAGCATCCGAATATCGAATCATAGAGTATAATCTCAAAATGGCGATAAAAGACCGAAATGAAGAGATCGTGAAGGCTATGTTAAAAAGGATACGGCATAGGCGTGAACCTGAGGCCAGTACTTCTGGCCAATAGCGTACACATAAGTATAAAATTAAGTAACATCACTTGCAATAAGATTTGTGTACTTACAAAAAAAAATTGCTCACTTTAGTTTTTAAGCAGTTTCCACCACAGCTTAAGAATGTTTATTGTCATGTTTGGAGAACGAATCTCCATGAAAATGTAATCTTAAAACAACAAAAAAAAACAAATCTAAAAAAGCCAAAGAGACCAAAGAGTCTGTAGTGTGGTAGAATAATTTAATGAAAAAATTTTTATCAAATCAGTCCAATAATTTCGGAGCTTATTCAATTGAAACAAACACACAAATCTTTCCTCTTTATAATATTATACGTTATAGATATATACTAGTATAGGTAAGCAGACTCTATACTATGTACTTAGTTCAAACGATCCACAAAGGCGTTGATATTTTAAACGCAAGCAAGTACTTTACCCTAATGTCTTAATATAAACCATTCAATTTCATCTCATTCTCAACAACTAGCTATATTAATAAAATGTCAATACTTTCTTGAAATGAAATACCTAGCAAAATAGATCTACATCGGCAATTTATTCGCAAAATTTGGTTTCTATTACAAATATGAAACCAATGTAAATATTTGCCCCCATAAGGGAATTCGATCCTTTACTTCGCAGATAACAGATACCTATTTTCTCTGGCAGAGTAAATACGACAATAATAATAATAATAATAAACAAACCCCCGGCTTGCCTTAATTGGCCGTCTGGGGGTGGAGACGCAAGAGCAAGTAACAAAAAGCTCCAAGGGTGGAAGTGTTAAAGGGCATAACGCCGGTAGTAGCGCTTTAGTGAAACCGCAGCACACCTATCGACACCCTTTAGCCAGCCACACCAACGTTGCCCCTTCTGTCACCATTCATGGTGGCCTTTATGGGGGGCCCGTTTAGTGGGTGGCAAGTAACCACCTGCCCAAAAATTTAAAAATGAGACTGAATTTGGCAGGTGCCGTAGTCTCTTCCATAGCCCACTATATTTTTATCACTAATAAAATCATTTCAATAGCCTTGTCATTTTACCCATTTCTATAATAGATATACCATGTCACCATCCATCCAAAAGTTTCTGTTTTTTTTTTATACTACTTTGTATTTTTATACCAAACAGGCCTCTAAGTGTTGGCTACAGCCCCACTTATGCCTTTGTAAAGGACCGGATGAAATCCGTGATTTATTTTGAATAAAAGGAATAATAATAATAAACTTTGTATTTTTATAACAAACAGGCCTCTAAGTGTTGGCTACAGCCCCACTTATGCCTTTGTAAAGGACCGGATGAAATCCGTGATTTATTTTGAATAAAAGGAATAATAATAATTTTATTGATTAGATAACAAAAATCCATTTGTGTTAGTTAAAATGTATATGTGCTAAGTATAAACTAAGTTAGCACAGTATTAATAAAAAAATAAAAAATAAAACAACTAATTAACAGGCAACATGCCCTGACGCCAGTTGCGCACAGTGCCACAGCACTGTAATATTATAATTATTAATATAATGTATAATATATTATAAATAAATTTAATGATATTATTGTTGTTGTCGCTACAAAACGTCATGGCCGACCTTGTTTTTGTAACACCTTTTAGATACAAAAGTCTGTAATTATGATATATACATTCCAAACAAAATAATGTACAGATACGCGTACCTACATTCCATGCCTTTAAATTCGGTCTCGATATCATAAAAATTCATCTCATGCTCTATTTTCTACCGACTTCCAAAAAAAGGAGGAGGTACTCAATTCCACTGTATTTTTTAATGTTTGTTACCTCATAGCTTTCGATGCGACGGACCGATTCTCAAAATATTTATTTTTGTTTGAAAGCTGGTGCTTCCCGTGTAGTCCCATTTAAATTCATCAAATTCGGTCCAGTAGTTTTTGAGTTACACTCCAATAACCGACTTTTACCAAAGTAATGGAATGGAAGTCGGTATTAAATTTTTCAAATCTCACTTGTAAATTATTTTATTCCCGCAGTAATCATTCTTACATACGATTTTATTACATAAAGTAATTTACCGTAGTATTGAAAATTATGGAACGTGTAGATATATAAGTATAGAACGTATAGGTATATTGGTACCTAGTATCATTTTGCAGGTGACTGTACCTCTAGTTTTTTTTAAATAACTATCAACCACCACACGAGCCTAGGACAAATTGGAGTGATATTGGCGCTTGTCAGACAGAAATAGTATTCGGGACTTAAAAATCAGTCACTACACTGATTTCGCTAGCTACAATGTAGAAACTCTATGACAACGAAGTTCTAGATTTATGCACGTATGCATGGATGCAGAATGTTGAGTACTGCGTGGACCAAACAAAGCAGCCTCTTGCACAAAGAGGCTGTATACTACAACCTATTTAGTTAGGTGTTTCTTAGCGTTTATCCTGACAACGGCAATACAAGGGATATTTAGGAGATAGAAAAATAAACGTGTAGTGTATACCTATACCATTACCTTATGTACTTGTATATGCCTCTATTATGTTACGGGCTAGATAATTACTTATTATTCTTATTGAGGACATATCATTTATAAAATAGCGCCAGCCGACTGCTATCGTTGTGTTGGATTTGATTGGATATACGACATTATTAACATCTTCGAGTCTTATTGGAACTGCATACGACCGATAGCTATAAGGAAAGGAATGTTTAATGATCATTTGAAAATAGGCAGCGAATAAGACTTGGTATTGTACGGATATTGATGCACTGGAAATGTGGACGAGTAAATTGGAGTGTTTTTGTACCTCTGCTATATTTATTATGGTTTAATTTATCAGAAAAAGCAAGTAGTGCTCGCAGCGGAACTTGGAAATTTCGACATGGGTTGGCCACTAGCCTATCAACCAAGCCGCACTGGGCACGCGCGGTGGATTATGGCTCACCTCCACTCCCTGAGAGGAATGCTCGAGTGTCAGCAGTAGGAAAATAACGGGTTCATTATGTATTTACCAGTGTTGTAAATCTGCGAATTGTGCCGTGATTGACACTTCAAAATAAAATCATTGAAGGTTTTCTTTTGTTGAACCAGCATGTCAACGTGTCGAAAAATTTTGTAAGTATTTAATATAAAAAAATGTTCATCACAGATAGATCACTGTTAAAGTCACCATAAAAAAATATGTGGCGGGGATTAATATTTGAATATTATTAAACTTATAATAAAAGCTGAATCATATACAATGCCATAAATGAGCCTGGCCATGTGGATCACGCAAATAGGACTAAGAGGTATAGAATAATTTTAGCGTTTGCGTGGGCTCTCAAACTAGAGTATCGGTCCGATGTGATCACTTTGTTTATTTTGTGATGATTATGTTTCTCAGATAATAAAACTGTGAAAATAGAACAGTGACACATTGAACCTCAATTCTATCAGAGTTATTAATATAGAAGCCGTCTAAAAGTATTTTCATACGTAATTTGGATCAAGTCTTTTCTGAAACAGTCGAGAGCGATGCTATTGAATCATCATATAAATAAAGGTTTATGAACACGCTTTATAGCGGCAATAATTTCTTGACTATTAAACTATGAAAATAAGAAAACGAAAAGAAGGCTGTATTGGCTCTCTAAGATTTATGGTTGGGAAATTGTTGATAACTAACACGCAGTAAAAACTTCTAAATGGGATCCTTAAATGGCTGTCACGCTGAGGGGTTCAGAAAGTACCATTATTGGAGCATTCCCTTAGGGGGGCTCTTGTGAGTGTTTATTTGAGTTCAACGAGTCGATGCAATAACCGGAGAGTAACCTTAAGCCGAGATACGAACGAGGGATAAAACGTTGTACCCGGGACACGTTTTATTACGTTTCAGGCAGAAATAGCCTTTTTACGAGTGGCGTGAGGAAGTCATTTCTAGCTAAAAATAGCATCCGCTGCGTAGACATTATCTACCTTCATATGCCTTGCTTTTTGCCTCGTTTTGCTTTGCGTTGCGGGCTTGTGAAAATGTTTACACAAATTCGCCTTTGAAAAGTTTTGTGACGATATATCAAAAGGAAAACGGTAACCTTTTCTTGCGGAAGAATAGACGTCGAGGGTTGCGATCTTGGGTCGTACATGCGTGACCAGGCACTTTGAATGTTACGGAAATATTAATATTTGTGTTTATGTTTCCATCAAACAGCAATATCATCAGAATTTGATATCAAGTGTGAAATCGACGTTTCTGAAAGTGAAGTTAAAGAATGTAAAGGACACAATATTAATTTGTTATAGAAGTACTAATTCTAACCATACTAATAATAATAGGAGTAGAGGCCAAAAAGTCTGTATTTGGAAGAAAAATAAAAAAAAATTGGGTCAGATGACATAAAATTACCCACTGAACAAAAAAATGACGTTTTTGAAAAAAATCCGTTTGTCTGTCTGTCTCTATGCTCACGCATAACTCAAAAACTACCGCACAGATTTCGATGAAATTCTCTCGGAGCTTACAACTATAAACTTTTTATTTTAAACCGTCTCATAAATCTAAGATGGCAGCTTGATCTCTCTATGCTACACGGTCACATATAAAACTGGGGTCTCGATTTACTGGTCGGTATAAACTTCTATGGGTCGGCTAAAACCGTAATAATTAAGAATGTAACACGACTTTTTCAGTTTTTGCAATTATGATAAGGTATGCAGTAAAGTTCAGAAATTATTATAGTTAAGGAAAAAAATATTTCTAGTGCATCTTTCACTCTAAACTTGGTAACAATAAGTTTTAACGAAAATAATGCAATGCATTTTTTAACACAAATCGTCACACCTATATATCCTCGAAAGGGGTAAGCAGCGGTGTTTTAAACACCTGCGTTTTGTCGAATATATTGTTGGTCCCATCTAATAGGGTGCTAGCCTATTGCCATCTAAAGGGCACTGTCCCAAACTCCGGACTTCTAGTGATAATTTATTTGTCAGGAAATCCCAATAACTGTCCAACCCAGAGATCGAACCCAGAACCCCGAGATTCCAAAACGCTTCCATACACAAGACCAAGCGAGCGAAGCCGTTGGCGGGTCAGCTAGTATTCCATAAGTACAATAACACTAACATGAAACCAAAATTATTACTATTTCATAGTCATGTTTTTTTTTTTCATGGAATGAAAACTCTTTTGTGTTAAATTTGGGCAGAAAAAATAAAAACGGAGGTGTATCGATTTTTTGATGCCAAGTGTATTAATATACACTGTTTTTGTTTGTACGTAATTCAACTGTTTTACATCAACGATAGGATTACCTTATACATACACAAGTTTCGTGGTAGGCCCACGGTGCGTATAGAATATGCGTGACGTAAATATGGTTATTTCAAATCACTTGTGGTCCGCCATTGCACGTGCCTCCACGCGTTAACATGCTTCCATTATACTCGTAATCATAGTAATGCTGGAATTATCGTTTGGAATGAGAAGAACGCGCAATCCCACTGACGCCATAACGTGATGACACGGCATACAGCGATGGGGTAATGCTTCCTTATTATTTAAGTGAACGTATAAAATTGCACTTTAGTTACACGCAAACAGATCGTACAATAAAAATTATCGCGATCAAGCTTGGACACACATAGGCATCGATTTAGTTAAGTTAGCGCAATGACGAGTTATTTCTATCAATTCTGTTAGATTTTTCTATGATTACAGATCTACGACCTTACTTATAACTGCTGCTTTTTAAATAAAGTTATTTTTTTTTTTTTTTTTTTTTTTTATTGGTTTGCAAACCGGATGTTACAGCATTTAGATGTGACAATAGCTAAAGAATACAATACATGATAGGCTGAACATCCTTTTAAGTACAAACACAACATGCATATGAATCTAATGCTCAAATATGCAACTTTACTAGTTGCATATCAATATAACAAAACAAATTTATAAGGGTATTATTATAGTAAGTAAAGATAAATATTAAAATGTAAATCTAAATAAAGGTTGTGTTACAAAGAAATGGGGTTGCTTAGGATAAATTTCTTAATTTTGTTGACCGATGTATCGAAAATGTCGAGCTCCTGACAAACACTATTGTAGGTACAACATAGGCGGTTTATGGGTGAATTTTGGGCATAATTAGTGCGGCAAATAGGCAGGGCGAGTGTCTTGCAGTTACGGCGTGGGTTAACTGTTCTGGGAATAGTAAAGTTGATTTTTTTTAGCGAGTCAGGACTGTCGATTTTACTATGGATAAGCTTATAAAGGAAAACGATGTCAGCTACCTTGCGCCTGAGGCTAAGCGGAGTTGCTTTATAATGCTCAAGTCTGGAATCGTAACTTTGAAGACTATGACATTTGTTATTAGCGTACGAGAGATGATAGAAAAATTTCTTTTGGATTGCTTCAATTCTTTTATCGTGAACTGCATAGAATGGGTTCCATATGGGACTACAATATTCTAAGAGGCTACGAACATAACAATTAAAAAGGATTATAGGGATTTCAGGTTTCTTGAATGACTTTGTTTGTCTTAAGACAAAGCCTGCAAGCCTTCCCCCCTTCTTAACGATATGATCAATGTGCTCTCTAAAGTTCAACTTTTGATCCACAATAACTCCCAGGTCACGTGTACTCGTTACTTCTTTAACCAGCGCGCTATTTATATGGTATGATGCAGTTAGTGGGGTTCTTTTTCGAGTAAATTTTATGTGTTGACACTTTGTTGGATTTAAAATCATCTTGTTTTTGAGACACCAAACACATATGAGATCAAGATCATTTTGTAAAGCAGCAATGTCTTCTCTAGAGTTTACAACTCTGTAGACTTTCAAATCATCTGCAAACATTGTATAGTTGGAAGTTATTGTGGAACAAAGATCATTTATGAATACTAAAAAGAACAAAGGCCCAAGATGAGAACCTTGGGGCACGCCAGAAGGTATTTTTTGGATTGCAGACTTAAAGCCTCGAACTATGACCAACTGAGAACGATTTCGTAAATAAGATTCGCACCATCGAAGTAATGACCCGCAAATACCGGCGTGCCCCAGTTTCTGGATTAGAATGTTGTGATCGACAATATCGAACGCTTTGGAGAAATCGGTGTATATCGCGTGAACTTCTGTACCCTGTTCGATTGCATCGATTATGTCGTTCGAGTATCCAAAGAGGTTAGATGATGTGGATCGCCCTGGCAAAAAACCATGTTGGTGAGAGTCAAATAGAGGTTTGAGATGGAAGTATAATATTTTTTGGACCATAGATTCGAACAATTTACCTAAAGCTGACAGAATAGATATAGGTCTATAGTTGCCTATGTCGCTACGGTCACCTGCTTTATGAATGGGTGTGATATGCGCAATCTTCCATCTCTTGGGAAACGTGCCATCTTTGAGGGATTTGTTGAAGATGATTTGCAGCGGCTCCGCCAACTGCGAGGCACAGGCTTTGAGAAACATTGGAGGGATAGTGTCCGGTCCAGGACCCTTATTTACGTTGATGAGTTCAAGGGATTTCAAAACTTCCGATTTGGAAAAGCAACATGAGTTGAGAGATACATGGCAGTTATCAGAACTATCCGTTATAGGGCATGTCTCAGATTCAGTTTTATAAATTGAGTGAAAATGTTCCGAAAATAAGTCAGTGATCTGATGCCCACCAGACACATTATTGTCATCAAGAAACATTTCCTGGTATGTCGTTACTATTGGATCTAAGTGATTTTATGAATGACCAGAAGTATTTGGGATTCTTTTTGATATAGTCTGGGGCATCGGACCTGAATTTTGTCAAACATTCTACAATCATTTTGTCACAACGACGACGTAACAGCTTAAATGTAAAGTGATCCCTGGGATTCCCGTATTTTTTTAAAACGATTATGAAATTTAGATTTTTCTTTTAGAGTTTTTATTAAGGAGCGACTAAACCAGCAAGGGTATTCTGTACCATTCTTTAAGGTTATGGGTGTATACTTGTTTATTATAGGGGTGATAAGATTATAAAAAACGTCAACAGTTTCATCCACCGAGCGGGAAGAAGTCAAATGGTCGCTCCAGTTTATTTTATCTAATTCTCTATTAATGCTTTTAAAATCAGCTCTGGAGAAGTTTAAGCTAGGGCATCTCTTGCATTTAATTATTTTTCGGGGGTAATGCTTCATTTCTATATCAAGAGCTGGATGGTGCATAGCGTCTAATTTAACAAGAGGGTTATTACATTCAGCAACTGAAAAAATACTGGCATTGTTAGTGATTACTAAGTCTAGTGTACGACCGTTTGTGTTGGTAACTGGGTTAATTTGATGCACGTTGTTGAATGAGAGGAAGTCAACCAGAAGTTCCTCAGTTACAGAATTCGGTGTACACGAGAGAATTAAATGCGTACTAATATCGACGGGCTGCCAATTCAGATATGTAAGATTAAAGTCACCTGCCAGCAAAAAATCCGAATTGTTAGGTAATTTATGTTGAAGTACATTGGTTACATCTGACGTAATGCGATTAGTGCGATCTTGAGTAGCAGGTGAGGGACTGTACACCCCGCAAACACATAGATGCCTTGTCAAGTTGCCATCTCTCAGTTTGATTACGACCCAGATGACTTCGTCCTCGGACTCCCACTTCACCTTACGATTAGGCTCATGCTTTTTCAGCACAGCAATCAAGACACCGCCTCCGCCCTGTTTTAAGTTCGAGGACGAAGAACGGTCGCGTCTGAAAACTGTGTATCTATTGTCGAAAAGCTCGTGGTCGTACATAGACTCATTTAGATTTGACTCTGTTAGTATTATAATGTCAGTTTCTCGTTTCAATACATTGGGCAACAAAATGTCAGCTTTGGTCCTAAGACCCCTTACATTTTGATAATATAGTTTTAGATTACAATGACTTGATGAGCTAGTAATCGGTACTGAGACCATAAAAAACAAAAACAATATAAACTTAGATTGAGTTTAGGGATGCTATATCCTTGACAATAAAACTCTTGGAGTTTGCGTCTTTTCTCATAAAAATTTTGCCGTTTCGAACCCACACGAAATCAAATTTCTTGTCTTTCGCGACTTTTCTAGCAGCTGCGTGTAGTTGCTTGTTAGCTGGACTCAAGTGTTCGCATACAAATATTGGTTTTATGTCCTTATCGGCAATACCAAGATGTGAGCAGTTCAGCTTTTCGCTTTGATGGGCTTTATTGTAAGTTTTCGTCGCAGCGATGAGCGAGTCTCGCACCAGCGGGCTGGAGAGTTTGACTACAATTGAACGAGGTCTGTTTGATTCCTTATTCAATTTGGCTACGCGATGGTAGTTCACTAATTCGTTGTCAGGCAGTCCGTATCCCAGAATTGTAGCAAGTTGTCTCACTATGGTTTTGAGGTTTTCTGATGAGTGCTCGGGTACACACTGAATTTCCAGGTTACAGTCACGTGATTGCTGTTCAAATTGGTTGACTCGTGTATTGAGATCGTAGACTTCGGAGCGCAAATTGCCAACTTGAGATCGCAGGGTCTGGTTTTCGCCTTGTAGATCATTAATAGCCTGGTTTTTCGAATCGAGCGCTTCCTTGAGCTGGTCGTACTTAGCTGACATGTAGTTTATACTTTCCGTGAGCTCTTGGATCTTGGTGCGAGTGTCAGAACTATCTACAGTAAAGTCCCGTCTGATATCCTTGTGAAGTTGTGCTAATGATCCCTCGAGCTTTTTATCAAAGTACTGTTTGATGACTTCAATACTATACGCGTCTGAGGGTTCAGTGCCCTGTATGGCGGTAGTACTTGGCTGAGATGGCGCGTTGGGGCTGCCTTTGTATTTGTCCGCTGTCCTACAGTCGGCGCACTTCCAAGAAGCTTTATAAGACTTGGATTCTTTAGTAAAATTTTCCGTTAGTATGCTTAAGCACTGGTAGTGAAAAGCGGCGCTGCACTTCGAGCAGGTTTTAATATCAGACGCTTTTATATTCTTATTACATTTGCAGCAGACAGTCATTTTGCAAAGATCCCAAATCTGGGTAAATTTTGTAATTATGGCAACTTTCCTCTTGTCAACGCCGAAATAGCAAATGTCAGTTGGTTCAGACAGACTTGTCAAAATCGAAATGATGGCTGTCAATTGAGTTTGACAATAAAGATAATCGAAAAAATACACTCCAAGTGGGTACTTCGAATGTTATTGTAAGTTGGGGGTATAAAATTCACCACTTATCTTTGTGTTTATTAGAGTTTGTGGCCAAAATATTCCTTTAAAACACTCTCGTGGATAAACTTTGCATGATACTTCACTTAACAGTCACTTATAAAGTAATTATCACCAGTATTATAATAATAAATTAAAAATATATTGAGAGCAGTGTTTACTGTGGCAGTGTTGCCGTATGAATTGAGTATTACAAGACTGATCTGCGCCGTACTACTAGACGTTATTTTATCGCGATAATTTTTATTGTACTCGTACATAAAAATTATCGCGATTAAGCTTGGACACACATGGGCATCGATTTAGTTAAGTTAGCGCAATGACGAGTTTTTTTTTATATGGGACGACATCCACACAAAGATCTTCAGGTCCCAAACTAGACAGAGCCTGTACTATGGTAACCTGATGACTGATATACATACTTATATACATATACGCACCCAGACACAGATTAAACAGACATGTTCATGCACACAAATGTTTGATCTGTCCGGGAATCGAACCCGGGACCAGCGGCTCAGAAGGAATTTCTGTCAATTCTGTTAGATTTTTCTATGATTACAGATCTACGATCTTACTGAAAACTGTTGCTTTTTAAATAAAGTTATTTATTAAGTACTACAAGACTGATCTGCGCCGTACAAGGCGTTATTTTATTTTAAGCTTATGCAGTGTTATTATGGCATGTAACATTGAGTTTAAACCGTGGTTTAAACAAATTACATTTCATAAAAAGGCGACTTTAAATCTCTGCTATTATAATATTAATGTCTTCATAATTATCGTTTTTAGGTATAGAGCCATTTTCCTATATATCCCATGCATAAAACTTTAAATTTATTTGTAAGAAACAGGAAAACGCATGTTATGTTTTGTCATTGAGAATGTTTTTATTTTAGTTTGCTACGCAAGGTATAAATACCGCAGAGAATGAAGCTGTGACATTGAGATTCTCTAAATCCAATGGCCGAGGGTAGTTATAAATAGCTTCACACCCACTGCATTACGTTACGCCATACGTCGTTATTTAACAGGAATTTTCTATTCTGGATCTTTACGATCATTTCAAATTTGTCGCAAAACCAAGGCTGTGTTTTGTTGATTCAACCTTTAGCGACGCTTGGAAGCTTCATTGGTTTTATTTCAATGTATTTTTTTTTATTTCAATTTCAGATACCGTACATCTGAGAATTCCATGAAATTATTAGGATTAGATAGAATATCGTGATACCCACATATTTCAGGTACATAATTATGACGTTTCATTCAGCTATGTTAGCTTAGATAGCTATGTTTCATACAGTATCTGCCAAGCCTGTTTTTGTTTGCCAGCGTATATGAAGGGCAAATACTTCTACTCAGCAAAAAAATTTGCTTGTCGTTTAGACAAATGCTGCTAAATAACTAAGATTCTTTACCATAAAGATAAATATATATTATGTACTTCAAAAGCCTGCAGTGTCTCATGAAGCAAGTTCAGGTTATCATGTTACAAACATTCTTATGATCGTCAATAAGTTAATAAAACTATTGGTTTTATTAGATTATTGCATTGTTATGGTACCTACTGGCAATATATATAAGGTATTAAATATATGCTTAAAGAGAACTAAAAGATTGATCATGATAAAACTGTCTTCCATTTGTCTTCTTCTTCATTTGTGTGGTCTTTCGTTGAAGCCGTTTGGGTTACTTCTCAGATGCACTTAAATAAATTAGAAATAAACAAATGAATAATCATTTCATCAAACAAACATAATATGTTTTGCTGTAAAGTAATATACAATATGCAAACGCAAATACCTGTTTACCTGAGTATGAGATGGAAGGGTCTGTGCTGGGAGCTATGCATGATTATTCTATGAACCAGTATTATTTATAGTCCCTGTAGTTTATTAGGTGTTCGTTTTTGGGCTTGATTTCCCACGGTCTGTAGTTCACAAACCCATATCGCTCGTGATCACACGAGATCGTAATCATTAGTACTTTATTGTTGCTTTAATGTGATTCGAATAGAAACATGACATTACTACTCGGAAACTTTTGTGTTACTCTGCTATTGTATTTGCTCGTGCTTTCCTTTATTATTTTGTGATGAATATCTTATGATATCTTTATTTTATTAATTATATTACTTTTTTATTTACAAAGCAATAGTATGAAATTCAATTTTATGATGTTATAATACCACAATTATCGTGCTTTTTAAATTAATTTAACTAATTATCCAATGGGGCTTATAGCTTAGTTTTTATTTTTAATTTTAATATTATTTATTAATATTATGTATAAGTTTATATAAGTAAGTATTTATATATGTATAATATTATATATATAAGTACATCTATATATTCTATACACACAGAAAATGCTTTAAATGCTGAGAACCAATTTTCTTATGCACTGTATATGTTGCGTAAAGTTGTGAACCAATCTGCGGTGATCACAGCTTATCACGGTTTTGTCGAATCGGTACTCAGGTATGGCGTTATATTTTGGGGAAACAGTACAGAAAGAGAAAGCGCATTCAAGGCTCAAAAGAAGTGTGTGAGAGCAATTTGCAAACTCAAACCACGAGATTCGTGTAAACCCTCATTTACTGCCTTAAAACTTTTAACATTGCCATGTATTTATGTGTATGAGATATCTGTGTTTGTATACACAAATATATCCATGTTTGAGCATCAAAAAAGCAAACGTCATAAGACAAAAATTTGTTATCCGCGTAACACTACAGCCCAATTAAATAAAAGCATTTTCTGCATGGCTCCTCGAGTGTACAACCATTTGCCCGAGGACATTCGAAGTTGCTCAAACATTGAAATATTTAAATTTAATCTAAGGAAACTTTTGACGCAAAAAGCCTATTATAATGTCAACGAATATTTGAGTGACCTTTTTAATTGATTCCTATTTACTTTATTTATTTCGACATTTGAAATTAATTTGATTAACGATTTATTGTGGTTAGTTTGTTGACATTATTAGTTTTGTGGTGACTGTATTATAATTTTATATAATTAATTCTGAATGTTAAAGATACGAATATGGTAAAATAACTATAATTAAGGATTATAATATTATTATGTAATAGGTTAATTGCATGCTAATCGGCAGAATATAGTGATACTATAAAATATATGTATGTATGTAACAGCCACTAAACCTATATTTGCAATAAACGCTTGATTGATTGATTGCTGTCTGTAAAGTCAGTTTACATGATAACGTCATAAGGCATGCCGAACGCTTAGGCCGATTGTGCCTTTCTGTCGCCTGTTCTTGCTCTCGCTTGCACGCTTGGCTCATGGGAACGTGACAAGGAAAGTGACAATGAGTCACACTTTTTCGCGCGTGCAGCCGGCGTTCATCTTCGATACTTTTACACATTCCACTATCGCGAAAGCGAATTGTATTTCAACGATATTGATCTTAGAAATTTAAAGATTAATTTTAAAATTGCATACACATCGTTAATTACTAAGTTGAATCCGCTGATATTTAAATATGTATTATCCTATTGTCATCTAAGTCGTACTGAGAAGCATATTTTAATTACTATAATGACACCAGTCTAAGATGGTCGTATCCTTCCAGTACCTACTATATTTTAATCTAGTTGCTACTGTGTCTTATTCCTACTTCTACAGTAATCTAATTGTGTAATTCTAATAGTGTGATTTTCCGAATTTATATAACAATATTTATTGTACTTATCTATCCATTTAAGGACACCAGATGTTTGCAGCAGCTCGCAATCAAGGATTTTAATCGTACACACTTGAATACATACGGCATACAAACAACAGAGTTTCATTTGCGAGCCTTTGTTGAAAATTCATTTAAAATGTATGCCCGAATCTACAAAGGGACACAAGCTTACTCCGCTTGAACCACAGTATTTCAACACAAAACGAAGGGTTGTCTTGAGTCAGTTTTAAATAGTGACACAGCCGCTAAAAAAATAACATTACTTATGCATAGTATGTTATATATGAAAGAATCGAAAATAAAAATAAAAAACAATTGATCAGCGTTCAGCTGGGATGAATGTATCTCGATTATAACCAGTGACTTTCCTTTATAAACATGCGTAAATATACTTCTAAAAGTATAGTGCTATTTAATCTGGCCTAAAAGATCTATAAAGACTGGCGGCCTTATATAAGACACAGCGAGTTTTGGTGGATTCTTATCACTTTTTAACAAATGTCTGATTATCATAAAACATTGGCATAAGCTACTTTTAAACAAACGTAACACGCCGGTACAATGTCACTAAAAGTTATAATAATAATAGCGCTTACAAGAAAAATAACGAATATATTTACACTAAAACAAAATTTAATTAACCAAATTATTCTGTACATACAGTACTTCTAAAAGCATTTTCAATTCTTTGACATAACCTATTTATATACTTACACAAACGTTTTTTTTCCAAACTCTCATTGATTGCATTACCAGCGCTAAGAGCTTTCAACAAAGTCTGGCACTAATTTCATTTGTGCGGAAGGAGTGCTCTCAAGTAAATTAATATGCACGTTGCGGCAAATAAACTGAAATCTTTCTAGAAACAGAAACAGTCAAATTAAAATAAACACAATTCAAATATAGATTGAAAGGAGTCCATTAGCTAATATGTATAGTTACAAAGAGAACGGTTAGTATGAGCTCAATTGATTGTGAAATAAAAGTAATATTGGTCTAAAAATACATTGTAAGGATGAGCTCTGGCGAGCCCGTATGTTATTAATGTACAAGTATCGAAACGGGCACTTGAGCACGTTTTGCCATTTCCGTCGTAGTAACGTAGCGGTTTAAGACAATGGAGAAAACCCTTTAAATTTCAGATCAATAACCCTCGGTCGTAAGCCGTTGACACAATATATTCTGCCTCCTTGGATACCATTGTCAGCGCTTCTGTAACCGATGGGAAAGTTCTGGTTACATCAAGAGCAAATTCTTTGTCTAGGAATGCTTTATTATGAGAATTTTATTACAGCAACACGATTGGATTACGTATCACAAAATAACGATATTGCACTGGCATTCCATGTATGTAAATCTATAATAATACAATGACATCGATGTTGTTTTAGCACAGCAAGAATTCCCAGTCGAGAAAGCACGACTACTTCAGCGCAACCCCGGAATGTTAATGGCCGCAGCAATGATTCCTTACTAACTTCGACCTTCGTGACGGGATAAGGGACAATTTAGAAATGTACGGAGGAATTTGTTTTCGGGTTTTTACCGTCGGCAAATGACGCACGGACACGATTAAGGCAGGTAGACCCAAGCCTCTTAGAGATCCCGAGATACTCAAAGAAACTCGTAAGGACGTTGGTTGTATTTGAGCACGCGAGCCTAAATTTAATGAAGGTTTTGCGTGCAAATGTCAATTTTATAAGGTCAAGTGCCATTAATTTTACTGGTCAATTTGTGAATGGACACAAAGATATATAAAGTCCAGTCGCGTTGTCGTCATATACAGACGTGACTGTCGGAGTACGAACCTGACTGAATATTAACTAGCTTTTACGATTCCAACATTACCCACGAACTATCTGAGCCGCAGTAACTGTTTGCCGATTAGTACGTCAATATTTCAATGTAAACTAAGTGGACAGTTTGTGTACATTGACCCATCTTTATTACGGTGCTAGGTCCCTCCCACATCGACCGTCTGGGTTTAATCCTACGCGCGATTATACATTTTCGTATAGTGTTAAAAGTTAGAGCTAAGAGCAACGCATGATAATTCTAACGTTATTTTAAACTGTAAGTACCTAATTTTAGGTTATTGTTATTTTTTTCATCATTTACATTACGAACTCTAAAAATAACTCAAACACAATAAACACATAATATAAAAACTAGAAGTTTTGACTTTTATGGGAATGAAACTCGCAATGGTCTTAATTATCAGCCGAAAATCCTACAGCGCCATAATTTTTAGCCAAGTATAGCCATAGACGTGAGTGACAAATCGATAAATCTTTTACGACCACAGCTAAATAAGGATGTTCCTATATTTTGGTTGACAACGTCTGCATACATAATTTTAATTCAGATAAATATCAATTGCAGTACCCTTCAACCAATTTTATTCATTGCATTAACTATGAGTTGTTCTAAGGAACTTCTCAGTTTATTTTTATACCAACCACTTAGTCGAAATGGCCAATTACTACAGGCAGGAAGAATATGAAGGATAATATCATTGTAGCGACCACAGAAAACCTTAGTCAGTCCTAAGGATTCGATTTTCTAGCGACAGTCTGTAGTATCCGAAAAGACGCGTATGTCTCTGAAAATCCAACAAACGTTATACTTCGAACAAATGAATTTTTAACTTTAGAAATTAATATGACGCGTTTAAAATGTTCCAGACCAAAACCAGATAACAAAGTGCAAACATTGGCCTGGTATGAAAATTTGCGTAAGTGTAACGTAATTGTATAGTTGACGCAAACAGTACAAATGAGTTATCTGTGCCACAGTGGTACTAGATAAATGAGTTTGTAACATAACGTCAACGATACGTAATGTTTGACTTAGGCAAATGTTCGGCCTAGACCCACAGTGTAGTTAAAATCAATATTGCTTCAAACATGAAGTAAACAAAGCTAAACCAAACCTGAATGTAATTCAATTTGATAATGTAACTATCAAAGCTTGGCTATGACTTGCCAAATATTAGACGATGATGAATGGTTCCGGGGCGTCTCTTTGGAATAAAGAAATTTCTTCTTACGTCAAGATAATTTCGTAACCGAAGTTGATACTATTTTTGTTGAACCGTTATCTAGTTTTCCGTTGCGTTTATCGTCTACTGAAATGTCAGCTTGTATCTTATCTGTGTGCTTGTTATCATGGTTAGATATTCAATTAGTTATGTAATATTTAACTAGATGTGCGTCCTTTTTCATAATAACAGCTTAAGCGATATTTGGTAGAAAGCCTAATTGTGGTGTATAAATGCATTAATACATGCTATAATGATAGTGATATTGACTTGTTTATACAAAAATTTTGTATTTTGTTAAACCTAGATATTGATTTCAACTAAAATTACTAATTAAATGATTTAAATAGCAAGGACTGTAATAGCAATTTCATATATATTAATTGCTTATGTATTTAACGAAACTACTATGATACTACTAGAGAACTAATACTAGTAGAGCAACAGCTTATCTAATGCACCTTGCAAAAAATAATTAAGTAGATATTATTTAATATTCTAGATTATATATTTTATATTAGATACTATTATTTACAGCTTATCTACTTCACTTTGCAAAAAATGAATAAGTAGGTGTTATTTAATATTCATAACATAAAACAGCAAAGCTTACTATTATGAGGACGATGACCTCGGTCAGTAGCAATGTTGAGTTAAATCTTGGGTAACCACCTACTCGTAGCCAAAAAATTAAACGGTTGCCCTTATTCTTTAGTTGATAATGCCCAAATCCGCAGGTTAATCCACCTACAACATTTTTGCAAATCATGGTTTAAAATACAACTTTGTTGAGTTAGAAAGTCATTTTGCATAATCATGTACTTACGACGATTTGCTGTGTACAAGTCACAAGTACGATGAGTGATGTAACATCTATTCATCAAATTGTTAAGCATATTGCTATTATGATATGACTGATGGTAGAGAGTACACAGATCTTAAAGATAAAGAGTTTTGTAGTCGATTAAGATACCCATTGGCTCTAGTTGCTACTGGCTACCGAAAACAAAACATAAGTTAATACGTCAGTAACACTAACATTGAAATTATATGTTATTATTAAAGAATAACAGTTTTTCATATTTCCACCTTCCGTTAAGAGCATAAGATTATACATTCCATTTTCTACCGACTTCCAAAAAAAGGAGGAGATACTCAATTCGACTTTTTTTATGTTTGTTACCTCATAAATTTCGACTGGGTGAAGCGATTCTCAAAATTATTTTTTTGTTTGAAAGCTGGTGCTTCCCTTGTGGTGTGTGGTGGTTCATCTAATTCGGTCCAGTAGTATTTGAGATACACTCCAATAACTGAATAGAATGGTAGTCGGTATTACATTTATCAAATTGTACTTGTTTTATAAAGGGGTTAAGTATGCCAACCGAGAAGGCTATATAGGTACCACCATATTGTATACATAGTTATTCCATCATATGTTATTTAGTTCAGCTATATAATATTATTCCAACGAAACTGGATCGCTTATTAGCCAAATGTGATTGGTCTGCCTTTGATAACTTTTCTAACGATTATTTTGAAAACTTTTATCAATGCCCGGTATGCCAGACAGTCCTACACTCTTAAGATATTCCTTGGTCCTACATTAGAAACCTGTTTTCATCCTAATACAAAGTCTCTGAGCCAGTGTAAAATATTACGAATATTACAATATAGAAACAGGTAGTGCACGCAGGCAGTGTTATGACCAAAATTAGTTCCGCGTTCGCTTATTACTGCAATTAAATTTGTAGTTAATATTTATGGTTCCTGTAGTTAGAACTATGATAACATCTCTTATGAAGGTCACCTCAAATGTATATTTAACATTACGAATTTAATGAGGGTGTAGTTTTAGTATTGCGAGAAAAGCCCGTCATAGTAAAATTAATTCGTTTGGAAAATACACGTACATATTTTTAAACATAAACCAGATCGTAAAAGCGCACTTATAACCGTCAGCAAATTCATTGTTACCATCAAAATTCCAGTCAGCAAGAACAACGTGAGTTTTGTTTAAACAGGGTATCCCTAATTCAGCGAAAGTGTCACTAAAATATTTGTAGGACAGCGTCAAGGGCCAAAACAGTCCAATTCACTGCTCCCATTCTTGTTCCTACTAAACCGGATAAGTGAACTCTTATCATTATTACATTTCTAAGAGTGTCCCGGTTTAGACATATAAAAGAAATATAGTGAACAATTTAGAAAATAGATTATCAAGATGATAAAAGCGTTTTAGTTAGATATGAAAGTATATGAACGAACTATGAAGAAGTATACAGGGAACCAAAATGATTCGTACAAATGTATTTGCACAAGGTAAAGAACTCTTCTTGAGCGTAGAAAATGTATCATAAATATTGACGAACCTGCATATTATATGAGTATGAAGCTCTTTTTATTGTCCTACTTTATTATTTGTGCTAACAGTTTACCGTACTGAGTAATATAGGTAATAACTCAGCCCGATTATTTTAGGGATACTTAATTTTAATTTCAGTAGCATAATTAATTTGGTGGTATGAAGGTATTTTTTGATTTTGATTTGGCATTAATTGATTACATCTCCTATTACCTCTTATTCCTAATATATAAATTATATGATAATGAGTAATATGATAAGAAAATGTTTGCATCTAGCTTATGTTTAATTTTCTGTTTACTTCCTATAACGCAGACTCGTCTGTTGTTTTCCCTGCTCGTGTGATTTATGCGACGTCGTTTTAAAGTAAAAGTTCTCCGAATTTATTTATCGGAACATTTCAAAAGAATGGCTATGATTGCAGTTGGAACAGTAATTCGTTCTATACATAGACCACTGTCGGCGAACGATTTCTCGCTTGTAAATAATGTGTCATTTAACATGTATGTTCAAATGCGCGCGTAGGTTGTTAGAATTGAGTGGGAAAACAACCGGTACTTGTACTTGTTATGCATTCGTTTCAATTGTACTTGAATTAAGTATAACTTAATATCTGTATTCCAGAAAGACGCTTAGTTATGTATCTCAATTTGGGTAGAGATTTGACAAAAATTGTCATACAAAATTTACTCAGATCTGTACTAGATTTACTACTGAGCATACTTCTGGAATATCGTCCTTAGTTTATCACAGCGAGACCGCAATCACGATATCTGACGATGATTACGCGATATTTATTTTATTATCATAGTTTTCATCTGATATCTATTGCGGTGGGTAAAACCGGCCTCTTGCTTTTCGGCTTATTACGCCTATACACTACACGAAGATACATCAATCAATTTTCTTCAAATTCAGTCCCAACAGAAACTTCTTTTTGGGATAAGCCGCAAACAGGTTTACAATATTTAAGTAAGTACTTTCTCATTGCTACTCGTATGTATTAATACGTTTTTAATGTTTTTGTATATATTTTTAGTCAATAAATAATTTTCTTCCAAAAACTATAGTTCACTTCTACCGTTGTTTTAGACGCCGCAATATGGAATATTGGAATGGATGGGATGATGGAATAATATAGTGAAATAAAATTAAGGTGCTACATTAACGATTAACTTTGACAACTTATCATTGGTTTCCCGTCATCCATTACATAAATAAAAAGGATTGCAAATTAAATCAATTAGACAGCAAAATTTAAGTCATAGTCTATCCAAAGGACAGATATACATCTCTTTTGAGTCTGTTTTCAAATTGATTAAAAAAATAAAATTGAATTTACTAAAAATGTTACTAGCTGTCTATCAGCGATAGAGGTACATCGCTGATTAGTCCGTCTTAATCATTAGATTTCTCTGTCGCGTCTTCACACCGAGAAAAAAGAACAAAATTTGTGACAGAATATTGCAAACAAGCAAAAGCGATGTTTCTAACTCTTAGCACAAACAACCAGTAACTTATTGAAAGAACAACATGAGGAACTACGCCTACTTGTAGGCTTAATTTGTAACATTGTAAACTGAATTATCATTTGCACAAACTGGTGCAACAGAAAGTAATCTGTGTAGAGGCTGCTTGCGTGAAGATAAGACTGTGGCACACGTGCTGTTGCACTTCGAATCCGCGGAACAAATGAGAATTATGCCGGAACAGCATAAGGTATACTCGACACCAGCCACACACACAACACTGGGCAGATATGCCAAAGTCCACCTTCGCTACACTACATTAGGAGCTCGGATGGCTTGGGTAAAGACTGGCAGGGAGAAATGGACAAAACATTTCCATATGGGACCTTAACGCAGGACTTATCCCCCTCATATAGATTAAGAATAAGAAGAGCTCATGGAACCCCATAAATAAAATAGATTATTTTGAAAACTCTATATGTTATATTATTTAATTTAAGAAGTATTAGGTTGTATAATTATTACATTGGTAGTACAATTTAGCCTACATCTTAGTAGAAACGCAATATTCAGAATATTTTTAACCCTTTATCATTATTGCTCATTAGGTACCTACATCCAACATGACCAGCTCGATCTTAATTTGCTCCACTAACATTCTAAGTTGGTGGTTAATTAAAAATAATAAAGCTTTACATTTTAAATTAAGGCTAAGTATTCTGAAACGGATGAAGCCACTCCAACCAACGAAACTAATGAGCAAAGTCGTGCTCATACCGCTGGGGTGCCTGAAAGAGTTTAATGTTACCTTTAATTAAATGCGTTTATTCATTATGCTACCTTCTATGTGATCATTATTATTATTATACATAAAACTATGTAATTCTAAGAAGACTATCTCAGGTTAAGTAGGCTTAGAATTCTTCTTTAGTCTTTCATTTTTTATTAAGTCTTGCTCAACCTTGGTTTTGTTTGGACTCCCTAAATGTATTTAATCCATTCCTCCATCTTTAGGTGAAAGTGTCGTAAATAAAAGCGGTGAATCACGGGATGCTTTGGAATGTCTTCACAAAATAAAGACCCTTGAATGCCAATGTAATGATTAAGCCAATGAAAATGTAACAAATTTAAGAATTGTTGTATGGTCCGTTGATTTTTTTAAAGTTGTTAAGATAGACTTTAAACTTAGGTAAACATATTCTGTTTACTTAACAAGTGATCTGAAAAAGCGGTCGCCGTGTAATTAAAAAAGTTGAAGGGAAACTTGTACCACACGACATGTATTAGAATATTCAGGTGCTTGCGGTCATTTTTGATGAAATTTTCAATGTGTAAACCTTTAGATTACTAATCACGTAAATCGTTCGAAGCTACAAAATGTTGATCCCATATTACACACACCAAAAACTCTATTCTACAAGTTTCTGATATGATATAATATTAGAAAGTGCATATTACGAGTGGAAAAAGACAATGGAGCATCATCTGAGAGAATCAATTCCCAAGTGAAGAAATTACCGAGTGGCAAGGTAGGTAAGAGCAGTAATTGCAAGTCGGCATTATCGATCAGTAAATGAATAGCGCTTTCTATTTGTATTGTATCAACGGTAAAAACTCCGTTGTGAGATCTTGTTGTATGAATATCATCATATATTTTACCGTATCAGCGTGCACGAAATAATGATTTGCATAATATAAGTACTAGATACAACTGATAAATCTACAAAAAAAATAAAACGAACGCTGTTCATTTAGAATGATGGTGGAAAAACCAGTAGTGTTGATTTTTCCCTAAATCAGTGTCAACTCAATCAAAATAACACTATCAAAATCAACACTCTATAAAACGCTTATCTATTTGTAAATTTATCGATAGGTACCAGTCATAGGTTGACATTTTGGCTAGCTGATTTGCCTTTTCAATAAAGAATATGATCGAGTTTCTTGCAAGTTGCGATTTGGCAACGTGCGTGCATTGCCCAGGTGATGAAACTGGTTGCCTTCCCCTCTCGTTGCGGTCAGGTGTGCTCCGTAAAAGCTCTCGGATTTTTCATTATGCCCATCGAATGGCAATATGAATAGCTTTTGCTTGAAGCAGGAAACAGCTGATGCTACCGTGGTTACACTAGTTTTTTGTAAATGGTATAGTGTACGATGTGGCACAACTGCCTATTTGGGAACATTTACGTCACTTCATATAATATATTTTTATAAGATTGGTATCCCGCGTTAGGTATCCCGCACATTGTATTCAATAGATTCTACAAAAAGGATGATAAGTATCTCCAGTATTGTCCTGCCCACTTTGCTCTCAGTTTCAAATCCCATTGTTAGATGAAACCAAAGATTGGACACGAGGCCGTGCAGGTAGTCTGGTATATCTGACTTAAGTACTCAAAAGGGTAAAAACTGTGGGTATAATATCAATTTTATTTATATGTTTTTGCCGTCGAATTACAGACAATTCTATGAGACAGGAGTTTAATTATATTTTTAAATTTACAATTTATGTTTACATTGACTGAAATGTTGTAACTACCTAGAATCAGACTCCTGCGAATTACATAAGCAATTTTATCGATGTAACTTCCTCATCAGACAGAATATTCTTGCATGTCTTGCATGAAAAAAAGACTATGAACTATAAGCTGCAGAATATTAAACATTAGCGTAGTTTCAATGGCAGTTAAAATAATCCCGGTTAAATGATCGTTATCCATTTTAGGCTTACTTGCTACCATTACACTGTTACTTTTACTGTGACATTTACACTTAGATTCTAGTAAAACTCATGTTCGTTAAGAAACGTTTCATCATAACATTGTCAAAATGTTAAATTTATTAAGAACATGATCCAGTTTTATTATGTGAATGATATTTCGATAATAAAGATGCTATTATGTTTTTAGAAAAGAAATGTGAGGTTCACAGCTGTTGCGAATGTTAAAATACAAAGCATTTGCTTTGCTTATCTTGCTTTACGCTGCTCATTATATGTATAGAACAATGTAGGTTTCAAATACAGTGATTCTGTAAGTTTATCCAGATAAAACGACGTTTAAGCAATTCAAGAATGTCCTTTTCAAATACATAATTACTGCTCATTACAAATCCCGGGATCGTTGGCTCAAGTGGCTACAGGCTACGTACACGTTCTCAAGTATCACTCTTAGCTTGCCTTTCTGGGAATACAGCTGGCGATGTTTTCAAAACATCGTGATACATGAATATGTGTCATAATGTAGTTGATCATGGACCTATTATATGTGGTTGTTTATGCTTGTAGCTGGAATCATCTTAGTCTGGAATAATATAAGTTGGTTTGTGTTGAATATGTTTTAGCTATTAGACTTTATTAGTTAAAACTTGATTGCGTACGTCATATACATCCTTGATTCATTTGTTAATTTCGTGGTTTTGCGGTTTTCTATCTTACGATGTAGGTACCTAACGTTTGCGTCTTTGAAGGATTTATTAATGGACAATGGATTAGCTTCAAAGGGCTTCTCCTAAATTAGGGGAAGTCTCGGACGTTGACATAATCCTTTGTTTTCCTTTTGCATTAGTGCTGTCCAATAATATCTTGTGGAGTCTTATCTCTGTTCTTTGTGACCCTTAATACATTTACCCTTTGCACAACTTCCTAACTTATGTGTCTTTGTTATATTTATTTATATGGCAGAATATTTTATCATTAAGAGACTAATAAAACTTCCTTATTATAAAACATGGACTAATCATAGTCCCGAGTTTAAACCATTGTTTAAGCAAATTTCAAATATGACATTCCCCTTAAACATGGTTTAAACTTGGGTCTATATATAAAAGTGATATATTAAAGTATCATATATTTGATCTACGTTTTATAATAAGGCGGAAAGCGTCTGAACGTGAAATACTTATTAGAAGTGCATCTTTCGATTTTAAGGTCATGTCTTTTATACATTTCACTAAATTATATACAGCTTCAATGTTCTCTTATCTGCAAATCATAAGCTCGTCTTCATTTGCATCTTGTTACTGAAGTTATCTGAAATGATATCAAAAGTTTAAAGTAATAAATTAAAGTTGTTTGTATGGAATATTGCTTACCTGAATTGGATGACTATTCTGTTTCCGGCACAGGAGCTCACTATACCAATCAATATGCAGCTCTGTATATTTAACCTCACGACAGGACTGGCAGGACTCTCCCGTTTACATCCAGTTATTGATTTGCATGCAATGCTTTCACAAAGAACACAAGCACGTTGTACAGTACAATAACAAATTATACCAACAAACAGACCGTTCTACGGATGAATGAAATGATAAAGAGTTTCACTTGTCAATAAGCCACCGTCTCTTATTTAGGGCCGTAGTTTTTCACTTTAGTGCTGACATTCATGAAAAAACACTAGAGCCAGATAAATGCAGGCTGTAGGCTATAAAATCACACACTCAATGTATTGATTGTAGAAACACTGGTTAATCAAAACAATGCAAATCGCGAGGCGCGCACCGCACGTGCCGCCCCGCCCGCGGTGGCCTCCGGACTAGTGATAGGCGCGTTCGAAATTCTAAAATTGCGTTCGGATGCGCTCGCACGATGTTCGCTGCGTTCGAGCGCTCGGCCACAACTCGACAGCTCTCGGGCACAGGTAGCGCCCGATAATGTTTTTATTTTGGAACTACAGACTACTGCAAGTCAGTTCCACGCATGTATTTTATGCAATGTGATTGTATGCACGTTTTGGTGTTTTGCTAACAGTGAACTATGCGGCATCCGTACCAGAATGAATGAGACTGTTGAACGTTGTATTGTATTCATATTTCAAAGTTAGGTGCATCACTTTAGGAAGTAGGTAGCATGGTTTTTGAGCTGTTTCTAATTGTACATCCACGAATAGAGCACCATTTTGTTTTACCAAATTCTAGAACTAGGTTTGCAGATTTGCATTTAATTTTGTAGAAGTCTAGAATATTATGTAGGTTACTTATGATCATTATCATCACTACATATTAATTTCGATATTGTGTGGCACATTTTCAGGTTTGTTCGTAGTTATTTATTAAACGTACACTGCGTTATTTACCTAGGCATTTGAAATTAGAAAGTACCTTACATTTACACTGCTTGTATGCTTACCTTAGAATTAATTAAGCCAAATTCCTTTGACGTTCTTTATGAAGATTATTAACTTGGAACGCTGTCGTTGGCCATATGTAGATAATTAAGTAGGTAGGTACCTACCTACCTACTATACCTTGTTTATTTTAGTAGAGATTGTTGAGAGCTTGTTTCCCACTTTAATCATTCCTAACTTTTAATAGGTATAATATTTTGTAGGTTATTATTAATATTAATTTAGTATATTATATTAGGTTATTATATTAATTTTGTAGACACCTAATCATATTATTTACTTTAGATAATTACACGCTTAACACGCATTGCATTTTCTGTATATCATACTAATAACTGTTATTTATTCGTAAAACTGAGCTAAAAAAACCTGAGCCACAGAATAATAAGTACAAGTACCTGAGCCTAAACAATTTGTAGGTTAGGTACCTAGTTACGAATAAGTATGTAAGTATACGCTTGCCACAACAGACAAATTACTAACTAGGTACTTATTGTCTATGCCCCAACGTGAAAATAGTGTGTATTAAATTAACGTAATAGTACCGTTTATCTGTACCACAGAATTGTACTAGAAAAAATGATAAGGTCAAGGGGGCGAAGTGCACCATACTTTTTTCATAGTTGACTTTGATGAAACATATCATCTGTTTGGGTATACCAATTAAATTCAATGTGACAGTTTGAGAATCTGTGATGTTTTCGAACTACAACACAATATGTTATGTTAATGAAATGTAACAGGAAAATAATGATTTTTAAAAGGAAGTTATTAAATTTGTAGTCTAGGCGCACTTTCCCCACAAATCGGTGAAGTGCGCCTGGTACAAATAAAACGCAATAATGAAGAATGAGTCGAATACAAACCACCACATTTTTTAATAGTTCATTAAACAATAAAACGCATAGTTTTTTTTCATTCTCCCATTCTAGAAGTATCTACTATTATGTAATTGAATTTCGGGTAAGTGCGCCATACCTAGCCATAAACTTGTAAAACAGGGGATGAGAACATTTTTCTAATCAGTTTCTTAAAGTCTCTGAGAGAGCGGACTGTAATCTTATTTGTCTTTTCTAGACGGTGGAGTAACAGGGTAAAGATTTTTTTCATGGAAATGCACTTACTATATATCATTATTAACAGAGGGACAGAAATAAAAAGTTATAATATTTCAATACAGTCATTATTATTTTATCATAATACGTAATACTTGTATGTAATGTAATGTATCGAAAAGTTTGGCTTGATACTAAATAACAAGTTTTTGTATTGGCGCGATATGTCGCAAGATCTTACTTTTTAGGATTACTAGAAATATTATATATTAATTTTTTATTTAACTTCAGTCTTCATTTAGCATAACCTAACATGTTTAATTTTTGATCGCTGTAGTAACTAGTTTCATCCAAGTTGTAATTTCTTTCCGGCATATTTTGAAGACTTAATTAACCCTTTGACTCGCGATTCGCCATATTTGGCCAATAATACAATAAATTTCGCAGAAATCAACCTACTTTTCCAGGAACTGCAACGTGTGTGGTTAACAATTCTTTCAATCACACCCAACTTGCAATGTATATCGTTTTATGCTTAGTAGATAAATAACAACAACAAGTGCAAGAATGACCTTTCAGGTGTTCGAAAGGTGTTGCGTCGGATTAAATTACTTTCATACATTATAAACATACAATCCAATGCTTCGGGCATCCAACACACAGACCTTTGCTTCACTCGGCCACTTAAAACACTGTCATGTTTAAAAAGTTTGTAACCTTTTGATTGCGGGAAAATGCGTCATATAGACAGACAGTATGGCGCACTTACCTAACTTAACAAATTTTAAGTATTATTTAAAATTCTATAACATTCAACAGTTAGGAGTGAAATAAATTCACGGCCTTAAAATATAACATTTAAATTATGTACTTACCTAATATGTTTGGTCAGTAAATACTCAGGTTTTTGAGATGTTTGTTGATTACTTGCGCAAAGTCATCTCTGCACACCACTTTGAATGACACTAAAAAAGAAATGGCGCGTATCTCGAGTTCGCGTGACTAAAGCCAACTGTGACGATTACCTAATTTTATGTATAGGTTTGTTACATCGGCGTAAGATGTCATTACTAGGATCCCTTCAGCAATTCCTGAAATATTTATAGTAGGCGCACTTACCTGGTAGGCGCACTTCGCCCCCTTACCTTACGTGGTTTCTACTGAATACGTCAACGATTCAATTACGTTACACTTACGCAAATGTTCGTGCTAGGTCCACTAAAGGTACATATTTACGAAGTGTTATCAATATGCTCATAACTTTTGACTAGGTACAATAGAGTTAAAATCTCTTTCAAGTTTTATAACTCAAGGCACATTACGTTTTAATAACACTGCTCTAAGTAGGTATATAAAACTACTAAATCTAAATACATAAAAGTTTGTTTACTTCAAAATTTTTGTCTATATTTGGAAGAAGCCTTCGATTAAATTGTCGTGAGTTTGACACTTGAAGTTATAACATAATATATATTTTTATTTTTTTTGCTCTATATCGATCGTAAAGTTCACCTCGCTTATAATTAAAAAAAATGTACATACCTACTTATTTTGAATCAGTTACAATTTCATATTATGTTTTGGTACCAATTACCAAAAAGATCAAATAAATCATCCAGCTAAAGTGGAGTCATTTTAATAGGTAACATTTGACAATTCATCAAAATTCAACAACGTAACCTTGTAACGGCGGGCATAAAATAAAATATTTTTTCGTTTTGTTAGAACTGCACAATTGCTTAACTTTTTTCAATTACGATTATACTTATTTATTGTAATAATGACCGATACGACTAATTTTAAGATTTACTTTCACTTTTTTCACTTTCTTTCTTTTATCACTATTAATACTTACTTTTCATGAAACGATACAAAGAGACAATCAAATCAAGGCGGCACAAAACAGATCATTGCTACAAGATAACAAGACTCGGCTTCAAGAGCATGCTCAAAAATAGCCACGGTTGAACGATCACATTCATTCCGTTTGTCTATGGGATAGGAAAGGTACGTCGCATCCTCGTCTCGGCGACATTGATGCATCACCGCATCACACACAAGGGTTCAAAGTTACGATACATTTCAACATTCTAAACGGGGAGACTTGTAGAATGATATAGAACGTCTTTGGGCTCTACTTTTTAGTGATTATTTACTTTATGAGAAGTTTGAAAGACGAATGACACGCAGTGCTCGTTTCTATAAATAAAACTCTTCATTTTAATATGTGACGAAGCTACATAAATAGATAGATACTCTTATACATATATATATATATATACTATTTATTGAACACCAATATAATTATGTGCTAAGCGAGACGTTATCGACGCGGGCGTCCCGAACACTCCTTGAAAAAGGCCACCGAATGTGGTCGAAACTACAGTCGGACTTATCCGATAAATATTACGTGAGTAATCCCGTATTTTTATTTAATAATGAGTGAAAACCACGTTAGTTTTTGTAACAAAATAGTTATACAGCTAAAAAAAGTGTGTAATAATAGGCGGTCTTATTGCTCAAAGTAATCTTATACAGACAGAGGAGAGGTACGAGTATAACAGCAGAAAAAGGGATCTTGGTGCACAAAAAGTTTTAAATATTAAAGAAAAAAATTTAAATATGCCTATATTATACTAATAACTAATGTGAATATAATAAATAAATAATGTGAATATAAGTATGTGAATTTGCAAACTTAAACAATATAGATTAAAAAAATGAAGATACCAATGTAGGTAAAGCAAATTATTTTGTAAACTTACCATTGACCACATAAGCACAAAATTATTTTAGAAAAAAATTTACTAATTAGTTATTAATAAATAGTACGAAATATTGTATAGGATACCTGTATAGATAAAAATAGCATCAAGTAATGCTACCTGCTGCTATTTTTCATCTATTTTAGTAAGGTTGAAAATCGCTTGTTAGATTAGACGATGTAATGCGAAAATGCGTTAATTTTGTACGTTTTCTTTATATTTTTCGATATATACTAACACAATCGAAAAACTGCTGGTTATTACTTTAGTACTATACGTTGGCTATGTATTTGGCATTAATGGCGTGACATCTTCTGGATCTTTGGTCAGAATGGGGGTTCCACAGGGGTCGATCTTGGGTCCGTTCTTATTCTTAGCATATATCAATGACTTACCACATATGGTTGAGGGCCTTACTGACATAGTTCTTTTTGCGGATGATACTTCTCTGATTTTTAAAGTAGATAGGAAAGATAGAGAACTAGTTCAAGCCAACAACGCGTTAACTATTGTTTCAAATTGGTTCGCCGCAAACAACCTGCTTCTCAACGCAAACAAAACGAAATGTTTAAAATTTTCCATGCCTAATGTAAGACATATAGAGCCAAACGTATTACTCGACGGAAATAAATTGAAAATTGACAAGGCAATAGTCTTTCTAGGTATTAGCATAGACTCTAAATTACAATGGGGTCCTCATATTGATGCACTATCTGGAAGACTGAGCTCAGATGCATATGCGGTTCATAAAATTAGGCAATTGACAGATATAGCTACTGCTCGACTGGTCTACTTTGCTTACTTCCACAGCATAATGTCATATGGTATCCTGCTGTGGGGGTCAGCGGCGGACATAGAGACAGTTTTTATATTGCAAAAGCGGGCAGTTCGAGCCATCTACGAAATGGGTCCCCGCGAATCCTTAAGACAAATGTTCAAAGAAATTAACATATTAACTCTTCCATCTTTGTATACCCTAGAAAATATAATGTACGTTCGTAAAAATATAAAGTAGTTAGAAGAATAAATAGTGATATGCATAATATTAATACTAGAAATAAGGATAGGATAGCTGTATCTAAATTTAGACTCACGAAAACTAAAAATAAGTCCTTCTTAGGCAATTGTGTACGTTTCTATAATAAAATCCCAAAAGACATTACTGAGCTCACTGAAGGGAAATTCAAGTTACGTGTCAAAAATATACTAATGAAAAAAGCCTATTATAAATTGAGTCACTACTTAGAAGACAAAGATGCCTGGAAGCTTTCCACTTCTGCCTAGTAGCCAACTATTGAATAAATTTCTTATTTTAATACTACTCATATGTAACCTCAATGTACAAAGACTTGAAAAATAATGGCCCACGAGATTCTTGCTGCTTCTTCTCGGCGGTGGTTCTTTTCCGAAGACAGCGGTAGAATCATTTAAAAATTTTGACGTTCATAAGAGTGTCTATGATGCCTAAACTGAATAAATAATTTTTGAATTTTGAATTTTGAATTTATTAATTTAAAAACATATAGTGTTATCGCTGAAAATTCTGATAGTTTGGACGTGAAAGTTTATTTTTGTGGACCTATTCAGGATTTTTTTCTGCTGAAAGAGAGTTATATTTATGAATTCTATTCGGTTATTACTCTTTTCCTATTCCTTTTCTAACCTTTGTATTTTTTTCATAATATATACTATCGATCTGTTTCGTTACACTAGGTGTTTAAAAATTCAGCTTTTTCTTTATTCAGGGTACGAGCGCGCCTTAATAGACCATTTAATTATGCACCAGTGTGTTAATTATAACACACAGATGAAATTATAACCTAATGCTTAGTAGTAGAAGAAAGTTAAATTAGTACATTACTGCAAGTTATAGGCGAGTTAGTTAAATAAAGCATATTTTACAATTTAACCAGGTAATACAGTTATTTTTTAGTAACACCAAATTATGTTTGCGCAATAGTACATTTTTGGAATAAATAAATGTGTACGTCTTTAATTAAGTAAGTCAAACGAACTTTTATTGATATTAAATAATTCATAATTCACATTAACTTGTTATAGTATTAAAATATTTGCATTTTATCAATCAAAATTTTAATAAAAAAAAATTGCATGGGCTGTAAGTTAACTCACCTTGCATTTAGCGCGTGAAAAAAAAATCCGCGATAGTTTCCATAATTTTCATATTTTTTAAGAAAAGCAATGCAATATAAGTTTGCGTTTTCCTCGCAAATGTGTAGAATACGAAGTTTGGATGAGACTCGTGAGCTCTGCTCATTATTTGTATACTAATATGTACTTACTACTTTCACAATATTGAGAATTAATTGTATATAGATTTTGAATAGGTATTGATATTCACGGGTAACATAAACGGGATAGTCACGGATATATATAATATATACCTAAATTGGATGCGTGACGTAGTGTAATATTTAACTGAACGCTTCCATGCTTTGGTGGTTTGTGGTCTTAGATTAGGGCAACAGTCATTAGGCCTCATTAACCACACACATTACAGTTACTGGAAAAGTATGTAGATTTCTGCAAAATCTATTGTATTATTGGCCAAATATGGCGAATCGCGAGTCAACGGATACGTAAGTAATTATTAGGGCAATTAGAATAAATTGGATATTGTGATTGACCACTAGTCAATCCTCCAAGCCCCACTTGGCCTGCGTGGTAGACATTTGAAAAGAAGACTAGGGAATAGTCACTGCACCTCCCATGATTCCCTTCTCTTACGCTACAGAAATACTGACGCTTCCGCGACAATGTGATCTTTTCAAGTTCCTTACTTTAACATATAAGAATCTAAAGCAAGTACAGTAAAGTACCTAAGTATAATGTAAAGTAAGTAACCTGCCTAGCTTGTGTAACAGTCCTCCAGTACCTCTTAACAGTTCCTTTTATAAAATATTTTTACCCTATGAGGAGGAAGAAAGGGACTTCATCATTAACGTAGGTAATGTATTATCGAGGGTGGAATAATCCCCTCTCAATAGTTTGAAGATATTATGGTAAAAGTTAGACAATTTTATCTACGATGAGTCGGGGAAGTTTGTAAGTAAGTATATTTTTGTAACCAATTCATAGTGTCACGTTTTTTAACCTATCAAATCCAGCACACTTCCTAGTAGTATTAGTAATGAAAGTGTGCGTGTGTGGATGTTTTTTATCACGTATCGCCGTAACTACTAACCAATTTTGTCAAATTTGACATATAGGTAGTTTAGGATCTGGATTAACACATAGGTCAATTATTAAAAATCAAACCTTAAAGATTTTAAACAGGGTAAATTATCAATGTAAAATTTTATTTGATTCATTCAAAACTCGGTAGGTATACAAATTAACTTATTAATAAATATATTATATATATATCAAATTAACTAAATTAACTAATAAATAATAAAATATGTAATTTTTAAAAACAAACTTAAAAAGGATATTGCTCTATTTTACTCTATTAATTCAATTTAATTCTGTGGCTTTGTATCCCGTACACTACGCAAGCGAAACCGTTAGTCAGGTAGCATTACGCACTAAACAAGTAAGCATTCAGCACTAAATCAGCAGTATCTGCTCTTTTAGTAAATTCCTACTAAACGGGTGAAGATGAACACCCGATTAAATCGCTGGAGTATAAGTATTATGTTGTAAGCATCCACTGAAGAAGGATTATTATAAATTTCACCCCAAAGGAGGTGAAGCGAGCGAAGCCGCTGGCTAATCAAATTGTTATATACATATTGACCATTTATCGATTCCAAACCACCATATTCGATATTGTGCACTAATCAACAATGACCTTATACAGGGTGTTTGGTAGAGGGACCGACAAACCAAATGAGCGTGTTCGGGGACCCACTTGGAGAATACAAGTTGGCCAAAAAAAAAATCCCCGACACCCCAATTTTTTTAAACTTTTATTTGTGAATTTTCTCGTTTTCTCCAATATTGTATTAATATTGCTTTGCGTGGTGAAGGTGTATTAGAGACCAAATTCAACTAAAAACATCCGGTCTAAAACAGATTTTACAAATGTTATGGTGGTAAATAGGTACAATTTCGGAGCAAAAGGGAAAAATCACAAAAAAAGTTAAAAATATTGGGGGGTCGGGGATTTTTTTTGGCCAACTTGTATTCTCCAAGTGGTCCCCCGAACACGCTCATTTGGTTTGTCGGTCCCTCTACCAAACACCCTATATATACAGCTTGTAACAAAAATGTGTAGTAATAAGTACCAAAAATCATCATAATCATCTTTGGTAATACTAAAACCACACACGCAGAAGCTTGCATACAATTGGGACCTAACTACCGAGTCCCAGGAAGTAGTAAACATTCCGAGTTATGAGGAACCAAAGTTTTTCTAATACTCAAGCAGGTTCATCCGTGAAAAACTAGACAAAAAACGACAATTTCCAGAACGTAGACTAGGTAAACAAAAGGCTGAGGTGCGACACGAGGAGCGAGCACCTGCAGAGCAGGGGGACGGAGGTGAATGAATAGGATGAATGGAGAAATAGAACCCCAATGAAATTTCAAGAATAGTCATGACTAATAGGGATGTCCAAAAAATTGGATTATACCTGTATTATTATAAATTTAAAAGCGATTTAAATTTTGGTACTCTACCATGAGAATCCTGCACTAGCTACATTTGCACACCTTACAGTTTAACAACTTTTTATTCCACGCTGTACCTATAGCTACTTTAGTTTATTTTATTTTATTAATAAATGGAATTGTCATGAAATGGGCTCAGACACGTTCGCTACAAGCTTTTTAGTTTGAAAGTATTGGTCGGCGCGAGCATCCATCTCCGCAGATGCATATCCACACTCATACCTATTGAACAGTGAATGACCATACTCGTAATATTACGTACCTTTGTCGCTTATAAAACTTATTCATATAAAAATTTTATCACTTCGTTACATGTCTTCGTGTTTTTTATTATGAGATATACTGGCAAGCGAGCAGACGGGTCACCTGATGGTAAGTGATCACCGTCGCCCACGGATATCCGCAATACCAGGCTTTAGGATGCGTTGCCGGATATTGCTTGAGTTAATTTAGCACCACAGTCCAAAGTAAATCGGATTAGGTACCTGCTTATTAATACTTCGCAGGTTTTCTTGCTTCTAAATATTTTTCTGGGATGTATGGAGACACGAAAAAATATATATTAAACGGCCCGTTAGCTCAGTTGGTACTGATCCCGTCTTCGAAGCTGTGAGTGTCGGGTTCAGTCCCTGGCTGGGCAAATATTCATATGATGAGCAGAAATATTTGTTCTCCGGCCTTGGATTACCCTTTCAGCGCCAAACAGAAAATCGGGGATATGGGGATAATTCACATACTGAACGGTATTGTGAGATGACTTGACCAAACGACTGAGAATGTAATTAGTTCTCTGTAAACATAATTAAACAACGTATACTAATTTAGGTATTTTTACTTCACCACTATCGTCCATATTTTCAATTCTCAATATTTTTTTAATACACCTACATCATTTTCAGGGATAATAAAATATCAATAAGTCCTAAAGATTATTGCCACGATTATAAGCCACCAAAAATTCACGACTTTAATTAAATATATATTCCCTCTTCACTTGACATTGTTATGAAAAAGCTGAATATAATATATTTATTTATTGGTAGGTTTACAAAACTGGCTGTATCGCATCACTTTCTCAAAATAATTGACAAGGTATTGTAGTTCACAAGCGACCAACCTACTAGATGTAAACACAACATACAGATATATATAGATATCTCTCTCTATTTATGTCTATCATTACAAATGATATAAATTATAAAAGCGCGTGCACACAAGTTCATTACGACAGATTCATTACAAATTACCCCATAAGTCATTTGTGTATGCTTTTATAATAGCCGTAACATCCTTAATGTGCCGTGATGGCCTCAGGAGTTCTACCTGGGTGGTCTCGCTCGAAGCTGGGAATCTATGTGGTATTACTATAGTCATTTACCCTATTTAAGTCTTATACTTATAGGTTAAGTATAAATAGCATATCGGTAGGTAGAGTACATTACCTACCGATATGTCACCAACACTGGGCTGTAAAGGAAACGGTTGTATAAAAGCGATAACTTTTTAAAGATTTGAGCAAAATTATTAAAATAGAGGAAGAAGTAAAACCTTATTTTCTACCGACTTCCAAAGAAGGAGGAGGTACTCAATTCGACTGTTTTTTTTTGTGTTTGTTACCTCATAACTTTCGACTGGGTGAACCGATTCTCAAAATTCTTTTTTGTTTGTAAGCTGGTGTTTCCCGTGTGGTCCCATTTAAATTTCATCAAACTCGGTTCAGTAGTTTTTGAGATACACTTTAATAACTGAATAGAATGGAAGTCGGTATTAAATTTTTCAAATTGTACTTATTTACACTTGGTTTCGAAAGAAGTGCTAAGGTATAAAATATGCAATTTTTACACAATTAATTATTTAGTACTGCCCGTGACTTTCCACGCGGTTTTTCTTTCATACGAACCTTCTCCTTAGAACAATTACACAACACAAAAAAGAATTAGCGAGATTGTTCTATCCGTTCTCAAGTTATAGCGTGACCAGGACAAATATGGTTTCATTTTTATGTATATAGTTAAATATATAGATTGCTTGTATATAGCTGTAAAAAGTAAGTATATATTTGATCCGTACAGTGTAATATCTAAAATTAAAATCGGTTGCATTAACCCTCCTTCTCCATGACGAGAAAACACCTGCAGCGCGAACATGGATCTCACGATAAACTTGTCACGTCGATAAACTTACTTTTATTAGCTATCGTACCTTGTCTTCCTCATGAAATTAGCCGCGATAGCAATATCGCGGGCTGTCGTTTACCGATAATTACCTACTGTCAAAGGTTGGGCAGCTCAATATGGAACCTCACGACATATAGAAAAGAAATAGAGTATGGATGTTTAGCTAAACGTCTCTAGTATACGAATATAGGTATGTGTCGCAATAACGCAGATAATGGGATTCACCCAAAACCTAAAAAATAAATATAAAATATTAGGGTTCATAGAATTATTACCTTATTATACCTTACCTATTAGGTAATAATTCTATGATTAGGGTTATTAACCCTAGAATACTAAACATCGCCTGCTAGGCCGCGACTCATCACATTTTTCGTTGTAAGTCCAATTCGCGCGGCAATAATTACGTGTGCGCTCGTGTCAACTCAGTACCCCCCGCGCC
This sequence comes from Selenia dentaria, assembly GCA_917880725.1. Taxonomy (NCBI): domain Eukaryota; kingdom Metazoa; phylum Arthropoda; class Insecta; order Lepidoptera; family Geometridae; genus Selenia; species Selenia dentaria. The sequence goes on along the minus strand of OU862889.1, from coordinate 14,510,682 downwards.
GCGGTGGATAGCAGACGCGCGGCCTGCGGGATCTTACCGTTGCCGAGTTATTGACCTCTAGGTCGCCTGACAGGCGATCTTTAGTGTTAAAGGTAACTTTTATTTGTATTACTTGTTTTTGGTTATTGTGTTTTATATTGAAATATTATGTAGTAAAATCATACTAATAAATACCTTATTTGTAGATAAACATGAACGCCGACGAGATTGTAAATTATTTGTTGAATGGAGATTCCGACAGTGAAATAGAAGATAATTTAGAAGTGCAAGACTACGATTCTGATGACAGTGTAGCTGATCCTACATATTTGATTCCTAATCAACAAGAAAACGAATTGTCATCCATCACTACGCTCGTCACTGAACAACTCGATGAAGTCCCAACTTTACAGGAGCCGTCAACAAGTAATCGGTCGACCACATCAACTATTCTACGACCCAATTCTCCAGCTACAGATACGACTACAGAATCTCTCACCGTTTTTCCTACTACATCATCTGTCAGAGGGAAAAATAATTACATATGGGCAACCGAGAGCTCTAATAGATCAAGATCAAGTAGAACTGCCTCAAGAAATGTAGTCCATATTACTCCCGGGCCAAAACATGAAGGACGAGATGTAATAAAGCCCTTGGAATGCTTTCAGAAGTTTTTTACACCAACCATGTTTGACGAAATTATGTTACGGACAAATGAAGATATTATGCTCAAAGCCAGCAAATACAAACACCAATCTACGACCATATCACAAACAAGGCTGGAAGAACTTCATTCTCTACTTGGACTTATTATATTCAGTGGTGCCATGGGCAATAATGATTTGCCAACCAGAGAACTTTTTGATCCTACACTGTGCGGATCAAAATATATGGCGTCAATGAGTTTAGAACGTTTTGAGTTCTTGTTGCGTTGTCTCCACTTTGACGACCGTAACACTCGTGAAGACAGAAGACGAAATGATAAGTTTGCACCTATCAGAAATATTTGGGAGATGTTTATACAAAGATGTCGAGATCTTTATAAGCCAGGATCTTATGTTACTATTGATGAGCAGTTGCTTGGTTTTAGAGGCCGATGTCCTTTTAGGATGTATATCCCAAATAAGCCTGCGAAGTATGGGCTGAAGATAATTCTAGCTTGTGATGTTAACAGCAAATATATGTTTGATGCTTGTCCCTACCTAGGCAAAAACGGTGAAGTCCCTACTGAACCACTTGGGACCCATTATTGCAAATTATTAACACAAACAATACATGGCAGTAATCGGAATCTTACTGCAGACAATTGGTTTACGTCTGTACCTCTGGCTGAACAACTTCTTTCTGAACCGTATAAGCTGACTTTTCTAGGAACTATCAAAGCGAACAAGAAAGAAATACCATCTTAATTCAAACATAATTCTTCCCGTCACGTTGGTACTTCCATGTTCGGCTTTCACGATAAATTGACACTTGTAAGCTACAAACCAAAACCACACAAAACCGTGATGCTGATATCTACAATGCATGACAAGCCGACCATAGATCCTGTATCAAAAAAACCAGCAATAATTATGTCGTATAATGAAACTAAAGGGGCAGTTGATACATTCGATCAGATGTGTAGCCATCTGTCATGTAGCCGCAAAACTAGACGTTGGCCACTTTGCATGTTTTATGGAATGATAAATATGGCTGTTCTGAATAGCTACGTACTACATGTTACCAACTCGCGAACACGTGGAGATAAGCCAATCAATAGAAGAGAATTTATGAAAACCCTAAGTGATGATTTGTGTCGCCCCTGGTGCAATATACGTTGCGAAGAAAGACCAAAGATGAGAAAACGTGTCAGAGAAGCAATAGAGAATGTCTTAGGTGCTAAAAATGTACATAATAATGAAAATTTTTCAATAAAAAAAGGCAAGAGGAGCATGTGTACTATATGTCCAGCAAAGAAAAGGCGCATGAGCATTTATTGTTGTGCCAAATGCAACAAAAGTTATTGTCTAGAACATAGGTCTACACATTGCATCGATTGTGCCAAAAAAATTTTAGACTGATTTTAAATTTATGTGCCATGAAAATGTGATCATTAGAATAATTATTTTTGTTACCATTTCAAAGTATGATTCACGTAGAACGTGATTGTTAATTTTAGTTTGTATAATTACTTAATTTTCTTTTAATTTTTATTTATGTACCAAATGCCTATGTCGCCAAAATAAGTGAGAATATTATTAAGTTTAAGGCTCAATTTAAAAGACTGGTAGTACTATTTTGTAAATTATATAATATTTTTAAGAAAGGCAGAAGTTGACCTATTATGTTTATTATTTTTCTTTATTTTGAATAAAAAATGTAAAACAAACTTCTCTTGTTTTTCTTACAGTAGCCTAGCAAGCGATCCTTAGTATTAAGCAGTATAAAAATTATATTAGTATTCTAGGGTTAATCATAAAGTTTAAGACATTTTCACCGATTTCTTGTTATTAGTAACAATGAGTTAAAAAATAAGCAAAAATTTAACATGTGTAGAAAAACTTTTAAGTTTTATTCAACATAATCAATGTCTACAAGAATAATTGTATTGTCTAAAAATTCCGCCAGTGCATCTAGTTTCTTTTGGTGTTTAGCCCAAGCAAAAATATAAAGCAAGGGTGGCAAGAATCAATATAATATAATTAAATAAAAACTAATAACATTATTAATTAAAAATACGGGATTACTCACGTAATATTTATCGGATAGGTCCGACTATAGTTTCGACCACATTCGGTAGCTTAATAATGATTGATCGTTAGTTTTTATAACAAAACTAAAAACATAACTTAATCCTGTCCTACTTTCTACTAATATTAAAAACGCGAAAGTATGTATGTGTGGATGTATGGATGTATGGATGTGTTAATCTTTGTTACTCTTTAACGGTCAAACGGTGGGGCCAATTTTGATGAAATTTGATACGGAGGTAGATGAGGATGAGGATTAACACATAGGATACCTTTCATCGTCATCATTATCATCATCCATCACCACGCGGGTGACAAAGCAAAATAAATATTCTTGGGCACAGCATAGACAAAATAATAAGACCTCCGCCTACGTCAAGATCGTAATGATGACAGTTCTGTCAAAGTGTGTGTCAGTTTCTTAGTCAAAATCACGATATCCTTTTGACAGCTCGATACACTAGACGTGCTCGACGACCGTCAAGGGTGATTAATTGTAATGACAGTTTTTTTCCATGGTGATTAATTTTATATTGGTATGTACAGTCGCCTGCAATAAGATGTATACATTTCACAATTTTCAAAAGTGCCTCAGTATTAAAATTCATTAAAATTTACATCAAAATTATTCTAAAATGAAGTGATTTATATTATTGTACTGTTAAGAATAATCATTATCTACATTGTTATACAATCTAGTATACTGTATCATATGTTTGAAAATTATGGAATGCTTACATCTTATTGCACGCGACTGTACATACCAATATAAAATTAATCAGCGTAGGTACTCAGACAAAATAAAAAAGTCAAGACAGAATGTTGTGAACAGAGAAGTGAGGCTGGTTTTCTAAACTACATGTTTCTGACTCGGACTACTTACTGCCATGGTAATTCAAAGTATATGAAAGTTATTAAAAAATATCAATAATTAATAAAATTTAAATAAATATTAATTACAACTTTACGTGTTGCTTCCACGCGCCGCGATAGTTCAACTGACGCGCCAAGGCGTAGTTTCGTTGTAGGTTTTGTATGTAAATATGTATGGACACGCCGAGGCGTAGTTTCACCCGGCCTCACTTCTCTGTTCACAACATTCTGTCTTGACTTTTTTATTTTGTCTGAGCGTAGGTACTATATTTTATTATTAGTGTTTACTGACTGATTTATTAAGTATTTAAATTTACTCATATAACCATGTTATTATTTTATGACGTTTTTGTATAAAGATAGATATGGCTTTGGAAAAGATAATAAGCTACTCGAAGTACTAATCCTGCGCAGACGACGTCGCGGGCACCAGCTAGTAAATATATATGTGTACCTACTATACTCATCACAATATTATATTCGCGCAACAATGTGAACGCTTCACTGAAATTGGTTTATCTATACACATATACCCAAATATTGACTGAGAACTGATTCTAATAATGAATGACTTCTAATAATTCATCTTTTACATTTTATTTCCATGGTTCAATAAGTAATAACTACCTATAAAGCGTGTTACAAGAAGGTGTAATGACACTAAAGCCACACACACGCAGAATCTTGCATACTATTAGGGCCTAATTACTTTGTCCCGCAGTAAGTACCTAGTAAAATTTCGAGTTATAAGTACCCAAAGTTTTTCTAATACACAAGCAGGTTATTCTCTGAAAAACTAGGCCAAAGACGGCATTGTCCTCTTGAACGTACACTAGGTAAACAAGGGGCCATGGCTGGGGTGCGGCGCGGGGAGCGGGCGCATGCAGGGTAGGAGGACAGAAATGAATCAGTAGGTGGCGTGGGGGTACGAAGCGCATATTGGCCCGAACGAACTCCAAAAATAGGATTGTCGCTGCCCAAAAAAATATCGATTATATTTTTAAACTATGTATGCAAAAATATTAAGCGTATTTTAAATTTTAATGTGCCATGTGAATCCTGACTAGGTGCATATGCACACCGTTCAGTATTAATACACCTTGTTTTTACGCTGTATAAAATTAAATGTAGTTTAGATACTTAAAAATATAAACCTAATTTGGTTTTTGTAGAAAAACTGTCGTTAACTGGATTACATTATGCCCAACGACATTTTATCCTATTGACAATCCCTGTTCACTGCGCTGGTTTTGTTGCCTATATCCATATAACATACAACAACGTGCGCCCAATGTCAACAAAACGCTATTATGAATTCTGCCATACAATAAATAATCGTATTTCCGATATCAAATATCGCATTACCAGATGAAGTATTTGGACCTATGTAGTGCGCATCAATGAACATTCAATGAAACAGATTTGAAATGAACAAAGAAGACTTAATTATACTGAAGCGTTTTCTACCAGTCATCCTGAATGTGCCAAAATTATAAAAGTGTTTGGAGAAACTCTAAAGTATCATAAAATAAGTAAGACGTACTACCAATGAAGAGGTAGATTGGTTATGTTACGACTTATTACAACTGACGCGAAGTCAATGTTGTCCAAGCCCATCTTTCGCGTATACATGAACGAATTTTGCTGTTCTTAGACGTCATTCTATGAAGTATAATATAAACACATCAACATGGTCTAGGGATATTTCAATTAAACCTAAATAACTAAAATTCTATTAACTTTTTGTGAAGACACCTATACATTAAAATAAACCTTGTTTAAAATAGCCTATCTAATCTGATAATGAACATTTAGATAAAGTTAAATTAAAAAAAAAACTTAGAAGAATTGGAAAAACTCAGACAAAATTTCAATCTTAACTTTATTTTTGAAACATCAAAACCTAAACAAAACAACTATTTTTTTTAATAAAATATGGTGAAAACTTAAAATTAATAACGTGGATCCACCTAAGACTCTCCTGACACATCTGCAGTGTTTCTGCATACTCAAAACAAGGGTGTCAATATCCTGTTGTGGAATACTGTCCCAAGTCCTGCTAAGATGCAAGAAAAGCTGGTTTTCTAAAAGTCTTACCAAAAAGTTAATAGAATTTTAGTTATTTAGGTTTAATTGAAATATCCCTAGACCATGTTTATGTTTGTATTATATCGTTCAATTTGTGGTTGCCGTATTTATACGCGAGTACCCTACCTCTTTTTAATATAAGATCATTGGGGGCTACATATAATACCCTTTTCCGTGGTAGTGCCACGCTGAAAGCCCACAGCCGAAAGGACGGCACGACCGGGGAAGTACCACAATCCCACATAACACCGACGTGAAGTAACATAACTTACTAATGCGTTTCTTCGGTTTGTGGGAGGTTCCGGAGACCCTATTCCCCCCTTCCCTATTCTCCCTCTCCTTCCCTCTCCCCCTCCCCCTAACCCCTTTTTATCTCTTCCTTCATATCATCCTTCCTCAAAGGTCGGCCACGCATCCTCGAGACCTTTAGTATTGCGGATGTCTGTGGGCGACAGTATCATTTACCATCAGGTGAGCCGCTTGCTCGTTTGCCAACCTATCCCACAAAAAAAAAATATAAATCACGTAGCGCTGCTCGGCTGTCAATGTCATCAGCTTTATAACAATAGAGAGATATATTATTAGAGTTTTATTTTCTACGTTTTTCTATAGGTACTTATTTAGTAAACGGGTTTGTGAAATGCTTGCTGGGTTAATTTATCTTGCGGTTAGCCTCAATGACGATTCAAGATATCAATACGAGCTATAGATATTACTTTTTAATTGTTTGCTTTAATACAATGTTATAAATTTATTAAAAATTAAAAATGAGAAGAAGTCTAGTAGTTTTGCGCCTATAAAATTCGTTGTGTGAGAAGAGAAGGTAGGATATTTAGGTACCTACCTATATAACCCTAAAACTATACCCACACTTTACCTTGCATACGGGGCTCTTTACTGCGGTAATCGCACTTATCAGTTCTATCACGACGCAACAATGCATACACGCTTAACATGAATGCTTCATGATGCTTAGAAAATGTTCGTGCAGTGCAAACAATGTTCTCGTGTGTCACAGCTTTGCTAGATAAGTGAGAGTTTGTGCTCAATTTAATTGCTTTATGTAATGATACTATTACTTTCCTTCTTGTACAAGTAAATAATCATAATCAGCCATCAGCCCACATTGTTCCAACTGCTGGAACTCGAGCCTTCCTCTCAGAGAGAGAGTTGGGCCATAATCCACCACGCGGGCCCAGTGCGACTTGGTGGATAGGTTAGTGGCCAACCCATGTCGAAGTTTCCAGTCCGCCGCCCTTCGACATACGATACGACACGATTCTATAATAAAGTTCTAAGTAAATTAATAAGTTAAAAATTACTATTAAAACTAAACTCTGTTTTTAAACTACATTGTATATTCTATACCAAACAGGCATCTGAGTGTTGGCCATAGCCCCACTTATACCTTTGCAAAGGACCGGACGTAATCCGTGAAATAAATGGAATAAAGTAATAATAATAGGATAATCAAATCACTACTCGTGTATTAAGATGTCAAAGTGTAGCGTGTCTTGCCCTACTGATACCATTATTATGTTCTCTTTTGTAAGGCAACACACTGGAGCTAAAAATAAACGAACATTTGTTATATCATTTAAGAAGTTGGCGATAAAAAAATGTAAAAAGGCAAGCCCGCTGAGTTTTTTTCGGATCTTCTCAGTCGTGGTCGCGTTCCGATCCGGTTGTAGATCTAAGAAAAAATAAATGTAAAATGTCAATTTGCAAGTGCCCCCGTAGGCCTATACAGAATAAATGTTTTGAGTTTGAGTTTGATATAGCCTAACGACTGTTGTCCTAAGACAGACAACCGGGACCGACGGCTTAACGTGCCCTCCGAAGCACGGAAACGCTAAACTGAATAATGCTACGAGCGGTCACGGTGTTGCTTAACTTGTTGATCGATTAAAATCGCCAAGTCAAGCTCCGCTACGAGCGCTTCTAACAAGTACATAATAGGCCAGTAAAACTAGAATTTTAACCTCGCACTATATTTCCGATCCATTTTTTTAGAGCATAAGATCACAAAATGCTGACAGATCCAGCTGGAGCTTCAAGCACCAGCATCTTGAAAAAAGTTTTGGCCGATATTTTGGAAACTATGCACTTTAGGACAAAAAATTTTGAGACCATTATTTTAGAGAATACAATTACCGCATGTGTAAACCTTACCATTTACGATATATGGCCCCAATGAAACGGTTTTCTGAAAATGTATTGTATGCAGTTCGAATTACTGGCATTTCGCATAGTCGATAAATAGCAGATAGATCAATATTTTATACAACGGAATCCAGCCGTGCGATTCTCTAATGATCGATGCGCTCGTCGACGAGCTCACCGATGTCAAATACTTTGAGATATCGACAAGGTTGTTTTTCCAACGATTCTTGTCATCTCGTCATTTGTTTCACGGATGTTGTCAAAGATGCAACGATGTTTGCTCTAAGAGAATCGCACGGCTGGACGTCGCGTTATTCATCGCTGAAGTCTAAAGGGAAATCAGAATTATCCATGATTTGGCAAGTGCTCTTGGATAACTTGTGGATGCCTTCCGTGGTTTTATTTTAAATGTCAGTAAGGTTCCTCATTCTAATAAAACGGGACTCATTATTTTTTATATAATGGTTCGTCAAAGTGACTCCCTCTCGCCTGATGGAAAGCGAAGATGGAATCAAGAAGCAATTACCATTAGTGCAGCCATAAGCTGCACTACTCGCCACCCCTATGATGACCTGACAGATGCTTTTTCACGTCCCGCTTGAAAGACCCAGGGTCATAGCTGCAAGGAAATACGTACCTACGCCGGCAAAGCATTCAACAATTTACTTACACGACAGAGGTAGGGACTGCCAAACTGTTTGGTTCGTTTTAAGAAGTTATCGAATTCATCATTTCAATATAAAAGTGAAATTACTTAAATTAATTAAATCAACTAAAAAAAAAAAAAAATATTATATGTATATGATGATATGTAATATCACTGTATTTATTGAGCTCGAGCTCGAGTACTTATATACCTAAATAAAACCTTTTATAAGCCCACTGTGACTACGCCATTAAATTCGCGAAGCTACTTATGTTGCCATTTTACAAGAACGAGGTTAGTACGTACGTAGGCATATCGCATGTGCCCAAACCCTTTGTTGTGGCATGGTCTCCATGACGACTGGAAACCTAGTCCCCTTGTAAATCAGATTCTTTAGGAGGGGTTAGATAAGGGGTGTAGTGAATGTTAATTTGAGCTTCTGGCAATGAAAAGCAATGTATTATTTACACAATAATAATAGTAGGGACCCAATCACCCCTGTCCGAAAGAGGGTACCCTTTAATGAAACCCTGTACGTAACCTTAGACTATCAGGCGAACGATAAAGGCTAAGAGATGTTCAGTCTATAAACAAAAAAAAAACGTTTTTTAAATTATTCTTCTATCCCCTACTAGATTATAATCATGATTGATAACGTATGATAATTCAATCTAGGATCAAGTCACGAATGTGGAAGGAAGATAACGAACAAAGTGTGTAAATTTTACAGCATTTTATCTACACAAATATTATAAAGAGGAAAAACTTGTATTTTTGTATCTTTGTATGTTTGTAAAGAATACACTCAAAAACTACAGTGCTGATTTCATAAATTCTTTCACCATTGGAAAGCTACATTCACCCTGAGTAACATAGGCTATACTTGATTCATCATCATCCTCTATCATCACTGCGCTGGTGAAACCGCGGAGAGCAGCTAGTACTATTTATAAATTATTTTGGTGCCTCTGACAAAATAGTAGTTTTTAGTTGATCTGAGTTTGATACACTGCAACTCAGCAATAGGGAAAATTTCGGCATATTTGAGACAAAATACAAAACATTCCAATCTTTCTAACCAAAGATTATTAACCACATTAAAATTTGTAATATGTTTAACAAGATTTTTATTTTCTCAGATTAAGTAGTTACCTTAAATACTAGGCATGCCTTATTTAACCGTCTTGATCGAAACCGTCGCAGTGTCAGCTCAGAACAATATATCAAAGAGAGCTACTTATTCTGCTGAGCCAGTAACTGTGTGACATCACTAATTTGTAACAGCTCTGTATTTGAATTACTGGGTGAATTAGATTCAATACAAATGCTTTAGGCAGTAGAGCGTAGTGCAGTGCCACGCATAACTTCAGCTTAAAGCTGTGGCACTGAAACTGCCATGAGCAGTCATGGTAATTAGTAATTACTCTCAGGAGCTTTACTTGTCCGTGTCTTTACTCATTAAATACAAATATACTTAAGAAAGTTACACTAATAACTCGGCACTAAGATGTTCTGTGTCGCGGTAGTAATGGACACATACAATAACATATCACAACATCCAAGACACGACATCAAACTTATGCTCATAGCACAAATAATATTTGGCCGGGCCAGGAATCGAACCTGAGACCCGCGCTTCGAAGGCTACCTTTAACAGATCCGTTAAATGTATTTATTATTTACTCTAAGAATCTCTATTAATAAAAATTAATGATATCAATAATCTTTAATTAATCTTTTTTACATCTTTCTTGTTATGTCGACTTGAGTATTACTTACAGTTTAAATATTTACATTATGGTAACAAAAAGACAATGAATCCTAGTATATTTATTAGCCATGCATAACATACTTTGACATGGACTCCAGGATCATATCACGTTATTGCCGTTAAAGTAAAGAGTAGTATACGAGTACGTCACATAGTCCAATCCATTTAAAAACTAGCTAACATTGCTCACATCCTGTCTCTGCAATTATGGAATTGATGAGTGAAGCAATTACCTATATGCGTGGATACGCAACGCAAGGCGACATAGTAAGTAGTTAAGTTGAATTGTCTATTCTAGCCTAATATTATATCGTATAGTGACAATTTCGTTGGTATTCAGAGAGACTAACGCTGGACTGGTTTAAAAAAACATAAGAATCATTCGGTATGACGCTGTTTTGCAGTAATGGGTGATAAGAAAATGTTCAATTACATGTACCTACTTGGACACTTTTACTACAGCTGTCACAATAAATAGAAAGTTGAACTAATAGGATCAAAATTGTCCAGTAAGTTCTACTGTTATGAAAAATATCAAAGTTGAAATAAATGGACGTTTTTTGTCCAATAAGTTCAACCAGTTGAACCTAGTTAAACTTATAGTTGAACTTAGTGGACCAGACCGTTTATTATGGTTCCTACATACGCATGCCGAAATAGGCAGAAAGTAAGTTAACTGATATCAAACTGAAACTGGTAAGTTGAGTTTAGGACAAAATCTCGAAACAATAAAACTGAAATTTAAGGAGTTTGGCGCAAGCTGCCCTTGAACAGTGACTTGCGTTATAGTTGATTACATTTATAATTTCATAGAAATATATTATTATAGCTACATATGTTACTACTATATTAGTTTTATTATAAAAGTAGTTTAGTTAATGACCAAAGCTGTCACTTATCACTATCGAATAAGCTCATAGCTATTTGCCGAGGTAATATTGCCAGCTTCTTATGCACCTAAACTGTGGACCATCTAAATTGAGATCAGTAATATGTTGATGGTTTTTGCACATACATTTTGCAATTAATCAGCCTTAAATGATTTTATATTTAGCAGATGTTTTTAAGTAGAAAAAACAATCGGAATCGAAGAGAATCTGGCCCGCGCAGTTCCGTACAAAGTTGTATGTAAACTACATACAACTTTACAAGCTCTAACGAAAAGTTAAGTCGGATTGAAAGACCAACAAAAAATATTTCATACATAAATCCTCCAATTGTATGTAACTTTATAATTGCAACGAATAAATTGTAGCGACAAGTTATCAATTTTCGGATCTTTTTTCTTTACTTGTTCTGTGAGACCTTGCTTATTGACAAATTATTCTTCCTTCATGATTCTAAAGTTAAACTTGAAATTCTTGTAAGAAACGTATTTAAGTAATCAGTGTCAAAATCAACTTATGTAATAATTCATAACCGACTTCAAAAAAGGAGGAGGTTAGGTTATATGTTTGCGTGTATGTATGTGTTTTTTATGTGTATATGATATCTCCCCCATCTGTAGACCTATTCTCAAAATTATTTTTTTGTTTGGTAGAGTATACTTCCGATTTAATAAAATTTTAATGGAACCACCCATTTAAATTTTATCAAATTAGATCAAGCAGTTTTTGATATACACTCCTGAAAAGTGTTGATTTATTTTGATGATATCATCATTTGAAAATCGATCCCGTAAATAGCAAGGCCACTTAAATGGTAAAACAATATTGGTAAAATGGTATTAAAATATTTCAACAAGTTATTTCACACTTTTTGGTATTGAAATCGGTTCCATTTTTTTGTAAAATATTTTTTTATTTGCGTTTTTCCAGTAGCATGTGGAATTGTTAAAAAATGAAGTTAGTAGAAAAATGAATAAATGACGAAACAATAAAGTATACCTAAATACTCAAATACCCGTATTTGATATTAATTTCACCTTGATACCTCCACGCGTTCCTGAGAAAATCGATCTGACCGGACAGAAAAACCAAAGAAGTGATTTTATAAGGGTTCCTTTTCCCCCTTGAGCTACGGTACCCTTTCCCTACCAAAAATAGTGAGATGTGAAATGTCGACAGACTTCTTTAATTATCTATTATCTACTTATTTATAAAATGAACCCCTATTTCTCTTGGTCAAGCTATAACTTGGGAATGGCTTTACCGATTTCATTCATATATTTTTAAAATGTTTTCTAATATTTCGTTAATTATTCTTAGATTAAAAAAATAAGAAGAGACGGGAGGTTATGGTGAGGCCGAAGGCCAAACCGAGCCTATCCACGCGAACGTAGTCGCGGGCAGTCGCTAGTGTACTTAATATAAAATAGCGGAAATGTTTTACTTTGTTTGTTTAAAGTCGCCAGTTTCTGGAACTAATCGTCCGATTTGAAATATATATTTTGCGATGACCAGTACTTATTTCTTTCGTATCAGTTTTGTTTTAAATAACTTTGGTCACTCTACTATAGTTACGGTGCTCTGTGACTCTACAATGCAGCCGTGGGTGGGCCACCTACATCGTCGATACAGTCATGTCATGCGATTCGTCAGTTAGAAACAGTTTTAAATTTACCAGCTTTGTTGCTAGTTGGCTAACCTACTTTCATGATAGAATGTTTGAAATCAATGACAGTAATTAACTATATCCATTAATTTGTAAGAGTGATTAGTTTTTGGCCCGTTATGGAGGCTTGACAATAGCAATGTTTTATACAGTTTCTATTTCATAGGAAGGAAAATTTGTGTCCTTGATAGGAAAACCCTTAATACCAATCGATTAATGGTCTATAGAAACAACTTTTTTCAACCGACATCAAAAAAAAGAGGAGGTTATCAAGTCGACGCGTATATTTTTATTCTTTTATATATTATCACGCATAAGTGTGCACACAGTAGTCCGATTTTGATAATCATTTTTGTATACATCCACGGTAGTCCCATTTTAATTCCATCATATGCGGTTTTTGAGTTACATTACAACCCAATAACTGAAAAGTGTTTCACTTATCTTGATGATGTAAATGACGGTGAATGACAATCGATAGTAAGTAGCAAGGGTCACTAAAAAGGGCGATTTTTTTACCAAAAACACGGAACCGACTTCAACACTAAAAAAGTGTGAAATAACTTGTCGGTACTATGCGCACAATATTGTGATAATAGGTACTTGTGAACTATCATAGTACCGAATTCAACAATAACTTGTTATTTCACACATTTTAGTGTTGAAGGCGGTTCCATTTATTGGTAAAAATATTTTTTTTCTGTTTTTAAGTTACGAAACCCGATTTATTAGGTGTCTTGTGCAAATCTTGGTTAATATCCCATATATTCTGTTGCGAATAGAATAATCATTACTGTGTTAGGGCGCCAAGGGCAATGCATCAGTGAAATTACTAGGCGTTCGAAAAAGTTCAAAGCTTTGGGAGGCACTGCAACTGTCATGGGCAAATGTTGTGTTTATACTATGGGCGTCAGGTATACAACCATCTACTCGTAAATACATGCTCGAGGGGTGGGACTGCAGCCTCAAAATAAGTTCGTCTCAAGTTAGGAGAAATTGTTACGTGTACTTGCAGTATATTAAATAACTTTATTTTGTAAGTTCGTTTTGTAAATTTGATTATCTATTTAAAATGAAGTAAATCCTTTATTTGCCGTAACTTATGATAAACTAAGTAGATATTGATATTTTATAATACGAGTACAGTCTGGATTTTGTTTACTCATTAAAATGCATTTCGATACATTGAACGTGTTTTCACCATGCGCCGATAATTTTCACTTCTTGGGCATACTTAGGGGTGTTTTTTTCAAATTTGTGTACCTTGATCTCGTCATAAACATACCATATTGTACTCGTACATAATCTAAGTTAGTCTTAAACTTTGTAAAACTGTTTTTGGAGTTTATGGTGCAATAAAACATTTTTATTTCATATAGGTAACTTCGTGTTGATAAAGTGCAGCCTTCCTAATTTAAAATTATCTTTAACGACAGGTTTACTCTTTCCCGTTAGCTCATTTGGTAGTTACCCCGCCTACAAAGCGCGGAGATTCAGATTCAATCTCTGGACAGGGTAAATAATAATAATTATGGGACAAGATCCACACAAGGTCCTCAGGTCCCAAACTGGTCCGGAGGCAAAAAAATCGCATATAGCAATATAAAGTCGTAGCAGGGCGTAACGCCTTGCTTTCATATTTGTTTTCTTACCTATATGATACATAAGTTATCCAGAAACTTTTAATTGGATCAAGTTTCCGACGCAAATCATATTGATGAAAGTTCGGAACCATGATAAAAACTCAATAAAAACAGATGTGACAAGATTCAACTTACCCGTTTTAAACCTTATTGTATAATAATAAAGTTCATGATTCTACAAGTCGTTAACGTTCATTATACTCTACTGTCGACGTATTACAATTTTATTCTATGCCGTAGCCACATTGCATGCTGTGACTATACCGACCGATGTATGAGTTCGTTTATTTTTAAGTCTACAACTTTGTTTACTGGAGCCATAAAAAGGCTTACAAGATATCGTCTCAAAGTAATGACTGCAATGTTGACTATATATATTTTGTGATCAATCTCAGATAAGATGCAGCTCACCATCATCACCCTTTGCCAATTCGAAAAAACAAAGAGATTTTTACTTCAGGATATATCATAGAAGACTAATGGGAAAATAACCCCATTTGCCCCTGTATTACGTAGAACAGTGTTAGGAGCGAATTTGGCTATTCCCAGATTAAGTA
This sequence comes from Selenia dentaria, assembly GCA_917880725.1. Lineage (NCBI taxonomy): Eukaryota > Metazoa > Arthropoda > Insecta > Lepidoptera > Geometridae > Selenia > Selenia dentaria. The sequence continues at coordinate 14,495,677 of OU862889.1, read as the reverse complement.
ACTTAATAAATAGTTATCAAAGTGATTTACTAGATATACTTGGTGACTCTATGGCCAAATATAGAAAGAATATGACATTGGCAGTCACTGTCAAATTCTCCAGTCCTACTCTCTAGCTCTTCTAATTTGTGTTGATTCCATTTCATATTCATTATATTATTTCATATCATCTTCCTTATCGGATATATGAATTAATGCATGCTGTGTTTATCTTTAAAACAATGCATTTTGTATAAGTGTAATTGTTATTGATAAGCGTTATTAAATAAATAAATAAAATTATAAGCCCATATTAATACTTAAAACCTCAATTTTATTTCAATGTATATAAGTACATGAGTCTCGAAGTAGTACCTATACTAGTTATTACAGACGGTGAGCACCAATCCCAAAAAAAACAGTTTATTTATAACAGTGATATTGTAGGGATTTGAAAAAAAGCTTAGGTTTTAACGAGCAAGCTATTCTAGGACTTAGTGAGGGGTAGAGAGGTGAAAGGTCGAGGTCACAGACAGACTTAAACATCGGACCTAATTGGCGACTTATCTGGTTTAATTAGATGAATTATTGAGATCAGGACAATAAAGGCTAGTATGGCCTCATAGTTATGGCAAAAGATTTGTACAATACATATTCGTTACAATACTTAGCTGTAATCCAAGTTCCACCCGTAGCTGGTCGAGGTCGATTTATGGGATAGCTACACTGCTCCAGGACTATATACCTACTTATATATATATATATATTATATATATATAACTAGCAGCGCCCCGCGGTTAGACCCGCGTGGTGATGGAGGAGGAGGATGATGATGGTGATGGTGATGGTGATGGTGATGGTGGTGGTGATGGTGATGATGATGATGATATCTTATGTGTTAATCGAGCGCCTCGTCTACCTCCATACCAAATTTCATCAAAATTTACCAAGCCGTTTGAGCGTGAAAGAGTCACAAACATCCGCATATGATCATTGCAGTTTTAAAGAGCAGACTTTCATATGATATTTAGGTACACACTATTAAGTAATTATGCAACCATTATTATTATAATTACCTACTAAAATTTGCCTACTAATATATAAATAGACTGTGATCATGCTATGCGACGATAAAAACAAAAAAGTTGAATGTTTGTTGACCGTACATCAATAACAAAAAGTGAATTTATGAGACGCACGAGTCTGAAGTATTTTTTGACAAGCAAATCATTATTATTATTCTTTAATTATGGAGGCATTGCAAGAAGTGGTAATCATTCCGGAGAATATATTCTTTGTTCATCCAGCTTTAATACTTATGTTGCCGAACCAGTTCTCAGGTCTCGCTACTGGTATCAAATTGCAGACAGTTGGTGTGTATTTATAAATTGCCACCTGCCCTCAACATCTTGCGAACCCTATTTGGATCAGTACTTTTTACGAGACATCTGGACAACACGTCATTATTAAAATGAATGCTGAATGTGGCGCGTCAAGACTGCTTTTAAATTATATATTGTTTAGTCACATTTATTTTATAACTATTTATTTACATCTCTCATATAAGTCGGTAAGTAGGTTCTTATTACCCCCAGATGGGGCTTGTAGGTGACCAATTAGCGCTCTAGGGTAATAATAAAGCTAGAAAAGCCCTAGGGCGGCAAGTAATATATAAAAAAACAAAAATGGGGCTTGTAAGTGATCAATTAGCGCTCTAGGGTAATGATGTAGCTAGAAAAGCCCTAGGGCGGTAAGTAATTTTAAAAAAACACTTCACTCTTTCAAAAAGTTCGCGTACGTCTAACCATCATACTGGCAATAGACATCATGCATTCAGCCCAATGACAAAAGCGGTCGCTTCGCTACTCAGCCTTGTCTTCGTAATTTTATTTTTGTAATGCCGGTTTTTTTGTACTTACCTCACAATCGAGATGCAAAGCAGAGTAGTTAGTTCGGGTGTAAGCATCAATTGCACCCTCGAACTATAGGCGCCTATAGTATATAATTATAGTATATATAAATATCTCGGGCTGCAATTGATGCCTTACAGCTCTTGGCTACTAATCTACTATTAACCACACACGTTGCAGTTCCTGGAAAAGTAGGTGAATTTCTGCGAAATTATTATTGGCCAAATGGCGAATCGCGAATCAACGGGTTAATTGGTTGATACAACAAAGCGATACTTTAGATCGGGATAGGGACAAATCAAGTTATTTTTGTTGAAAAATTTAACTATATAATATAAAGTTATATGATTATTAACGGGATATTTACCGTGGTAAGGTTGTGGAATGAGCTCCCGATATTTCGGCGATTCCCGATGTTCACAGGAAGACAATGTCTTCCCGTGAACATGGTGCATGTAACTGCGCCGAAATATCGGGAGCTCATTCCACAACCTTACCACGGTAAATATCCCGTTAATAATCATATAACTTTAGAGAACAACCGTGATAGTTTAAAACAGTGTTTTATATAATATAAGTTTCAAGATGTGATCATATGAGAGAGGAAACGGTGGTCGGGCTCTGGTATGAGTATTAGTATTGGTGTCATCGCTTTGTTAGACATTCTGCCTCACATTTGTGTGCACTGGTAAGAATGAAGATAAGACACTTAACTGACATTATTAGCGAATGAAATCTAAAAAGATATCTTGCATTATTATTTTACCAATAGGTTATTATTTTCCACTGTTCCAGTACTTTCAAATATAACTTATACGTTTACTCTATACGTATACTTCTATTACGTTTACCCTAAAAAGCAATGCCAGTTATTTCTCGCTGTACTACAAATAAGTAAGCACAACCCGTCAATATATTGGGCAATACCAGTATGCTAGTAAAATATGGAGCATAATAATATCTTCAATACTCTATGCTTACTTATAAAGGAGTAGATGCCAAAAATTCTGTACTTGAAAAATAAAATACGGGTCAGAAGACGTAAAATTACCTACAAAACAAGAATATGATGTTTTTGAAAAAAAGGTCTGTCTGTATGCTCACGCTTTACTTAAAAACTTCCGCACAGATTTTGATGAAATTTAGGATACGAGTATGGATAGAATAGAGCCTGGAGCATTTACCTATAAACTTTTCATCTTGATCCGGCACATAAATCAAAGATGGCAGCTTGTCAAAGTCAAAGTCAAAATCATATATTCAATTTATGCATCAAAGACGCACTTGTGAACGTCAATTATTCATTGTAATGTACTTGAAAGACTCTACTCTACCGCCGCGTTCCAAAATATATGGAGCCTACCGAGAAGAAGCGGTAAGAAAATCGGGGCCATTCTTTCCATATCGATTTTTAGAATGTTTCTACTTAGGTACTACTAATATTACATTTAATGGGTAGCAGATGACAACTTACCAGAAATGGAATATTCCAAGCATCTTTATCTTCTATATAATATCGGACTTTATAATATTTTTTATTAAAACATTTTTTACAGTCAACTTGAATTTTCCCTGTGTGTTATGTGTTTGAGGATTATTTAAATAACGCACACAATTTCCTAGGAACGACTTATTAGTAAACCCAAAATAACAAATCGTCTATATATCCTTGAAGGAGTAAGCAGCAGGTGAAGAAGGAGAAAACACCTGCGTTTCGCCGGATATATTTTTGGTCCCAAGTAACAAGGGCCAAGCCTATTGCCATCTACGAGACACAGTTCCAGACTGCGGACTGCTATTTAGAATTTCTTTGTCAGAAAATCATAATAACCCTGAGATTCCAAAACGGTGCATTCACCAATACACCAAGACCAAGCGAGTGAAGCCGCTGGCGGGTCAGCTAGTTGAGGAATAAATACGCAATATTGTGAATTATGAATTATTTGTGGCGGCGTCTGACGCCATACATCAAAAATTTGCGAAAAAGTATTCGTATAGTAAGCGTCAATGTGGCACGCTTTGGCTACAAACTATGAGTTATCTGTGTCACAGATGCCTTAGATAAATTACAGTTTGTACTGTTTTACATGAACGATACGTTACGTTACACTTACTATTCGTGCTAAGCCTACGATGCCTTCAGATGAAAAATCCGGTATCGCTCGGTAACACGAATACGGTGGGACAATCTTTTCGAGAAATTTAAGTAAAAAGCAGTGAAGAGGTAAAGTATGAGTTATAGGAAATCGGATCATGTTTCATGTTAATTATTAATTATGTAAGTACAATATTGGGCAGTAATGTTGAAACTTCATCTACCGTTTTAGTGCAGCATTAGATAATCACAAAAAAAGCTCATGATACTCGTAATGTAATATAATTTCAAATCACATCGTACCTCATTTCATTGATAAATCCTTATTTGTACTGTATATTTAAAAACTATTTCGATACTGACCTGCAACGTGACAAATTTTAAAATGAGAGAACAATGATTGAATGACACAGAGGAGACGTCAAGAATTTTTAATTTTGATTTTGGGAGAGAGAGGATTGGATCACCGATTTCGTCCAATGGACAAAACATTATAAGAAGATTCCAATTTGGTGTGTCGAGACACAGAAGTAATTATATTTATTCCCTGGAAACTGTTGAGGGTGAGGTGTTGGTTTAATGAGTACTCTCGCCCTGTTATATAAATAAACTATTGGGGGTACCCCGTGTTCTCCTGAGCCCAGAGCTGAAGCTTCCGATATGCCAGAATTTAACTGGAACCTTTGGTGAACGTGTGTTTATGGACTTATGGTGAAGCGTTATCCGCCAGGTCATGTATTATTTATCGTTATAACTTTATTTATTTCTGAAGTTCCTTTTCATTTCCTATAGCTAGCTAGGCCTTCTTCTAGATATTCTCAATGTAAGTAATCATTACATTACAATATGCAGAGGTAACTAATTGCAGCCTATTAATCGCAGGATTAGGATCATCGTCTTATTGGGGTCGATTCGATACATTAGGCATAGAGCGTTCTCATTTCTCAAGAAGACTAGAGGGAGCGATTGATAAATATAGTATCTTCACCCTTCGAGGCCGATAAGGAATATGGATTGGTGAATTATTCTCCTTTGTATTCTTTACAGGATGGACAATTTGTACGGCGGGGTATTCATGAGTTTGTTGATAAAAGGATTTCATATTTGTCTGAGGGAATGTTGCAATATATTTTTTGAGTAATTATTAGCATTGCTCCTTTGTAGAAATACTAAAAAAGCGTGTCTATATATGTGAAATTATTATTTTATTTAAGTATTATTATTAATTCACAATTAGCCAGCAGATGTTTAATCAAAAACGTGTCAAAAACCCCGTGACAGTCTACCAATTATGACCGAAAATGGTGAACCCGTCACTATTGGTAGACTGTCCCTAGAATAAAAAAATACATATGGCATATATATGGGGAGGCATATGTTCAGCAGTGGACGTCCTACGACTCAGATGATGATGACGATGATATGGCATATGGGGCCACAGATAATATAGGGTTCTGTACCGTCAACCGGGGTGAATAGGCACGGGATTCAACTTTGGATAAATTTACTACTAGTTAAGTCAGAATATTATATGTTGATTTTAGTATTGGTACCCTGAATATTCACAAGATTTTACACTAAATAAAATAAAGGACCCAGTTTTATGTATTTCTAAAATTATATGTCATCCCTATTTAAACACGAAATGGGGTTAATAGGGACGGTGATTGGCATTATAAGGAAAAACCACTAGGGCTGTCTCATTTTAGTTCAGGTAGACATTTAGACAAGACGTAGGTCCTATGTAATGTCCGTGTAGGACCTATCAACTAGTAGGTATTAGGAATTACAATTGTATAAAGTTTTTAGTAGGTACGGTGAGTATACTATAAATAAAAACTAATATTTAAGAAAATATAATAAATGCTTTAATTGAATATATTAAGATAAATACCTATTCTCGATACATTCAAATTGCAATTTAATAAGAACAATTTTAATATTATAATCAGTTCTATCTGATGATATTTAGGGTTAGTCAGAATTATTAAAATATATTACTCATATACAAAAACGAAATTTGTAGTTTTAATTTAAATACACAAATAGAAAATAATAATATTCATATTAAAATTAAGATTTATTAAACATAAATTAAGAAATAAATGAATATTATTTATTTCAACTACTAGGTACCTACTTTGGAAATAGGTAGGTATTTAAATTGATTTTATAAATCAAGTGGCAGCCCTGCTCCTATTGTCCCTTTATTGTCCCTTGACATACTGCTTCGTCCCTATTTATTAAAAATCTCGTCCCTTTTTATTACTCCTCAGTCGTACCTCCGATGTATACCAAATAACCTCTTAATTTCTAAATAAATACTTAGTTGTAAAACATATAATAATTTTATAAAAAAAAATATAATGATGTACAGATTCCGAAATAAACTCCAACTTCGGAGATAACATTTATTTTAACTTAATTTTATCAACAAAACAATATATATCGCTAAAATAAAACACACTTCAACACCGGCCAGCTCTAGAAAGCAACTTCAGATTGATTTTTGGACAATTTATTGATAATTTCATGTCACATTAGTGTTGTCAAATAAATAAAAACAACTATTCTACCATATATTATTGCCATTCTACAACCTATAGTTAGTAGATTAATAAAATTATTACAATGGTACTTTCACTTACGATTTTTTCCCTATTCTCCCCTCCTCTCACCCGGTTTGATGGTAGGTATAATTTTGCAGTTTTCTCTTTTACTTGCAAATTGTATAAGTATATAAAATATGTATATACATGAAACTCGAAATCATTTAAAGGAAACTTTGCACAGTTTAGAAATGTGAAAGAGAAATACAAATATAACACAACTATTATGGCTATAGGTGTACTTCACACCTGATAAAAAAGTTATGTATGCTACTTCACCTACATTTTAACGAACCCGTTCAATTATATGACTTCACAAACACTACACACTCATTCCAGCCTATATTATCTATGCATAGAGCGCGTGCACCCGCTGAAGGTAGTAGGTACCTAATTGCAGTTTATCAAGCGGTGACCAATTAATTATTAATTAATCTATAGCTTGTGTTCAGCTGTGCGACAGCTGACGATTATTGATGACAGACTGGACAGCTAAAGTTTCACTTTTTGTCACATTGAAATAGTAATGGTAAATAATTCGTAGTCTTGTTAAATTCGGATATTAGAACATTAATTAGACATCATTAAATTGGTACTAACCAATACTCAGGTACGAAGATTTTTTTATACATCGATACATCTAAATAAACTGTAGCCAAGGTCATGTCGGTACATTTGAGATAATTCGAAAATAATACCTATTTTTATGATTTAAAGAAAGGTGTTGCAACTGCTAAGTATGTATGCATTTCACTATCTCAGAGCTTAGCCTCCATTGAGCTCGAACCGCTCTGGGTAAGCCTTGAGGGTAACTGCTTCCATGTGTTTGAGAATATTCAGGTTGTTGTCAACCGTGTTGCCAAATCGACGCTTCGGTTGACTGACCATTAGTTTATTTGTGATATACCTAGGTTAAAACCTTCATTATTAACCCTTTGAGGATTGCGTACTAAAAATATTTTGGCGTCAAATCGATGGAAAACCCCGCAATTTCTACCATTTTAAAAATAAGCGTGTGCCGCTCATGGTTTAAGTAATATAATCGTAGTAAAACATTTAATCTACGTAATTCGTTGCTACTGTAACTTGAAAAATACCTAAGCATAGGCAGCAGGTTAAAACACTAATGATGAGCAGGCTGCAGAAGAGCAGCATTGAAAGCAGCTTTAATCAAATTAAAAAGCATATTATATCTTTTAGATAAACCCTATCTTCGTTTGTTTTTTAAGTGCTTACATTCTGAGAGAAAACAAGGTCAAAGGAAGTACTGATCTAACAATACAATTTTATTTACCGGCAACAATCAAAACTGTAGTTTATTTTCGAAAAGTTTCGTGTCACTTCTTAAAAAGGTCTTTCGTTCTTAGGAAAAATAAAGCAAGGACGTCTTTTCAATCATTAAGAGAAACGTAACGTTATTAAAAATTTTTTGTAATAAATCAACGGTCAGAAGTTTTTCCAGCAACAATCTAGACCGGTATATATTTGATTTTTCGATAGGTACAATTTAGATTTCCAGCTTAAATGTTAAAACCTTTATATATATTACAGGATTTTTACGCTGTATCCCGAGGTAAGTATTACGCAAGGATCTTCGTAGAAAAGATTCTACAAAAAGCCTTACGTAAGATCTATTTCTGGCAGCATAAAAATAATTGGTTTAAGGTGAGAGTGTTATTTTACCGTGACATAAGCTTTTATGAATATATCCTGGGAAAAAAGTAAACGAAGCCCGATAACATTGCACAGTGTCTTTATGTTTTTTTATTCAACTACGACCCCAGATACACGAGCAGCCTGAATCAGTCAGCATGGACGGACTACTTTAAGCTGCGATTGCACAATGCAGTGTCTTCTACGTACACACATACACGAAATCGATTGAGCAGTTACAAATAACACTGACTGCTCGATTTGTCGACTGCTCTCGCGCAGTTACATCCGCTCGCGCTCTTCATTCTGTGTCGCGCGCGCTGAATTGAAATTGTGAATTGTTGAGCAGTTAATACCAACTGCTACAGCAGTTATCAATGGCAGCTGTTGACTATGACCGCAAGAGCGGTCCGTGTATGTTGCTCACTGGCTAACTGGAGGCCAATTCTGTTATTTCACAACGTTCAACAATCTATACCGCTGCAGTTCAACTCGGGTAGTCGTTCGATACTTTGGCAAAAAGCCATTCTACTATTTCTATAGACAAATTGGATTGTAGCGTCACATAAACATAACATAAACGCTACTTTTTAATAAATATATAAGACATTACTATGTACGAGTATAAGATAACAAAGCGTTCATGATCTATCGAGTTAGCAGAACATAAACTTTTGATCGATCGCTGGCATCAATAGAAACGTAACTGCAGCTGAACTGTTATTCAATAGCAGAATAAGAAAACGCATAAAAATCGCCGTTCAGCTACGGTTCGATTGCAATTTAATTAGTGGAATCGACCCCCTGAACTTGAGCAGTCCGTGTTAAGTAGGTATGTACCATCTCAAAGTGTAGGCGTGTAATGTCGGTACCAAACACAATAGCAACAAAATAAACAATTATTACTTATCAGTTTTAGATTAAAACTGTTTTACAAGATGTGTTACTATAGATTAGACCAAATAAAGACTTGTGCGTGAGATCTTACAAAATAATGATTAAGTAATTGAATTAATATTTTTATTTAGTTCGCAGGCTTTGTTAGTTTCTAAACAATTACCACTTCGTATAAAGTTCTTTCAACTGTGTCACCAAACAATGAACATGGACTAATTTAGCCAGACATGGTTCAATAAAACTAGTTAAATAAAAATAGAGCTTAATGAGAGAAGTTCAACGAATTATGAATGGGGTGTTCCAGACTGCAAATATTTCCGCTGTTCGTAATTGTAGTGTTCGAGAATGGTTTACAAAAGTGTTCAACTAGGTGAACCACCGGCAAGTACCAAGATATTGTGCTGAATCCAATTGTTTTTTTCGCTTCTCTTCATTTACCTCACCTTACCTTAACGTACCTTAATGTTTAACTCAAAACCCCCAGGACTGGAACTCGCAGAATTAAATTAACCTACATCCTTCCCAAGCGCACCCTTCCTGATTGGATTTTCTTCGAGACCTACACCTGAAGTTTCCAAGCACTGTTCATCCCCCAAAAGTATCATGGAAACATGTTCTGAATACTGAAAGGATTACTATAATAGAAACAAATTCCGGGCAATCCTTCCAAACATGACAACGGAATATCTAGCTTATTCCCCAGATTTAAGGTTATTTTTATGTTAGGAGGGAAACATGGGTGAATTTTGCGGATGAATGAGGCTTGGCTGAATGCGACCGACATGCTCATCCGCAGGCAGTAGAAGCACTGAGAATAGTGTGCAGACATATATACGGGTTTTTGTACACGTATTCGTGGGGCAGCAGTAACGGTAACGCCTGCATCGCGGTTTCATTAAAATTTAAAAAATAAAATAAACTAAGAAGAAAACTTACATAGTCGATCGGATTTAAAAAAACCCGTGTCTTCTTACTAACGTGTCATTTAAATCGATGAACGCCGTGCAGCCTGCGTAACCACGAAAAAGTATGACACATTGTCACGTTCCACCTGAGCCGAGCGTGCAAGCAAGAGCGCAGAACAAGCGATAGAGAGGCACGAGCGTTCGGTATTTCTTATGTAATTATTATGTTATTACCTACAGTAAAAATTGACAGTGAAACGCCAACTAAAAAAACTTAAAAGAAGAAAAACTAAAAAATAAAGCGGGAACTCCGCTTCATTTCCGTCTTTAGCCTACCGTCTAGCTAGGCGTTTGTCCGAGTCAGCCCTTCGTCTTATTGTCTGTAACTGAAGTCACCTTTAGTCCAATTGTACGTCATCGTTTAATTTCCGGAGAATAAAATAACGTAATATATTGAGGTAATATCTTTGACGAAACTTGGTATTCATGTTCCACTATTTAATATAACTTTTGTCTGCGACGGTTTTGAGGGGGTGTGTGAGTTATACTTTGTCATAATTTTGATAAAATTTACACACCACATTAGCTTTTTGACTTAAAGGAGAAATTTCGAATATGTGCCGCTAACAAGAGTATGTGCTGAGGTCACAGATAACCCCCAAATCTGTGGCTGAGGTCTTCAAGGTTCACAGAACTACTAGTACCTAATACTTTATTTTCGACAGGACAGTGAAGAAGTGAAGATAATTTCGTATGTTCGATGTTTATCGTTTGTACAAACAGTACAATCGGGTTTCTTTGAAATATAGCATTGCATTTCATATCAATATAATTTTGAAGTAAGTATATGAACCAAATAAGGTGGGGGTGGTCGACTATACTATAATAGCGATTGTGAAATAAGGCTTGATATTTTTAATTACGGCAAGTAGGGCATCCAATAAAAGCACGCCCTAGACTTTAGTTTTTAGGCGAATCACTAGTTTGATAACTGGCATGCAACTTGATATTACTTATTCGATGGTCAGTTATGATGCGGTCAAAGCTGCTAGTACTTACACAAGATGTAGAACGTAGATAATAACTGCGTAATTCACAATAGCTATTAGTTATTACGTATTGTAATGTGTTAGCTAATGTTTTTCATTTCATCACGCGGTACGACAACCTCGATCGTTACTTGTGGGAACTGGCACAGCTGCTGGTGATACGTTATATTATAAAGGTATTGTGGAGAATAGGTAAGTAACAATATAAACATTACTCGTACTTTAACGAGGTCAAGGATTTGTGACACGTGTAGAAATTATATGAAGGACGATACGTGACGATACTTCTTTTCATATTTCATACCAAACAAATATTTTGTTGGTTGTAAAAAATAAGAGATTTAAGGAATATTTTTATGAAGACTTACATTGCCTGATTGTATATACTAGTAGTCCTAAGCGTGGACTACAATGAGAACAGCATCCTCCGAACTAAGAAGCATGATATCCCTCAGTTTCCTCAGTCCCTTTATTCTCACCGGTTCTAAGGCCCTCCGAAAAGCTGCCTGGTTTCTATCTGGGTTGGTATCAAAATAATGCATGCCAGCGGTCAATAAATACGCCACATAAATAAATATTAGCACTTAGTGTCAAGGTCCAGAGAGGCAACCAGGGAATAGGTTTGTATGTGAAAGACGCTCAAGATACGTTGCAACCATTATCTCCTCGTAGAAGGCTCTGAAAAAAGGCTTGTACCAATATACATATAAATATACTTATTTGTGTTTATTTATTTTATACATGCATGCCCTAGATGCCGTTATCCATCATATAAAGCCCTTATTGATATGATCACCCTTTGTGCGTCTGTCTGTTAAGAAAATTTTCTATCATCATTGAATTAATATTAAATACTCAGGTACTTTAAGGTTTTTTTGGAGCTGTAGAAATAGCAGGTTTCTAAATCAACGCAATCAAAAACGAGTAATTCTTATGTTACATATATATACCTACATGATAATGAATGAAAACCTTTAATTAGGATAGTTCCCGTGGACCCTTTTTTCATGCCAATGAGCGCTATAAAAGCAAAAAACTATAATTATAAATTTGTAGTAAATTTAAGATACTTATAAGATTTATTTACGATATTTAACCAACTTAAATTTGGAGTTGGAGATTTGACTGTAACGTATAACCCATCCATGTATGGGAGAACATTTTTTAAAGTAAAAAGTTGAATTTGGCCATCGATACGACTTATCATTTCGTTGCTGTAATATCGGTACCCGAGTTAATCTCACATTTCTACGGTTTTAAATATTAGTGGCGTCATCCTTATCTCATGGGGTAAAATTGTATTATTAGGGAAGAAAGTTTTAATGTGGACGCTCCTCTGTAGGCGCTACATATATAACGTGCTCATTCATGATCTTGGTTTCTTCTTAGTTCTCAGGTTTCTTGTGGTCAAAACTCTGAATACCGCCATCTAGCGTAATTTTCTAACATTAACTTGACACCTGCGTTGCATGAATTATGAAGCATCGCCGACGTGAGAATAACTAACCATACCATGTACCGTTGTAGTAACACACGTTTAACATAGATGTCACTTTGCTGATTTTTATTGTAACTGGGATAAAATAATTTTATTATGTTAAGGTAAATATACTTTTTTTTAAATAAAGATAATACAGATCATTTGCAACTTTTCTGTTATATCAGTTTTGGGGTCGGTTATAGTAGTTACACTCAAATACATGGTGTATTTGAGTGTAACTACTATCTAAGTATACCATTAAAACTACCATAAGAATACCATTAAAAGCTCTATCAGACTTTAATGGGCTTTTGAGGAAAAAAAAGTTCACAACACTTTGATGAGTCATTTGTGGTCAATGGTGATTTGTGGAACAACCCCTTTGCAACGATGCTCGAGTGGCAAGCAAAAAACAAACAATTAGTTATGACTAATTAAATTTTTCTAAAGCTGTGTTTACCGGAGTTTTATCGCGGTTATTGAAAAATTTGCAAATTATGTCTAAAGACGTGTTCATGCACACAAATGTTTGAAGATCTCTGAAGATCGAATCCCGGACCAGCAGCTAGTCAACCGGCCTATTGTTTTCAAATGTTAAATTGAATGAGTAGCTACAATGACTTTTTAATTATGTGGACTCGTACGTTGGTATGTAAGTTTCCCGTTTCTCAAGTAAATTAAGTAATTGCTTCTAAGTAGTTGCATAAGTAATGAGTAGGTACTTTTATTTATTCCGTGCATAAAATGTGGCACAGTGCCACATCACTGAACAGTTGCAGCTGTTCGCCACCGCCTGCAGAACATTGTTGCGCTGCTGCCCTGCACTCAGCGTACCAGTAACGCAGACCGTTTCCGCATTATGGCCGGGATCCATCTATACGCGCGCTTCCGTGGACATTCCCGATTCACTGCAGACGCGGGGCAGCCGCTGTTATGTTGGACACGCAGGGCGTACAGCGAACTACGAGAGTATTTACACCAGAGGCTACTCGTATAAAACGATTGACAATAAGCTCGTAAAAGCGTGATCTTTACGTCCTGTATACATCGTGCAAACCGACGTGCAATCATATTGCTTCTCATCGCCAAGGCCTTTTTTATGTCCTTGTCTTCCCGAAGGTCCTCCGTCTTCACATGGCCAAGATATTTGAAAGTTCTTACCCTCTTTAGTGCAGTAACGTTAAGGGTCAGAGGCAGAACTACAATTGGGCACTTTTCACCCTCCTTAAAAACCATGAATTCGGTCTTTTTGGCGTTAAATAGTAGACCATGTGACTTCGCGTAGACCTCATCAACGGCTAGGCCAGCTTCCTAAGCGAGTTCACCGTCGGTCCCAGCAACACCATATTATCAGCATACCTGATGTTGGAAACGATTATAATCAACTGTTGAAGCGGCACGCGTGCTCATAGTAGCATTTCTAGTGTCAAACATACCTTTCAGCTGAAATGGAACGCATATGCGTGCCATTTGCAGCAGTGCGTAATGGTGGGAAAAGACCCAAAAATGGCTATAATTGATTTTGTTTAATTTACGTAATAAAATAATATTTCTTCTAGTTTTGACGAGTAATAGTAGCATAGTGGATTATTTAATGTTAAGTGTTCATAGACCAAAATATAATATGCATATTTAATTACCTATGTAATTTTTTAGACATGGTTGGAAGATACTTATTTGGATAGCTACCTATTTATTGAAGGAATGGTTTGGTACGTAGTACAACTGGTTTAATAGGATTGCGTTGCTAAAAAACAATTGACCGTAATAATATTTCTTTTTGTTGGTGGTTTCGTGTAAGCCAGCCTAAGTATTTAGTAACAATTGAGTAAACAATGATAAAAAGGCTGTGGAATCAACCAGAAAGTAGTAAAATTTAGCATAATAAATTACTAGGAAAACATAGTCCTAGTAGTTTATCTCTATAAATCTTAGAGGACTACAAATCGTTGCTATAAGCTAACCTTACCTTGTCACTCGAATCATCATTTCCTAGACACCTACTTGCTTAGGTACTGTATGTATTATATAGGTTAATAAAAATGTCACAGAGATTTTATATCAGGAAATAACGCCTGCTTACCTCCCGCGGAGAAATGTAAAACCGAAATTCGTCTTTTGCATGAGCTGAAAATCGGCAATTTCACGTTGCATGGTATGAGATAAAAGCTTTCTTGTGTCATAACTCCTGCCGAGAGCGTACTTACATCGGATATTGAGTTGGAAACGATCGGGAACGAAGGAATAAGTTGGCAGGCGTACTAGCAGAAGTGGCAGCTATTGCTATTGGTTTTATTATAAGATAATATAGTTTTTTTTCAATACGAAGGTTAATTGGCATTACAAACTCTTCTTTCGGTCGGATAAAGCGTTTTAAGCAATTCGATAAATGGCGTGCCGTCCACATACAACTGTTTAAAGAACTACATATATATATATTCGATGTTCTATGCGTGTCTTGGTGGCCTGTCAATCATACATTCTAACTCAGATAGGCAGAAGTCAATCCCCTAATCCCGTCCTAGTACGTTATTTTATCTTCCTTTAAATCTGCACAATTTGTTTTCGCTAAGCAGGCGTGAAATCAAAAGTTGTATAAGTGAAACACGGGCTTACAATTAAAACAATATGTTTCACTTATACGAGGTCCGATTTTAAACCTGCTCAAATACTAAGGCTAATTCAATAATTAGCCTAAATTTAGTAGTATTAGAATTTGAGACTTCGCTATAATCCTGAAAGATCCTGATAAGTCTTGAAATGTCAGTTCGTTCAGAAGGACGTAGAGGTTCTATTTAACTTCAGCTCTTGTTAAGAACGTATGCAATACCTTCATCAGCTTGACCTAAATTAGGAGTCTGTTAGGGCATGAGTACTCGACAAGCTCACACCCTCAGGTTTTTATCAGTTTATAATTTTTTTATATTTTCTAAAACATCATATCCTGGTTAACTTTCGCTCGACGCACCAAATTGGAATTCCATATATTTTCGTACCTTGATACACCAAATTGAAATATTTCTATAATGATATCTCAATTGGATAAAATCTGTGATCAGAATCTACGATAATATGTAACAATTAAAAAGTGCGCCTATTAGCCCTGGTTATAATAAAAAAGCATGAGGTTACACCATATGTCAAATTTTTCAAGTAAACGTCAATATATAAAAACCAAGACATCCTGTCAGGCTGTTTACCAGATTAAGGAGAACAGCAGCTCTACATACGATTAGTAACAATTAGTATTCTTTGACGTCGGATCCGCCGAACTAGAGCATGTGAGATATTTTTTTACCTCAAAGTAACTCATAACAGCAACTCTTAATATCTCTAGGTACTTTATATTTTTATAAATTTAGATACGTATTCTCAACAATGATAAATTATAGAGACAAGGCTTATTATTCGAATTGTTTCTTAAGATTCACTCATATAGACTGCTGCTTGCGAACTTGGGAAAGTTGTGATTTCTATAGCAGAACCACAGTTGTTTGTTTCGACGCAGACATGCGTCGACGTCGCAGCACAGTCTCGGCTAGAGTAAGTTTGTGGTGTTATACAAGTTTTCTATGCCACAGCCAGAGCCGTACTAAAGCTATGACTGTTTTGAAAAGGGGACTATTTTCTTATCACAATAATACATGCAAAGTAGTAAACAATTCTACCTCAGACTGCTCAGCTTGTAAGTGATGTAGGTACAGAAGAGGCGCGCTTAAATTCATCTTCACGCAATTGCGGACCACATAAGCCTTATGTCATAAGGTAAGGATATACCTATCGGGGTTGCTAGGAAACCAGACTAGAAGATTAAGACAAGGTCTTGTGCAGGACTGTGTCTTGATATAGAGCAGGGGTCGGCAAGTAATAATGAATGGGGTCCGGGTTACTATTGAAATTTTTGGGTAAGGTCTTGAATCGAGTCGCCTGAATTTAGGGGTGGGGGGAGGGGGGGGGGGGGGTGGGGAGGGGAACCCCCCCCCCACCATTTTTCCCTGCCGGAATCGCGTAGTTTTTTTTAAATTTAATATCAAAGATCAATTTTCTACTCTATTTAAACACTTTTACACTTAACTTTGGGGAAGGGGGAGTGGGTAGGAGGGGGGGTTGGGGGCAGGGAACCCCCCCTACCATTTACCCCTGCCGGTACCGCGTAGTTTTTTTTAAAATTTAATATCAAAGATAATTTTGTCTACTCTACTAACACTTTTACACCTAAATTTAGGGGGGGGGGGAGAGAGGGGGGGGGGGGTCAGAGTTGGATTTGTCACTAATTTCGACCTAGCCGGTCTGACTTGGACTCCGGGTGGGCTCCCGCCAGAAGCTCGTTCAGGACCTCCCTTGAGCTTCTGGCTCCCGCATTATTTATAAACACTCTAGGGGTAGTAGCCACAAGAATAGGTGGAGTCGGGGTGCTCTGTGTCGGTTTTCTGACTACTTTCAACCTAACCGGTCTGAGTTGGTCTCTGGGTGGGTAAGGGAGGAAAATAATTTTCACAAAACTATGTAGGAGTATTTATTTTATTTTGTAAACATAGTTAATTACATTGATCAACTCGACAAAGGGATCTTTTTTCTGCTTGAATAGATCTCGCCTCCACAAATATTCAACTATAGCATCACTAAAATCACACGGATTATTATAATTGTCTTTTTTAAAAAACCTTTTCACTGGGTCTGGTTTTCTGGGTCCGAATGGTTGACTTTCTTATGGATGTACCCATGGTCAGCTAGGCAGTCATAAGCCGTGCGTTCCGTTTCACGCATCCGCATGTTTTTCGTGTGAAATTACAGAAACTTTAAATATTAATTTAAAATACTTTCGCGTAACTCCGGCAGCCAAAATCGAATTGGGAGGGTCAAGACAAAGCCCCTTGACCATTCCACAGTAGCAGAATCCTCAAATTCAGGCGACTCGATTCAAGACCCGACCCAAATTTTTTATCGAGGTCCAGTAAAAAAACTCATAATATTTATTTACCTAGTATCAATACTACCAGCAATCCAACACTCTCTTGCACCATACTGCTGTGTGTGTGTGCAGCATAGCAATAGTTATGCGTCTACTTTAGCTATATACTCAAAGGCTCCTCTCTTCCATGTTCTAATCTAAGTCTACCTAATAGTACTAAACGACCTAATCAAGATTCTACGTGACAGATATATAACAATATAAATAATAAACATATATTTTGGGGGTCCAAGTTCCAACCATTCGCGGTCCGGACACGTCCGCGGTCCGCCTGTTGCCGACCGACGATTTAGAGGAATATATGATCCTTAGTCTGTACTACCGTTGCACCAAATATCCTGCTTTAAAGTGCCGTGCCAGCACTAATGTATTAAGCCTACGGGTATTACAAACACTTTTCACGGTCCGAGCAACAAAAACACCTTTACACGTTGTTTTTTTTTAAAATATCGGACTTATCAATGACGTATTACAGTTTATTAAAATTTTGTTCAGCTGATTTATTTGAGTAGTTGAAAAAGGAAAGCGCGACTCCGATTATTTGAGAACAAGAACACTTTCTTTTGATGATTTGAGAAATCTTTGAACATACAGTAGAAAGCCCTATTCGGACTAAGTTCTTGTTCCAACTCTGCCTTAAACTGGATTGGTACAGAACAAATAATAGCTCAAGTCATAGAATAGAATTTAGTTAGACTAGTTTTACTTGCCGATATAGCTTTGTGCGAGTTCAGGATAATTAGTTTTATCAGTAGGTTTGTTTGGCATACGCGCGTTTCAAACTCGTATGTCGCTTCTGTCCATCGGTTTATCACAACTTTAATGCTTGGTTAGTTTAGTATGGGAAACACTACAATAGCTTCTATCAGTTTATTTATTATATTATATATATATCGACCTATTCCCGTTAAGGGCGTGTAGTTTACATCGTTTCTGACTGATTTGTCTATGCAACAGCCTATGCTAAATCTAACTGTTTTCAAGATATTTGAATTTAACTGTTTTATTACTTATAAGTTTTTCTACGTTTTAATTATCTACAAGGACTTATTTATAAATTTTACTTACAATACTGGTTATTGAGGTCCTAAAGTATCTAATTTTACATGTAAAAATCAAATAATATTAGTAATAATAAGGCTTACACATTTCAATTAAATTCAAATATCTCGAAAACGGTTAGATTAAGGATAGTGTGTTGCATAGTCAAACCATTCAGAAACTATGTAATACTACACTACACGCTACAACTACACGCCCTTAACAGGAATAGGTCGATTTACCAATAACCCTATATGTAAATATAGCTTAGAAACTTTACCATCGATATTTTATCAGATTTTCCTAAACATGCTTGTTCCAACCGAATAATAATAATCAGGTACACATACTAAGGCTATGTTTACAAGTTATTGGCTTAAGATTTGGACTGTTGCATACTCTCCCACATGGATGTCGAAAACAGCCTAAGGTATGATAAGATGGCAATAACCTAGCTTTTACACAGAATCAAAAACATAAGTGGTGAAATGTTGGAGTCTACTTTTTAAACATCTCTGCCGACCATATGCATGCAGGTACTCGTATATATACTCGTAATATGGTATGTTGTCCCAGCTTTTTTCCAACTTTTCGTGTCCCCTAGCTCAGCTAGGTTCGAAGTTAAAATTAACACAATTTTCAAATATGTTATTTTATAAACTATTCACTAACTAGTATGTATTTACTGTAAGCTCTCTTTTTGTCTACTAATTTTACACGTCTATACGGCCGAAAAGATTTTTATGAAATAAGGCATCAAGTTACCTCATCTTCTGGAGTATGACACGGGGTACCTGTTATCATCATCATCATCTTTTTCGCAGGTTAAACCACGAGACTATGCTGCGATATATTTGCCAACGGCAAAAGCCGACAAGGCAGCATTTTCGACTTCAGAATATACGTCTTATTTTACCACCTTTACTATACGACTACATACATGTATACGTACAGTTGCATTACTTTCTTAAGTAGATAAATACACCATGTTTTTTATGAGGACTTTTTTTACTATGAAGTACTTATAAGTCATCAGATATACCGTGCTGTTTTACAAGATTCTGCCATCGAACATCAATTTATTTATCAAGCCTGCCATGTCTGAGGAAAGCCCTTTCTATTTCTAAATGCTCATATAATAATTAATAAATAAATATTTTCCATTTCACAATACCGAAAGCACCTATGCTTTTTCTTTAATGGTTTATGTACGTTTATGTAATATTGCCTACATTGATTACTCTAATGTAAACCTACGCTTAAAACCGGCTAGGACTCGCGTAATATTTACCGGAAATATTCTCCGACCAGTTTCGCTCGCCGCTGTGCACAAGAGTGACTCCCAGAAGAAGAACTTCAAATAAGTTCGAAACTGGTCGGAGAATATTTCCGGTAAATATTACGCGAGTCCTAGCCGGTTTTAAGCGTAATTATGAACATAACTCGCGATAGTTTTCTATCTAATGTATACCGTCTGCAGGTTTCCGATAAGTAAACGTTTCTTATGAAAACAGAAGGCCACGCGATACTATCATTAACCACGGTTGTTTCCGAATATACTCATCACTCGTTCATGTAGGTTTTATAGTATTGTTGATGGTATTACCGTTACTATGACATAGCCGTGCGATTCTCTAATAATTCTTCGATGCACTCGTCGATGAGCTCACGGATGTCAAATACTTTATAAGATATCGCCCTTGTACATAAGGTTGTTTTTCCAACGTTTCTTGTCATTTCGTCATTTGTTTCACGGATGTTGTCAAAGATTTAACGAAGTTTGCTCTTAAAGAATCGCACAGCAGGATAAATTCCAATACTATGGCGACTTCAATAACAGTTGAGCAACTAACAAGCCGTTGGACATTGACTTTTTCCTAAAGTTAGATCATATATTTATTTTTCTCTCTCTAGTTTATTGTATATGGAATATGATTTATTAATTTTAATTTATTACAATCGACTACCCGCGACATCATTTGCGTGGTATCATCTTTTCTTGGTTTTTCTTTTATAAAAACATTCTCCTGACAATAATTAACAAAACGAAAAAAGACTTTGCGGATGTCCATCCGTTCTCAAGTTATAGCCTGACCAGGAGAAATAGGGGTTCATTTTTATACATATAGATTTTAGCCAAATCTTATTCTAATACAATTTTATTTTGCTAACTCATTACTAACATAGTATAAAGATGCAAACGTACGGAAACTAAGCCGTGTTAAGCGGAAATAAACTTACCTACACGTGACTCCTTGACGCGGCCTCATTACTGACAGCACCGCGAAAACACCTTAGGGCTCTCGTCAATGCGCATGTTTGTGTGAGTGAGGTGTTTCAAACGTTTGTAGGTAGCTTCCGTACTGTTTCTCTATATTTATACTGTGTTACTAAGTTAGGTCAAATGTTCCGATGGTCTATGTTGGGTGTATAGCCAGAAGATGTGAAAAGTAAACACACTTAATTTATTTTTAATTAATCATTGTGTATGCAAATCATGTTGTGGCACATAGACATGCAACAAGCACAATGACATAGCACAATACATTTTTGCTGCCAACGCGTCAGCCTTCACGTTACAGTGCAAAACCTGCAAGGGCCAGTGGGAAAATATAATGTAATGTTAGTATATATTCAGAAATGCTATTAATAATCTAATATGATTATTTATACGGTATTTTACATCCCAATTTTATTTTTATTTTCTACCAAAAAGGAGGAGGTACTCAATTCGACTGTATTTTTATATGTTTGTTACCGCATAACTTTCGATAGGGTATTCTTAAAATTCATTTTTTTTTGAAAGCTGGTGCTTCCCGTTTAAATTTATTCAAATCCGGTCCAGTAGTTTTTGAGTTACACTCCAATAACTGAATAGAATGGAAGTCGGTATAAAATTTTTTTAATTGTACTTGTTATGTATTTAAATATACATACATATAGATTATCTTATACATTCATTTTCAACGTGATAAATATTCTTCAACGTGGCTAGGTAGTGAAAAACCTTATAAGAGAATTAATATTGGTATTTTTTGCGGAACATATATTTTTTTATTGTTTAAAAAAATAATATTAATTATCTTTCGATTGACATTGTGTCGGCCCATGAAAGGTGATCGTCGATAACATTAACTATAGAATGTGGTTATTTTGTTAAACGTGCAATCAATTGTGATACATAAAAATCATCGTATCCATACAATATTAATAATCAATTTATAAAAAAAAACAAGAAAAGTTTTTGCTTTTTCGGTATTTATAATTATTTTCTACCACTTACAAATGTAGCTTTTTATCAAAATTACTATGACATTCATCATCATCATCTCAGCCGTAGGACGTCCACTGCTGAACATAGGCCTCCCCCATGATTTTCCAAAAGGACCGGTTGGAAGCGGCCTGCATCCAACGTCGTCCTGCGACCTTTCTCAGGTCGTCTGTCCACCGTGTCGGTGGACGACCTACGCTGCGCTTGCCGGTACGTGGTCTCCACTCCAGAACCTTTCGGCCCCATCGGCCATCTGTTCTGCGTGCTATGTGCCCTGCCCACTGCCACTTCAACTGGCTAATCTTCTGAGCTATGTCGGTGACTTTCGTTCTTCTACGGATCTCCTCATTTCTGATTCGATCACGTAGAGAAACCCCGAGCATAGCCCTCTCCATAGCTCGTTGTGCGACTTTGAGCTTATCTATGAGGCCCATAGTAAGAGACCACGTTTCAGTGCCATAAGTCATCACTGGTAACACACATTGGTCGAAGACTCTTGTCTTGAGGCACTGAGGTATTTTTGACGAGAAGACTTCGCGAAGTTTCCGGAACGCTGCCCAGCCGAGTTGGATTCGACGATTGACCTCTTTCTCGAAGTTGGACCTGCCTAGTTTGACTGTCTGTCCCAGGTAGATATACTCGTCAACAACTTCGAGAACTGAGTTCCCAACTGATATTGGGGTAGGTACAACATGGGCATTAGACATAATTTTCGTCTTGTCCATGTTCATCTTAAGACCTACCCGTTGGGAAACTCGATGGAGGCCTTCGAGCATTGTACTGAGGTCTTCCATGGAATCTGCCATGACTACAATATCGTCGGCAAATCGAAGGTGAGTGATGTATTCGCCGTTAATATTGATGCCAAGTTCTTGCCATTCCAGAAGCTTGAAGCCGTCTTCCAATGTAGCGGTGAACAGTTTCGGAGATATAACGTCTCCCTGTCTCACGCCTCTTTGCAATGGAATTGCCTTCGAACTCTGCTCCTGTACTCGGACTGACATGTAGGCGTTTTTGTACAAACACTTCAGCACTTCAATATACCGATAGTCAATACGGCACCGCTGGAGAGACTCAAGCACTGCCCACGTCTCGATCGAATCAAAGGCTTTCTCATAGTCCACAAACGCTAGACAAAGAGGCAAGTTATACTCTTCGGTCTTCTGTATAACTTGCCGTAGCGTGTGGATGTGGTCTATGGTACTATAGCCTTTTCGGAAACCGGCTTGTTCCGGAGGCTGGAATTCATCAAACCTGCGACTGAGACGGTTCGTTATGACCTTCGAAAACAGCTTATAAACATGGCTCAAAAGCGAGATGGGTCTGTAATTTTTAAGTAAAGTGTTGTCACCTTTCTTGAAGAACAGCACAACCACGCTTTTGTTCCATGCTTCTGGCGTTGAACCTTCGAGTAAGACGGTATTAAAGAGCTTCTGAAGGACTTTAAGTACCGGTGTTCCACCCGCTTTCAGAAGCTCAGATGTGATACCGTCGTCACCAGGCGCCTTGTTGTTCTTAAGCTGTTTCAAGGCCATTCTAATCTCGTACAGGCTGATGTCAGGGATATCTTCGGTATAATGTCGGGTCAGCTTGGCTCTTGGGTCTTTGGCCGAGCTGCTAACAGGTTTAGCGACCGAGGTGTATAACTGTCCGTAGAAACTCTCGACCTCTCCTAACACTTCCGCTTTGGTCGACGCTACACTGCCGTCTCCTCTCTTCAGCTTCGTCAACTGGCTTTGCCCAATAGACATGTCTCTTGCAAACACTTTGGAGCCTTTTTTCCGCTCTATCGTCTCTTTAATACGGTTTGTATTAAAGATCCGAATGTCGTGTCGCAAGGACTTCCATATTCGTCTATTGAGCAGCCTATATGCTTCAGCATCATCTGAAGACTGCAGTTTCAATGAGCATCGTTCAGCCATGAGGTTGAGGGTATCGTTGGAGAGTTTCTGTGGCCTATCTGTACGGTGGGGTTTAAAGTACTTGGAACCCACTGTATGGACAGTTTCTACTAACCTGTTATTGATCTCGTCCACTGAAGCGATTTTCTCAAGGCAATCGAAGCGATTGGATAGCTCAAGTTGAAAGCTCTCGGGGTCTTGAATATGGGCACGAGTAGGTCGGAGCGTAGACTTCATCAGACGAGACCTCTCCAGTTTGACATTAATATTCACCGTGCCTCTTACCATTCGGTGATCACTACCGGTTTTAACCCTGTTGATTACGGAGACATCAGTGAATATTTGCCTTTTGGTGGTCATAATGAAGTCAATCTCATTTCTCGTGGAACCATCGGGACTCAGCCAGGTCCATTTCCTGTGAGGTGGCTTCTGAAAGAAAGAGTTCATCATAAAGAGTCCCTCTTTCTCCAGGAAGTCGGCCAACCTCTGTCCCCTACGGTTCCGTTGTCCATAGCCAAATTGCCCCACTTTCGACTCATCCTCGCTTCTCTTACCCAACTTCGCGTTGAAGTCCCCCATAACAACTAGAAAGTGCGTTTCAGAGGTATGTATGGCCCGACTAATGTCCTCATACATATCCTCCACCTCATCATCCGGGTGCGACTTCGTCGGTGCGTATACCTGAATGACCTTCAGCGAATATCGTTTGGATACTCTGAGTATTAGGTATACGACCCTATTGGAAACGCTATCGATCTTAACTATGTTGTTAGTAAGGGACTTGTGGACGAGAAACCCGACACCACCTTGGGACTGTTGGTCGCCCTCCCGGTGGTAGAGTAGGTTACCTGATTTTAGGGTTATCGTGTCCTCACCCGCTCTACGGACTTCAGATAACCCCACAATGTCCCAGTGTAGCTTACTCATTTCTTCTTCCAGCTCATATATCTTCTCGTCTGTCCTCATCGTGCGTATGTTGTGTGTTACCAGGGCCAGTCGTCGTCGTTGGGGGTGGTAGCCGGGCGTCTGCCGGGGATTCTTAGCACCCCCGGCCCCACCGTTACCGTGGCCGCTACCGTAGCCAGGAATAGCGGGGCTGCCGGGGACTGGGGGCCTGGTTCTTTTTGTCCAATCCATTGAGGGGTTTTTGCCAATACTCGCCACGCTTGGCAGGCGGGTTGGCGAGCGCAGTTTGTGTGTGTTTGACTGGGAAGGTGCTGCTGCCCACCTTCTGATTTGTTATCCCTTAGCCGGCTTCTACGGCACCCACGGGTAGAGTTGGGGGGGTGCTATTCTAAGCCGGCACCGCCACGGCATGACTATGACATTATGCCTTTTGTAATTTTTTATACTTACAATATATGTTTAAATTTGAAAAGATTGATAGATTTTTTTCGACACATTACATTACGTAGTTACGTAAGCCAATGTTGCACCCATATCAGTAGTCATTGGATAAAAGAAGTGCCGTAGGAAGAATGGAAATGAAAAAAAAAAAAAAACATGTTGGAATAGTTACGGGAGCCTGATGCAGTTAGGAAAACAATTATGATGATATAAGTTGTTGGTGGCGGTAGCTATATCCGAGGTGTTGATTGCGGTAGTAGTGGATATGTAGTAATCGATTCTGTTGTGATGTTGGTAGTAAATTCGGGGTCCAACTCCTGACAGCTGTGATTATGGTATCGGTGAATGTGAAATTAGTATTGCATTGTATCTTGTGTCTAGTGTGCATTGTATTAGTATTGTATTGTAATTAGTAATTGTGGCCTGGTGTTGTCAGTTTTGTTAGCAGTTTATAAATGATTACATATACAGAATATTTTTTTCAGAAGGTCAGTGAAGGCCAAGTCCGAACCACGGGAGTGAGAGAAAAAACGCGAAAACAGTCGTGCCCTCGACTTATAAGAAAACAATAACATATTTTTTTTTTACTTTTACGTAATATGCTTTTATTTTTGAAGGAAATGTCTTGAACTGTTGCGACTCGAGCCCACGCGGGCCCAGTGTGGCTTGGTGAATAGACTAGTGGACGTGCCCTCCGAAACACGGAAGCGTTCAGTTGAATAATTCCACTAGCGGTCACCCATCCAACTCTTGACTGTAGCAGACGTTGATCATCAAAGCAGCAAAGATCACCAAGTCAATTTCCGCTACGACCGCTTCTTTCAACTATATTTATTGTTATTGGTCTATACTTTAACGTAAACATTTGAGTTCATTAGAAAAAAATCCAATGTTATGTAACAGCAGCTATAAAACTCGAAGTATTTTTAACAACTGCTCTCAAAATATATGGCGCAGATTGTACGCTGATCAATAAAAACGACACTGCTTATAAATTCGTAGGACAAATGTGATATTGTAAGCCTATCAGAATCTTAAAACATGTCATGTGTGTGAAAATAGCCGATGAATGTATTAAAACAGATAGCAAGCCAACATTACATTACTGGTCCGGGTATCGGTTTGCTTTTGTAATATTAATCGGATAAACACATTGTTAACGTGAATATAATGCTGGAATAATGAGATAAATATCTACGCATTAGTATCAATTGTTTAATGTTATGGGCTTACTGATATTGAAACTGTTTATATTACTACACAACCACTTTGCTTAGAGTGTCGATACAAATTATCTTATTACCTTTAATATGTACCTTTAATATATACATTTGACACCGGTGAGCTCGTCGACGAGTGCATCGACAAATCATTAGAGAATCGCACGGCTGTGCTATAGGTTATTATAGAGCGTGTGCCGATAGTGTTGCTCTATGTCTAAGATTTTTTTGGCTAGGAATAATATTGCGATGATTTCTGCCAAAATAATTGCCAGCGTAAGACATTCTTTTGAATCCAATGTAATTTATGTTGATTTTTGTTTGGACTTTATTCATTGTTTTTTATTAATCTTACGTTTAACACATGACAAGTCTAGGAAAGTCCACAGAAATTTCAGACAGGATTCCTGTGCGAATCATGTTTTCATTAGTGGTTAAAAGAAATATTTTGCGATGAATATTATATTTATTTATGTACTATAATTATAAATTAAATTAAATAGACGATTTTCCTCAAATAATTTACGAAATTAACGAATTCAATGGGCTGAGCACGAAAATCTGTTTAAGTGTAACGTAATCGCATCTGCAACGTATTTAGTACAAACTGTAATTTATCTAATACAATAGTTGCACAAATAACCCATAGTTTGTACTGAATACGTCAACGATGTAATAACGTTTAACTTCAGCAGATTTTTGTGCTCGGCCCACTGGTCTGTAATTGGTACGTAAGTAAATAACCGGCAGTGAGGCCTTGTTGGTGAGTATATTTACGGTCTTATCCAATAAGATAGGAATTAATCATGTAAGTATTGCTCATAATCTAAGAGCTCTGTATATGATGGCCAGGTTGCTTATTTAAGCAAAACAGTATTGAAATGGAAAAAGAAATGAATACGAGTCTGTCGCAAAATGAGGTTGTCCTCAGATGAATTGCAATTGCAAATGTTCCTCCTTTGTCTTTTATCCCACTCACATTCTCATAAATAAAACAAGAGGCAAAATCTCACAAAGACAACAACGGAGCGTTAACAACAGTAGCATCTCAATTATACAGGAAACGGTGTTCTGCATTTTATTGCACTGTAGGGCAAAGCGAGTGTATGTAAATGTGTCGACGTGTAGTTTCTAGACTAGATATTTGTTTCGCTCTTGTTTACTACTATCATCTCAATATGCATTATGTACGATATGAATTGTCGGCGATCTTTTAAATTGGGTGAGTTTGGATTGTATTGATTTTATCTGTCATTGATTTGTGGGTGCCAACCTGTCTGGCGGTGGTCTGGTCACCACCTGCTTTAACAATTGAAGATGAGAATAAAATTGGTAAATGCCAAAGTCTCGTCCATAGGTATTTTTTCATGAATAGTTAATGCCAATAGACCTTTTTTTGTAATAGATATATTTGCCATATACCTACCTTTCATCCAAAAATGTTTCAGTATTAAATCATCACTAATAAGGTTTTTGTTAATAAGTGCACAATATTGAATGGGGTGGTTTGGAATAGGTCATTATAGTGAAAGAAAAAATCATGTTTTTTTTATTATTATGAACTCATATTCATTGCTACCTAATAACCATTTCGCGTCTTTAGATATAGTCTGATTAATCTATGGACTGAACGCACGACGGCGTCCTCCATCACAGAGTAGACAACAGTAACTACGCGAATAGCCATGGATTTGAATGAAATTCGGCAATCAAATAACTTATATCCTACGAAGAAATATTATTTCTTCGTAGCTTATATCTATCAGAATTGACACATTGGCTACATTTCATCCTTAAAAACAGGTAGCGTAGCGATAGCCTTATTTCACAGTGCATAAGTAGCAGTGGCTAGTATTTATATATTACTAGCGACTGCCCACGAATTCCTTCGCGTAGTAGACTTGGCTTTCGGCCTCGCCATAATCGACTTTTCATGTTTTTATAAGAACCGCCTCCTGACAATAAATAACACAAGAAAAAATGAATTAGCGAGATTGTTCCATGCGTTTTCAAGTAAAAGCGTGAGCAGGAGAAATAGGGGTTCATTTTTATAGATAAAGATAGATATTTATGTAATTCTAAGAAAGTATCTTCTATCAATCAATAAATTGAATAAGTAGTACACTCCAATGATCGCAACGGACTCTTTCTATAGAATTACATCGTACATATACATTTTTCTCATGATATCTAGCGACGAAACAGGCAAATTAAGTATCTCATCATTATAAGAATCGCAACCTGTCATTCCACTACTGCAGCTACAGTTGTCTCTTCCAATGTACGTCATAACGAACCCATGTTATGTACTTTCCACATGTCGCCGCTTCTTTTGGAGGGTGTTTTGAGGCAGCGTTTTATTATGCGCGTTCTCCACTCTAGAACACCATCAGCCAATAAACGATTCTTCAACGGATGCGACCAGCCTATTGCTTCACTTTTACAGCACGCCTTTTGCAAAATACAGATACTCTGATACAGGGATGGCTCAAAAATTAAAAAAACACATCTTCAACCTCATCCATCCATAGTGTTTCATAAACCTAGTAATACTCGTACTTGCCCTTCTTCCTTATACGTTCCCTCATTACTGAAGATCGTGACTCCTCTGTTGCTGTTTGTTTATTATTCCTCTAAACCAAGTTTCTTTATCTTTGAAGTTTGTAAAGAAAAAAACATATTTTTGATTTACAAGACCAATGTTTTTTTTAAACTATAAAACTAATGCCACTATATTATATTCCTGGGAGACCGAATACAGTACAATGTTTGCTGCTGAAAGGGGCCCTTCTTTAAGCTGACCTACTACGATATAATATTCATATATTTTAATTCTGTTTCCACATGTTTAAATACAGGTCTTATATATACATATTTATTAGAACAGTTCAACATGGACCCTGTTGAGCGCTACAGAATAATATCATAATTACATTTGTTTCTTTTTTTTAATTTCTTTACGAGATACCGAATGAGATTTGTTTATATGTTTGTCGTTGAAAAAATCTTGTAGTAAATAGTAGCATTATTTTGTAAGGTATAACTTTAAGTTGTTAAAGAATGCGGATTACTTTTCAATGTCTTTTGGATGTTGTGGTAAGTGGTTGAAATGTTTTATACACATTACGTAAGTGCAGCCGTGCGATTCTCTAAGAGCAAACATCGTTGCATCTTTGACAACATCCGTTTAACAAATGAAGAGATAAATAGAAATATTGGAATAACAACCTTATGTACATGGGCGATATCTCAAAGTATTTGACATCGGTGAGCTCGTCGACGAATCATTACAGAATCGCACGGCAGGTATGCCGTATATAGACATGACAAGATCAAATACGAAACATAAATTACGTCCAATCGTTCTGTGCGTCAATTGTACGCAAGGCTAAGGAAAACAGTGAAAACTAAATACTCGTGGTATCTAAATTATACAGAAAACGATAATGGTCTGCATTTTACGGCTCTGCAACTCCGTTGGGGCAAAGTCGAGTCGAGTAGTCTATGTAAATGTATCGGAATGGTAATGGTTCTATGTTGGACTGTGCTATAAAGCTAGAGGAGTAGAGCGTGGAGCTTAAAAGGAAAGGCGATTGTAAATATTTTTTTTAAAATAATTCATACTACGAGTATATTTACGCCAATATGCTATTTCAGTATAATTTCTATGTATTTAGAAGTATTATGCCATGGGCCCCAAAGCTAGAATGTATCTCGTTCAAGATTCACAAACACTGCACGCCACTGCACTAGGGTCGTAACTTGGAAACTAAATTAATTAAATAATTCTAACTCACCCAGCAATTCACACTATTACATGAAAGTAGTTATTTAACCTTACGGTGCCTACCAAGACGGAGTCTGACAGAAGAGTCTTGTTACATGATTCAATATCTGGCGGACTATAATAAAATATTTATAATAATAAAATCGAAATATGCTTATCTACCGACTTCCAAAAAAAAGAGGAAGTATTCAATTCGACTGTATTTTTTTATGTTTGTTACCTCATAACTTTTGATAGGGTGAACCAATTCTCAAATTTTTTGTTTGAAAGCTGGTGCTTCCCGTGTAGTCCCATTTAAATTTCATCAAATTCGGTCCAGTACTTTTTCAGTTACGCTCCAATAACTGATTTTTACCAAAGTAATAGAATGGAAGTCGGTATTAAATTTTTCAAATTGCACTTGTACGTTGTTTTGGTTTGTGTGACAAAGAAGAAAATTTCAGTAATTGAAATCGTCTAAAATTATTATGATAAAATTTCCTATATTTCTATTTTGTATCGTGTAACTTTCCTAACAGCAATTAGCGACCATGTCGCTTCCTATTAACTCAATAGTCCTCAGCGTCCCATAACACTGCTAATAGAGGACGACAAATAGCGACAAAACCCGGTAACTACTTGTCGCAACTTGTCGCATTATGCGGGTCTCGCTCTGTTTGTGAAAGGTCTAATGTCTTCAGATTAATTACAACTTCAGTTGCTCTAATGTTTGATCGTTAGTGGGACATGTTTATTGCTAGACAATGTTTGAACGTTTGTTGACGTTGAAAATATGGAATTAGTATACAAAATAGTTCAAAATTAAAATAAATTACAAATTATATATAATACAAATAAATTAAAATTAATATTTACGCGCGGTAATTGGTATTGGTCGGCCATTTGGTCGGGCCGGTATTGGTGTTAAATCTTTTTTATCTCTGTAAAACTTAAAAGTTATCCTGGTTACGAGTAGATATTTTCTAGATTTTACATGGTATCATTTTAAAATATTATCCTTGTCCGCATGAGTTGTATATAATTCTTTAGGTGGTTGAATTCATCTTTGGAATTAAATTACTATTAAAAAGGCCACACTGACCATCTGAAAACGCTTTAATAAATAATCATTAATTTCGCTACATTTTCTTACCATACCACAAAACAATTGATGAACCTAACACATAAGGAACGAGATAAAATCAAGAGTAATGAGAAAGATAAACGGAAGCCGGAATTAGTGAGCACATTTCTCAAACATATATTCTGTATATTGCAGATGTATTTCTATCTACAAACGCTATTCTATTTATTATTAATATGGTTCGTATTTTCCTTATATCCGGCGAATTGATCGTAAAATCACCATCTCGTAGGGGCTTGAGGCACCGTAGCTCGTTCGTAGCGTTAATGTTACGCACGGATAGTGTACGGGTGCTACGTGTCTACATAGAATTCGTTTTAGATCAACCAATTGAAGATTCATTTGATTTTTGTATCACAATTTTATTGGTTTTTAGCTCTCAAAATGAGATACTTCATGCTACTAAAACCGATAGTGAGAACATTCACTGTCTGGTAGAAGTGTGTGTGCACTCTTAAAAATACTGTGATGTATAATAATCTTTTTATTGTCAAATCGAGTCAAGACTTAATAAAGCGGAGAAACCATAATCCATCAGGCAAAGAAGAGATAAGGGAGACAAATCTCTTTAATAAGAATAGGTTTGATATAATAGCTTTAATTAATTATTCTTATGTACAATTTATTATTAATGGATTTCAGACATCATTTCGAAATATAGGTTTACTTGTAAATTTATTTTCACGATGTTTTTATCTGAAAACTGACAAAGAGAGAGAGAGAGAACGATATTTAACGTAACACCTCGGTCCACGAAAGACAAATATAGGACATCGATGTTCATTAAACAAATAGATTTCATTTTCTATACCATCAAATAAGGAGATGAGACTTCATCTCAGAACAATATAAAGTTTTAACGCGCTGCACTGCCACAATAGATTTCCGTTTGGTGAAAAGTGGTTAAGCTGGACAAAGAACTCTGAACAAAATAAAATAAAACATACAAGTTCTACTTCCATCTAAAATTGTGGAAGCTTAAGTCTCATATAAAATCATCGTAGCGTACTGTCCGCAAAAACAACTGATACGACTATGTGCGCCATTTGTCGTATAATGCTTTTCCGTCCCGACGACGTTTTGACAAATATTAATGTTCGCTGAACGTCGGAGAAATAAAACATTATCTTGACCATTACACTCGTTTCCTGCACCTATAGAACACCAGGATGCGATAGTTACGATGTTTGTAAATTGATAGAATAGTCATCAGTGTCAAAGTAAACTTCAGAAATTGTATCCAGCCGTACGATTCTCATGAGCAAACAATCTTTGACAACATCCGTAAAACAAATGACGAGATGACATCATTGGAAAAACAACCTTATGTACGACGATATCTCATAAAGTATTTGACATCGGTGAGCTCGTCGACGAGCGCATCGACGAATCATTAGAGAATCACTCGGCTGTTTGATTGTGCTTGTTATTGTATACTTTACTACTTACAAATTGACGCGATGACTTTGATTGCTTGACAAATATCTCGCTGGGATTTAACTGCGCAGTGTTTAGTTGAATCTGTTATACTTAAGTTTGGCTCAACAATGTTGTTTTCTTTTTTTTCGCCCAATAATTTAGTTACTTAGTGACAAGTACTAGATAATTTATTTTTTATTCTGTAACTGGAATGCCCACTAATTTTATTTGGTAAAATACTGACACACACTTTTGTGGGCCGAGCACGAAAATATGTTGTGTAACGTTATCGTATCGTTTACGTATTCAGTACAAACTATTAGTTATCTGTGCCACTATTGCACTAGATAAATGACAGTTTGTACTAAATACTTTAACGATGCTACTCGTATTAAGTTGCACTAAAACATATTTTCATGCTCGGCCCACTGATAGAAGGCAAAATATCTGGTACAGAGATCGCTGCTAAATGGTTATGTAATTACTAATATCGTTCAGCACGCAGATTAAATGGCCGTTGGGGCCGAAAGGTTCTGGAGTGGAGACCACGGACGAGGATGACGTTGGATACAGGCCACTTCCAACCGGTCCTTTTGGAAAATTATGGGGGATGCATTTGTACATCAGTGGACGTCCTACGGCTGAAGTGATGATGATTATGAATAGATTCCACGTACATTAAGGTTATTTTGATCCCTCGGAAGCTACACGGTCGAATCGGGATAAAAAGTGCTAAGCCTAATCATTTATTCAAAGCTGTATTGAAATTGTAGTAGAATTAAATAGTTCTTCAAAGTAATAGAAATAAAAAGGTGCGAAAATCAGCAGTATCGTCCTAGTGTTGTAAGAAGGAAAGTCCAAACCTTTTAGATGGCCATACGAATAAGTGATACAAATAATACCCATAAGTTTTTTCCGTTTTCATTATGAGAAAACATACAAAAGAATTTCAGCAAAATCGAGGTGCAGAAATGGCCGAAAATAAAGGAGAAAATACCAATTATTATTAAAATCGACGGTCGTTAATACAAAACTGTGTTCATTGTATAGTTCCAGGATATCTGAAATGCTCAGCTGAAATAGGTGTAGTGCATCTATAAATAGGTGATAAATGTAGGTCTATTGTTCCTAGAGTTACATCAAAGCTGTGTGAGCACTCGAGCAATTAAACACAACTCTGCTAAGATTTGAAAGAAACTATAGCAAAAGAAAGTATTAGACGAATGAGACACAATGTTTTGGGGAGAAGAGCGTGGTGAAGTGCCAACTTTTAACGCAAATAAATTCACTCGTAGGTACTTTATAACATAGTATATATGTCGATGCTAGATTTAAATTTTATTATAATACATGGTTAGAGTTTTCCGTGTAATTATAACATCAACAATACTTTATAAACACTTTAACAGTTATTACAATAAAATTGGTTAACCCAAATATATAGAGATACGATAATTAATAAAAATATATATACCTCATAACAATCTATATTATTATGAGGTTATGATCATACTACGAGTATATATACGTATATATGCTATTTAAGTATTTGTATGTATTTAGAATTATTATGATATGTGCTCCAAAGCTACAATGTATCTTGGGAGACCGCTATGAGCCACTCGAATACCGATGACCAGGTATCAAACATGGGACCCCCTCGCTTCGAAGGCAGGGCCACTACTATCTAACGGGCCGTCTATTAATGAGTACATTTAATTATTTACGCGTATAGGGATCTAGAGAGATGCCAATTCGTGCGCTGAGTACAAAACCTGGTGTCGCAAGCAGCGGCGTTTTCCGCGATCCAACGTATTCGTATAGTATTAAAGCTAACAAGCTTTAATAAGTTCATTATCCAGTGCGATATTAAAACTAAACTTTTGAATATTCGTAAGTACAGAGCATGCATTGTAAACTGTTTATATGCAATATCACGACAGGCATTCAGTCACATAATACATTTATTGCGAACCGCCGTGAGCAATGTGTTCTATTTTTGGGCATACTGCTGCGACACCGGCCCCGCCCCTTTTCATATCTCCCTTGTTTCTGTGATCTGTGCTTACGCACTGTACAAAGGATCCTGTACGCAGATGTTTTTTTTTATGGTGTTAGGTTGGCAAACGAGCAGGCGGCTCACCCAATGGTAAGTGATCACCGTCGCCCACGGACATGCCCAATAATAGAGGTCTCGAGAATGCGTTGCCGGCCTATGAGGAATGAATAGGCTCTTTTCTTGAAGGCTTTTGATATAGAAAACCCATTGAGTTTTAATGAGAATATCGGGGTTCTTATTTTGCAAACAGATTGTTATTAACAATATAATTTTGACTACTTCGTGGTAGTAGACTTGAGCTTAGTCAAAATAATGTTTTGAAACGACAAAAGTCTCCCGATATTCTCTAAAACATTAACTTGATCCGCGACAGTTTAAAATTAGTTATAGTTATATGCCAACGAAACGCTGTCTAACGATTTTCTATATTTTACTCATCGACGGATATTTCACTTTTATAAATGGACACGTACGATTGTACATTTGCCATACCCCCAAGTTAATTATGTACTTATAGTCGCATCAAATGAGATGTCTGCACAACTAGTCAGAGTCAAGTCTCAGTCACATAAATAAGTACGTTATTAACTGCCGTATTTATAAACAAGTAAAAGTAATTACTTCTGCAAAAATAATTACTTAAGCAACAATTTTAATTGATTGATAGACTATGATTCTATAGACTAGTATTTGCGTGAAGTTAGAACTATCAAAGGCCTAAATCTCATTGCTAAAGTAAAGGAGGCCTTTAAATAAGCAATGAGATTTAGGCATTTCACTTCAACACTTCAATTCTTTGTTTTCATTGCAAAAGTGAAGTTGTATAAAAACTACATTCGCATACAAGTCTGAACTGTGAAGGAACTATTATGCTGTAAAGATTAAAATGACATGACCACAATCTAATACTGTTATATATGTAAGCTTGTTGTTCCTACCTCCGCTTATTATCATGATATGTATATCTACCTCCCTGTTTACAATAACTAGCAGTCTCAAATATATGGTGGTCTGGATTGCGCATCGCGTACTAGTAATTCCCGAATAAAACAAATCCAAGTGTAAAAAATACATTCAATTTTGATAGGGTTATGTCATTACCTACTATAGCATTTATTTTTGTAATAACGCTCATTGCTCGACTATAGAATCAGATTTTATGTTGAAGTATTCTATTGTCAATAAATTAGTTCATTGAGAAATTACTTAGCAACAAGTAACTACTTGTTTATATATACGAGTGAAAGTGACGTTCTAATAAAGCAGTGGATGCATTACTAAAACTTTCTAAAACGATTGACGATAAAAACAAGAACAACGTTTCATGGCTAATTTTCAATTCACTTTGCCTACACTCATGCACCATTATGTACACTTACCAATACACCACTAATACTACACGTCAAAACTAGAAGAAACACAAATTAAACAAAATCAACGATGCTCATCATAGGTTTTATTTCCGCCATCCCATTCGATAACTTCTTGCGAGGAATAGAAATTTAACACAAACATTTTGTATTGATTTATCTTGAGTTCCTATAACTAGTAGCGTTATCCGTCGATAGGTAAAAGAAACAGGGCTATAGACCTGTTACAATAATACAAAACATTACTTTTTATTTTTATTTTATTTATTAAGGAACAGAAAACAGCCATATTATAAAATGTACGACAATGTGGATAGATTAATAAACTTAATAATAATACAGCCAACAACACTACTCACAGATTACTTAAAGAATTATATAAATTTACCGCTAGGAGTAGCTAACTTGCCAAAAACAATATTTAAATATACTTTTTTTTTTTTTTTTTAATAAGCCCTAAAACACAAAAATTAAAAATTAATGATTTTATTGAATTTAAACAATTATTAATTAACATAATAATAACAGTATTGTATCGAAGTATTACAGTACTGAAGTTATGAGGAGAGATTTTTAAGTACTGCTGCTTTAAATTTACCTGCAGTGCAAGCAAAAATATCTATATTTTGAAAAGAGTCATTATACGATTCCACCATCCGACGAGTAGGAATGCGCAGTCCGGCGTTTGAGCGGCAATTGCCCAATGCGAATAAGCGCCCTGCGCGCACCTCCCGTTTGTAAATTGTTCTAGGTACAGCATAACATAAATTATTAACTAAATCCATGCAGTCAAAGTTATTGTTAACAATTTTAAAAAGAGTACAAGCTTCAAGGTACTTGCGTCTTGATTCAAGTGTAAGCATGTTATATTTGCCGAGCAATTTAGTATACGATAGATATATTTTATGACATCTGTAGTGCATGGCACGTAAGAACTTTCTTTGAACCTTCTCAATAGCCTCTTTATACTTTTCATAATAGGGGTTCCAAATAGGTACAGAGTACTCGAGCTGAGATCGAACTAGAGTTTTATATAAATATAAATATGTAGAGGTACGTTTAAAACCTGAGGATGACCGCATTATAAACCCATACATTTGAAAGGCTTTATTAACAATGTTATCTACATGTTTGTTTAGGGATAGATTAGAGTCGAGCTGTATTCCTAAATCCCTAAGGGTTACAACATTTTTCAAGGTGACGTTACAAAGGTTGTAATTAAAACGTGTGATGTTCTTATCTACTTTTTTTGTAAAATTAATGTAATTACATTTAGGGATACTCAGCTGAAGTTTGTTCTTGTGACAATAGGTAGAAAGTCTATCCAGGTCCTGTTGAAAGGCAATACAGTCATCAGTCGATTTAATAATCTTATAAGCTTTAAGGTCATCTGCGTACATGAAAAATTTTGAACACTGGAAACAGTCCTTGATATCATTGATAAACAGTATAAACAGCAACGGCCCTAAAATAGATCCCTGTGGCACTCCAGAAGTAATAGAAATGCTTCCAGATTGAAACCCGTTGACAACTACTTTTTGTGATCTATTTTGTATATATGATGAGAACCAACGTAGTAAATTACCTCGTATCCCATTAAAAGCTATTTTGTTGAGAAGTAATTCGTGATCCACCTTGTCGAAAGCCTTTTTGAAATCTGTATATACTGCATCTACCTGGATGCGATTGTCTACATTTTCGAATAAGAAGTTAGTAAATATAAGTAGATTTGATGTTGTAGATCTACGCTTAACAAATCCATGCTGTTCTTCAATCATAGCATTGTGCAGAACTGGGTATACTTGGTTATGGACTAACCTCTCAAACAGTTTTGACAGGGTGGACAATAGAGATATAGGGCGATAATTTTCTACATCTTTTTTAGTTCCGCCTTTATGTACTGGTGTTATATTAGCACGTTTCCATACTTCGGGAAAAACTCCTTCACTCAAACACTTATTATAAATTATGTGCAGTGGCTTGCTTATATAAATTGCTGTTTGTTTGAAGAAGAGTGGAGGAAAACCATCTGGTCCAGTTCCTTTTGAAATATCCAGTAATTTAAGTTCTTTCATAATTTGAGATTCAGTAATCTGAATATTGGTCAACAAAATATCCTTATCAGTGATGTCTGTTGGCACTTGCCACTGTGACAAGTTAGAAGAAGCTGGCTCAAAAACTGACAAGAAGAAATCAGAGAACATATTACATATTGTTTCCGGATCATTCGATTTAGATGTTTGATATTGCATTGTAGAGGGGATATCCGGTTTAGATTTACGGTTTGATATATAAGTCCAAAAATGTTTAACGTTATTAATTATACTGTCCTCAACAGATTCCATGTATTTAAGATAACACTGCTCACAGCCAATTTTAAAATTTGTTCTATACTGAGAAAATATTTCATAATCGGATTCATTATTAAATTTCTTCCATTTGATCCAAGCTTTTTGTTTCTTTTTAGAAATATTAATTAAAGAGCGAGAGAACCAAACAGGAAACTTAGATGTTCTGGGAGTAGTCAAAGGAGCGTACTGCTTAACAATGTCATCTACAACATTGTAGAATGTATCAAGAGCCATTTCTGCAGGAAGGCTTTCCAACAATCCAGCCCAGTCAGTTTCACTGATTTTAATGTTAATAAGCTCAAAATTAGCTTTATAAAAATTATATTTTGTCATTGGACGTCTTTTCATAGATTTAGTTATGTGGGACACATTGACAACAGCGATAAAAGGGGGGTGGTGGGGATCAAGGGGCAGGAATGGATTATTTTGTACAATGATTTTAGAGGGGAAATTAGATATGAATAAGTCTAGTATTTTACCATTCGCGTTAACAATGCTGTTGTATTGTGATGCATTCAGTATCGACATACAGTTTAATAGTAATGAATGTAAACAAGTGGATCCTATTCCTGTCATGCTAAATGGTTGCCCATTAATGAAAGCATCAGAAACGGTAAATGGAACCCACTCAATATCCGGAATATTATAGTCTCCCACTATGTAAAAGTTATCAACCAATGAATCATTAAAAGATTCCTGCAGCAATTCAAAGTGATTTTCGTACACATCAATGGAAGTCCTTGGCGGTATATATGCTGCACTTATGATATGCTTCTTTGAAGAATTTATGCTGGGTATTTCGACGAGAATATGTTCAATAGTGTTGGAAAGCAGGAAATTTGTAAAATTTGAAATATCAAATACACTAGAGCCTAGTTCACGAAGCACCGCCACCAGAACACCACCACCATCCCTTTTATTGGTCGCATTACGATCCCGGTCGCAGCGATACACGGCGTAGCGCTGGTCTATGAACTCGTTGTTGTCAATTTCTGGTACTAACCATGTTTCGGTAAGAATAATAACATCATAGGAATTTGATAAGATATTCATATACAGGGTGTGTAGTTTGGTACGCATACCTCTACAGTTTTGATAGTAAATTGATAAGTTATTTTTCTGAACGGTGCTATCCATAATCCAAATGTACAACTATATATCCATGTAGATAAATTAGTATTTTTGCAGGTGTGCCGTGACGAATATATTTTAATGAAAATATCGAGTAGGCTGGAAAGTCAATTAACCTTGAATAATTGAGAAAGTTCAAGAAAATAAACAGAATTATCGTTTGAGCATTATAAGGATTTGAGAAATAAAAATTAATAGTTGACTCATTGATCAGTAGTGTAAATAAGTTGTATACCGTTAACTTATATAAGTCATGGATGGTGGATTTAATACAGTATAGTTTGGAACACGTAAAATTATGGCAGGAAATATTAACAAAAAGTAAACAGACTAAATTGAACATAACTATAAGAAGTGAGTAGAGCACATCAATTCTTTGAACTAGGTTTGAGCTTCGCGAGGTCACTCTCATTCCGGATGGCGAATGCAGGGCTATCGTCTCTCTCTCGAACCAAGATTGTCGAGTTTTTAACCCAAACATATTTGTAGCGAAGTTCTTTGGCAACCTCACGACATTTCCGAAACAACTGCTTTCTTTTTAATGTGAGGTGCTCGTTCATATAGATCAAAGACGACGTCCCGGTGATTCCTAGCTGATCAGACTTAAGTGATTTCACCTTATGATAGGAGGCCAATAAATTGTCTCGCTGAGTACGCGTGGCAAACTTGACAATAATGTTTTTTGGTCTGTCACACCCCTGCTGGGCATGCGGCACTCTATGGACAGATATTATGTCTTTTTGCGGGGAAAACTGGAACCGGGTCACTGACCCAATTGCTTCCATGATGCCCACCAGATTCTCGTTGCGCCGCTCAGGCAAATTACATATTTCTATATTACATTGTCTGGCCTGCTGTTCCAGTGTATCAATTTTTGACTCGAGGCCAGAATATGCTGTAGCAGTTTGCTCGCAGGCAATACGCGCAAGATCTTCAACGCGCTTTTTTATGTTGCTATGGTCCTCTGCTTGAAACTGCACGGAATCCTTGAGGCCCTTGATTTCCGCGTTGATATTAGACACACTCTGTTTCAAAGTAGCTTGTTCAGTCCGCAAGTACTTCATCTCTGTCTGTATTTCACATAGTGTGCCCTTAATATCATCTCTAATGGTCAACATATTTACGTTCATATCATTGCGCCAAACATTCAGAGTATTGAGCAGTTCGTTGAAATTATCAATAGTTATAGATTCATGCGCTACAGGCAGACAGGTTGCTGACTGGGATTTATCCAAATTATCGCACGACATGTTCATGGACTCGTCCGTTAAAGGTACTTGAGTATGACGCACTGGAGTGTCAGCATTAGTTCTAGTGCGCCGAGTCACATTTGTACACGCCGGGCAAACCCAGGTTGCGCGGTACTCCTTAGAAAGGGATGCAAACAGGTCAGATTTCATATTCAAACATTCAAAATGGTATTTTCCTTTACATATATGGCAAATCAGGCAGCTATCAGCACAAAGTACCCCATTGCAGCCTTGACAGTTCATGTTGAGTTAAGTAGGTATTATGTATTGAGGTGGCGTAGCCGTAGTTGTAAAAAATAAATAAATATCGGATAAAACGAAATATTCCGTAACTTGGCGTTTCAGGACTAGTGGCGCCACCTAGCGAAATTGCTTGAAGTCACGACACCGAATGGTTCCGATATAAGTGCATTAACTTAGTACTGGTAACGTCCGCTATGGTAAGCACGAACAGTGACTTGCAATATTGAATTAAATTTGCAATAGTATTAGCGTATTTACGCGAGAAAACACTGGTAAAATGTCAGTATAGTTTGTTTTGCACTCACTTTGCACTATTATCGTGGATGAAATGCAAAAATATAATGCATAAACCTCAAAATCACCAACGAGAATAATCGTTTCACTCCACGGAAATGAATCCAGTTTAATCGAAACACTTGCACAGATTGCCACTATAATATACTTATATGATGAGTTCAGGTCCAATTCGTATATTTAACACGTAAAACTGTTTGAAAAGGCACTATTTATATTTTTAATATTTATAATTACGAGCTTCACTCAAATGTATGTATGCTAGCCAGCGCCCTCTAGCGGACTACATTCTTACAAGCGACTTCCATAAAGTTACCTACTCACCATTTAAAGACCCGATGTTGATGATGAATTTTTATGAAAAAACTACGGGTCAGATGTTAATAAAACCTAAATGGGGCCACTAGACTAAAAAATATCACCAAAATAGTTTCTCATAGAATAAAAGTTTTGAGGTAACACATATAAAACAGTAGAATTGAGAACCACCTCCTTTTTGAAAGTCGGTTGAAAATAGATAACATATTATTGTTAAATACAGATAAGTTAAATTATTATGTTACTACCAAAAGTAAATTAAATTTGTAACATGCCGACCACATGTGTCACGCCAGCGCTTCATTAGGTGACAATTATTAAGAATTAAAACGGATGCAAAATGTATTTTATGAAAATGTGCCAGATTACAAATGAACGTAAATTAACGGACCCGAGGGTTTGAAATTAAATTGTCGGTCAATGGAACATGCAAATGA
Source organism: Selenia dentaria (assembly GCA_917880725.1). NCBI lineage: Eukaryota > Metazoa > Arthropoda > Insecta > Lepidoptera > Geometridae > Selenia > Selenia dentaria. Next base: position 14,453,566 of record OU862889.1, on the reverse strand, counting down.
GGAATGCAATCACGACGGCCTTTGTGGCACTGCCACCATTGTTCCAACATCTCTATAACTATAGTTTGTGGTAACATTTTAATAAATTCAACAAGTTTGTGCCAACCCTTTAGTTTCGATAGTTTAAGTTGTCATCGCTTAATTCGGTTGCTATGGAAATGCGACCCTATAAAATTGATTTGACGCATTGGAGTATCAATTTAGACCAAATTGGAAATTCAATGAGAAAAGATAGATAGATAGATAGATTAACTCTTTATTGAAACACCACAATACAAATATATGTTACAATTAAAGAAATAAGAATAAAATGAAAGTAGCATCAAAAATATTTCACAATTAAATACTAAAAACTAAAAGTGTCACAATGGGTGGTCTTATCGCTCCGAGCGATCTCTTCCAGACAAACATGAATACGTTTTTAATATGATTTATTATTATTTTAAGGTTTAATTTAGACGGTAAAAATAGTTAAATATCTAGACCGGTGTTGATTACGGGTCTTCCGGGTAACTTATTCATAGAGTACAAGAGCGGACACAGTGGGCTGCGCGAGAGCCGATTAAAAATGTCAAATACTTAGGTACGAAAGTTTCAATCAAGTTATATTTATATTTGATTAATATAATAGTTATTACTACAATGTAAAACGATCGAATTTATATTATAAACTGTTTGATCAAAACTTTTGATATATCAATTGTTAAGCTTAAGTATTCTGTGCGACACTGCATACACCAAGACATGGCTGTTTATTCTCATTCGTCTTGGAATTTTAATTGTGTAAGGATGGGACTTGTTAGGTTCTCAGGGTTGACCTTTTGAGTTAATAAGTTCGATGCACGATTTTCAACAGATATGACTTTAATCTAGCGTTTCACAAAGTAGACACAAACAGTGTTATTTAGACAAAAAAAATAAAGGTTACAATACAAAGTCACGGCGCGTATATCGCGGCCGGTGGTCGAGCTTCGTCTGTTTCCGCGATGCGTTCGGCCTTAAGCCGAGCTTCAGAAGGTTGGCGGGGGTTCGTCAGGATATCTCGGTACCAATTTGTAAGCTCTCAGGTGCGTTCGAACACATAAGCTAAAACTACGTTCAACCCTGTTACAATTGTTTCAATTCCTTATAACCATAGTCCACGATAGATAATTCACACTACTAATTATAGAAAAAATAAAGCTTTGCAGTGGCTACCCCCAAGACCGAGACTTGCAAAAGTATACTACCACCTACACTGGCTTGCAAAATTAAATACTACACTTAAATTTTTTTTAACACTATATAGTTAGAGATTTAAAATAAAAAACGTTATATAGCAATTTATATCAGCTTTCTTTGAAACTATTGTATATTATACATTTTTAAGTCTAAAAGAAGGTAAAACAATAAAAATAGCAATTTTTAGCTTAGTGTCATAAAACTCAATTAACATTTACAAGTATGTTTTACATGTTATTTATTTTTTAATAACTGGTATTGCCTCCTCGGGCTCTGTTTACAGCTTCAAGTCGATTTGGCATACTGCACGAGGTTTTGGAGCCGATGCTGGGGAATATTCTCCTATTCTTCTAACAGGGCCTGTTCTAGTGCCCTGAGGGTGGTAGGTGGTGGTCTGCGTCTTCTGACTAGCCTCATAGCTCATCCAAGGCGTGATCAATCGGGTTGATATCAGGACTTCTTGATGGCCAAGCCATCAGGCTGATACTAACCTTCTGAGTATACTCTTGCACGAACCGAGCCGTGTGTGGCCAGGCATTATCATGCACCAGCATCGATCCATCACCCATATTTACTAAATACGGCCCTGCAAACTCATTGAGAATCTCCTGAGCATATCTTTCCCCAGTCAGAGTGTCATTTTATGTGGCTACTAACTCTGTGCGACCTTCTGAAGATATGCCAGCCCATACATGTACACTGCCTCCACCGTAGTGGACTCTTTCTGAGAAGTAGGCTTGAAGGTATCGCTCACCAGGTCGCCTGTAGACACTTCGCCTTCCATCAGAAGCCAGTTCACGGGCGTATCGCAGTCTCGCTACTCAATGCTCTCTCTCGAGTTTGGGGCCACTCGCTGGTCTTCAGGGTTTTAGGTTTTCTTCAGACTGTCTTCTTCTCACTGTACTGTCAGTAATGTAGTCCCTTTGGATCTGAAGACGCTGTTGCTAGACTTCAACTTCATTTAGGTGGCGATTTCTCAACACTGTGGGAACAATATAAAGTACTTCTCGGGCACAAGTACACCTGGGTCTGCCATTACCAGGTCTCCTCAAATGGTTTCCAGTCTCGTCGTACCTTCGCTTCACCTTCTGAACCGTTCGTAACGTCACATCCACCATTCTTGCAGTACGAAGCATATTGATGCCTAGTTCCAGAAAAGTATTGATCCTAACGCATTCTTCAGGTGAAAGAGGCATGATAAATAAGTTTATGTGCTGGTTGTCTCACTAAGTTTTTGTAACAAGACTCATCGATCATGATAAAAACGAATATAGTAACAAAAATGAATGGTAAAATTGTAATTCGAAAAGGATTATTCTTGATTTTAAAGTTTTTTGCAGAAATTTCTTAAAAGAATGTTACCGTCTTTGAAGTTTTGTGTACAAAGTTAAACCCTTTTACGATTCCTTTTTGTTTCGAAAGTATAATTAATTTGTGTTCTTAAAAAGTTATTGCAATTTTAAAAGTGTGATACTTATTTTTGCATGTTACCTGTTTTGCATCAAACTGGAACCATAAGGAGAGGTTCTTGAAGAGAGAAGACTTGTGCTAAAGCATATCGGCTCCTCAGTACATAAAGAAACATTAGAATGAATTAAATAAAGTAAGTTTTTTTGATATCTTATCTACTAAATGTTGAGGATGATTAAATTATTATATCACCTGTCAAAATAAGCTGCCTTAGAGTTCCACATTATTCAACTGGACCCGACCTTTGTCTAGATTTCAGACCCTTTTCATACACTTTTTGCAGATTAAAGGGACTATAAATTACTCGTACTTATACATTTCACTGTGGGAAGTGGTATGATACACGAAGGTAAGGCACATTGTGTTCGTTTCGTAGGTAAAAAACAAAGCATTATTAAAAAAACATTCATTCATTCATAGTAGTTCATGAGTATATATGAAGTACATAAGTTTGTTTCTAACTCAAAGTTTGCTTAGAATATGTGACTCAATTAGGATAATTGATTCCATATATTGCTATAACTCTGTGGAGAAAGTATTTTTAATGGCCACTACTTCAGCGCCATATGCTTCGCCTCCCAGGACTTATAATGTGTCCAACTATACTGTTCCGTAAAACTTAAATGACATTACAGCTTTTCAAACGGTGAGACGATTCAAATTACTGTGTAACACCGAAATGGTTAGAAGTAAGAGGTGACAAAAAGTGTGTATTTGCGCGCACTTTAGCGTGTGTGCGCGCGCGTGTGTAATAGTGTGTCCTCTTAGCTTCTAAAAAGGCAAAAATAGTTCACTTTGTGATATCAGCGCCAAATTTTAGTATGTTAATAAGCATAGTATTCTCTCTCAAAAAAACATCGGGACAAAAGCTGTAAGGTGCTTGGATCCGAAGCTATGACGTCATCAAAATGGCGGCCACCGCATTTTGAAAACTGCTTATTATATTAAAACTATGAGACGTACATATATGTGTGGGGTGTCAAATTAAAGGTAATTGTTCTAAAATATTTAAAATATATATGATCATGTGACTAGTAGAGTTACAAAAATATTTGAAATTTTATAAAAAAATACTTTGATAATTCCTGTATTTTTTTCATTTTATTTCTACAGAAATACCAAAGAGTTCATTGACTTTCAATTAAAAAAGCAGCATTAAGCATACTGATAGAAGAAGCTTTTAATGCATCAGATGAAATGAATAATGAATCCTTTGTGCAGTGGGTGGATCGTAAGAAAATTGAATCAGCACAATTTAAGTTTTGGTATACTACCACGGAGTTATAAATAATAAATAAATAAATAAATAACTTCTCTACACCGCGTTTGGCCATGGACGTTTAACCTTGATCATACAAATTATTGGTTAGGTACCTATATTTGCCCATGATCTTGAAAAGCTGCCAACTTCTCATCCCATGATTTACAAGGAGTTTCAAAAAGGAAATTTTACTAGTTTAAAAACAAATAAAAATTTCTCGCGCCTTGCTCATGACCAAATTCACGAACAAAACAACCTGATTAAACTGGATAGGAAAACTCTCAACATTCTCAGCCACGAGAATGCGTTATTGCGATGGTCTGTAGCAGGCCCTGAAATGGTACGAATGACGTCTGAGTATGAAAGTATGTCTTTTCATCAGCGTTCGTTACCTGGAGCCAATAAACATCACGAAGATACTAAGGCTTATGCATTACGTTTTCAGAAAAATTTTAACAATCTAATTAATGTATTCAAAGAACACGGGAACCCTTTTGAAGATAATAACCTTACAACAGTCAACAATACGCGATTGATTATGAACGATAAGGCCCAAAAATCTGTCTTTGAGGCTGAATCTAGAGGGAATTAACAATATGCAGAATATGTATATGATCGTTTAATCTTACGCAAAAAATCTATACACGACGTTATCAAGCGCAATAGTCCCTGTCCCTTTTCAGTATTGGAAAAACAATTGTCAAGTCTACAGATAAACAAAAGATACTCGATCTTAAAAAGGACAGCAATTTATTTTGTAAATTGTATGTCGCTAGCCAAGGAAGAAATGCTGATATAGACGTAGTCTTTTCTCACGAAAATCATCCCTACGCGCCCTCTATATCAGTGTTTGGATAACTAAGAAAGCCATCGAACAAATCAGATGTTGTTTTATGCATTGTGGACTACTGTTCAAAAGCAAGATACCACGACAGTAGTAAGTCTTGTCTCATAATAGACGGAGCAGCCCTAGTGCACATGCTTAGCTCCAAACCAAAACAAACATTTCAGCAATATACCAAAGACGTTGTTGTTCCGTACATCGAGAATAGGTTACGGTTTTTTGGCAGAGTGGATGTGGTGTTTGATCAGTTTGATAGCCCACACACGAGAGTTGATAGGTACAGGAAACCATGTTGCAGTCACAGAAACAGTGAAAATCCCTAAAAACTCAAAAGTTTTTAGCCCATGATAAAAATAAAGAACAATTATTTATACTACTTGCAAAAAACCTGGTCATAATACAGGTTGCTGGAAAGACGGTTATCTGTACATCCAAAGAAAAAGGGCTGGCTTCGTCAACATCAGCTGTTGAAATGATATTCTCGTCCCATGAAGAAGCAGATGCCAGATTATTATTACATGCTGCGAACGCTGCCCGAAATAACCATAATAACGTTATGATTAAAACGGTGGATTCTGACGTGCTCATCATAGCACTTTTTGCTTTTCCGAACATACCCGAACTGAAAAAGCTGTGGATAGAGTATGGAATGGGGAAAAATTTAAAATACCTGCCTCTTCACGTCTTTTGTACTCTCCTATCAAGTGGTATAACAAATTTAATGCCGTTTTTTCACGCATTCACCGGGTGTGATACGGTGTCAGCCTTTTGCGGAATTGGAAAAAAAAGTGCCTGGAAAACATGAATGTCTTTAAGAGATGTAGACGCCGCTTTTGAAGCATATTCTCATAACATAGTACCGTCACAAAATAGTGAAGAATTCAGATTGATAGAAAAGTTTGTAGTTCACATGTACCACCCTGCAAGTGGAACTACCAGCGTGAACACTGCAAGAAGAGTCCTTTTCACAAAAAGGAACAGGTCTATCGAACTTATACCACCAACTCAAGATGCACTACTGCAACATCTTAAGTGAGCAATATTGCAAACTAATGCATAGATTAATTGTCTTAACTACAACCCCGAGAAGTAAGCCCGTGCAACTGGGGTTGGGAAAGTAAAAATAACGGGCTGCTGTACACTACTGTATGGAAAACTATTCCTGATGCCAGCAGCAGTTGCAAGGAACTCCTGTCTTGTAAATGCAAATAACGGTGTGTGCGATGTAGGTATGTAAGGAATGAATTGAAATGCACTCTCCTATGTGCATGCGAAGGAGCATGCTCCAGAGAAGTATGTAATGTAGACATCTGATAATTTTTCTTTTTAATAAACAGGCTACCATTTATGCTAACTTGTATTTTTGTATGCCTCATTAACTTTCCAGGCCATAGTATTTTCGTCTCCAAATTATTTTTATTAAACATCAACGCGCGACACCCGCAATCGCAAGCGGGAGTGCCTTGCTAAAAGCGGTATAACAAAAGTATTTTCCTTTCGATCAATCAACTTTTTTTTTAATAGAAAGGTGATATATTTTTTAATATTCCTATTATACATAGTGTTTGTCTGAAATAAATACTTTATAACTTATTTTAAAAGAAACGGGACTATTAATTGTAATATTTTCATTATATTAGAACTAGAACATTTAATTACCTTTAATTTGACACCCCACACATATATATTCGAGTGCTAGTTTTAATATAATAAGCAGTTTTCAAAATGCGGTGGCCGCCATTTTGATGACGTCATAGCTTCGGATCCAAGCACCTTACAGCTTGTGTCCCGATGTTTTTTTAGAGAAAATACTATGCTTATTAACATACTAAAAGTTTGCGCTGGTATCACAAAGTGAACTATTTTTATGCTAAGAGAAGGGACTATAAAGGGTGTGTATGATATCTACGAGTATTACAAGTCTGAAGGGCTTCAACTGTTATAACTATAAACATCGTGGTATCATGTAACGATCAGTAAGTTTATCGGAAGCGTGTTATCATTTAATTTCAAATTTGCAGATCCATTTACTAATCAGCCTAGAACTACTAATGCTGATATACATATGTAAACATAAAAAATGCTATTTCACACCTTTCATCTAGTGTGTTTTATTCTGAATGCCGATATCAACTGTTGGGATCGTAAGGCATATTAAGTCCCTGTCCAATTTCCAAAGTTTTCTCGAGGTTCCCCATAGACGCTTAACATATCTTGTTACTAGACTAGTTTTCTAGATGTTTTCCCTGAAGTAATCAGTATTCGCTGATATTGATATGAAATTTGTATGAATACTAGAACTGCAAATATAATCCAAAGTTTGGAATGTAAATATCGACTTCCAAATCGAATAACTACCACAATCGCCCACGTTTTCGCCCGAGTGGCATACTATGCTCAGGTCATACACATCACATAATATAAAGCCCCAGAGCAAAAAAAAACCTATTATTATATGTGATAAACGCCATATTTTTATTAATATAATTAAAATATAATGTATTCATATAATAATGATAAAACTTTATCTGGAAGCTCGTTTGATCATCTGTTATATTAATGAAATAAAATGAAAAATTTGTAAAAAAATAATTAAGTGTAATTTTTTTTATTTTATCCTGAGCGATATGAGATTTTATTTTAGTCACGACGGAAGCAGGACGCTTCCTAATGTATCGTGTTTCATATAAAAGGTCTATATAGGTACAATTAAAGTAATGTTTGTACTCGTACATGTATTTTTACCAAGTGTACCGTTAGCGAAATTATATCTCTATCTCTTTCGGCTTGCAATGTCATCGGCTTCCATTGTTTATATAATACACAACACTGAGACTTAGCAAAAACACTGTTTGACAATATTTAAACATAAACGGTCTTACTTATAAACGCTGCTTAACTTTAAATGACCTTATTTAGTACTGAGCAAAGGAAATATGTTCTGCGCTGTACTAAGTGACGTTATTTAAATTTAAGCAACGTTTATAAGTAAGGCTTAAAATGTTTATCACTTTTCCAAGTAGGTAAGAGAGATAACTGCAAAATAATTTGACCCTATTTCAATGGCTATTGACCTTTGAAATATAATATTAGCAGACAATAATCCTTTAGTGGTCTAAGAAAAAAATATTTCAAAAGGTATGAACAGAATTCATTTTGTACAACGTAAGTGATACTTGAAGTAGTTATGCTGTACTCTGGGTCTGGCACGAATAACTGCGTAAGTGTCGTTCACGTGAAACGGTACAAACTGTCATTTATCTAGGGCAACTTTGACACAGTAACTCACAGTTTGTATAAGCCGAAGCGTGACGCATCGACGTTTGCGATACGAATAATTTTTCGCAAATTGTTTATGCTATAGCTTCTGAATTTTAACACAAATTTTAGCGGGTTACGTGTCACGAAGTCAACAAAGTGCAGCCAAAAGTTGCTACTTCACTCAAGTACAAATACTAGCACTCAGCTACTTTTCGTAAAAAATTCAAATGAAGTGTTTTAACAATTTTTTTTTCTTCGGCCTTTTTGGCCAGGCTATAATCTTGTACGACCCCTGTGTTTTAACAATAATTAATTTACTAAAAAACTAAGCACTAGACGGCCAGTTTCAAGCTCAAATTGCAAACGCATCAAAGAAAATGGGTCACAGATTATCAATGCATCTATTAACAAATTTGACCTTTCTTTTCGTTGGACTCGAACAATATGCAATTTGCTATTCGGTTCCGAATATATCGATTCCCTATTGCATGAAACATTTTGCTTTAGAGACACCAAACAATTACATTTCCACAACTTGGCTTATAATGCTATAAGGAAGGCGCAAATTGACACGTTGAAAAAATGATTTATTAATCAGTATTCTCCAAATAGAGCGTTAGATACTTAGAGTGTTGGGGTCGGTGTCGATGTGTGTGGCTTATTAAGTGCCCTAAATGTGTATCCAGCCTCGTAAATTATAATAAAGCAGGAAAAATGTTGGAATTCGTTTTAAGATAATTAATAAAATGCAGAATTTTTAGTATATATGTTTTTTTATTTGTAGAAATATGTTTTATATATTATGTATATAGATTTAGACTTTCATTGCCTCGCAGCAAGTGTAGTAGTATATTGGCAAGGGAGTTAACTCTATACCGCCTTGCTAGGCTTAGGTGTTAACTCTAGAATCCTTTTTTGTAGCTGGGATTCAATGACTCGAGTGATCTAAGACACTTAATATTTTGTTTGTTTTTTTTAGAACTATACAGAACCCACCTACTTAGCATACACCGACATGCTCTTGGCAAGTTTTTCTAGTATAGATTTTTTTTTAAATAAACATGAAAGTGATTGAGTGAAAGTGAGACAATTAACAGCGTGGTGATATGCTGTTAATTGTCTCACGATATTCAATGAAGCTCAAAGCTGTGGTAAGATTTCTACCCACCACCGCAAGAGCGGCAGCCGTCACCCCATCATTTTCAGCTATCACTGCTTCATCCTGCATCTTAGCATTTTGTAAATCAATTAAATTAGTTTAAGAACTACTTCTTATAGCTAGAGAAAAATGCCGGGGTATAGAATTTAATACAGATATATTATAGTATGTAATCGCAGTTTGACTTTAGGATAAAATTATAATGCGGGTCAAGTAGTTTACTAACCTAGATTAATATTTGTGAAAAAAGCGACGCAGTTCTGAAATACTGCCCTTCACATGCAATGCAGCGTAAAATTGGAAAAGTTTTAGTTGCCTTGTTTACTTACATTCTTTATCTGACCTGGTTTACGTCAGTTCTAGGCTTGTTTTCACCAGTTTTTTATAGTTATACTTTTTAAAGCACTAACGCCTGCTTTAGCGATCTCAAACATTGAAATTTATAGAGAGAAAAATTCACATCCTCGGACGGGATTCAAACCCGCGTCTTCTGACTTTCCGTGTCAGACGCCATTGACCAACTAGGCCACCGAGGCGAGGTTCGGGTCCTTGCATCGAATTTTAACTCTCTATCTGAATTTAACCGTCTTACGGGGACGGAGCGACATCTATTGAATAGCCTTGATAGCACTATCCAACCGAAAGAAGCATTATTTAAAAATACTTTAACTTTCGTATTAACGGGTTGGCTATAGCCGTCCGGTACCTGATTTTGATGAAGGTGCGAGTTTAGGGGTATCATTGGGGTCCACCTGAAGCCCTTCCAGCAATTTTTTTTTGCCGGAAACGTAGTTTAAATTAATTATGATTAAATTAAAATTTGATAAAAAAAAGTGAAATGGAACGCAATGTTGAGAAAATGGTACAATATTAAGTTGTCAAATTAAGTTGTCAAACTGAGTTAAACGAAACGTATCGTTATCGTTAAACGTAAGAAAAAAAAAGGCGCCATTTTGTCTTACTGACAGATGGACTGTCATCCATTCATTCCGTTTCTCTCGTAGTTTCGTGAATGTGTGCTCTCTTGTTTTTCGATTTTTATTACGACTTTGGCTTTTTCCCTGGACTTCCTTCGATTGCGCGACGACTTGAAACTTGGCTTGCTTACCGGATTTGTTTGGATTTCTCTACGACTTGAACTTGGCTTGAAAACTGGACTGCACTTGGCTGTAATGGAGTATTACAGTACAATACCCGAAGCGGACGCGGTTTCGGCTCCTGATCTGCCCGTCGAACCTGTTGCCGGACCTTCTTCGGCTCCTGATCTGCCCGTCGAGCCTGTAGCCGGACCTTCTTCGGCTCCTGATCTGCCCGTTGAACCTGTCGCCGGACCTTCTTCGAGTAATGACGACGACGACAACGAGCTTATAACCAAACGAAAACTTTGCGTCACTGAAGTGATTGATCATTGGAATTTAACTGACGTTGTGCGAAAATTGGGCACTAAAGACCAATGCATCAAATATAGTGAAGACCAAGGTCTCATACCAACTGAGAAACGGTGTCGAACCCACAGGACATCCATGAAAGTGTCATACTCATGCGGATGCACAAGTTTTGGTACATTTGTGTGCTCAAAAAGATCATGCAAATCTAAATCGGGCAGCGGTGCCAAGATCTCTCGCAGAATTGGCACATTTTTCGAAAATATTGCTATCGACATAATGCATGTTTACTATCTTATATATGCATACTCACAAGGATGGACCTACGACCAAACAATTCACGAAGACCCTTATAAAAAAGAAAGGAAGCAATGTTTAAGCCCAAATACTATAGCCGATTGGTTTAATTACTGCAGAGAAGTAGTTGTGATATTTTATTTGGAAAAACAAAATCTTTACAGCGGTAAAATTGGAGGCTGTGGGAAAATAGTGCAAATAGACGAAAGTAAATTTGGAAAAAGGAAATATAACAAAGGACGTCACATTGAAGGCCACTGGGTGCTGGGATTAATAGAAGATGGGTCTGAAGACTTAAGATTGGAAGTATGCCCGGACAATAAAAGAGATGCTGATACTCTCATACCTTTAATTCAAAAGCATGTTTTACCTGGAACAACAATCCACACCGATTGTTGGCGGGCATACGATTGTCTGTCTGAATATGGATACATACACAAAAAAGTGAATCATTCAGACCCAGAGAACCCATTTGTGGGTAAAGATGGAATCCACACCCAAAGAATAGAATCCCAGTGGCGAGCAGTGAAGAGGTTTTTCAAAAAACAAAATTATAACAACCCAGAAAACTTTAGTGATATAATTGTTGAATATTTGTGGCGAAGAGACGTGTATAAATATAAAAGAGACTCTTTTGTACATTTAATGAAAGCAATTAAACATGTTTATGAAATAAACAAGTAATGTATTAAAATGTTTGTTTAATTGTGTCTCTCCTAGCCCTTTAACATTAAGTTTTTCTCATCTATCAACATAACTCTGAGACGGACTGGATATGTTATTGTTGTTATATAATACAATGTTAAGTGAACCGCCTTGATAGATTAGGTGTGAAACAAAAAATAGGTTAGGTTAGGTTAGAACATGACAAACAACGCACGAGCCGAGCGAGCGAAGCGAGCGTGCCGCGGCAGCGGCCGGCGAAGTGCCAGATGCGAACCGCCTTAATAAGTTAGGTGTGAAACAAAAAATAGGTTAGGTAAGGTTAGAACATGACAAACAACGCACGAGCCGAGCGAGCGAAGCGAGCGTGCCGCGACAGCGGCCGGCGAAGTGCCAGAAGCGAACCACCTTAATAAGTTAGGTGTGAAACAAAAAATAGGTTAGGTTAGAACATGACAAACAACGCACGAGCCGAGCGAGCGAAGCGAGCGTGCCGCGGCAGCGGCCGGCGAAGTGCCAGAAGCGAACCGCCTTAATAGATTAGGTGTGAAACAAAAAATAGGTAAAAAATACTGATATAGCCGAAAGTGAGGTTAAGTACTAAAAAAATTATTACTCAAAAACTAAAGGCCTCCGGCGGGGGGGGGGATGCAGGGGGGGGCTTCACCCCCTCCCCCTCCCCCCCCTCCGCCCCCCCCTCCCCCCTCCCCGCGGGTACCGGGCGACTATAGTTTAACCGTTTACAGGGTCAGTATAGCACTTATGTTATTTTGTATATTTGTGTCTCCTAAAAATAAAATAGTAATAAAAGCCACAATTGTAACTATAATATTTCACCATATGTACACAACTTATAAGTTGTGATCATCATTCAACATATATGTCGTTCGTAAGGAGTCGTATATCAGTACCTGATTTTCGTAACGTCGAGTAGGTTCCGGTGTTCCAAAATCGCAACCCACATTAGAAGTCGAATGCAGGCTGACTGGATAAGATACAAACGTCGAATCGTAGACCGCCATGCTATGGGGTACAGTTCTGCTTAGAAGTATAAGTGTATAAGTCTAAAGTAAATTTTAGAATTTAAACCTTATATGTCAATGTATTTCTTTAAACAGGACTGGTAACTTACATAATCAGTTTCTTATGCGATTGGAAGGTTTCATCATGAAAAATCATTTATTTATTTCTTTCTTTTTTATTTATGTACTGGAAGACCAACAGCTATATAATATTATAACAGAGACGGTAGAAACATTATGCCAATTATAGTTCCTCACGGATAGTTGTTACATAAATTAATACTATAACTAATTGTGAACACGAATAACCGCAACGTAGTGCGTAGTAGATTCCTAATATAAATATATCAGCCAAAAAACTCTGCTCATCAGTCGCCTAGCGGACAACAATATCTAAGCGTTTAGATAAGTTGTTAAAGGTGTTGCTCGCTCTCCTCGTGTTGCTTGCTGCACATATGAATTCGGTCTATAATTACTATTGACGGCCGGCACACTTAAAGGGGGATTAAACCTCAACTGTCTTGAATGACCTAGTAAATTATATTTTATCTAACATACCGGGACAATCAACCAAGTTAGAGGTAATCTTAAGAAGGTATGTTATATCTGTGATTTCTCTCCTCTTAGAAAGGGGAAGAATATGGATTTTTTCACACAAATCATGGTAACTTTTGGATTCATATGGAATTTTTAAACGATAACATAAATATTTGATGAATTTTATCTGTAAACGCTCAATTCGTACGATATACTTGGCATAACGAGGGTTCCATATTTGCGATACGTATTCTAACATGCTTCGCACAAAAGTGCAGTATAATATCCTAAAAGTTTTAGCCTTGTTTCATGTCTTTGACAATCATAACTACGCCTACCTATTAATAGTCGCAGTGCCATCCAGAGATATTCTCAAAGAAGAATGGCAAACCTCTGTGTGTTTTGGGTACCCTACATAGACGGACCCACGAGAAAGGAAACCATGCAAAACCAGTAGTCCTTAGTAAGACTAAGATATAATAAAATTGTACCATGTTTTTTTAAGTTGGGGTTTAGAAGTTATTAGCATTTATATTTTTACTAGGTTAGGTTAGATAGGCAGAATTCATTAGCTTAAAATACTCGTATCTGAATGAGGGGAACGGGTGCTTGGCATTAGGTATCGTTATCGTAGATATGGATGCAACTACTTATATTTTATGTGATAACATGATAAAACTTACTTGAGAAATGGCAAATGTACAACACGTACGAATCCAACAACAAAGGAATAACTATTGGTGTCACTTTGTCATGTCACATGTCACACTCTTTTGGCAGAATATACGTAGTATCAAGAAAGTTGTATAGTATCCTATAGTCTATGAACTGAATAGCGTTTCGTTATTGCCCACAAGCATCTTTCTTCAGTTTAAGTGTTTTACATTTAGGTAATCTCATTATTCTCAACTGCTAATTAAATATAAATATATGAATTATTTGTATCTACTAATAATAAATAAATTTGGCATAGTTTCATTCTCAGTGGGTACCCAGATGACCATTCTCCTTTTTAGCATGTCACTTATGCACTGTGCTAGTCACTACGAGTAATTTAGTTTATACCACCAGAAACTTCACTTGCTAAAGTACCCTAATATATGCGAAATATTGCTCTAATTCATAAGCATATTATGTTGCAAATGGTAAGAGGTCTTCCATATTTACTAAATCGAGTTACCTTGCTTTTTACTGTTGGAAGAAGATTAATTTAGAAAAATCTAACTAAACAAATAATTTTATTTACTAAAATTTAATAAAATATTTAATAAAAAATATCATTACCTAATAAAATATATAGAAATTAAAAATATAGATAAATAAATGCAAAAAATTATACTAAATGTAAGTAAGTACTGAATATAAAACAATAATAGGTAGTAAGGTATTATTTGATTAAGTTCAATACGTATCACAGTGAATGGTGTGTGATGTACAGTGAATCACGATAAAACAAATACAAATATATTATTAATTACAATAAAATTGCAATTTATGCTTCGATTGATAAATAGGCAATCATAAATTACACGGATAACCTCTGTACAACTGTTAAATACAAAAATATGGAGCTGTCAGTCAGCATACATAATCACCTTCAATGCCAATTAGGGATCGGCGGCGAGTGTACTTTCGCCATGTCCAGATATATTATCTATTACAATAAAATTGCAATGTATGCTTCGATTGACAAATAGTCAATCATAAATTACACGGATAACCTCTGTACAGCTGTTAAATACAAAAAAATGGAGCTGTCAGTCAGCATACAGGCTTTATTATAATCTATTATGTATAATCATCACATTCAATGCCAATTAGGGATTGGCGGCGAGTGTACTTTCGCCATGTCCAGATATATGGGCTCCGGGTCGTGGACGACGCGATAAGTCGATTTGATTGATGATCGTGATGGGGTCCCGCAATACGGTGCAAGGCAGTGTTGAAGCTTCTTGTGTAGCTTGACAGTTTAAAACCTACACATTAAAACAAAATCTCGAACCTGCGGTACCCGGCCAACGGTTTCGCGTCAAAATTCACTGTTAAAATAATAATAATATCATAAAACTTATATTAAAAGACCACACTTTTACTAATAACTAGTCACCAAATTTGATTGCACGGTTTACTAGTGGTAGTAATTACTGACTTATCAATGATGCGGATAGAATTACTATAGAAAATGAACTGTGGAAAGAATTATTGTGGTCAGACTCGACAGACAATTTCGGCGACTAGTTATTTTTTTGCGCTTTCAGTCTGCATTGTATACGTTTATCAAAGTATTTTTGTACTAGTAAGTGAGAAACGGGCAAGTCGCTTGTTCGATGATATGTGTCATGTCTGCCCTTGAGAGTTGCAGTACGACCCAGATCTTCAAGCTTCAAATATCACTGCGCTCAACACACTAACACATAGCTGTTCAACCCCATTCGTCAAGTCTCGTAATTACTCAAAAGAAATTACTTACATATCAATAGAAATTGTAGATAGTTGTTTTCAAAAACTGCTTGAGCTCAGACACTGTGAGGCTGTAAAGTTTCACTGGTGATGTGAACCCGCAGTAAGCTCTATTCCGATGCGAATACGAGGAAAACCGTCAATATCAAACGAATAAATCTTGTTCGGAAAATGTTGATATGTGATGGCGAAACCGGGATTTTTATTGCCATATAACCATAAAACAGCCCAACTGATGTGAGCCTAAAGTAACTAGATGGTGACGAAACTTGCGTAGATATTCTTAATTCAACTAAATTAATGTTTTTTTATAAAAACCCTAGTTTTCATTGAAAGTACTAGAACCTGTAGGTATTGATAATATCGATAATAACATTTGACGGTACAAAATACAGAAAAAAGCGTTTAAAAGACCATTCTACACAAAAAAAGAAATGTAATAATATATTTTATCGATTCTATTTAACTATGGGGCCTATGTTCAGCAGTGGACGTCCTACGGCTGAGATGATGATTTAACTATGTAACTAGCGCTTATAGCACAGTCATAGCACAAGTGCTTCAATTATGTAAGAATGTAATATTCTTTGTAAATATAAATATGATTATTTTAAGGTACACATAGACATATTTGTTAAATCACGTTTGCTTACTTTGACTTACTTCAGTTCCCTTCAAATTCGTATAGGGAGGAGTGATCACACTCTTCAGCCTGAGAGCTAAGTATTTGACACTAATCTATATCTATATCTAATATATAAAAATGAACCCTTATTTTTCCTGGTCACGCTCTTGAGAACGGCTTTACCGATTTCGTTAAATCTTTTTTCGTTGTGTTAATTATTCTCAGGAGAAGGTTCTTATGAAACCTCCGAGGGTTTCCGCCTTGCCGTGGCGGGGAGGGGGCTCAGTAGCCGTGGCTTGGGTCACCACGGTGAAGCTAAGAGGAACCAATGGGCCTGCCAGTGATAGCCGATAGCTGGCGGGCCCGAGGTGGGACCGCTCCTAGGGGCTTTGCCCTCTAAGTCCACATGGGAGCGGTCATTGTACGTAGCGGTGGTGTATTGGCGCCACTGCAATTGAGGCGGGCTGCGGTGTCGTATGGGCGGCACCGCGGCTGAGAGTTAGAGGCCGCGGCGGAAGAGGAGTGCCGGTGTTACGGTGAGCCGCTCTCCCTGCCTTCCGCGGCCTTGACAGGGCCGCCACCGTTAGATGGCGGACGCGGTGGGGTCGCAGGCGAAGACGAGGGGGAGAGGCACCGCTGTCCCTATCCTCTGCGGCCGAAGTAGCAGGTGGTGGGGCTACGCTCCTGACCCATCGTAGGGGGACTTAGGGCGTCCAGACTCGGGGGAGCCTGGCGTCCATTTGCGGGTTTGGTCCCCTGAGGCGGTTGCGGCATGTCAAGTACTCTGGCGTGCTGCAAGAGAGAAGGGTCCGGCAACGGACAGCCGCGGCGGATTCGCGGTCGTGTGCGAAATCTGTCCCGCGATCCCGCCAAAAGCGGCAGTGACGGAACACCGCAGAGATTTGGTGGGTATGCTGCCCTTCTGGCAGAGACTCCCACATAACCACCGTGCTCCCCCCGGGGCTGGTGGTATCCATAAAGGATTACACTGTGGAAAAAAAAGAGGTTCTTATGAAAGAAAAACCAAGAAATGATGGGAGGTTATGGCGAGGCCGAAGGCCGAGCCTACTACGCGAACGAAGTTGCGGGCAGTCGCTAGTGCCAAAATAAATAGACGATGTGAATTAATACTTTGGCTTTGCACTTAGTTCAGTTCTTAGTCTTAAAAAATACTCTAGTATGATGTGAATTTACGTAATAAAATCCCATTTATTGTCATTAATTCGCATAGACGCACGCTTAGCATCTCTGTTTGTCTTTGCCTTAGAATCCTCCAAAGACTCCCCACTTGAGCACCACCATCTTGATCTAGCAACTGAGAGGTTAGTTCACCATTGACACTTTTACTAGTATTAGTACACTTAAGAGTAATTTGATTTATCACCCTGTTAAATTTTATCCTTACATTCATTTAAAAAGACACCCTTTTAAATGTCCACAAATTGCGGAAAATGTTTTTCTCGCTTCGATAATTTATTCAGTGCATGATTCCAATTATGAAGTGGGAACGGAATAAACTTCGTTTGCATATAATAAACGACAATTTGCTACCCGCTTCATTTGGCATATTGTCTGGAACCCTATAAAAAGACGACAAAAGGACACATTTTACGTATATAAAAGGACCCGAATGCAAAGGACAGTTTTATCTCAAAAGGTCGCTTTAAAAGCCGAGTTTTTAAGACCTGACTTTATTGCGGGAGAGTATGGTGGTTTATGAAGTAGGAATATAAAATCCATCTGTCGCAAAATTAACAGAGCTTTAGGTTTTTACAAGGAAGAAATAAAATGCCTCGACTTTTCCACTGCGAGGCAAATCTGAAGCAAGTCTACGAAAAATCAAGAAGGCGTCAATATATCAAAGTCAACAATAATGATTCGTCGTTCACGTCGTTGCGCTCGTCGACGAGCTCATCGTACCTTGTACATAAGGTTGTTTTTCCAACGTTTCTTGTCATCTCGTCATTTGTTTCACGGATGTTGTCAAAGATGCAACGATGTTTGCTCTTAGAGAATCACGCTGTTTGTGGAGATCTAAGTTGTAGAGTCATTATTTTGTATATTTATATATTACACGTTCTGGTCAAATGAGTGTTCAAGTTGTGTACTAGGCCATGATAAGATTGATGATTGATTACCTCATGTTACAATATTTTTACATAATGGTCCCGTATTTTAGGGTCGTTTTCAGTTCCTAAAATGTCATAGAGCTAGAAAAAAAAATTCTTGTCTTCATTAGGAAGTTAGGTTTACACATCACACATTAGGTGGCGCATGAGTATTTTTTACTAGATTCGGTATACTGGCATGTATGGAACTCGACCTTACAACTACATACGCTATCATCAAGATAAAAGCCAAAGTAAGGTATGCCTATAACTTAATAAAAGATTATAGCTGTTTTTTAATAAATACATGCAAGTGTACCTTACGTAACACCGACGTGAAGTTGTTACTGTGTTATGCTTGCTATTGCGTTTCGTCGGTTTGTGGGAGATTCCGGAGCCCCGATTCCCCCCTTCCCCGTTCTCCCTTTCCTTCTTTCTCCCCCTCCGGTGAGGGTTCACCTCTTTTATCTCTTCCTTCCTATCATCCTTCCTCAAAGGTCGCCAACGCATCCTCGACACCTCGGGTATTGCGGGTGTCAGTGGGTAACGGTATCACTTACCATCAGGTGAGCCGTTTGCTCGTTTGCCAACTATCCCATAAAAAATCTTTTTTTATGAATGTCCTGAAACAAATCCACCGATAGGTTATAATATAATATTTTGTTATCTGGTGTTGTCCTACCATGTCGTATTACTAATATAAACATACTAAACCTACTACTCGTAAGTTAATTTGTTATAAGCTTATGCCGTATCAAATTTAATAATTAATTTTACCACCCCGTAGCTTCAAAGCTTTTAAAGCTAACAGTCGAGTAACAATTAAATTAACAAAATTAATTCTGAAATTTCACTTGTACAAGAGAATTAACATTGAAATAACCGCATAGAAAGGGCTCATTAATATTCAGAAGTCGTTAACGGGATTATACCATTTTCAGTCCGTATGTTTTGAACTGCGAAAGGCATCCCTTTTTGTGATTAGTGTATCAAACTTCTACTAGTGTTGTTGCTGTAACTGCCCCCGATAGTTACTTAATCGTTTCAAATCGGAATGGTTATAAACAAGTACAATTTGAAAAATTTTAAACCGACTCCCATTATACTGAGTTTTTGTAGTGTAACTCAAAAATATATAATTTTGAGAATCGGTTCACCCATTCAAAAGTTATGAGGTAACAAACATAAACAAATAAAAACAAAGAAAAAGTACAATTTGAAAAATTTAATACCGACTTCCATTCTATTCAGTTATTGGAGTGTAACTCAAAAAGAACTAAACCGAATTTGATGAAATTTAAATGGGACCACACGGGAAGCACCAGCTTTCAAACAAAATTAATAAAAAAATAATTAATTTTGAGAATCAGTTCACCCTATGTTATGAGGTTATGAGGCAAAAAACAATTAAAAATACAGTCGAATTAAGTACCTCCACCTTTTTGGAAGTCGGTAGAAAAGACAGTCGAATTGAGTATCTCCCGCTTTTTGGACTGTAGTAAGTATTTTAATACATTTTAGCGCCCGAGATAAGAGATAAGCCAAGTTAAAAAGAGGTTTACAATTTAGTTTTGTGTAATAGGTATAACTATTTTACTTGCTACCTTAACCTATCGAGGGTAGTTATTAGACACCGATTTCCGTTTAATTTATTATAAAAGTCATCACGTTATTTATTACAAAATCCACTAAACAGCTAGCCTTGTTAGATTTTACATAATATAATAATGAGATGCATTGAAATATCCGTTTTTAGGGTTCCGTACCCAAAGGGTAAAACGGGATCCTATTACTAAGACTCCACTCTCCGCCCGTCTGTTTGGCCGTCTGTCACCAGGCTGTATTTCATGAACTCTGATAGACAGTTGGACATTTTCATAGATAGCCGATGATATTTGTTGCCGCTATAACAACAATAACACAAATAATGCTACAGAACACTTAGTGCACGAGCCTGACTCGCACTTGGCCGGTTTTATATTATTCACGCCGTTTAAATTTATTTATAAAATTTTTAATTTTACGATGCCAGGTAAATAATTCCATTTAAATATTATTATAATGTAAACATTCACGTGTGTTCACATTTCCCTTTTGTACCGCGTATAAATAACTGAAACTTGTTTTTAGATTGATTTATCGTAAAGTTGTTAAAACAGCCATATCACTAGCAACACTAGTTCGGACTTAATTACGTTTGGGAATGAGCACAATTAAAATTTAAAAGGTTGGTTTCAGTTTTGCGGTTACCTGTTAACGAGCTTAATTTGGAAGTAAAATAATCAAAATAAACGTGTTTTGCGAAAATGTTTCTACGTTTATGTGTTCCAAGGTAGAAATACCTCCATCTGGGTTTGTATCGTAGGTAGTTCGTAGGTGGATTTTTACATTGACATTGTAGGGGTTAACCATGATGAAATAACGTCTAACTAAGGCTTTAACCCTTGAAGTAGCTTAAAAATAAAAATATTTTGGCGCCAAATCGAACGGAAAGAGCGCGCGGAATTTCACTATTTAAAAAATTTGCGCGCGCCGCGAGCGTTTGCAGGAGTAAAATCGTAGTAAAAAAGCTATTCGTTCTATTTTATATCTGTAAACGGCGTAAATTTACACTGGTTACCCAGTACATCTACCTTTATTCTATTAACATGTTATCTGTTTCTTTTTAGTCAAATTATAGAGATAAAGTCAACCGAAAAAATACATAAAAACATAACCGCAACAAAAAAATAACAAATAAAATAAATTGTAGAAAGACACATTTTATCTCTCAAGCAGGTGTAAAAGGAGTATGTATACATACAATCACAACGGTATAATAGACTTTGAAAACCTATACTACCTATTTTATAAATTATACATAATAAATCCACAAATTGTCATACAAACATATACTCTATCGCTAACCAAATAGATCTCAAATTCGTAGTCCTACTCGTTATCAAAAAAATATGGCGGCTGCCTTTATCAAATTATGGGAATTGCTCACAAACTCATAATATAAGAGGATTATACGCTTTTTCTTAGGTTTTTACCCCGAATTGTTACTTATTCACAAAAACAATACACTAGCACACGCACACCTGCGAAAGTTGAAGAGATAAGGTATCGACGCCCATTCTTTTTTACTAGCCTACTGATAACAAAAAAATATATATATCTGTGTAAAAATGATATCTAGGTGCTTCTTAGATTAAAAAAAACATCTAATAAACCGAATGTATTCCATATTTGAACAGTTAACGTTTATAGTAATTTTTAAACTTTCGCGATTTGAACACATATTTATATTATATTAACGGGGCTTAATCGCGTGAGTGATAGTATTTACGTCGAGGTAAATAAATACTATTACTAACGCTATTAAGCCCCGTTAATATAATATAAAAAGATAACGTTTATGTTCAGTCCTGATATGGGTTTTTACTGCGGTACACCGGTGTACCAGCGCCGCTTTATGCAATGTATAGATTTGGCCACCGGTGTACCGGCGCGGGTTTATAGAGTAATATTTGATCGACCATAAAACAAGAAGAAGAAGAAAGTTTGTTCACTGACACTACTGCAATGTGAAAGCACTACTAATGTGTGGAGGTTGAAGTTCGTTGTACTGAAATTATTGGGATAATGTATCTAAGCAGTTATGTCTCTGGGTGACGAGCCTCATAGAGTGTAACGCAGAAGCCATCAGTGGGCCGAGGACGAACATTTGCGTAAGTGTAACGCAATCGTGTCGTTGACTCACAAACTATGAGTTACTTTTGGCACAGTTGTACTCGATAAATGATAACTTTTACTGTGATCCTAGCACGAATAACTACAACGTTACACTTACACTGTAACGTAACGTGTCGTTCGCGTGAAATAGCCCAAACTGTCATTTATCTAGGGCAACTGTGACACAGATAACTCATAGTTTGTGTGTTAACGATACAATTGCGTTACACTTGCAAATGTTCGTGCTGGGCCTACTTGGTTACTTTGTACAAGACATGCATTACGTTTACCATCAGGCGAACGACTCACCACTAGTATGTTAGGTTTATAAAAGCACTACCCGACTTGCCATGATACCAAAAGAATATTGATAAAAATATACAAAGACGAATGAATATATGATAATTCAATGCAACTCTATAAATACATATATATGTCAAACTTACTGTCATTATCATCATGTGCTTATTCTTATTGTAAATAGAGTTTGTATAATATTGTACGTTTATTATAAATTGCACTTATAAAAATATTTGGTTTCTATTTCTAAGGCTCGCCGCCTGCTGATGCCAGCCCTCATTGTGATTTACTGTTGGCACAAGCACCACCATTTGGTTGACTTATGAACAATAAGGTATGCTCTTTCTATGTTCGTCTAAGGCGCAGCTTCGATATACCACTATTATACATATGTAGAAGTATATTATAGCTATTGTTGCTTACTTTAGTCCCTTTTTATACTTTAACCACACACGCAGTTCCTGGAAAAGTAGGTTGATTACTGCGAAATTTAAAATATTTATCAATATAATAAAGAGTTAATCGATTTTTATGAAAGCCATATATTTCCACGTAATTGAAAACAGTATTTTTAAACTCTTGACTTAATTTAAGCTACACTATGAGATGAATTGAGTTTGATAGCATATCTCAGTATATTCTTCTTCTTATTTTTAAATAATTTCTATAGCTCATACGGCCAGTCGGAGTATCTTCATTATAATATTTTCCATAATACGTTTTATCGTAACATACAGGGGTGTGAATGTGGCTGTATCTTTGCTCTTTTCAGATACTTCAAACCCCTTTCTAACAACGCGGCTGCCTACTTATCTCGAGGGCAGAGCATTCTGTGTCGGATCACAATCATTATCCTCAGATTCGATGCTGTGAGCCCACTTTTATAAATCCATGTAAGAGCTTCCTTTAAGACAGGGGACAGAGAAGTGTGGATGGGTATAATAAAGCTTTCAATGCACCGAATGTCGATATAACTTGTTTTAACCAGTTTTAGTATATGATGTTTTAGTACTAACGCTTGCTTAACCAGACCAAACATAGCAATTTTAGAGAGAAAAATACGAAGGTTGATCAAAAGAGAATTAGAATTCGATGCTTGGACGGTATGTCTCGGTGGTCATGGCGTCTGACACGGATTGTCGGCAGATGCGGGTTTGAGTTACGTTCGAAGATGCGTATTTTTTTCTCTAAAACTTCAATATTTATTTTAACTCATTAAAATAGGCTGCTATAACTAATCTAGACGCTTGTGTATGTAAGGTTGTCCGTATATTTGTAGCACCGTAACATTAACATTGTAACTTAGTTGCAACATTAAAGTGTTAAGTCATGCTTTTTTATACTGAATAATGTTATAATAATCTTCACAATATTTGCCATGTGCTGAGCCATTCCGTACCCAAGATACCCCTGGAAGATACCCTTGGGGGTGTCACAGGAACTTGGATTAGGTCCCGTGGCACCCCCAGGTCAATTAGTGCAGTGCTTTTGAATGTATACAATACACATGGTATTAAAAGTATGTATTCATTCTTACTAATATGATTTAGATTTTATTTCTAACTAAATGCGCTCCGCGGTCTCACCCGCGCGCGAATAGATGATGATGATGAATCAAAATGACGGCACGCTCGCTACGCTCGCTCGGCTCGCGCGTTGTGTGGTCACTATTCAACCTAACGCTCCTCCTCGCTTCGCTCGTCGTCGCACCTATAGTGACTTTACTCTGACTAGATACTCTATGTACGTTCTGTGGGAGTAATTCTTATCGAATGTTTGTTCTGTCTAAGCAATGACTTGTCGATATTATTTTAAAAATATCTGTTGTTGACACTGACAGGTTAGCTGTCAATGTCAAAAATATACGGTCGAATTAAGAAACCTCCTCCTTTTTTTGAAGTCCGTTAAATAAGACTCCAAATTAAATAAATTGATTAATTAAATAACGGTGTCGGTGTGTGTATCACGTTCAATTGCAATTTCTGAAAAGAGAAATAACATTAGGGAATGCATTGGAGAAATTGCGTTAAATTCATATTAAATTTAGATTATTGAAATTATTTTGTACATCTGTCCCATCACTATTCGATTAGTGGATTCACGGTAACTAGTAAATAGGAACCATGATACCACTGTTACACAGATGTATGAATATCACGACCTGGGGGTGCCACGGGTCCTAATCCAAGTTCCCGTGACACCCCCAGGGGTATCTTCCAGGGGTATCTTGGGTACGGAATGGCCTGCACGGGCAGTCAACTATTTCTCCCCGTGGAGAGGAAAGAAATCCTTTCCACCATGTCATTTTTATCTCCCTTGCGAGCAGGGCAACGTATAGTTTATCCACGTGGATAAACTGCGGGAGTAGCGTTCTCTTTTATGGTTTTGTACTTCATAGGCGCCATTTTAATCTGTCCGAATCAGCAAGACCCATTAGAGGCAAGTTTCATTCATAAATCTATTGTTATTTTTTGTCCTGATGCGGACGGGTTAAGCAAATAACACAAATGTCACCACATGTCTTCAATATTTTATCAATCCATCAAACATGCGTAATTTTTTTATCTATAGTTTGCGTATCAAACTTTCAAACATGGATAAATCAGAATATATCCAAATCTCTGAATATCGTGATATGCATACGTAGTATCCTATTTCGGTTGCTCGTTATGCGTATGGAAGTGTGGACCTATTGTAGAATCAAATAATAATTATTTAAGTTAGGTATTTCACAGAATGTAGATAGGAAAGTAATACAATAATAACCTTGATATGCACCGGCAAACTATCCGTATGGTTTCGAAGCTGCAATGCTAAGTAATGCAAGTTAAGCTCCTCACATAAATAGGCACAATGCCATTTCTTTGTTCACCCGAAATAAGTATGTGATTGAATTCATTATCTGGGTAATCGAAGGTAAGGTAAGGTAAGCGGTATCTCGGATATACCTCCGATGTAATTTACTTTCCATTGTTTCCATTTCCCGCGACAATATATAATTATTATAATACGCGCGAGAAATTTTTGACTGGAAATAAACTTATGTCCACCACCTTCAAAGAAGGTACCTTAAGGTAGGTAAGATAACCTTTCTCTGTATTATGCCAATTGGAGAGCATTATATCCACGTTTCAACGAGTCCGTGCTCTGTACGGTGGACAAGACTATTATTTCCACTGATAGGTGGATAAAAACGGTGGAAAGACTTTCTCTCAGCCGCGTGCTAGGTATTGTACGTCTAATCGCGAATTTGAGCATTTCATCTTCTATTTATGTTTATCATATATATTTCACAATTTTGAGGGTCTGATGGTGACCAGATGAGCAGAACCTACCATGTAGGAGACATGTGATGAACACATAAATTTAAGGGATTTTCTATACTATCAAGCAACGGTATGGGCAAGTAGTGAACGTGACCACCATTACGGCAGTACCTACGACTGCTCCCATGACGGTTACTTTTGTTCTGTAAGATTATTCACTAAGTTGATTCAAAGTCAAAATTATTTATTCAATTTAGGCATTAAAGACGCACTTATGAACGTCAATTTTTCATTTTAATGTACTTTAAAGACTACCGCCGCGTTCCATAATATATAGAGAGAGAATATATAGATAGATTATCAGTTATGAAGACTGTATTGTATAATACAGTACAGATTTGTACATTACAGAGTTTTCTATACTCCTATTAAATTAGTCTAATGTTGAAAAATAGGAGGTTTTTTATAGCTAAGAGCGGTTTCTTCCAAACAACCTTTAAATGAATAAAATTAGATTTTTTTTTCAACAATCATTTAAGGGAAGGGTGGTGTATTATTTGTACTATTACAGTACAAATAATACAAAGTAAAGTAGTACCTAGTAAGAGTTTTTGTACCGATGTGATTTATGTTACAGTAAGGCCGATGTTCCAGAAAGACGCTCAGTTCTGAATCTCGACTCTAGTAATGATCTGAGTAAATTATGTATGGCATTTAAAAATCTACGCTCAAGCCTAGTTTAAAAACTAAGCGACTTTTTGGAACACCAGTCTTCAATTCTATGTCATCTCTATGTCTCGCACTCAAAAGACCTATTCTGAAATGCCGTATTCGAGTATGGTGTACCGATAGCGGTGTATTATCCAACATTTGCATGTTTATTATATGCTTTGGCTTTAAGTGTTCATGGTTCTCTGTGAGGTCAGTTACGTGTTTTGGGATTTTACTGTAAAAACGCACACAAATTCCTAGGAATGACTTATTAGTCTACGCATGTCTAAAACTAGGTACAGCTATCCTATTTGTATTTCTAGTATTAAAAGGGCGGTGATCACTATTTAACTTTTCGTCGTCGTAGTCCAATTAGTTTTTTTTTTTTTTTTTTTTTTTTTCCTTTTCCGGCTTCCGAACTGTCAACATCGTAGTGATTAACTCCGAGTGAAATTAAGTGAAATAAAATAGTAAACGTGATTTCTGCCTGCTGGTATTCATCGATACAGTGCTGGGACCCCCTGGAAGTGATTATAAACATACGGGGAAGCGCGATTACTCCATCGTCGATCTACAACCACAATATCAAATATTGGATCGGAGGTTAGAATACACGAAAACAACACAACGTTCACTCAGGGACACTTGTCATAAACGTCAATAAATCCGACATATTAAACAGTGTTGCCAATTGAGAAAATATATTTCTACCATATTCTATTCTTCTACTATATTATACTATTGCGTTCCGTTACACACAGGAAAATATAAGATGGAAGGTCAATTCCAAATATTATTCGAAAAAATGAAAATAGAGATACAAACTCAAAATGCAGAATTGAAGGATTCTATAACAAATAGTATTATGGAAAATATTGATGATAAATTATTCCCTATTATGGAAGAAAATAAGAACCTGAAAAATAAAGTAGAAAAACTAGAAAAACAAATAGAATACCTTAAGAGGAATGAGAAAACCAACAACATCATAGTATTTGGCTTAGAAGAAAACGAAAAATCCTCTTACGAACTAATACATAAGCTCAAAGCAACCTTCAATCTAGATTTAAATATTAAAATGGAAGAACATGATATCAACAAATTTTATCGCTTAGGAAACAGAAAGAGAGATAGCAATAAACCGAGGCCGGTACTGTGCTCGTTTACAAACAACTGGAAAAAGACCGAAATTATCAAAAACAAAAAGAACCTAAAAACAATATACATTTCGGAGGATTACTCGAAGGAGGTGTTAGAAAGAAGAAAAGAGCTGCAAGCCAAGTTAGCTGAAGAGAGACAAAAGGGTAATATAGCTTATCTGAAATATAATAAACTAATTGTTAAAGAGAACAACAACAGTCAAGAAAAAAGAAAAAGGGGATTATCCGCTTCACCCTCTTCAGAAAACAATCAACCAAAAAAGCAACAAACCGTAAACACAATGAAGACCAACAGGACAAATGCTTTTGATTTAATGAGATATAGATCCAGCTCCCTTTCAAACATGCCTAACACTGATAAAAACGAATAGCAATCACAGAACGGCAAACGGAAACCAAAACCAACCAAAGTAACTAGCAAAAAAGAAACAAAAAAACAACGAGCTCCCCCAAGCCGACTAGTCCTCGAGGGGGAAAGCGACCACAACCCTCCAACTTACAAAGACAACAACCACCGAAAATCAGTAGTTTACATAGCATGCCTCAATGTACTCACCCTGGGAAAAGAAGAAAATCTTATGGAACTGACATATGCGCTGAAATCTATCAAATGGGACATAATTGGACTGAGCGAAGTAAGAAGAATGGGCGAAAGTATTACCTGCTACCTAAACTATTTACTATACCAAATAGGGGACACAAGGCCAATATGGAGTAGGATTCATTATTAAAAAACATCTAAACCAATATGTACAAGAATTTAGAGGAATCTCAGAACGCATAGCTATTATGAACTTGAAACTACCAGGATATAAAGAACTCTGGTCTACTGTGCAAATATATTCACCTACAGAGCAATCAAATTTGGAAACGATAAACAACTTTTACAATGAATTAAATGAAGCCATTCAAGAGTATACACATAAAAACCTAATAGTCATGGGTGACTTCAATGGTCAAATCGGATCTAGGCGCCCAGGAGAAAACGCAATACTAGGACAATTTTCATATAGTAACAAGACCAGAAGCAGAAATGGGGAAAAAATTACGAACTTCGCACTAGAAAACAAATTAACAATCTTAAATACTATGTTCAAGAAAAACCGGAAGAGCATGTGGACCTGGATTTCGCCGGATTGTAAAACAAAAAACGAAATCGATTTTATTATGACCAGCAGAAACAACTACTTCACAAACTTCACTGTCATTAAAAGATTTAACTTCAACACCAATCATAGGCTACTTAGAACCGAGCTCAGAATAAATCAACCAAAGAAGACTAGACCGAGACAAGACCCAGGAAACACAAAACTTGACGAACAGCAATTAGAGCAAATAACAACAGCCTTAAGAGCTGAGTTTAGTGACTTTAAAAAAAACACTAAGGAAATGGGAACCGAAGATAAATACAATTATATGGAGAATACTATCAAGACCCAAACTAAACTCATAACAGACACCAAAACTGATGCAAAAGGAATAATATCAACAGACACTTTAAAGCTCCTAGGAGAAAGAAGTCACCTTATAAATGATAGAAGTACCCAAAATAGAAGACAGAAAATAGCCAAAATCAGTAAAGACATTAAAGAAAGTTTGAGAAAGGGTAGAAAACAACGCAGGATGCGAACGATAGAAAGTTACATACAAAAAACTGGAGGAACTAAAAAAGCACTCAAAGAATTGACCGACATGAAAAACTGGATAGTAAAAATGAAAGACGCCCGAGGAAACTTCAATTATAACAGAATTAACATACTAAAAACAGCTACTTCGTACTATAAAAACCTTTATCGAAATAACACTGCGCAATCTAAAATCAATCTAGAGGATACTTAGAGCACCCCCAGCATTCTCCAAGCTGATGTTAGGAAGGCTATCGACACCCAAAAGAGAGAGAAAGCACCCAGGCCTGACGGCATAAGCAATGAAATTTTAAAACATAGCAAAGAGATCCTACTACCTGTCCTCACAGATATGTTCGAAGATATAATGAATACTGAAATCATC
Source organism: Selenia dentaria (assembly GCA_917880725.1). Taxonomy (NCBI): domain Eukaryota; kingdom Metazoa; phylum Arthropoda; class Insecta; order Lepidoptera; family Geometridae; genus Selenia; species Selenia dentaria. The sequence continues at coordinate 14,424,089 of OU862889.1, read as the reverse complement.
CCCCAGCAATGGACTGAGTCACACATCCTCCTACTGTATAAGAAAGGTGATAAATACGACATAGGAAATTATCGCCCTATAAGCCTCATGTCCAATATATATAAGATTTTTGCTAAGATCATCCTAAAAAGGATTGAAAGAACCCTAGACGAAAACCAACCTATCGAGCAAGCAGGTTTCCGCAGAGACTATTCAGTGATCGACCACATTCACGTGGTGCGTCTAATTCTGGAGAAATACAATGAATACCAACTCACATACTACATTGCATTTATCGACTATAGTAAAGCATTCGATTCTCTACAACACGACAAAATATGGGAGGCGTTACTAGAACAAGGAATAGAACACAAGTACATCCGATTAATAAGAAACATATACAGCTGTAGTAGAGCAAGAATCCAACTAGAAAAGAAAAGTACCCCTTTCAAAGTAGAAAAAGGCGTAAGGCAGGGAGACCCTCTATCTCCAAAATTATTCTCCGCAGTACTGGAATCAATCTTCCGAAGACTCAATTGGGAACATCTCGGAATTAATATAGACGGGCAAATGCTATTGCACTTAAGATTTGCTGATGACATAGTGTTGTTGGCAAAAACAACAGAAGACCTAACCAAAATGATAAAAGAACTTGCAAAAGAAAGTGAGAGAGTAGGGTTGGCAATGAATCCAGAAAAGACTAAGGTGATGACAAACGGGGACAAACACAATATAGATCTAGGAAACACTGAAATGAACTATACAGATGAGTACATATATCTAGGGCAACTCATAACTCAAAAAGATCCCATGCAGAAGGAAGTGGACAGAAGAATTACAAATGGCTGGAAAACATACTGGAGTTTAAGAGAGGCTATGAAAAATAAGGAGATCCATATAAACCTAAAAAGTAAACTTTTTAACACCTGCATATTACCAGTCCTTACGTACGGGTGTCAGTCATGGTCCTTAAATCAGGCTACCTCAAGCAAACTAGCAACATGCCAGTATGCAATGGAAAGGAGCATGCTAAACATCAAGAAGTCCGACAGAATCTAAAAAATCATCATCAGAAACAAAACATAAACTACTGATGTAATGAGCAAAATAAAAAGACTTAAATGGCGATGGGCTGGTCACCTGGCAAGAGGACAAGACAAATGGAGCAAAAGGGTGACGTGGTGGTACCCAAAGGAAGGCAAAAGGAAGAGAGGCCGACCACAGAAAAGGTGGGTCGACGAGATTAGACAAGTCGCAGGTGTTACATGGAACAGAGTGGCCCATGAAAGAAAGGAGTGGAAAAGGTTGGAGGAGGCCTTTGCCGACTGGCAAACAGACCTTGGCAAAATAACCAAGGACCAAATATTAGTTTAATTTTATTAATATATATTAAGTTTAAGTCTTTAAAGTTAGATACTAAATAAGTTTATATAGTTAATGTTAGCTAAACAAGTCTATATGTTAGTAAAATAAGTTAAATAAGTTTATATAGTTTTACATAAGTTTAAAAACCATTGTAAGAGATCTGAATAAAAGGCTATATTATTATTATTATTATTATTAGTCCACTTAGTAGGCCACTTGCTTTCCTAACGCCGAGTGACAACAGCTCTTGGCGCACGTCACACTGCCTAATGCGGACATCGGGCTGGTGGTGCTACACCAGGATATTCTTGGCGGCTGCGCGCCATTGTCATCTAGTCGGAAGTTTGCCGGAACATGATGAGCGAGCAAGTCGGCTTTCTCTTGCGGTTAATGAGCGAGTGACCCGTCGAGATATTTCAGCGGAGGTAGAGAAGGCTGGCAGAAGTTTGCTTGGACTGTTTTGGCCAGTTGCCAGTAATTGCGGCTAGGTAGCCGCGGCTAGGTGGGGTGCCTAAGAAGGTTTTGGCCAACCACGAGCAACTCTTTGGGAATCTGCTCTAACGTATACTCTAACGTATGGCTCTCGACCTTTTGACTTCATATTTAAATGATAGAATTCAAAGGGTTGACATAAATAGTACAAAATCGCCCGGCTCTATAATCTCAATGGGCGTTCCACAAGGTATACCATACTAGGGCCGTTCTTGTTTTTAATGTATATTAATGCCTTACCTTATTATGTAGAGAAGAATCACGAGACTGTATTGTTTGCAGATGACACTTCACTGTTATAAAAATTAAAAGGCAGTTATTAAACTATGACGATGTTAACAATGCATTAGCTAAAGTTGTGAATTGGTTCAATACAAATAATCTTCTCCTCAATGAGAAGAAAACTAATTGTATAAAGTTCTCGACACCAAATGTGAGACAAGTAGAATCCAATATACAATTGAATGGAACAGGGTTGGACCTTGTGGAGTCAACGGTCTTTTTAGGAATTACTTTAGACGCTAAATTGCAATGGGGTCCCCACATAAAAAAATTGTCTAGTAGGCTTAGTCCAGCGGCTTATGCTGTTAAAAAAATTAGACTATTAACTGATGTAGACACAGCTAGAATAGTTTATTTTAGTTATTTCAATAGCGTTATGACTTATGGCATACTGCTCTGGGGATGTTCTGCAGATATTAATTCTATTTTTATACTGCAAAAAAAGGGCTATACGAGCGATTAACAGTTTAGCTCCCAGAGTTTCCCTTAGACAGAAGTTTAAAGACATAAACATTCTGACTGTTGTCTCTCAGTTTATCTATGAAAGTCTAATGTATGTAAAGAAAAACATTAGCAGTTTTGATAAAAGGAGTGATGCTCATTCCATCAACACGCGAAATAAGCACAAGCCATCCGTACATGTAACGCGTCTTCACAGAATAAGTCATTCTTTTATGGGACAATGTATACGATTCTATAATAAAGTTCCCAATGTTATCCGAGATTTGCCTATTAATAAGTTTAAAATTACTATTAAAACTAAACTCTGTCAAGAAGGTTATTACAAAATTTCGGATTACTTGGAGGATAAAACAGCTTGGGACTGATCTGTGTACTAAGATGTCAAAGTGTAGCGTGTCTTGCCCTACTGATACTATTATTATGTTCTCTTTTGTAAGGCAACACACTGGAGCTAATATTTGTAGTACCTAATTAAAAACATTGTAAAAACATCTATATGTATAAAAAGAATGGCCCCGAGTTTCGTGCCGCTTCTTCTCGGTAGGCTCTATGTATTTTGGAACGCAGCGGTAGTCTTTAAAGTACATTATAATGAAAAATTGACGTTCATAAGTGCGTCTTTGATGCCTAAATTGAATAAATGATTTTGACTTTGACTTTGACTTTATGCTCTCTTGCAGTCTCTGGTGGTTTTATGATAGGCCTGGAGATAGGTGTCGCCGGAGGACTTACACAATAGGAAGAATAATATATAAACAGCATAACAAGACCCGAGAATAAACACTTCTATTCATCACACAAATATTTTTCCCGGCCAGGAACAGAATGTGGAATATCACGTTTCGAAGACAGGGTCGCTACCAACTGAGCTAACGAAGTTTATATGGTATTTGCTAAGGACTAATCAGATTGGACTAAGATCGTAGATATGTACATACATACTTATAATATAACATTAATATTCGATTGCAGAGATACGATAGTATTTTCGCGTGTAATCTTTACTAAATTAAAAAAGTAAATAAATTAAAACAAATCATATTATAAAGTTGTTTGTGATGAAAGATTTGTTTGTTTATTTGAACTGAATAGGCTTCGAAACTACTGAAATGATTTGAAAAAATATTTCACTATTAGAATCCTACATGACATGATCTCTGATGTAGATAGGCTATATACCTACGAGTATTTCGATCCATCGTCATCATTATCATCCAGCACCACGCGAGTGAAACCGCGGAGCGCAGCTAGATCGAAATAAGATTATAAGCATAGGAAGGGAAACTTCAGTTTGACCTCGTGATTCAAGCTATTAAAAAGTCGCATGACTCATCAAATTGTAAAGAGTAATAATGTTAACTAATAAATGGTAATTTAATAATAAAAACTAGAAACAAATTATCCTAATTTCATTTAACCCGTTTATTAAGTGAAGAACGCTTCGAACCTGATTCATTGAAACTGAATATCGAACAGTATAAAGCCTCTGGGAAGTTAGTTGTGGCTGCGGATCACGTCTCTAACTATCTCCAATCAACCGCTGGCTCTCAGCTTTCAGAATAAAAAGATTTATTTTTCAACTTCTGACTATTGTACTAATGAATGTATGTCGCAGTGTGCTTGTCATAATCATTGCGGTTGAATTAGTACACAACTAAAACTTAGCAAAGTGACAGAACGATATTAGATACGAGTGACGTCAAGGGCAATATTTTTTCACACACATTAGAAAATATGTTCTCGTTTATTTGCACGAGGAAAATTTGGGTTTGAGTTTCTCCCAGCAGCTAAATAATTTTTTAAATAAGCTACGTGACATTGTTACCGCGCATCCGTTTGACAATTTTCTAGTAATAGGTGATTTTAACATGAGTTCTATTCAGTGGAAAAAGTCATTGGACAGTTCTCGTACTTATCTTGAACCTTTTAACGTACATGGTAGTAATGAGTGTGACCTCATAGATGAGCTGAATGTGGTCGGATTGAATCAGTACAACCATGTACTCAACAAGCAGGGTAGAATTTTGGATCTTATACTGTGTAATTTTGAAGTAAAAGTGCATAGTGTATGTCACCCTTTGGTAAAACTGGATTTGTACCACATGGCAATTAGTATACAGGTAAAATTTAAGTGTCAACTGCCTCTTATAACTACGCCTCGTACGAAATATTGCTATAACCGAGCTGATTTTGATGCGATCAACGGTGGTTTGAGCGAAGTGGATTGGCTAGATACTTTCAGTAACAAATCTTTAGACCAGGCCGTGGACTCTTTTTATACAATTATTAAACAATTACGCGATATGTATGTACCTACTAAGGTTGTAAGGAAAAACACTTGTCCACCTTGGTATTCACCTGCACTTATGAAAGTTTTAAAAGAAAAATACAAATTTTTTGGTAAGTATAAGCGATATGGGATGATAACGGATAAAAATACAATTTCCGTTCTAAGCAAACGGGCCAAGCTTCTTGAGGCCAATTGCTACGCGTTATACATTTCTAGAGTTGAAAATTCGATTAAGAAAAATCCGAAATATTTTTGGTCTTACTTCAAATCTTTATCACAATCTAGCCTCATACCTAACCTAATGAATTATGAGAGTAAATCTGCCAATACTGGCAAAGATATTTGTAATCTTTTTTCGGACTACTTCCATTCTAATTTTCTTCAACCATCTGTAACTGCTAATAACAACTCTTCGTTCAATCAAATTCACAAATGTGGATTACTGGATGGCAATATTTCTTCTATTAATATATCAGAATTATCAATCAAAAGTAAACTTAAAAAACTAGATATATCGAAATCAGCAGGTCCCGACTCTATCCCTCCCATATTACTTATAAGATGTGCAGACAAATTATCAATTCCACTTTATATTCTTTTTAGCAGATCTATTAAAGAAGGCTATGTTCCGGCACTTTGGAAGAAAGCTTATATAACACCAATTCATAAGAAGGGGCCAAAAAACAAAGTATGTAACTATCGACCAATATCAAAGCTTTGTGTTATAGCCAAAGTATTTGAGAAAATTGTCTACGATCAACTATACGCCGCTTTCAAAACTTCTCTTCCATCATGTCAGCATGGCTTCCTTAAATGTAGATCCACAGTCACTAATCTTATTCTTTTAAACGAAATGGTTACTAGTTCAATGGATCGGGGATTCCAAACCGATGTAGTCTATACAGATTACTGTAAAGCTTTCGATAAAATTGACCATAGTATACTTGTAACGAAGCTGCAAACCGCCGGTATCAGAGGCGATCTATTGAGGTGGTTTAGCTCTTATATTAATAATCGTTCTCAAGCCGTAGTACTGGCTAATTACACATCTAAGTGGATGCTTGTACCAAGTGGTGTCCCGCAGGGATCGTTGCTAGGACCCCTCCTCTTTTTGCTTTTTATATCTGACATAGAAGACTGTTTTCAAAATTCTACCCTGCTATGTTTTGCAGATGACATGAAAATTATAAAATCCATTAATAGTCGAGCTGATGCGTTGGCCCTCCAAGATGATCTTAATAGTTTAGATAATTACTGCATTCAAAATAAATTAGACCTTAATGTCAGTAAGTGTCATGTTATGTCATTTTCTCGGAAAGTCAATACTATTCATTTCGACTACTCGATCAAATTCCACTCACTTAACCGAGTCTCAGAAATGAAAGATCTAGGAGTTATACATGACTCAAAATTAATCTACGATAAACATATTTCCTCTATAATTAAAAAGGCTTCAAAATCTCTTGGATTCATTATGAGAACTTGTAAAGATTTTAATGATGTAAAAACTATTAAAATTCTCTATAGCACCTATGTTCGGTGCCATCTAGAATACGCCTCTGCGGTTTGGAACCCCCAATACTCAATATATATAAATCGCCTTGAAAAAATCCAACAAAAATTCATTCGTCATATCAATTATCGTACCAAAACTATCGAAACTGACTACTTCAAATCCTGCGCTAAGCATCATTTTCTGCCATTGCAAATCCGACGTGAAGCATCTGATATAATTCTTTTAAAAAAAAATAGTCACCTCAGCCATCGACTGTTCTGATCTACTTAACAAAATTGCCTTCTATGCACCTATCAAGTCTTTACGAAATAAACAACTGTTTAGTCTACCTCTAGCATCTACTAACTATAGGCAGAACAGCTTTATCAGCCGAGCATGTAGTTCTTTTAATTCACTTTGTAACGAAAACAACGTTGACCTTGATTTATTCTACAACAGCATACCTACGTTAAGAAAACAACTTGGTGAGAAATTCTTTAATGTGTATAGATGTAAGATTTAACAAATAAGGCTATAATGTATATCGATAGTACCTAATTCACTGCAAGCGAGATCTATCTACCATTGTTAAATTATTAATTTGCAATTGTATTAACCTTTAATTCTACAATATTGCTAACAGTGGAGACTTTTAAATGACTTTATGTTACCTACGAAAATGTACAAGTTATTATTATATAGTCGATAGTCTTCCTAATAATAAATAAATAAATAAAAAAAAATGTGATATTTCGTGGATGTATCTGAAGCTTGAGTTTTTCCAGACGTAATTTGCTGCCTATTTGGTGGCATGAACACCCGTAATTTTTAGGCATGATGGCCAATCTTCTGCGTATGTATATCTCAAAGATTTGTGTTTAGTCTTTACACATTAATACTAGAATACTATTATGGATTCACACGCACATGAATACTTTTCTGGCGGAGGAGGTCACGACCCTCAGACACGAGGATTACGACTTAAGAACGAGGAATACTTTACTAACTTCGAAGTTACTGTAAAAGTATTTCTTATTATACATTGCCCGGGCTAAGGATCGAAACTGGGACCCCGCGCATTGAAGGCCGAGCGACTACCAATGTTGAGAGACGAGGCAATTGAATATATAAATGCCTTCATATATCAATAATCATAATAAACAAGTATATATTTTATTCATATATTAACTATTGCAATTGGCTTTTTCTATTTACCTTTGTCTTAAATACAAAAAATTACTTATTTTATCGGTTTCAGTTGATGGATACAATCGCATCTATGCTGAAATTTCAGCATGTAAAGGGCCACGTGTAGGGATACGATTTGGTTATTAATAATTTATAATACACTAACGCCTGCCTGCAGCTTCGTTCACGTAGTGAGTTCGGCCTTCGGCCTCGCTATAACCCCGAGAAAATAGAGATTTACTTATATATGTATAAATATATATATAGATATTTGGTCTAGCGACTGCCCGTGACTTCGTTCGCGTTGTAGGATCGGCTTTCGGCCTCACCATATATTTTCTTGATTTTTATTTCATAAGAACCTTCTGGCAATAATCAACACAACAAAAAAGAATTAGAGAGATTGTTCCATTCGTTCTTAAGTTATAGCGTGACCAGGAGAAATAGGGGTTCAAAATTATATATACAGACTAGCGACTGCCCGCGACGTCGTTCGCATAGTAGGCTCAGCCTTCGGGCTCGCCATAGCCTGCCATCTTTTCATGATTTTTTTATTGTAAGAACCTTCTGCGAAGTATTAGAAAACATTTATAAAAAGATGCATGAAAACGGTAAAGTCGTTCGCAAGTTATAGCCTGACCAGGAAAAATAGGGGTTAATTTATATACATATATATATTTTCCATTTTCTTTGTTTTGTATATCTTATTTTTTGTATGTTTTACTAGCATGTACATATCGTATTATAGCTTTCGAACATGAGACTACGTTCAAAAGTTTTTTCACAGATTTCAGGCAAAAGTAAAGAAAAGCAAAGAACGATTTTCATTTTTCACAGCAAGTTAATTGACTTTACGACTACGCATCCAGATTTCAGTTTCCAGTCTGGCGCAATTTAACGACAGCCAGAATTGCCTTATTTCTTCTGCTACAGAAAAATCAATCTTTACACCTAAAGAAGAGAGCCGTTAATATTGGAATAGGTACGTGGATTTCTGTTTCATTCACAATACGCTCTCTCATGGTATATTTTTCTCTTATTCTTTCATTGGTTATGACGAAGCGACGTTACTATATGGATTTGTATGCAGTGCGCTTTTATCACTGAAAAAGTGTGCCTGATTTTTTTGCTTTTGTGGCTCTTACTTGTTTTTCGAAAAACTTTTATTACGTTTATAACACAGGCAGACGAAGTTACAAGGTCTATCTAGATTTAATACAATTATCATGATCGTTTTATGTGATAAAGATAGTACATTATGGTACTAGTGTGTAACATTGGTGATTACCGCCGAGGCGCCATTGAACCAAATTTGTTTGTGCCTATAGGCTGACAGGTACATTTACCATTCTGGTAATTTAGAAAGAAACGGTCAGTTTTTGCTTTTGGTGACCGCAAACATTCATACTTCTTAACAATTTCATAAGCAAAAATCAAACAAAATGGTCGGAAGGACATTTAAAAACAATTTACAGGTTTTATTGAATAGGCTTGAAGAGCAAAAGAGAGTTTAGCAGTACCTAGTCAGAAGAAATAGGTACTAGATAAATTAAGGATTATATACTCTACAGCGTGAAACACTAGTTCCTTTCAGCTTATATAAGCTTGAAGAACTTCACAAATCATTACAATATAATAGTACCTACTACAAAAGGTAGATAGGTCACAATTAGGTTATAAAAATCGCTCAGCCTAGTACCTATATAATATAATATGCATATATCTTCACGTTGTTGTTAAAAAAAACTCTTAACATTAGTCAACTTGTCTTGCGAACATACATTATTTAAAATAATAAAGTGTAATTTTATGAATACAACGCTATGAGTTGATTCATCTTATAACCTAAGACGTTGATAAGTATCACCAAATTCTGTACGAGCCTAATTCTGAAACAGCTAAGAAGTTGTTTAGATTTGTGAGCCACCGCAAGATATAGTACAAAATTATTATGTTAAAATAACAGTGTTCAGAATACACTTATTATTAGATAATTGTCTTTGACGCTTAAAGAACCATTGGTGCTTGTGAAAACCGTTCCATATTCGGTACATTTTCATATGTACACCAATATATTTGAAAACGACAATTACTAGATTATATCTACCAGTTTTCAAGTGTATGAATCTAGTTCTAGTTTACATTCAAAAGAAACCAATGGAAAATGACGCACCAAAAAGCCCTAAGTATCCACATGTTTATAAAAATCTTTTTTAGATAATTTATTGATTCAGGCGTTACTTTTCGGAAATCCATTATCAAAAACGATATTAGAAGAAATATTTAGTGACACTTCCGCTAAAAACGATGCTTATGGCCGAGTTGCGGTGTGCAGCACCCTCCCTCCCGCACAAACTGCAAACAGAAAGTATACAGATCGACGCTAGACCAATGATCATCATGTCGGTCTAGCGTTCGACGAGTCAACATCTCCTGAGGATGCCTCGTGTAGAGGCGAAACACGTGTCGAATCGTTTTTGGTGGATTGGGTTGTTTTGTGTGTTGTTTATTCCATATACTTCCTGTTTGCAGTTAGTGCGGGAGGGGAGGGTGGTGCACACCGCAACTCGACCATAAGCATTGTTTTTAGCGGAAGTATCACTAAATATTTCTTCTAATATAGTTTTTTTTTAATATTTTTTTGAGTACAAACTTATTATCAAAGCTTTTGTGGTGAAGGCTACGAAGAAATAATAGTTTCTTCGTAGGGTGAAGGAAACAAACCAAAACGTCATTTGTGGAATTAATAGCTAATTTCATTAATGATATTTTCTTTACACTCGGGACTATCTATCTATCTATCTGTCTACGATTTATAATGAGGCGATAAATGTCTTAACAGGGCCAATTCTGTAACACCGAGCTTAAACCATGGTATAATATAAGCAAAGTTCACACACGAAATTCCCTTATACGTCAATATATATCAGTTTTAATCATGTCTTTTGTTTTAATTATCACGGTATAGGAAGGATTTAACCATGGTTTAAACTCGATACTATATTTAGTCCACGTTTTATAATGTGGCGTAAGTCTAAACTTTCTGTATATGATCTGGGTATATAGTTTTTAATATGTTAATTTTTTCCTGAGCGCTCAATTAATTTCATGTAATTTTATATGGGACATCTGAAGTATGGCGCACTGACAAAAAATATATGTTTAAAATCAATTCATAATTGGCGAGGTAATCTCGTAACAAACATACCCGCAGAATTGAGAACCTCCATTTGTTTTGAAGATGGTTAAAAACGTATGAGATTTATATTTGTCTTTACGCACAATAAAAAGAATACCCACCGTAATGGAATGTAAATACAGATAAAGCTTTCACCTCCTATCTCGTAAAGTATTTATCTCTATTTTTTATCCTCGCAAAATAATGATGAAATGTTTGGGACCTTTACTATCGAGTTAGTACGGTCCTGTAACTGTGTCCCTTCGTACTCGTACATTCCGTCGGGTTTATTGAATTAGGATAATTTACCGTTTGTTTGATGTCCTATGGATGTTTTTGTGATTCCTATGGCCGCGTTTCGAAAATTAAATTGCGTTTGTACATACATAAGTCTTACAAGCTTGTACGTATTTAGTTTTGACCTGTTGCATAGGTATTGTACGTGTTTATGAAGTCAAAAACCGTCCAAGCGCGAGTTAGACTCGCGCACCTAGGGTTCTGTACATTGAAAGTATCTAAAGTTGCGTCCACACTAGTGTCAAGACAACGGACCGGACTACGTGACATCGGTACAAGACATGTTACGCTTAGTGTGGACAGTTGTAGGCTGACACGATCACTAACTACGAGTATGTACGATAAAATGTTACAAGTGTGGACGTATGGTGTCGAACTAGGCTGCGTGTCATGGCAACGCTACAGGAGCGAGGCGGCGCGGCGAATAGCGGGCGGGGGACGTACCGGGACACAACACGCCGTGATCCGCTCCTACTCCGTGTCTTTAACCGTGTCATCTGGCGTACTTCGACGCGTGTCATAAACGCAAGTGTGGACGTCTCCTGGTCACGCGGACAATAGCGAACATTCTTTGAAAAAACAGACTTTCGATTGATAGGCTCGTAACACGTAACTTAGATGCGTGTCAGTACACAGACCAGCGTCCACACTCGACTGGACTAGTAGATCGTAACTCTGTACATTGCCCTGTAGTACATTCTGTGCTTTCAGTGTTCGGAATGGGTTGAGTCGTAAGTGCAGCTTGTAACAATTGTTCGCGTAACAAAACACGTCCACACTATCCGTACTGACACGCGTGTCTGTTACGGTCATGGGATAATGTTCGGTAAAATGTTACAAATGTGGACGCAGCTTTGCATAATTGCTATATTTAAAAGACAAACTTAGCTTTACCTTTTGATCTCTACACTATTATTGCACCAACCGCAAATAGTTAGTTTGTAAATTTGCTTTCCTTTGTTTTATTAAGTTTAAACATAAAATAATAATAATAATAATAGTAAACACGCAGGGGCGGCTTTGTGCCGAGCCGTCGGTGAGTGGGGACACCGTGGACCCTGATTCTCCCTGGGGCTAAATGAGACCCCTGACCCCCGGCTTGCCTTGATTGGCCGTCCGGGGCGGAGACGCAAGAGCAAGTAACAAAAAGCTCCAAGGGTGGAATGTTAAAGGGCATAACGCTGTTAGTAGCGCTCTAGTGCAACCACAGCATACCTATAGACACCCTTTAGCTATCCACACCAACGTTGCCCCTTTTGTCACCATTGATGGTGGCTCTTATATGGCAAGTCACCAACTGCCTAAATATTTTAAGATGAGACTGAAATTGGCAGGTGCCGTATTAGTCTCGTCCGTATATCTCCCTTATCATTTATAAGTTCATAACAATAGCCTCGTCATTTTACCCATTTTTGTAATAGATAATCCATGTCACCGTCATACCAAATACTGTTTTTATACACTTTTGTATGTTTTACACCAAACTGGCCTTTAAGTGTTGGCTATAGCCCCACTTATGTCTTTGTAAGGACCGGATAATAAATCCGTGAATAAAAATAATAGGTATAACTAAAAAAGCGAAATCATAACACATGCAAAACATATGGTACTTAAACTAAATAGTCATACCTATTTATCAGTACAAGTAAACCCGATTATTTGAATTAAATTTGGACTTGATCCGTCCTCATACGAAATTTAAAATCAAACAGAGTTAAAAGTCGATGCTCGGACCTCGTGCCTCGGTGGCTTAGTGACCATTGCGGAACACGGATTGTCGGAAGACGCGGGTTCTAATCCCGTCCGAGTATGTACATTTTTCTCTCGAAAAGTGCAATGTTAGGTATCGTTAAGCTTGTGGTGACGCACCACATAGTTAGTAGTTTTAGGTAATTATTTGTATATAGCGTAGTTAGTAATGTAGGTGTAATAAATATAAATTAGTGTCGTATTATTTGTCCCGATTAGAGTTAGAGTTAATTATATCAATACTAGGTAGATTAACTGATGCTTCAGATTGCAGCATTGGCGCTGTACTACAACAGAAGGTCAGAGGTGTATGGAAGCCGCTTGCCTTCTTTTCAAAAACAATGAGCGAGACACAAAGAAGATACAGTGTGTACGACCGCGAACTCCTTGCCATGTACACGGCTGTCAAGCACCTGCGTCGCCTCATAGAAGGGAATCACGTGACCATCTACACCGACCACAAGCCGCTGTCATACGCGCTCACTAAACCGCCAAACAGTAGTGATACCCCAAGACGAGAGAGGCAACTTCACTTTATTAGCCAGTTTTGTGCGAGTATCAAGTACATCGACGGATCTCGAAATCAAGCGGCAGACGCGATGTCAAGAATAGAGGAAATAGAGTCACCAGCCAGCATCGACTATGACAAACTATCAAAACACCAAAAGGAAGATGACGAGTTGAAAAAGTTAAGAGCAAACCCGAACCTCACCTTTGCTGACGTGAATTTACCAGGCGCTACAAACTCAATCACTTGCGAAATCTCAACGAAAAACTTGCGCCCATACCTTCCTCAAGCTTATCGTTATGCAGCATTCAAAGCGCAACACGATGTAAGCCATCCAGGAGTACGAGCAACAAGGAAATTGATGACAAAAAAGTTTTTCTGGCCGGCAATGAACAGAGACGTCGGAAGATGGGCAAAAGCGTGCGTGGGATGTCAGAGAGCAAAAGTTCATCGACACGTCACCAGTCCTCTAGGCGAGTTCCCTGAATCTGAGAGGTTTGAACACATTCATATTGACATCGTGGGCCCGCTACCACCATCAAGAGGGTACAGATACTTGGTTACTATCATAGACCGATGTACCAAGTGGCCAGAGGCGATACCAGTTGAAGACATCACTGCAGAGACCGTGGCCAGAGCTGTATATGAGGGGTGGATATCACGATTTGGTACTCCGATGCGAGTGACAACAGATCGAGGAACTCAACTTCTTTCCTCACTGTTCACAACACTGATGAAGAAGCTTGGTATCACCCACTTGAAAACCACGGCGTTCCACCCGCAAGCAAACGGTCAAGTTGAAAGATGGCACCGCACTTTAAAAGCCGCCCTGATGGCGAGAGGCGCAAGTACAAGATGGAGCGAAGAGCTATACACCGTTCTACTTGGTCTACGAACAGCCTTAAGAGAAGACAGCAACTACAGTCCAGCTCTGATGACTTACGGAGCAACACTAAGGCTTCCGTCTGATTTCTTTGTACCTACAAAGTCGAAGATTGAAGACGCTGAATTAGTACGACGCCTGGCAGAAACATGGGCCGCACTAACACCTGTGAAAAGAAAGATAGCAACGCAGAAGCAACCTTTTGTCTACAAGGACTTATCATCGTGTAGTCACGTATTTGTGCGTAATGACACCGTACGAAGTCCATTGAAACCTCCATATGATGGACCGTACGAGGTACTTAAGCGCAGCGACAAGTATTTCAAACTGCAGCTACCATTACGCACAACAAACGTATCAATCGATAGACTGAAGCCGGCGCATCTATGCAATGACGACACGCCTGAACAGACTGAAGGAAAAACAAACAGAGCAGCAGTTATTCCGACGACAACGAACGAGCCGGCGAGTGACAGCACATCAGCGCCTACTCAGCAGCAACAGTTAGCGAAGACGTACACCACGAAGTCTGGACGCATCAGCAAGCAGACCGTGCGCTTCGCTTGAAGGGGGGTTATGTGGTGACGCACCACATAGTTAGTAGAGGACCATCTTCGAAGCGACTTGCGACCTTACGCTTTTGCAGTCGAAGGGTTCCTTAGGAAAATATCCTGAGATAAGTGCGCGCGGCTGGTGTTCGGTTGGGTGGGACATCGTTCTCCGCAGAAGCGTTGAGACGCCCCCCACACTTCCCTCACCCCTCCCCCACGTCTCGGAGGTTTTCCCCGAAATCGTCTTCGTGTTTGTGTACGGTTGCAAAGTGGTAGCTGTCTCCGAGAATTCGTCGAAACACCTGCTTTGCCCGGCCCCCCCGTACGCCAACGCGATTTCGTGCTCGGCATAGAGCGATATACTTACGCTACCGTCTACATCGCTCGAACGTAGAGCATATTCTGGCTAGGGGTTTTATTATAAAATCCCAGCCCAGAATAATTAGTCTGCAACCTGAACATAGTCAACACTACCGGAGGTATACGATAGTTGCGCGGCGACCGTGAGCGGTCACCTTGCTGGGCGTCCAACCTAGTTGGGGACGCACCGCGGCGGGGTCGTGCAACTATTGTGACGGACGATCACCATCACCATCACTCATTACCTTCATCATCACCACCATCATCTTGATAGGTATTTATTATTGTAATTAAACTGAATATGCAATGGCCGACAAGGACGGACAACCTTCCCGAAAGGGCATTGACCCTCCTAAGCGGCAAAGACCGCCAGATCCGCTTCATAAGCGACTGGTTAAAAGGGACGTAACTAAGCCGGACAGCAAAGTTACCATAACAAAGGAGTCGATAGGACTCGGCGCGTTTCCCCTTTCGTTCCCAGAACGCAAGGAGGAAAATGCTAAGGCTAGGAAACCAGCAAAGGGTGGAGTTGGACTCTCCACGTCAGGGGTTGTACCCCCAAAGCGTGGAGAAACCGCACCCACTGTGCTGAGTAAATCACTCGAAAAGGCCGGAAGTCCCAAGAATGTGGAACCGGCGAAATCATTAATACAGAGCCCAAAGAAGGTCTCTGCACAAGGACTCGGTGTTAGTAGACCTGAGAGTCTACCGAGCACCGAAACCGCACAGAGGCCTCTGAGCAGAAGCGCCAAACCCAAGAGGCGTGACTCCTCCGAAGAGGAGATGGGGGGTGACGAGAAACGTCCTAAAGTAAAGACGACTCCCACCCCACCGAAGAATGCACCCGAACCCATACCATCAACATCTGGTATGGGAAATGAAACGTATAGCAGCCGAAGATCATCGGCGAGCTCAAGATCATCATCAACATCTCAGTCAAACGAGGTGCCGGCTAACATTACGGCAGACTCGATTGACTCAGACGACGACGAAATTCAGGTCGTCGCAACTCAACAAGACCATGTTCACACCGACTCTACGTCGTACGCAGCACTAGAGTCGGTGCCTATGGACGCGGCACCCATGCCGTCGCCACCATCACCACCATCAGATGCAGCCCGCTCATACGCGGCCATGCTTGCTTCACCACCCATCACCAGACCGAATTCCCGGCAAAGTGGAAGACAGTCAGCACCTCAAGCTACCGAATCAGCCCCAGTCCCGAAGTTGAAGGGTTATCCACCGATCATAGTGGATTCGCTTCCGGACTGGATACCCATATTTGCCCAACTGAAAAGTAAATTGGGGCACGAACTAAATGTTAAATCGGTGGGCACCGGTTTCAGATTTGCCAGCAAGTCTGCGGAAGAGTTCAGGGCGGTCCAAAAAGCCCTGACAGAAGCAGCAGACAAGGACAAAAGAGTCGCTTGGCACTGCTATGCAGTAACCGCAGACTTGCCCACCAAAGTGGCCATCAAAGGTCTACCGTTCGGCATCAATCCGGCGGAGATCAAAATGGCACTAATAAGCAAAGGGTTCACCGCGCAGTACGCTAGGGAAATCCCGCCCAGAAGAGGTATTAAGGGCGGCCCTACGTAGTACGTGTTGTTGGAAAAGCTTAACAACGACGAAAAGGCGAGACTATACGCCATCACCGAACTGCTGAACATCCCGAACGTGCTTATCGAAGGCTGGGCACCGAGGGGAGGCACAATACCCCAGTGCCACCGTTGCCAGCTCTTCGGACACGCCTCGGGAGGGTGTCACCGACCTCCGCGATGTGTGAAATGCGCGGAGGAACATTTAGCTTCCGACTGCACAAAGGCCTCCGACCAGCCACCTAAGTGTGCCAACTGCAAGGGGAAGCATGTTGCGTGCAGTCGAAAATGCCCGCACTATTTACGCGAGGCTCGAAAAAGGGGCATTAAAGTGCAGGGACCGTACCCCAGAGCCGGCCGCCCTGCACCCCCCCAACCCCCGCAAAGAGAGGAACCCCAACCCCGGACGAGACAGACAGACGAGCAACCGCGAACACGCCAGGGCAGATCGACCCAGCGTGCTCCCCCAGTGCAAAATCAGATGCACGAGCAATGGCGGTTGCATCATCAAGAAAACCATCAACAACAAAGACAGACGAGGCCCACCTATTCGCGGTATTCATGTCCCCCCCCACCTCAGGGCTGGACGGGATACCCGATGCCGCAAATGGACATGTGGCCTCCTCTGCCACAACAAACAACCACTTTGGCGCCACCAGCCAATCTGCCGATTCAAAGGGGCGACCCCCTGAAAAAAAACTCAAAACGAAGAAGAAGAAGAAGAACCAACAGGGGGAGATCAAAATCCGCCAAATCCGCCAAGTCTGCGCCCACAGCGGCGTCCACACCCATCCCAGCGCCTGAGATACAGACCAATGTAAACAAGGCGCCACCAACCATTAAGAGCGTGCAGACCAAAGCTGTTAAGAGTGTGCGCTCGGATACGGACCAAAAACACCCGCAAGAGGGGGCAAAATTCACGTTCGCTAAGAACGTTAATAACGCTGGCCCTAGTAGACCTACAAGGCCAGCGTTTGCACCAATACAACCGGAACGAAATGAGGAAGGTGGCCCTCAAAGTAATTTGGCACATCCGGTACCACACAGAGACCCCCAACACTTTCAAGCCCAACACTCAAATTTTACGGGTTTGAACGTACAAAAAGGGTATAAGGGGTACCCGGAAAATTTCGCCGATGGTCAGGGATGGCAGGCGGAACCGGAGCCCCCCCCCCGACAACAACAACAACACCAAGGGGCATACAGGGCGGACCCGAGAACGCATTTTCACCCAAATATGGGCGTGTTTCAACCGCACATCCCACAAGGCGGTCAAAGGCAGCCGACAAACCAATACTTACCAGCGGGCGGCGGAGGGAACCCCATGTTCTTGATCTTGGGGATCCTTACGGAACTGCTCGTCTCGATAGCAGCAGGAGGGGATCTCCAAGTAGCTGCTGCGAGAGGACTTTCATTCCTGTCCCGATTCCAGTATGAATGTTAGTCTTCGCATACTATACTGGAACCCTGGGGGGATCACAGGGAAAACTCGGGATCTTCGCATGCTCGCCCAGTCGCAGGACATACATATTATACTCCTGGGCGAGACGAAATTACTACCTCGCAAGCAGCTGAAGGTGTCAAACTATTACCCGTATCGTCGCGACTGTGTCACGGACAGAGGCGGCGCATACAGAGGCACTGCAGCCCTCGTCAGGAGGGATATTATCCATGACGAGTTGGCCCAACCGTCGACACAAGACCTGATCACCAACGGGGTGGTGGTCATGACCAACCAGGGGGAGATAAGAGTCCTTGCAGCTTATCGTCCCCCAACGCCTACACTTACGCCTTCGGAATTTGCAAAAGTGTTCGAAGGCAATACACCGACCCTGCTGGTGGGTGACTTGAATGCGAAGCACACAGCCTGGGGCTCGCACTCCATAAACCCAGCAGGAAGAACCCTGTACACGGCAGCCGAAGCGTTGGACCTTGAAGTCATAGGACCAGACGAGCCAACGCACATCCCGGCCCGAAGCACAGACAGACCAGATGTCTTGGACATAGCCGTGTACAAGGGTTTACCCGGAGTTACAAAGATCGAGGTATTGTATGACCTCGATCAACAACACCTGCCCATACTGGTCACGGTAGGCACCGCCATAAGCCCAATCGCCAGAAGACCTACCACATCTGTCGATTGGGTGGAGTATGCGACCCGACTGGCCGATATTTCAATTGGTCCGGTTCGCACTGCACATGAAGTCGAAGAAGTGACCAACAACATCACGGAGAAGATGAGGGCAGCAAAACAAGCTGCAACCCGTGACCGACCAGCGCCTCACAAGAGAAGCGAGTTGCCTTTGCATCTGCAAAGGGACATTCAACAGAAACGCTATCTTAGGAGGTGCTGGGCCCGTACTCGCTGCCCGACCATTAAGGCGAGACTTAACGCTTTGACGGAGAAAGTCTCAAAGGCGGTTGAAGTATGGTGCGGCTCCAACTGGGAGAAAACCATTGACTGGGCGGGGGAGCAGTTGACGAACCTATATCAGCTGAATAGAGCTCTCACTACGACCCCGCAGCCGATCTACCCCCTCCTCGACAAGGACGGGGTAAGACAGTATAACCCGAAGATCAGGGCAAACATCCTAGCCAGTCACTTGGAAATACAGTTCACCCCCCACCCAATAAGGCAAGAAGCCACTCAAGCCACCCTAGATCACCACGGGGTGGTGAGTAGAAGAGTGAGTGAGCTACTGGCACAACCTATTGGAGCTCTGGGGGGGGGTGGAATTTATATCACCTGCGGAAGTCGCCAAGGCGATACGGCGGCTACCAAGAAGGAAAGCTGCAGGGCATGATAATCTGCCAATAGCAGCCATCCACCAACTCCCGAGAAAAGGGGTAACGGCTATCACCGCGCTGTTCAATGGCATTCTGAGGACGTGCCACTTCCCAGAGGTGTGGAAGAAGGCGAAGGTGATAGTCTTGCCCAAACAAGGCAAGGACAGGAGGAAGGCGGAGTCATATCGGCCAATCTCGCTCCTGCCCCATCTGGCCAAACTGTTTGAACGGTTAATGTTACGCAGGCTGTACCCGCACATTAAGCCAAGAAGCGAACAGTTTGGTTTCAGGAGTCGCCATTCAACGACGCTGCAGTTAGCAAGAGTGCTCCACCATGCTGCGGTGGAAATGAACCGCAAGCGCAATACAGTGGCCGTCTTCCTCGATATTGAGAAGGCCTTCGACAGGGTGTGGCACGAGGGCCTTCTCTTTAAACTGGGCAGCACTGAAATACCGTACCCATACCTCCGAGTCATTGCAGCCTTCCTCACGAACAGAAAGTTCTTCGTGACAATAGAAGGAAGGGACTCGGAGACGAAAGTGATACAGGCAGGAGTTCCCCAGGGCAGCTGCCTCTCTCCTGGACTGTACGCGCTGTACACAAACGACATCCCCACCCTAGCTGACCACCTACGCGACGGGGAGAGGGATGTTGTGTTGGCCTTATTTGCAGATGACAGCGCGTACCTATCTTCATCCACATCTCCGAAGATGGCCTCTAGGAGAATGCAAAAACTACTAAACATCCTACCGGATTGGTTGGACAAGTGGCGCATGGCGGTTAACGTGGGGAAGACCGCCGCCGTGCTAATCAGTAGAGCCAAGACCACTCCGGTAGAACTTCAACTCCAAGGTACGACTATAGAATGGAAGAGTTCCACACGATACCTTGGAGTTGAAATTGATAAACGCCTATCAATGACGGCGCAAGTGGAGCACGCAGTGCGACAAGCAAGAACGGCTAGAGCCATGCTACGCCCCGTGCTCCAGTCGAGATTACAACTTAGAACCAAGCTGGGTATCTATAAGACCTACATACGGTCAAGATTGACCTATGCGGCCCCAGCTTGGTATCAACTATGTTCACAAACTAATAAAAAGAAATTACAAATGCAGCAAAACATAGCCCTACGCATCATCACCGGCGCAGGGCGATATGTAAAGAACACCACCATCTGCAAGGACATGAAGTTGGAGACCGTGGAGAAGTTCGTCATCCGCTTGTCCAGAAAGATGTTCGACTCAGCGGATAACGGACCACACACTCATCTCCATGGTCTAGCGCCGCTCCATGCCAGACCACCGGACGAGAAGAAGAAGAAGACTTGGCGCGCACTCCCCCGTGAGCTCCTGATATCAGATGATACGGACGACTCTGGGGTCGAGTAGCGCGACCAAGATAACAACAACAATAACAACAATAAAAAAAAAAAAAACAGTAAGAAAAGCACGGATGTGCATCACAGCCCCTGCGCAGAGTTGTTCCCTTATGCAACCTGCGTAGGGTAAGAGATACCGAGGGGTAGTTGCCCCTCGAGGTCCAGTATTGGCAAGGAGTAAATACTCGACGCCAAATTACCAGCCTCTCAGAGGTTGACGAAAACTAGTAGTAGTTAGTATATAAGTAGGATAGATCTCTTAATAAAACACAGGCATTCATTCCGGTCAGCGCGCTCGAGTGGGACGGACGTGCGCTCAAGTGCTCCCCGAGAATATTCCGATCGGCCTAAAAGTGCTTGCGCTTTTAGTGCCGGTTACCTGTATCGTTTCGATTGAAGAGGATTCAGTGTTGGACTTCGCTAATAGTGGATTTTCTGTGTGCAGATTCGACGTCAAGCCACCGCTTCGTGTACCGTTCGGCGCACGGAGGCGTTCGGCTCGGCTCGGCTCGCGTCGCGGAAGAAGCGCGCTCTTGTAAGAGCGCTTCGACACATCAATCACCTATTGTTCATTGTCTAATCAAAACCGCTCTTCTTAGAGCGAACTCTAGTTTCGATTTTTAAATTTTTTCAATTTTCAATTTTCAAAGTCGAGTCAAACAAATCCACGCTTCACGTGGTCTTCTGGACGATCCTTGCGGTGTTAACGCCACCCAGTTGGGCGCGGACCCGGTGCGTCAAGCCTTTCCCTCCTGAGCGTGGGAGGGAACGGCTAAAACCGGACGGGCCTGCCTTCACCGGCCTTGGGGTCTCCCCTCGCCGACGGCAGGTATCTCCTTCCCACCCTACCCTATCCTACTCTCCTATTCTCTGGGCAAGTGTTTGGTTGGAAGCCGGGTTTTACTCGGTCTTCTCTCCTCGCCCCCGGAGCAGCTAGGGCCTCGCGTTTAGGCACACATCCCTCTGCACAATAAGACTGGCAGAGGGCACACAGTAGGGACACCTAGGCACTCACTCACAGTGGCATTCACCCCTCACTCGCATCTCGAGTATTCCCCTCGAGATGTCTTTACTCTCTCCCTCCCCCGCTATGAGCCTCCCGCAAGGCGTTTCGCCTCAGGCGTTCGCCTCGTGGGTCTCCAACTGCTACCCGGACATGCTGTCCGAGTATCTCCAGTCCAATAGGGACTTTAAAGAGAGACCCCGCTTCACGGACTCTCAAATTCCCTCCTCCGGCTCCCTCCCTCCGAGGGCGCCCTTCGGTTCTTCGGCGTTCAAGCCGTTAGATAGCCCTCTCTCCCCCGACCCTGCGCCCTATGCGCCCCGCGCTCCCCGCGCACCTCTACCACCCCGCGATCGTTCTCCAGTCCTTCGGACTGAGTACGAACGCGCCTACGACTCGGCATCCAACTCTGAGAATGAGATGGATGTAGAGTTCTCCCGCTCCCGCGCTAACTCTGTTGGCAACATCTCCAACGACGGGTTCACTACCGTCGGAAAGAGAAAGCGCGTCCCCAAAGCGGCCTCAGAGGCTCCCTCCCCGCCACCCAAAGCGGCCTGCACCGCCCCGGGAGCGAAGCCATCAGGCTCTCTCGCTCCCACCTCCCGCGACCCTCTCGCTCACTCCGACGCTCCCGCAAGCATCGCCGCGTCTCAACGCGACGTCTCCTCTCAAGGAGCGTCAGTTAGACGCGAGAAACCGCCGCCGCCTCTGTTCCTTCAGGACAAGGCGAAGTGGGACATGGTCTCACGACTTTTGACGGATCGTAAGATCCAATATACCAGCGCCCGCTCAACCCAACTGGGTATTAAAGTCCAGGTGCCTACCCCAAGCGACCATAGGGCGCTTACTCGACTTCTCAAAAACGAGAGCATAAGTTTTCACACTTATGCTCTCGAGGAAGAGAAGGTATTACGAGTAGTCATACGCGGCGTACCTAAAGAGGTACAGACCGATAGTGTCCTCGCCGACTTGAAGGCGCAAGGCTACCCCGTCCGCGAATGCCACCGCATGTACAGTGGCAAGGACCGCAAACCCTATGACCTACTTTTGGTCATCCTCAGTCGCACGCCAGAGGGCAAAGCGATTTTTAATATTAAAACGGTTGTGAACCTCTCGGGGATCACCGTGCAACCCCCATTCCGAAACCGAGCGCCTGGCCAGTGTCATAACTGCCAATTGTACGGGCATGCCGCCCGATTCTGTTTCGCCCGCCCGAGGTGCGTCAAGTGCCTAGGGGATCACGGGACAGCCCAGTGTTCTCGCACAAGGGACTCGGCAGACCCATCTAGTTGTGTCCTCTGCGGCACACAGGGACATACCGCCAACTACCGCGGTTGCCCTAAGGCACCCCGCGTATCAAGTGGGCCGGCCAGGAGGCCTATTCCCCCTCCTCGCCCGGTCACTACCCGCTCACAAAGGAACGGCCCTAAGCCTAACCTTACCCCCGCACCGCAGGCAACACCTGTTGTACCCGCGCCCGCGCCCGCGCGCAACGCTTGGTCCAAGCCCTTGAGCATGGTACAAGCAAGCGCCCCCCTCACCCCCGCCCGCCCGCAGGCCTCTGTCAGCGCGCCGGCTCCTAAGCCCAAACCGCCGCTCGCTAGGCCTCCAATGGCTGGGCTCATGGACGCCCCAGGTCAATCTGACCTGGCAGCCGACATAGCCCTTGTCATGGACTACGCGATGGTCATAGACGTGGACGAAGTACGTGCATTCGCGCACAAACTTCGTACTGCCACAAACGACCAAGACCGCTTGCGAGCCACGCTCACACACGCGGGTCTAATCAGCGCAGTGAGGCGCTACGCCCTCCCCAGCGTTTCTTAGGTATCATCCAATATGGATAGTACACCGAAACGAATTAAACCCCACTCAGTCACCGTAGCGACTTTCAACGCTGACGGCCTCTCTAGTCAAAAGGACGAAGTTCACGAATTTTGTAAGACCCATCAGGTCGATATTCTATGCGTGCAGGAGACCTTTCTGAAACCAGGTACAGCGAACCCTAGGTTTGCAAATTACCGTTTGGTTCGTAATGATAGAGTGGCCACCCCAAAAGGTGGCACTCTCATCTATTACAAAAGAGCTATGCACTGTATCCCAATTGTTACTCCACCACTTAGAATACTAGAAGCCTCTGTTTGCTTTCTAGCGATGTCAGGTCATCAACCAGTCATCATAGCCTCATGTTACCTCCCCTCTGGTAAAGAACTTTTACAGACAGACTTGGAAGCCCTCTTCTCTCTAGGAAGCTCCGTCCTTCTGATCGGTGACTTCAACAGTAAACATGTCATATGGAACTGTACTAGTAACAATAGTAATGGTAAAATCCTTGAAGGCTTGGTCAGCCACTTAAACTTTGATATTCTCTCCCCTCTGGAGCCCACAAGATATCCCTATGTTGACAACCAACGACCAGACATACTTGACATAGCACTTCTCAAGAACGTCACCCTCCGGTTGCGCTCTATAGAAGTGTTACACGAACTGACTTCAGACCACCGCCCTGTATTGTTGAAATTAGGCCCCGACCCGACGGACATAACCCCTATCACTAGAACGGTAGTGAACTGGAAGCAACTGGGGGAATCCCTCCAAGCTATCAGTTCACCCGCTCTCGATAGAATCCCCGATGACATACAGACAGTAGAAGACGTGTCAATTGCGATCGAGGCTCTCAGTGACCACCTCCGCACCGCAGTAGGTGAATCCTCAAAGCAGGTCCAAGTGGCGGATGGTCGCCGCTTTGAACTGCCCGAGGGTGCGAGGAGGTTACTGACAGCTAAGAACGCCGCCACTAGGGCGTATGACTCGATGCCAACCCCAGAGAACAAAGCCACCATGCGCTATTTACAGCGTGCTGTAAGGAAACGCATGAGTGAGCTGCGTGATCAAAGGTGGGACGACAAACTGTCAGAGATTGAGCCAACTCACCAGGCATACTGGCAGTTGGCTCGAACTCTGAAATCTGACAGACAACAGACAATGCCTCCACTCATTAGGCCACCTCCCCTCTCCATAGCGTTCCTTGACGAAGACAAAGCCGAGTGTTTAGCTGATAGCCTTGAGGCTCAGTGTACTCTAAATGTAGATCACGTCGACCAGAAACACCTCGATTCGGTGGAATCTGAAGTCGAACGTAAAAGCTCTATGTCCATCTCTGACCTCCCACTCCTCCCACCGGTAAAATCATCCGAGGTTGTGTCTCTGATCAAGAGCCTCAAGACCCGTAAATCCCCTGGGGCTGATGGTATCAGCAACAAGGTGATTAAACACTTCTCAGTCCCACTAGTCCATCTCTTAGTTAGCATCTTCAATGCGGCTATGAGCAACTGCTCCTTCCCAGACACTTGGAAGCATGCCATTGTCATTGGTATTCACAAACCAGGCAAACCGGCAGCCGAGCCCTCCAGCTACCGTCCCATAAGTCTCCTCAGCTCTCTGGGGAAGATTTACGAGCGGCTCATTGTGAACCGACTCTGGTCCCACGTTAGGTCCAATAACCTCCTTCCCGATGAGCAATTTGGTTTTAGAGCCAAACACTCTTGCGTCCAACAAGTGCACCGCGTAACGGAGCACATCCTAGGCGGTTTCAATAAGAAACCAAAGCCCCAAGGGACCATAGCTGTCTTCCTCGACGTAGCGAAAGCGTTCGACAAAGTCTGGCACAACGGC
Source organism: Selenia dentaria (assembly GCA_917880725.1). NCBI lineage: Eukaryota > Metazoa > Arthropoda > Insecta > Lepidoptera > Geometridae > Selenia > Selenia dentaria. Next base: position 14,398,568 of record OU862889.1, on the reverse strand, counting down.
TTGATATTCAAGCTGTACCAACTGGGTGTGCCAGACCGTCTTGTACTCATCTTACAAGACTTTCTCAGGGATCGAACGTTTAGCTATCGCACCGAGGGAACGCTCTCCTCCCCGCATCCCATTCACGCAGGTGTCCCTCAGGGCTCTGTACTCTCACCCATTCTCTTCTCGCTGTACACCAGCGACATCCCACGATCTGAACCTAATGTTCAGATCGCTCAGTTTGCGGATGATACTGCAATCTACTCTACTGGCTGGTTCAAGGTCAGGCCGAGATGCGCCATCCAACGAGCCATCACCGTAATCGGTGCATGGTTTCGTAAATGGCGGATTGCAGTAAATCCTAGCAAAAGTGCAGCAGTGTACTTCACTGAGACCCGGCGGAATCTCATGCCGTCACCCATAGTCCTATTCGGCGAACCCATCCCATGGGCTAAATCTGCCAAATACCTGGGCGTCACTCTTGATCGCCAACTCACTTTCGCGAAACACATTCAGATTGTTCGCAATAGGGCGGCCTTCATTATGGGTCGTCTTAATCCCCTCATAGGCAAAAACAGTAAAATGTCTCTTAGAAATAAGACGACTCTTTACAAACTTTGCATCCGCCCAATCATGACTTACGCATCTGTAGCGTTCGCCCATGCTCAGAAACACGACCTCCACAAACTTCAAGTGATTCAAAATCGCTTTATGCGCAGGGCAGTGGGCGCTCCGTGGTACTTGCGGAACGCCGAACTGCACTGCGATTTCACCCTCCCCTCTATTACGCAGTATATGAAAGACTGCTCCCGCCGCCACTTCGACAAAGCTCCCCACCACTCGAATCCCCTCGTGGTCGAAGCGGCGAACTACTCCACTGACATAACCGATCCCCACTTCCTTCCCCCCCGTCGCCGTCCAAGGCATATTTTGGGTGACCCGGACGACCCCATCGCAGCCGTTACTTCGGCAGCTTTAGCGTCGTCCTAAGGGAACCCCGGTAATGGTTGTAGACCCGACCAGGGCTGTGATCCCGATCGCATTGTAGGCTCCGGCCGAGATCTTCTTCGCAGCCCCAGTCGCAGTCGAGGTAATTCACACACACACGATTGTAGTCCCAGCCACGGTGCGGGTGGGAGTATACACCGCGGCCCCGGTCGCGATGTATCCTCCGGCCCAGCAAATGGCTGCGGACGAGGTAACACTGGTTTTCTATGTAGTCCCAGCCACCATGGCTGTGGGCGAGGTATTACACTTTCTTATTGTAGCCCCACCCAAAGTACAGTCATGAGTGCACAACGCGACGATCCTGGTCGCGGTGTGGACCCATGTCGCGGAAATGGGAGGAGGCGAGGTACACAAGGTTATGATTTAGTGGTAAACACAGTCAAACACCGAGCTCGCCGGCGAGCTCGAGGCAAAAGTTATGTCTTGGTTAGATTCTCTCCAAATAGTCGTAGAGTTAAAATTCATAGGGCCCACTTTCAACGGTACACTTATGTACCGGGGCGATTCTCTCCTACTCCCCTCTCTCCTGGCGACGGCCCAAGCCGAGGTCCGTACCCTAGTGGTGCCCTTGAGCAAGTCGCCTACTCCTCTCCTTGCGGCGAAGCGTCTTCAACGCTCGCCTTAGGCGGTGCGCCCTCTGCGCCCACATCTGGCTGAGTGCCATCTGCGCTCGCCAACCGTCCGGTGACGCTGTAAATGCCGGTAGAGGCAAACAGCATTAGTCCGTTCTAAAAAAAAAAAAAAAAATTAATAAAACACGCCGCTCAGTACTAAATCTTTCATTCTCATCGCGACCCTTAACCAGTGCACTACAAGGTAACCAACGTAACCAACGTGACCCAGACCAATACTACAGTTCGAGTGCGCGGCTAGTAACCAGTCCGCGCACCCCAAAAAGCTGGCGTTAGTGCTTTAAAAATAATATTAGAAACCTCTGCATTCCTGAGAAAAAGAGACTTGACAGACAGACGGATAACAAAGTAATCATATAATTCCATTATGAGGTACGGGACCATAAAAATTAGGAAAATAGTTCAAAAGTTTCATCATTTTTGATGATTTGCGATGATCTTTGCAAACTGACTGGTTACAGCTGAAGGTACGAAAGAGATGTCATTGGAGCGGCATATGCTAGCAGCACAGTGCTAAATACTGGGAATTAATCTGTAACTCTAAGGGGCGGTTATTTCTCTATCACAATAACGACAAGTATTTCAACTACGATTCTTGAAATGATATTATAATTTCAAATGAATTTACGGTTTATCAATTTGTGGAAAGCCACTTTAAGAGACTTTACAAAACATCCTTAATAGAATAAGTGTAATTGCTGTAAAATAATTATAATGAAATTAATTAAATTTTAATTGTTACGTCTTGAAAATTTTATATAAGCTTAAATATCTGCAACCCATTTATTTCACAAAAGAACGAACATATACGTGCGTAGATGTACGTTAAATCTAGGACTAACCTCAGGGGATTTGGCAGCTTGATATTCAATTTCAGAGACTCAGCTCCTATGTTTGCAAGCTCTAGTATTAGAAAATCACTTAGGAATCTTGAATTTGTCTTTAAAGAGTCCTCAGTCATGTAATTGTCTTAAGTGATTCATGTACATATACGATAAAATCAAAACGAACGTAATTTTTAAGATTTTTAATGCAACATGTTGCATTAAAAACCTTAAAAATTACGTTCGTTTTCAACGCCATGGCGTTGGCCAGTATAGTTTTACACTTAATACTATTAATTAATACAAATCAATGAGTTCGAAGACATAAAACAACTGCCTACGGCTTGTCATTTGTTTTTCTATTTAAGAACTCATAATATGTATAATTGCAAGTGCATTCATATAAATAAATAAATAATTAAATAAATTTAAACTTCTTCTAGAGTCAATATTTTCCATAATAACGTTGATAAACAGGTTTCATCTAGCCTTTCAGCTACTGAACAGAGACAATTACATAAAAACCCCCAAGTAGTTGATTTGTTGATTTTTTAACTTTCATCTTTCCATATGATCTTTTTCGTTTCATGAGACAAAGATATTTTATATGTTATACCAGAATATTAGTTATCATTGTGTCAAGTTTCATCAAAATCTACCTCGTATTTTCAGAGCGATGCGTGTACAATAGACAGCCAGACAAAAATTGTAAATAATATTTTTTTTGCTTCTTTATCGATATCAAAGTACAATTCCATTATACATATTTATCAATATTAAATGTGCAGTTTTGGCTCAGTTAAATTTTATTATTTATATAGATTTTACAATATTATAAACTGTTAATATACTAATATAATGTAAACTTTTTTATCGTAGTAAATAGATTAGAACTTTTACAATTAAAGACTTAAATATATTTGCCTCGATCACACGAGACTAAGACTATCGAAATGTGTTAACTCACTTCTATTAAAAATATAAAACTAGTCTTGGTACGTAAGTATGTATAAAAATATCTGTTACAATTTTACCCATAATAATTATCCTACGACGGAAAGAACTATGAACTAACGAACTCGGAATCAACGAAACATACTGTTTTTAATTACCAACCACTTCTCTCTCGTTCGACGCTACTTCGGACGGACTTCGGACTGCAGTTCAGTTTTTTCTTAATTTGCGATTTTTTTTTATTACAATTTGGCATGTGATGTGTAAGCTGAATAAACTTTCCAAGTTCCGAACTAACTTTGACGATAATGAACGTCTGGGAATATTGCGACAACTTTGGAACTAGGTACACAGATTTAGGTATAGCCTGTCAAGTATAGTTAGTTCTCGGCTTAATATAATTATGTTTAGGACGCGAGTAAGAGTAGTACTGGACGACCGGTAGTGGACGCCTATAGCTTAGAAGCATATGAATAGTATCTGAACATTCACTCCTAAGTTGGTTAGGTTAAACTCGGCTTAAAGGAGTTGGCCAGTGGAGGTCCTTGAAGTTTTTTGACCGGCGGCCTTTGGTGTATCTTATGGGCTTCATTTTGACATTTGAATCCCATTCTGGTCGAAACCCTGTAAGCCTATTGGCTGAAACCATCAATAAGAATGAAAATAAAGTGACATTTCATTCTCATTCAAGTTACACAATAAGGCGGCTGGTTGTACAAACGTGGTGTTATAATTCTAAAACAATTAAGCGCGATTTTTTTAACCGTAGAGATGCATTACCGAAATATGGTCTAGAATGCATGAACATAATGTAACTTTCCAACCATTTAAAAAGTGTGAGGTCCAAGGTTGAATTCCTGCCCCGGGAAAACATTTGTGTGATCACCAGAAATGTTTGTTCCCGGATGTTGAATGTTGTGATGTGTTATTGTATGTGTCCATGCCTCCCGCGACACAGGGAATCTTAGTGCGAGGGCATGAGTATGTAAACGTTATTTATTTATATATTGTATTGTAATTTATTTCTAATAATAAATTGATGCATTTGACATACGGAAAATATCAGATATTTATCACCTCAAACGTATTAAATGCTATATATCAATATAAGTGATATAACTCACTTTGAAGATAGTTTGGGATCATTCAGTTCAGCATGGGATCAATTGACTGAGATCAACTTTACCCATTATTAACCCGTTGACTCGCGATTCGCCATATTTGGCCAATAATACAATAGATTTCACAGAAATCAACCTACTTTTCTAGGAACTAACGTGTGTGGTTAAAGTTAGCGATAGGTACAGAGTTTCAACAGGCGACCCACCATCATAACAAGAATACATCATATAAACATGTTACACAAGCCTAATTAGCCTACCCTATCGATTAAATTGACCCAATTACTTGCAACTGATCATATGTTACGTTACGGTAGTTAAAAATTGACGCAACACTGGTTCTTAACTCGATTCATTACAGGTACTGGTGGTTCCTGATCATTTCCCCGATGTTTAGTACGTAGAATGTTGATAGTATTAGAGACGTGTATTTCCGACTTCCGACCATTTCACCGAGATCTGGTACTTGCGGTATATTATAGCGAATATACTAAATTACCTACTATACTGAAATTACTTAGGATTATCTTTTCATCTTCTGTGACGAGAATAAAACATGCCTAGAGTAAATAAGTGTGTATAATATCTACACACTTATTTACTCTAGGCATGTTTTATTCTCGTCACAGAAGATGAAAAGATAATCCTAAGTAATGAGACGAGCACCTATTGCTATCGTGTCCCTTAATCATCTATTGCGACTTCCTTATGGATATAGAATGTTAGGCCGAGAACTACCAACGACGAATCGAAATACCACATGACTGAGTTTATTTTTGATTGTATTATATATTAGAAGTTGAGTACCTACAAAATTTCGATTAAACGATTAAACTGGCCAGGATAATTCCTAAGGAGCTTTTTTACTTAGGTAAGTGGCTGGTCATAAATTCAACTCATTTATTATATAAATATAAGAGACGTACAATTAACTGTTCTATAATAGTAGGCATAATATTGGTGGCAACTCGTTGGTACAAAATACCCAACTAAACTAGATGTGGAGTGTCTATTGTAGTATAAACAGAAGCAGAACTACTATAGCTTAGAGAATTTCAGTAACTTTAAGTAGGGACCTTTTGTGGAAAAGGTCGGGTTCAAACCATGGTCTAGAAAATTGTAAAACATTCTTTGTACTAATTCTGTCACTGAAACTCACGAAATATTTCAATCTGTCATAATACTATATTGGAACAAGGATGACGCATTAATTTCACCTTTAAACTAAATAGTTGGAAGCCGGATTTCACAGATCTACCTGGCCGGAGAGAAGACTATTATTGTAGCTTCCGTCCGGATAACCCTTTATCTACCCTCTCTAGGTTTGAAGCTGTCTGCCTGTCGTTAAATTATGCTAGGCATAGGTCGTGCGGTCATTTGAACTGGTTAACGGTCAGTGACGCACAGGCTGACCTGAGATTAGCAAATGTCCTTATGGTCGTATTTGTTACATTTGACGTTTATAATCTAGTTAGGGTTAAGTATCCTGCTTGGTACACATCGGTATCATCGAATGATATTGCATATTACTACAATCGTCAAGATAGTAGATCATAGACCAGTAGGTAGATAGTAGAACAGTAAGGATCCGGTCACCGACTATATACCTATGCTCTCTATTCCTATCATGTTATCAGACCTACGAGTATCTACATAAAACATCAATGTCTTAACTAACAAAGTCAACTAAAGGAATATTTATAGAATATAATCTCAATAGTTATTTCACCCATTATTACATTATTATCAAAATAAAACAGCGCTAGTTCCGACGAAGTCAAACTATCTTAGAATAATAGTATAAAATATTGATACTGATTATAAGTACAAAATCATTACACTCCTAATATTCTGTATATATCCGTTAGATTTCGTGGTGCTCCACGACACTCTGATACGACCTAGTCGTAGTTTTCCGCTTATCACAGCACCATCATGATTTTGATATAGCTTTTAAGCACTATATAGTCTAGGAACAGTAGCCAAAAGAGACATATTGTCGAGTAATTTTTTGTCAAATTATCGAGACAATAGCAGCGATAACGAGTATAAATATAATGTTTAGCTTAGATGTAGCACATAACTGGTATAAAGTGCTCATAGCGAAACTTGCCTTGTTGTGCTCTACTGATCCATAAGACTAAACAACTTTTGCTGCGGTCCCGACTTCGATGGGTGATCGCTAATAAAAAATGATTGACAGTAATATGCAGCTGGCATGTTAAGCTGTCACAAAGACAACATTAGTTACGCCATGTCAACCTTGGGGCGACTTGAAAAATTTGACACTATCCTATCTTTCAAACCACACTGGGCGTGCGTGGTGGATTATGGCTAGAAGTCCTGTCTTAGTGAGGTAGACCTACTCAGGTGGTGGATTATGTCTAGAAGTTCTGTCTCAGTGCGGTAGATCGACTCAGGTCTAGAGTCTCCCAGTAGTGGAAATATAGTGGGCTGGTACTTAATTTACTTATATGCAATGACTGGTACTCGTAGTAGTATAACGATGCAGTTGTTCCATTATTATTTTAGCTGCAATTATTCCACTTTACAATCCAGCCTGCACAGCCCTTTATTTATGTTATTACGCTATTATTTGTAAGTGGTGCCTTGGGTAATTATCACGGGTCATTATTGGATGGGCAGTAATGGGTTCGTTTATTAGTGTATGTTTAAATAGTCTCGATTCTGCTTTTTGGGCCATTAAAACTTTGCACGTTTTCTAGGGTCACATAACCTTAGCATATTTCTCACTAGAAATATATACTAATGTAATTTGTAAAAAAGTCCTATTTGAAACAAGGCACCTGCCGATAGAAGAATTCAATTGCGTGCAGAACTGAAATTATATGTCCTATCCCAGGATCTAAAATAACTACCTACAAAAAATCATAAAAATTCGTTTCAAGGCTGATAGTAGTTTTGCATTTATAATACTTATTAACCCGTTCAGTGTCTACTTCTTTCGGTGTCTACTACTAACTAACTACATATAAAAGTTCACATAAAAAATACTACAAATGGAATAGTTTGACGAACTAAAATAAGTTTACACCGGTGGAGTGCATTTGATCTGATAAAATTAGTTACAAACCAGAGGTATAAAATGAGTATACGTTAGGTGAACGCGCGACATGGCTTAGCACTTTTCTGTACGTACACATGGCATATCGCGACACGCGACGGGTGAATAGTATTTTTATTCATCGATATACACTTAAAAGTTGAAATAATAAACTTAACTTAATAGTAAGAAAGTACCTATAATACTCCTATATATACTAATATACTAATTATACCAAACATCTATACTAATTGTACCTACTCTATGCGCCATGTCCCTAGATAATTCCCATTAGAGACACTATGACTTCTATTTGTTTGGGAAAGAATCCGACAAAAATAAATACATTGTAAGCATTAAAATATTGTACTCATTCTTGACTCGTTTGGTCATATAGCAGTTCATATTTGTCAGTTTAATCAAAGACGATACACGTGGATCGTCTTTAACTGAAATACAATTTTCATTTGTTTAGTCGTGAAAAGGCAACAAAGAAACTAACAGAGTTATTTTCGCATCTATAATTGGAATAATAATGGCTATTTAAGGAAATATGGCATAAATATGCGAATAGAGATACGATAACATTTTACTGTCGCATACATCTACCGATCTATATTTAAAGTTTAGGTAAGTTACTACCACAGATTATTACTCTTCATAAATGAAAGGTGAACGTACAGCCGCGCGAATCTCTAAGAGCAAACATCGTTGCATCTTAGAGAATCGCACGGCTGGAGTATGTAGGTACGTGAAGTGTGCAGCTACCTTTCACGCAATACACAAATGCACCTGACGTTTAATAAAATTTATAATTTTGGTAATATATTACATTCTTCGAATCTGTAGGCATCGGAAAAATGTGAACAACACCCAACAGCCTATAATAAAACGCATAAAAGAAAACATCGATATAACACTAAAAGCTTTTGGTGTTGACGAGAACGCATTATAGGAAAATACGTCATAAACTTTTGATGTGATATACTAAGCTGTGTAATAAGAAAAAAACTTGAACAACCCGTTCATATAGTTACGAAATCGCTAGTCATTCTGCTATAAAATGAGCACATTACTCGGGTAGTTGTAGAGCTTTCACAACTAAAACTTAATACTTGAGCACTGGAAGTACTTAGTTGAATTGTTAGTCTAGAGAACTACGACTCAACAACGAATGCTCTTAGCGCAAATTATATTGTATTTACAACGTTGTTATTTTCCATTTACCGTCTCAAATACTGGCAACACATCCTCGAGACTTTTAGTAGCGGAAGCCATTGGACAACAATGATAACTTATCTCCAGATGAACTGCTTGCTCATTTGACCCTTTCGTACATAAATAATAAACAATAAATCAACATGATAAATTTGTTTTATTTTCTGGTTTCAATGAGTACTTGAAAAATGCCAATATTTTATCCTACGGATCTTTGAGCATATCATCTAGACACAATATTAAAAGAATAAAGCCATTCATGAAATTATAATTCAATTTTTCGAGCGAATTCTCTTTATAGAGCCATTCAATCCGGCTTGATTATGTATGGAAAGTAATTTATGAGGGCTTATATTGAATACAACTGTTTTACGTACTTTGGAAATGGTTTTATTCTGGGTAAATATATGTTACAGCTGCTTGAGTGGGGTTTATTTGTTGCGTACAAAATAAAATAAAATATAATATTTACAAAGAAATAATATTTTTAAAAAATAATTTAAATAAAGTTTAGTAGGTATTCGTCGTTACAAGTTTCGTAAGTAAGTTAAGTAAGCACCGTTACATGGCTTGCTTAGATATTCTAAGTTTTTGAACTCACGTTGAGCTTTAACACGCACTATAAACGAAAGTGTGATACTATTTGGTACATTAATTAATTTTACAGTAAAATAAATCATCCCGACAAACAATAACATTAGCCGGGGTTTTATGCCGCCATAGTTTGATTGTTTATTATATTGATGCTAACTGAAAACGGACAGAGAGCCGACACGCGTTCACGCGTTTACGCGGTCAGTTTTGCGTTCGTTGTGTTGTATTACGTTACATAGATATACCCAAAAGGGAGGCGTTCTGACCGCGTCGCTCAACTCTTGGTATATTAGCAGCCTAAACTGGAAAAGAAAACACTACTCATAATTAATGTTTTTCTACTTTACTGCAATATTAACATTATATAACATATTATTTGTGTGTTACATATATATAAATATCGCATACGGATAAGATGGACTTCTCTCTTTTCTTGTGTTAACCAAGATCATAGCAAATTTCATCAAACCCACGAAATATGAGTAGAGATTTTAAATATCAACAAATTTCGTATAAGACTCTAGACCCATATATTGCACATGTACTTAAACCTACGCTACCAGACGGTTAAATTTCAATATAATATTTCCTGTACTTATACATACACAAATTTGGTTAAGAGCTTTAAAATAGTCACACTAATATTATAAATGCGAAGTTTTGTCCGTTTGGTTCTTTGTTTTTCTTTCATGCCAAAGCCACTGACCCGATTTGGATAATTTACACCTCGAGTAAATGTTATCTTGTGGAATATTCGTTAAGCGCAAGAGGCAATACCGGGTGGACACTGGTATAGAATATATTTTTAAAGGTTTTTTTATTGCAAAAAGCAGGTAGGCAAGCGGGCGGCCCACCTGATTGAAAGTGGTCACCGTCGCCTGTAGACATTTGCAACACCAACAAGGGAGTTACCAACGCGCTGCCGACCTTGAACAAATTGAATGACGCCCTTTTTAAACAACCCCATGAGGTGGGAGGGAACGAGAATGTTGCTCAACTGGTGTTAAGTGATCACAAATTGGTTACTGGCGGTCATACGATAGTACATTTAGTGTTGACGACCTTGTTCCGTAATTTCGAATTACGTACTTCTGTTTCTAAGTTTTGACATTATTTATATTTCGTTATTTGTTTTTGTCTATTTGTTGTCAAGGCTCGTACGAGACGGAACGATTTTGGTTCTTTTTCTGTTTTTTTTTAATAAAAAGTGTTCCTATAATTGGTGTACCTGGGCAGGCATAGGCGCCTAACAAATTATATGGATCTAAAGATCTTTTTTTATGTTAACTATAAATAGTTAACATAAAAAAGTATATATGAACTAAATAGTTAACATAATAAACTATTTATAGTTAACATAAAAAAAAGGTCTTTACAACAGTAAATATCAAATCGAGAGCAAAGTAGAGCGACTGAGCGACTCAAAATGATTTCTATCATAATATTTGTAGTCGCATGTATAACAATATTTGTGAATATAAACGAATCCGAGTTATAGTTTCTAAATATTTCAATATGTAACTTACGATGATTTAGGACTGCGGATGATATTTAATGCCCCATTTATCACACCAATTTTGTACCATTTGATCAATGTTTGTGCAAAAATCCTTAAGACGCATTTCAGAGAAAATTACCTTTAGAATCACGAGGTTATCTATAATACACCAGATTATAATATTACCTATCGCTCAGAACCATCTGCCTGGGCGGTAAGCGACTGCCGACAGCCACAACACCTCGCGCACGGCCTTCTGACGAAAATTCTTATCTATTTTGAAATAATTGGTTAATAGGATAAAAATTGGTCGATTAAAACATTTTGAACGTAAAATAAATCAATTTTTGAACAGTTAATACAATCATGTACACCGAATAGCAAAACAAGTTGTGTGTGTTCGTGTGGAGCTGTAAGGAATCAGTGTTTTTTCCCCAATTTCTGTCTCTTTTTAGATTCTGATTTCTTAAATAATAATTTCTGTGTTTAAATCTGAAAATGTTGGAGTTTCTTATGCTATTTTTTGTTTTGTTTAATATCCTTGAAATGACAGGAAGATAGCTTCTAAACATCAGGTTCTGTGCAGCATTTGCTTACGCCCATTGCACTATATATATGGTACATACCATATACCTATACTATTATAGTTATGCCCGTGTATATAACTAGTATGCTAGAGTTTAGAGTTAATCTTGTCAGAATCACATGTGACCACTAAATTCCCCTCCAATCCGCATTCTAAATAGATTACTAACATTGGAATTTCAGAGCTTTCTCAAAACATGTTCGTGCTCCAAAATAGATAGAACCATTTTGTAGATGTAATATTACTGTTTTTGAAGAACGATAGCTCTCCTCTAACGGCTCGATGGTCACTTAATTTAGTTACCACAGGTGTAACGGCAATGGAACCTGCTGGCAGGTTAGGTATTACTGCTGAATGGTTGTAGTGTGAGGTTGGTTTTCTAAAGTAACTTTATTTTCTTTTGTATAATATTCCTAGTTTCTACGCATATCTTCTTTAAATAAAATAACATTTGACATCCCGATATCACGGACCTGTCTATATAAATTTGGACATTATGTAAATATGCGAAAAGGTTAAATTAATTATTTATATTATTATAAATTATAATAATAACTTTGGAATATATTCGACGTACATTTACTAAGATTTACCGACCATGGCAAATGTTTTGGTAGAGTTCACTTAAAATCATGTGTGTTTTATGAAGTGTACCAAGGGATTAGACCAATGATCTTATATTAAAAAGAGGTAGATTCGTTATGTTAGCACTGACGCGAAGTCAACGTTGTCCCAGCTTTCGTGCATACAAGAACGTATTTTGCTGAGGTTCTTAGACATCATTATATGACAAATAGCATATATCGTTCAACAACAGATATGGCTTCACAGCCACCTTTGTTGTTGCCGTATTTATACGCGAGTATCATATCTATCTCATTTTAATATAAGATCATTGGATAAGTCGGACACATCCAGCGCCTGATGGTAAGTACTACGGTTGCCCATTACAGCTGTAGTACCACCCATAGCTTAGAAATTTCGGCTCAGAAGGCTCGTTGTTCCGCGATATTGATTTTTAGCCGACTTCAAAAATAGGAAGAGGTTTCTCTATTCAACCGTATATATACATACATATTTATAGTATTACTTTTTTAAAGCATTAACGCCTGCTTAGCCGAGGCCTGCGTCCGAGGATATGATTTTATCTCTCTTTAGAGACAATTATTAAATTGTAATGTTTCGTATATCGTTTATGAACTGATTTTGATGATTATTTTATTGTTTGATAGAGTATACTTCCGTGGTGGTTCCTTATAAATTTCATCAAATTCAGTGAAGCAGTTTTTGAGTTACACTCCAAAAACTGAAAAGTGTTGATTTATCTTGATGATATCATCATTGACGGTGTATCCCGTAAGTAGAGTCACTAAAAAGAGTGTTTTTTTTTATCAAATATATAACCGATTTCTACACAAAAAAGTGTGAAATAACTTGTAGAAGTCGGTACTATGCACGTTATATTGTGATAATAGGTACTTTCGAACTTTTCGAACTTCAGTGTAGAAGTCGTTTCTATTTTTTGATAAAATTGTTTTAGTCTCTTTTGCCAAGTATGTTCAGTTGCTACAGGGTTCTTTACACCCTAACACAATACAGCAGAGGGAATATTGCTAAACGCCCCCAACGCGGAGTAAAACCTGTTAACAATGTTCTAACGACTGTATATACCTTGCCATCACAATGAATAAGCGGATTATGTGTATTCAGAAGCACATCTTTTGTCGTTTATGTGGTAACATAATATAAACGTTATTCAACTCCATAAGTACTCTATTTATGGATACACATCTGTCGGGTTGATAATGTCGTTTAATCTCAGATTTGTGGATTTGGTTCCTTAAGCGGAACAACTGTGTTATTTTCAAGACGAATGAAGTCGAAGAGTAAAATCAAAACCATAAAATACGTCAACTGTCACTTTTATAGCTGTCACAGCCAATACCTATATTTGTGTTATTTTTAAGACGAATGAAGTCTAAGGTGAAATCAAAACCATAAAGTACGTCATCAACTGTTACTTTGTCATCTGTCACTTCACAATCATCTATGAGAAGCTACGGTATAATAAAACCATAGCGTGTAAAAACATCAACACGGAACCCTATGAACGAGTTGAATATTTATGAAACAATGTTTGGTAGTGCAGCGGGTAACGGCAATGTATGCAGAGTTTAAATTCCCCACGGCACTATCAATTAGTAGTGCAATGGGGAATAAAAATTCCTTTCTGCACTACCAGTACTGCAGCTTGGTAGTGCAGCGGGGAATGACTGGCTTTTAATGACGAAATTTTATTGCGATTATCAGTAATTTTCGGTTTTAGAAATATATTGCTCGTTAGCGTCCATTATGTATGTCGAAAAAGTAATAATTAACCGTCCATTGTAAAAAAGCATAGGTTGTACCTATATATACCTACTTGATGGTCTTAAAGGGTATGTCTATGACTCCTGTTACTTGGTGGTAGACATCTTATGCAAGATTCCGTCTTGGTCGATACCACCGCAGTGTCAGATATTCTCCCTCCAAGCAAGTAATACTGTTTTAGGGTGTGAAGGGCAGAATAATGAATTATATTACTGGGTAAACTGATTATAAAAACAATGTCACTGGGTTATGAGCTCAGTGAAGCGCATCACGCAAATCTACAGCTCAAAGCTCTGGGCTGACACTGTCGTTGTCAGGTGTGGTCATAGGCATCTCATGCACGTCGTACCATCTCATGTCGTCTTAATCTCGTAACTCGACTGTGTAAAAAAGGTTTGTTGAGATCAAGTTTGTTTAAAAGCTAAACTAAACTAGCGCACATACTCTGTCAATATTAAAATCCAAATTCATGTAATACCTAGAATAACAGTTATACAAATGGGGTTATTATATTCAATTTAAGGTATTTTACGTTAGTTTAGCGAGCACAACGATGTCTAATCTGTCTAAAATATACCCACAAATAATGTACAATGTAAATACCCAGAAATATTTTGTTTTCTACTGTACCCACGCGACATTGGCGAAATTGCGACAATCTCGGCACAACGGTTCCAACGAAAGACCAACGCTGGTGAGCCGTCGGCATCATGCTGAGTTGGGGCCAGTTTGTGATTATATTACTGTTTGTTGTTTTATTTTTGTGCTAATTTTGTAGTCACATATAAACCTTATTTTCTTTCTTTGTAATGCATACGTCATGATTATTATGTCTGGGTTTTTCTGTAAATAAATCTATTCGTATTGAAAGATAATTACTACTTTTGCAATATATTTTCAAGCGACTTAAAAAAAAAAACGGACGTTCTCTAGTCGACGCATTTTTTTTTTAAGTATGAGTACGATTCACTTTTTACGGAGTAGTCCGATTTCGATAACTCTTTTTTGTTTGTAGAGTATACTTCCGAGGTGGTCCCATTTAAATTTAGTTAAATTCGGTCAAGCAGTTTTTGAGTTACAAGCTAATAACTAAAAAGTGTTTCGCCTATCGATGATTGATCGTATATCGTAATTGACGGTGAATGACAACCCATCCCTTAAAAGTACCAAGGGTCCTAATAAGGGTGGAAATTGTTTTTTTTATCAAAAAATGGAATCGTCAACACCAAAAAATATCATGCACAATATTGAGATGATAGGTACTTTTGAATTATCACAGTAACGACTTTAACAAGTTATTTCACACTTTTTAGTGTTGAAGTCGCTTCCATTTTTGGTAAAAGACATATATTCATTTAATTCAAGCCGTTTAGACAGCGCACGTCTATAAAGCGATAGCTGACATACTATTAAAATTTTCCATTTCGGCATATTACCTATATGTTGATAAATAATATTATTAATATATTATTGTTTTTTGAAAATATTTTGCATGTATTTTCCCTTTTTCTTCGTTTTACCGAAAGTAAATTGCCATATGTTCAAGAGTCAGATTAATCTTTGCCCTTTCGCATCTATTTTTAGTAAATAGACGTTTCGGATTTACATAAACTCCTTTCCTATTTATCCTTTGTAACAAAATTTGTTTTTTTCACTGTAGGGAACCAAATAATTGAGTTTGATTTTATATTGATATGGAATTTTATGTATCTTGGCTCTTCTTCAACCGCTGCTGTCGAGGCTTACTCGTTTCTCGGTTTGCGCATTGTCAAAGTCTCCAGTAACATAACGCTTTTCCTCAATGCGCTCGTCGATTGATACATAATGCGTGAAGTTTCACGTTTCAGTTGGGCTGCATAATGCGTGAATCGCAAAAATATACCTTTACCTACAGTTATATTTTTGTGATTTACGCACTTCGCAGCCCAACACGCGCATACATTAGGTAACATTGAACTCCTACACCACACATCCCTCACGCTCGACACATTCGTAAGCAAAATACTGACCTTAATTTTATTCAATTTGTAACTTTCGAACCCCAAACTTTCGTGATGCATGACTCGAACAGTAATTTAACTTTTATTGCTCTCGCTCTCCCGGATACTCCCTAAAAGGTTCATTTCTGCGGGGAAATGAAAAAGGCAAGAATAATTTCCTATAGATTGCCGTGTAAGTGGTTTAGGATCAAAAGTCGCGTCATTCAAGAGAAAATGTTTTATTTACATTCGCCGGGTATATTTTGTAAATTGACGTTTTTGTGAGAAAATCTCGTTTCGGGGGTCGGTCCCGATTGGAGTGGATAAAATGTTTGGTCTATTCAACGTTTAGCGATCTAACTCGATTTCAAGGGGAAGATGGCAACATTAATTTAACAGAATCTTATTTTACTGATTATAGTTGTTTTTGAACTACAGCAAAGTAATATTTATAAATATCGTATTTATAATATCGTGTGAATTAAATACAGATTTCATTTCTGAAACAAATTTATATCTTAAATCAATTTAATTTATTATATTTTATAGATTTTTTTTGACTTTAATTAAACTTACAGCAAGGTGTGACGAGTAGAACTTAAAGTCAATTACAAATTTCCAGGTATACCTATATATATATATATGCCGGAGACTTCTTAAGAGGTGGTGTGTCTCCTGATTCTGGTGTATACGATCTGGGGTTACTTGTAGAAGGCGTGACGTCATCAGAATAGTCCATGGTACGGGTACAGTAAAAAATACTCTCGTAAACTGTTTTGTACTTCCATTTTCAGTGTAAATTCGTAACCGAATCTTTGCTCAAATTGGTGAATCATCGACATCAGTAGCACAAAATGTTGCAATTCGTGCATATGTCATATATGTATATAATCATATATAATATGTCATGACTGTCCAAACGGAAAAGATCGGAAGATGAACAGTGAATGTAAGCGCTGTGGAAAACCCATATGTAAAGAAGATGCCATTTTGATTAGCAATATTTGTGCCAAATTAACAGTTGAAAAAAAATGTTACGATATCGAAGATGATCTCATACGTTAAAGATTTAAAGTTTATTTTTTATGATTATAAGATTTTATTGTATATTTGTAGTTGTTTTTGAAGCATTCAAGTGCTGGATCGTGTTTTTTATTATTTTTAGTTTATGGTAAAAGTATTAAAAGTATCTATAAATTTAGATCGTGTTTCATTTTAAATTTTTTCGTTAAGAATATGTTCAAATTTATCCTAATATTTTATTTTTATCTAATTATATCAAACAAACCTGATTACAAGCTTTTCTATATTGGGTAAAATTTACCATGCCACATACATATTTTTAGTTTTTTTCACGACATTCTCGCCGAGTTAAAAACCACTTACAATAAAATAAGTGTTGAGTCACTGAGCTTTAAGTAATTACAAAGTTTAACGAACGTTAAACGAATCTGATGGATTAAAGGTTAGGTTGAGTTATCAACAGTTAAATATTAAATTGTTAATTTCACGACACTAGGTTAAATAATTGTCGTTATGAATACTGCTCATGAATCAGAATAGAGACAACATTCGTTCAACAGTTAAAGTTAACTTTGAGTTGGAGCTTGGTGATATCTTCGCGCCGACATAATAATATACTTGTATGTATTACAGAAGTACGATTTGAAAAATTTAATACCGACTTCCATTCTATTCAGTTATTGGTGTAAGACTCATAAACTCCTGAACCGAATTTGATAAATAAATGGGACCACACGGGAAGCACCAGCTTTCAAACTAAAAAATAATTTTGAACCTTATTGAAAGCTATGACGAAACAAACATAAAAAATACAGTCGAATTGAGTGCCTCCTCCTTTTTGGAAGTCGGTAGATAAAAAATGTACTTCAAATTTTTTTCAATAATATCAGCCGGAAGACGGCCACGGAACATATGCCTCCCCCTTCTAAGGAACGACACTTGGACCGGTTACTAGCATCTAGCGATTCCCCGCGGTTTTGACGAGGTCGTCGGTCCACCTAAAAAATGTACTTAGTCAACAAAAATTACAAAACAAAAAAAATCAATACTTATCCGCTTCAACTGCACGGCAGTTCTGTTACACACATCTGCGTCGTGTAGAGTAGCTACTGCATTGAAACTCTAATGAAGAGTGAGCTAAAGTTTCAATGCATTAGCCCACCAGGTACCCATTGGTACCGAAGTATTTTGTCTTATTTACAAAATATAATTTATTTTAATTTATTAGTAACTAATTGTTACATGTGCATATTACACATTCATAAGTACAAAAATACTGCTTTAATCTTATCTTATCTTTTCCTATATGTATGTAAAAATCAATTGCTGTTCGTTAGTCTCGCTAAAACGCAAAAACGGCTTGACCGATTTGAATAAATCTTTTTAATTATTAATAAATCAGATACGTAGGTATAATAAAATTAAATGATAATCAACATCATCCATCACCAAACAGGTGCTTAACAAGTGTACTGAAATAAATACGCAAAGATTAAAATAGACATCCTAAAATAAAATAAAAATTAGAATGTCATTAAATAAATGTGTAGAATGTTCGCATAACAGTCCATTTTCTACCGACTTCCAAATTCTAATTCGACTATTTTTTATGTTTGTTACATTATAGCTTTCGACTGGGTGCACCGATTCTCAAAATTATTTTCTTTGTTTGAAAGCTGGTGCTTCTTGTGTGGTCCCATTTAAATTTCATCAAATTCAGTCCAGTAGCATTTGAGTTACACTCCAATAACTGAATAGAATGGAAGTCGGTATCAATTTTTTCATATTGTACTTGTTTATTTGACACTTGAATTCAATTAAATTTCTTGATTAGAATCCATTGAGGTGGCGTTTCGGATCTGTACTGGCAGCTGATTGTAAACAGACGTTGACATAACGTATCAGCCTTGATGTCTTGCCGAGACGATGCGTGTACCGTTTGCTCTGTAACCGTGACCGTCAGCGATCCTAGTGTACTCCTCTAAGTGCGTCCTAGCATAGAGGGCAGCTTGAAGGATCAAAAGCCACCAAAGATTGTAAGTGGTGAAGAAGTGACGACTGTTAGTGGTCTCATGGAACGGTACAGCGGCTCTGCTGATGTATCTTGTGACACTCGCACTATAGAACGTAAAGCAGATAATAAACGTTCGCAGTGGAGCTAGCCTTGTCGTATAACCGATCAACAAGATCAAGTACCGTGCCCATACGACGGAGAAAATCATATAGAGAGTTAAAATTCCATGCTCGGACTGTAAGCCTCGGTGGCCTCGTGGTCATGACGCCTGACACGAATTGTCGGTGTTCGAATCCCGTCCGAAGATGTTCATTTTTCTCTCCAAAATTGCAATGTAAGGTAAGGATACCCCTAATCGGTCACGACTTGGATGAGTGACCACTAGTGACAGTTTATATAATTTTAAACTGTCATGCTGCGCTTCTGCGCTCCGAGTGCATGTTCAGTTATTTATCTCAGAACAAGAGTCGTTATAGGCTATACCGGATGCTCTCGGGTAGTCTGAGAACTTCCTTACTAGGCTGGATATTAAAATAATTACCAAGCCGCAGACACATAGCAAGACGTTTTGTTCGCCTCTGACTATGACTCAGTTTAGGACCGCATGACATTTAAGAACTTAAACCGCCCGGAGAGTAAAATGAAACCGTCCGGCGGATGGCCGAAACTGCTCGGGCTGCCTTTATCACGGAGCTGTCACGGAACATAACTGCAAGTTCTTGGCATCCTACCAAGTCATAGTGTTGCCAGAAAGTTATCTCGGAACCCGCTAAAGTTTCTTAATTATACTCACGTACATATTATTAATTAATACTTTTGTTTTTAATGGTTTTGTGCGTACTTTGACATAATAATAAATAATTTATTAATAAAAATAAATATTAATGCTTTAACAACTTGCAATCATAAGCGTGATCATCTCATTACGTTCCCTCTAATCAAAAACGCGGGCGTGTCGGTTGGCGTGTAGGCTATTATAAACTTTAAGTCTGACGAAAATTCTGAGAGCCACCTGCTCTAATGGCTTGATGTGCTGTCAGAACCACGGGAGCGATCAGTTTAAAATGCCTCTAGCTACTATAATCCAAATAATAACTGTAGAAAACATAGGCTGAACACTTCGAACTAGAAAAGTTTAACTGTAAGTGCTTTAACTTGCATTTACAAGTTTATAAATAAATTATCATTTTATAAATAAATTATCATTTAAGAAACTTTTTTTCCTTCTTAGCGGATACTACCATCTGTTATTATGCCGTTTACCTGATATGAATCCCCTTTCCATAACAAACAACATAATTATATTGGGAAATAAAATAAAATGATGAGATAAAGGGTAAATGCATGTGCTGGTAACATACGGTACAGTGAATAAAACAAAATAATTGCTATACAAGCACATAAATAACAAGTGAGCAATGGTCAATAGGCGTTACAATTTTAAAATTCAAATATTGTATAATAAATCTAATTACTAATTAAGATTTCCATAAAATGTAAAGTAGTGTTCTTTCTCCACTACTTCACACACCCACATCTATCCTAACTCACACATAGACATAAACACACGCACACACATTATCCCAAAAAAATACTACTTTATTGAAAACTTCACATCTGGCAACATTAACAAAACCACAGTATACGCATAACCAGCAGTAGGTAGACTGTCACTTTGCTCTGCTCTCTCTCTAATTTTTCAAAACAACATGGCAGAGCTCCAAGATGAATAACACGTTACTCCGATAGTGAATACATTTCTAGATTTATGAACGCTGGTTGGAGTTAACTGGGTTTGTGCAGGCTGAAGTTGGATTTCGTTTTAGATTTTAAAGCTCATTTTACAATGCACACTTATACATACGAAAATCACAGAAAAGTATAAGTGCTCTTAGCGAGGATCAAATAGGTTAAGCAAACCTTCTAGTGGTGACGACTATGATGACCGACCGATAGCTTAGTTTTTGACCCTGACTTCGAAGAGCGGGTCCAGAAGGCCCAATCCATGGCGGCGTAAATATTTGAGCAGAAATGTTTGTTGTCAGATCTTGGATGTTATTGTATATGCCCATGTCTCCCGCGCCACAGAAAATCCTATATGAGCGTGGAAATATTATTTGTTATCTGTATTTTTTTTTTCAAATGAGTGATTTTGTGCTTCGGAAGGCAAGTGAAGCCGTTGGCCTCGAGTGTTGTCGAAGGAAAACAGTTTTACACAAAACAGAAAATTCTGAGCCAGGGGCTGTTCTATCCCTGTATCTGTTAAGCGTCACGCTTGCCCATAACAGTTCAGTACCATTCAGAATTTTTGATGACAACAGTTCTAAAACAATGGCAATGGACTGCGCTCGTTGCCCTAAGATATAAGAAGTTAAATCTCTTGCCCTGTAATTTCGCTGAAAACACAAACATTACTATACATTTGTAGGTAATAGTAGGTATGTTGAAGGTTAATTTAATAAAGTGACAAGTCATAGTGCGGAGCGGATCATGCGGAGAACTATACAAGTTGAAAGAACAGGTTATTTTGCGAAATCTATCAATGCGTTATGGCACTTGTTTCTGTGATCTGTGGTTGGCACTGTAGGATATGTACATATAAGTATATAATAATACATTTCAATATATTTTTGTACTTCACATGTCGAAAATCGGTCTTACATGCTTATACATACACACATACACACATACACACTTAAAACATAATCCTTCTAGGTAGGAAAGTAAAAGCAGGTTAGGCTAAAATTATATGAATATATGAAATATGATGGTAAAAGCGTAACACAGTGCGAATGACTCGATTTCGATAATAATCTGCAATTTTCCTATATATCTGGCTAATGCCCGTTTTCACCAACATTTTAGGTACCACCTAAGCCAGTTAGGTAACACTTAGTAGTACAAAAATGTCACGTAAATAGGCTTAGGTGTCACCTAAACTGTTGGTGAAAACGGGCATTAGTTTCATAAACATGAAATAAGGATTAATACACTCATAGTCGCACTAATAACAATGTAACGGAATTGATGTGGCTGGTATAAAATCGGTGGATCAAGTACACAGAACTAAACACGAAACAATATTAATTTTGTCAATGTAAACAATAAATCGACTAACTTACATACCTTATTCATTGCTGTAGTTTTATCACTTACATTAGCTTAGAACATATATGAAGTGAAATAAATGAATTATTTATTTGGTTATTAAGTACTTTAAATCCTTAAAGTTGTGTTTTGTTATACAATTTATGAGTGATAGGTATATTCCAAAGCATTGATTAAATTGTAGTTAAATAAACTTTTTAACGATATATGGTTACGTTAGTTTCACGCAAGTAATCATATTAGACCTACAGAGCTACTACAGAGGTATTATGAGATTTCACTTCTGTAAAACTTATTTCAACTTCAACACAAATAATTCAACCTGCAACTTGCTTCATACCCCAACCGTCAGGCATTCAATATACGAGAATTGCAGCTGTTGCGAATGCCATTGAAACTGTTCAATAGACGGTAAAAGTTGGAATAGTTTGTAAAAAGTGGTACTGCTGAGCCGGAACCTGTCCGTGGCAGGCTCGAACGAGCTGCGTCGACACTTCAGACAGTTACTGGTCTACTTCTATTATAGCTCTGGGGGTACTAAATGAGTAGGATGTTTGAAAATAAATGGAACGTGTTCCGAAAGCTTTAAAAAAACGTCTAGAGTATCGTTATATTCAGTGTTATAACGGTGGTCTATTTCGCGCACAAAAAAAAAATCATGCGGGGCTGTACTTAGAGACTAGGTACCGATAGAAGTGAAAACTTTTTAAATTATTTTAATCAACAACAATACGTAGTCATGGAAACCATTATCGTGCCTTAAGAATTTTTCACTTCAAACTACATTATATATGACAAAGCGTTACGTGATGATGACGATGGCGCGAGTTCCATTATTTTTGTTCACTCAAAAATTGCTCTACGCGCCTAAAGAAGTTTTCACTTCAAAAAAACATCCTCTTAGATCAAATCATCATCATCATCAAATAAAGCTTTCTTAGGTCTTAATCTAAAATTATTAGATCTCAAATTAACTAATTCGTTAATTAATTGCGAGACGTTAGTACACATACTCATAGTATTATTATACATACAAACAAGTAAAATTTGAAATATTTAACACCAACTTCCATTCTATTCAGTTATTGGAGTGTATCTCAAAAACTACTGGACCGAATTTGATGAAATTTAAATACAACCAGACGGGAAGCAGCAGCTTAAAAAAAATTTGAGACCCAGTCCAAAGTTATGAGGTAACAAACATAAAAAAAAACATACATTCACATTGAGTACCTCCTCCTTTTTTTGGAAGTCGGTAGAAAACAATTGACATTATATATTCGTATAGAATAAAAGCAATATAAAATCCTTTAATAACATGTTACAAATTGAATTGTATGAAAATATATGAAAAAAATTTCATTTTCTTCCGACTTCCAAAAATAGGAGGAGGTATTCAATTCGACTGTATGTTTTTTTTATGTTTGTTACCTCATAACTTTCGATAAGATAAACAGATTTTCAAAATTCTTTTTTTGTACTGATGAAAGCTGGTGCTTCCCGTGTGGTCCCATTAAAATTTCATCAAATTCGGTCCAGTAGTTATTTAGTTATACACTCCAATAACTGATATTTACTAAGTAATAGAATTGAAGTCGGTATAAAATTTTTCAAATTGCACTTGTCATGAACCTATTCTGTATCATTGAATAGGTTCATGAAGGGGCTGACCGAAAAAAACAATGTATGTCCCCATTTCAGCAATTTGGGTTACACTGCTAAACACATAATTAATATGTTTTAATCTTTTAAAGTTTGTACTGACGGACAGATGGATGATCAGAATGATCTTGTAAAGGTTCATTCTAGTACTCACGGCACCCTAAAACGATGTTAGTCAAGTGAAAATGACAAGCAAGAGGTGGTCTAGTGGTCATGGCGTCTGACACGTCATTGTCAAGATGCAGATTCAAATTCCATTGCGAAAGCAGGTGAAAGTGTTTCAAAAAACACACCACACACTCCAGATAAAAAATGAAAATGTGAAATGTTTTCTGATATAGCCAAAATTTTACTTAGCTCAAGTTAGGTCTCGAGGTTCTCGAGTGGAGACCACGCACCGGAAGGCGTAGTGTAGGCCGGCCCCCCGCTAGGTGGACCGACGACCTCATAAAAACTGCGGGGAATCGCTGGATGCAGGAAGCGAGTAGCCGGTCCAAGTGGCGTTCTATGGGGGAGGCGTATGTTCAGCAGTGGACGTCTTCCGGCTGATAATGATGATGATGATGAAAGTAGGTCGGGTTACTTCGGCTGTGCATTCGACAGCTCGGAGGTACAAGCTGTCGAATGCACGAAATAAAGCTAATACAAACTCATCTAATCAGCGCATAACTTTATAATAGCATAAGCTCGTTATGACGGCAATATAGCTCGTTAAACTTACAACTACGCCTTCAAAACAAACTCGATTTACTCGTAAACTTGCATAACTACGCAGCAATGAACGCCCTACATACAGTCACGAGAATCACTCTTCCAGCACTTTATTTCACTTATAAAGTTGGAGTCTTAACAGTTTTAAGTAAACACCAAGTTCGTCTCAGTTACAAGTTTGCGTGCGCTAAACAAGTCTCACGGAAGGTGACCATTTAATTTAATTTTTAGAACATAAATATTATGTAGCACCAGCTGCGCCACGCAGTTTCACCCGCGTGCTGGTGGATGATGATGATGATGAAAAAGTATCCGAAATGTTATTTCAGCGTCTCATCTATCTAAATACCAAATTTCATTAAAATCTAATCAGCAGTTTTTGCATGAAAGAGTAACAAACATACTATATAATATATCCATCCATCCATCCAGCCATCTAAACTTTCACATTTATATTATTAGAGGGATAGTGGGATGATCAGCAGGGCTATTACGTATCTATTTACCTTTTCGTTTCTACGTAGCTATTGCGTTATAGTTGCAATCAAATGTTGATAAATATCTTAAGACCTTATGTGGCTTTTGCCAGTTTATTTCATTCAGCAAATTACGAGTATATCTGCTTACTGGAGTGGTCAAAACTGACATAAAGCCGCCATTTGTCAAGATTTCAATCAACATTTGATGTAACTGAGATACGTAATAGCTAAGCAGTTCTTTTTTCTTCTTCCCATTTATGGGATACAGGGTTAGACATCGGAGTATGGAGCATAATCCACTATAGAGCTACCGTGTTCAGACCATCCCTATTGACGGAGCTTGACGTGGCTTCAAAGCATAAAGCGAACAATTGAATTGAAAAATAAATCCGGACCAGTCACCCATCCGAGTAATCCACAGTAACTATTGCTTAATCTTGTTGAACTAGTTGCAATGACTAGGCAAGCTCCGCTATAAGCGCTTTGTTCAGCTTCAAACAAAACAACAAGTACAATTTGAAAAATTTAATACTGACTTCCATTCTATTCCTTTGGTAAAAATCATTTATTGGAGTGTAAATCAAAAACTACTAGTCCAAATTTGATAAAATTGTATTTTTTTTACCCGTGTGGTCCCGTGCATTGCATTGCATTGTATGGGACTACACGGGAACCACCAGCTTTTAAACGAAAAAAGAATTTTGGAAATCGGTTCACCCAGTCGAAAGTTATGAGGTAACAAACATAAAAAAACATACAGTCGAATTGAGTACCTCCTCCTTTCTGGAAGTCGGTAGAAAACAAAAAAATTACACATCGAACACTACTCATGTTCGATGTGTACTTCGTGATAAGTAATATTGTAATAATAATCAATGACCAACAGAAAACACTAATTTTGGTTATATGCTTGTTATTGTCAACTCGGGGTCTGTCACTACATTGGAGCCAAGAGCACTATGGTTTTTTTATAATTTTGTCTACATATTTATGTAGCAGTCGCAAAAATTTACATTTGTGCCATACACCTGAAGCCTTTATGTTTATATTTATTGAGGAAAAAGCTATTAAGACCGACATGGTGAAATTATAAAGACACATGACGTAACCCTAAAAGCGCACTGTATTACACCGCAATTAGGAATGAATGATTCGTTTAATACTAATTAAAACAAATGTTCCCTTTATTTAGAATTATTTTAAACTTATCTCTACAACTTGAACACAATATTCTTTCACCACAGCGTAATTTCATTATCAATAACGTACATATTTTAAAGTAACTAATTATCATTTCATCATGATTTCACACTATGTAATATGCAAGCATGTTTTTTTGTATACCGATCGATGTGTTACGGTTTCACGCTATTCCAGATCAGCAATATTTAGATTTAACTTTTATAGATGACAATGGAATGACATACAATCTATTTTTTGTACCAAAAATCATTCTTGTAAGACATTTTTAACATGGGTTAACCATGGGGTGCGACTAGTAATGTGTTTTTCTTTTTTATTAAAAATTAAGTTATATAGTTTTTCTTGCGCATAAATCATGGTCACAACAACGCGTTAGAATACGCTGAAAACTTTCACACGTGTATACTGTCACTATTAACGTGAGACGCTTACGCCAAGTTTCGACAAAGAACTTTTCCAATTGGATGTTCGTGTTGTTTGATTTTACACGTGTGAGGTACTGTCGATGGAGGTTCAAGTGTGCTCAACGTGTCGATCTAATAACAACAGTTAACAATATAACAGTTGGTTAGGTCTAAAAATTTTTCCAATTTGACGTTCGTGTTGTTTGATTTTACACGTGTGAGGTACTGTCGATGGAGGGTCAAGTGTGCTCAACGTGTCGATCTAATAACAACAGTTAACAATATAATAGTTGGTTAGGTCTAAAAAAATTTCCAATTTGACGTTCGTGTTGTTTGATTTTACACGTGTGAGGTACTGTCGATGGAGGTTCAAGTGTGCTCAACGTGTCGATCTAATAACAACAGTTAACAATATAACAGTTGGTTAGGTCTAAAAAATTTTCCAATTTGACGTTCGTGTTGTTTGATTTTACACGTGTGAGGTACTGTCGATGGAGGTTCAAGTGTGCTCAACGTGTCGATCTAATAACAACAGTTAACAATATAACAGTTGGTTAGGTCTAAAAATTAAGCTCTTTTTAATTATGATAATACGTTATAAATAAGTGTGAAAACCTCTTACAAGGAATAACTCCATCGAACTCTACAGTTTTTTTTATTGGATACAGTTTTATTGTAATCACTTGGCTTGAATTTCACTTCTCAAAGGAATTCTATACGAAAAGGCGTTTTACTCCACCCACAAGTTTAAGTTCTATTTAGAGTATCAACGTATCCATCGAATCAACGCTAAACGAAATAACACGATTTGTTTTGTGTTTTTTTTTTAACTTAAATCTACACTCCACAGACTCCAGGGTCCGTGCCTTTAATCAATTTGTTTTTTAATTGTTAGAGTAAATGGAATAAGGATAACATAAAATATATACACACTTAGGAAATAAAGGAACATTTTTTTTTTGTTTTTTTGTTTTTTTTTTTTATTTTTTTGTTTTTTTTTTCCAATGTTCTTATTTACTAAAATACAAAGTTTTTATGGGCATTCGAAGCAGACCGGTTCCCGCATGCAGCACCCGTTCACGAGTTGACGCATGTGCCAGCCTTCGCCCTCCTTAACTATATTAGAGGGAAGATGGCGACCCGACACACGACGCCGCCGCAAGCCGACTGCTTCGAATGCCCATAACAACTCTTTGTCATTATCGTTATTACACACAAATCATATCTACGTATTTCTAGATTACATGCACTATTTTTTTTAACAACACTTTATACTGAAGAAGTTGTTTTGTGTTTGAAACTGATTGAGAAAATGATGTTTAAATAGCGTCTAAACTATCTTAGTGTGTCCGAACTTGTGATACAACAATAGATTACACAACGAAAGGTAACTCATTCACAAGTAAGCAACAAATATACACTTTCAAGATACTTTTACTTTGTTAAAACTTACTCCAAAAACATGCATGATACAGGTCATAGCGTGAAAAACCTCGACACCATTATTCCAACGGGATATCCCATTCACGGAAGCCTATTCGATGCGGATGAGCCCGGTTCACCATAAAGGAGTGGGACAAAAAGCTCGGGCATTTTTAACCCCCGTGATGCGTCAATGATGTTTGCCCTTCCTAAAAGCCTTTCCGTAGTAGCGAGCGGGAAGTGCCTATATAAACAGTAAGTTATATATTGATGACTTTATACATCTCCTGAAATAATAAGCAAGGTCATTTAATCTATCTAAAATAAATCTCAATGAACAAATAAATACAATTTGTACGTATTTCGTACGTAAAGGGAAATATCATTTATAGGATGGTTTTTTGAGAAGAGCGATGTTTATAAGTGATAATGCTCGTTCAGCTCTAACAACACGCCTGTTATGAGCTGGGGCTCGTCTTACTGGAAATACAAATCGGGAAATTTTATCACAGGATGTCCTTCATGTGAAATCTGAAAAAGATAACATTGACAATGATATCTTTTTCAGAATGTACGAGTACAGTCCGTTATTTGAGATGTTCGATTCGTCGAAAAATAAAATAAAGAACAAAAAAGTTCAATGCCTATCCATTTCTTCCCGTCAGTGGTAAAACTCCAGGCTCCTTTCATTATCACCTGGCTGAAAGTTTGAACAGCTCGTTCATAACGATAGCACTTATATTTATATTTTTGAAGAACGTTTTTGAAGAAACCTATAAGTGTGCTCTGGGAAACTTGAAGGTGTGTTACTACTTCACGAGTTGACGAACGGATATGCTTCAAAAGCGTCAATATTACCAGTTCTAAATATTCGTTAACTATTTGCGTCCAAAGTAAAAAATGCAGTTATTGTTTTCTTATAAAACGAGGGCATAACTCCTTTTCTCTTTGTCGTCTTTTCTCTAACTCTCGTGGTTTCGGACTTGGCCATTACATTCTTCTCAAAAAGAAGCCTGTAAACGAGGCTATGTAAATTTTACATATTAAACATGAGAGATCAAAAAATCATAAACTTATATAAACACAAAATAATCTGCAATCTGGGCTCAGTGTGGGTTGGCGGATAGGCTAGTGGCTAACCCGGAGTCGGAGTTTTCAGGCTGCCCGATCCTATTAATACTTTGGGCCGACGGCAATGTGAAACACAGAAAGAGTAATTTGAAAATTCCATTATTTATTTTATTGCGGTTATTATATATACAACGCCGGACTGTACCAAGGCTTAGAATTTATACACAATGATAAGGCAAAACTCGGATAGAGCCGCTTGCTACCTTGCAAGTTGAGTTACGGCGCCTTATATATATATATAGTGGGTGGCTCCGGATGTATTTTGCGTGGAGAAAAAAGGGATGATAAGTCAGACGAGATCAATGGGTGGACCTGAAAGCACACAGAGGGTAAATGCATTGAGAGATTTCGTCGTGGAAATTTCGTACTCACTGTAGTATTTTTAGCAATACTGTTGAATATGTCTTGTAACTCAAGATATTAATTGGGAAAAGTAAGGACTTGCCAGTCTTGCCGACTTTCGAGATATTTGCGAGAACCAGCACTCTGCCACAGTGCACACACAACACTTCAATTTTTAAACACGGTAGTGGATGCATACTACGATTTAGAGAGAGATCTGGCACTGCGATGGTACCAAGATGGACACTTGCAGAAGTGTGCGACCGCAAAGCACATGAACTGATTGGTACCACCCGAATACTCTTTTACAGCAGCGGATGCTGAGGATTGCTGGGCTGGATTCCGTACAGTGCTTTTACATACTACAATAAAGCTTGCGTTATGGCTGTAATAGTTTCGATGGGATTTAACAGTTTGCATACTTAAAAGAGGAATTTGTACTACATCGCCCGCACTATTTTACGGAAGTACCCATGACTTTCAAGTGGTTTTATGAACTCATCTCAGGCGTAGGACTCAGTAATAGTGTCTACTGCTGAACATAACCTCTCTTATCAATTTCCAAACGGACCAGTTGGAAACAGCCAACATCCAACGTAGTCCTGCGACTTTTATCATGCCGTCTGTCTAGTTTGTGAACGACATAGGCGGCGCTTGCCGATCCATGGTGTCCATTCCAGAATCTTTCGGCCCCATTGGCCATCTGTTCTGCGTGCCCCATCCACTTGTGTTTTATATAGTATAGCAATCTAATTCAATCTTGGATCTGTGCAAATTCACTCCAAATATTTCGACGGCAGGTTATATGCCGTGTCCTTTGCATGCTATTTATTCATTTTGCAGACTCAGTTGAGTTAATCTTGTTAACACTGCTCGTAAAGCCTGTTGATTTTATAGTATAAACCATTTGCAAAATTAAATCATGTTCTGTAGAATTATAAACTTTAAATTAATTTACAAATTTCTGCCATGAACCGAATTCTCTGATTACTCGTTACGGCAATGTTGTCTTCTACATTTTAAATTATGATTTAGTTTTAATTAAGAAAGAAATATAGGTTGGTATGAATTAAACATTTAGCGTTAGATGCAGGTAAGTTGGTTTATGTTTTATTAATAACATTTATGTAACTCTCTTATATGAATTTGTAAATGTGTCGTATTATAAAACTGCACTATAATGTTTTGAGACTTTAATATGAACATTATTGATATTTTTATAGTATTACTTTTTTTAAAGCACTAACGCCTGCTTAAGCGATCTCAAACATTGAAATTTATAGAGAGGAAAATTCCATCCTCGGACGGGATTCGAACCCGCGTCTTCTGACTCTCCGTGTCAGACGCCATTGACCGACTAGGCCACCGAGGTTCTGGTCCGAGCATCATTCGATGCTCGGACCAGAACGCAGCAGGCGTTAGTGCTTTAAAAAAAGTAATACTATAAAAATTACAAGGGCTGCGATGTCAACGAAAGTTTAAGTATTTCTAAATAATGCTTCTTTCGGTTGGATGGTACTGTTTAACTGTCCAATAGATGTCGCTCCGTCCCCGCAAGACGGTAAGTCAAATAGAGAGTTAAAATTCGATGCTCGGACCAGAACCTCGGTGGCCTAGTTGGTCAATGGCGTCTGACACGGAGAGTCAGAAGACGCGGGTTCGAATCCAGTCCGAGGATGGAATTTTTCTCTCTATAAATTTCAACATAATTGATATTATAAACTCAATTACGTAATGTTGTAATATCTATATCATAGGATAAGCCATATGGCTTCTATGAAGATAAATATTGAATACGTGAAATTATTATTAAACAGTCAGTATATTTTGTACATCAATCTTTTTTCTTGCTCAGGTCACTTTATTCAACCGCATCGAGCAGTTTAGTACCTAGTCTGAAGCGAGGGATCCTGCTGAGCATCTAATATTTATAGCCATATTAGTTGGCCCTGTATCCAACGACCCAACTCAGCTAAAGCCGGAGTTTTAAAACAATTTAGTGCTTGGACTATAGTTTAAAACGTACTAGTAAGAAATGGTGCAAACAGCATGTTTAGGAAATGGTCTAAAACAAAATTAGTTTATCAATTGCTCATGCATTTGGATAAAAGTAATTTAATCTTTTTAGCGTGAAGGTTCTGGATACATTATACTTAAGTTATAAAAAATCGTAAGATTAACAATGATATGCACTAATTAATACGATTACACTAAACAAACAATTTATTTAACATATCTATGTAAATCAGAAATTCGGAAGTTTGTGAGTAAGTGTGTACATTTGTTATTTCTGCACACTGAAACGGTTCAACCGATATAAGATATATGATTGATGAGATACTGTCTATGTCTGAGTCTACGATTTATTTTAAGCGCAGTTTATTATCGATATTTTTTGTTCTCAATCATTCACATGATTACTGATACGTGATTAGTACGTATCCTTTGTGTTACCTATAGATATAAGAGCATCGCATTCAAATTTGGTTCACCATGAAGAATAAGCACATCCCATCTATAGATAAATAAAAACTATCACTAAATGTGTTGCTAAGCGCAAAACTTGAGAATGGCTGGACTAACTTAGCAATACTTTTTTTAATCTCTAATTAAGTTCGAGGAGGTATCTTATCTAAATATCCCCGAAGGGATCAGATATGTTTTTCCCCCAGTCAGCATCACCTCGTGTGTGAAACCGCGGGGCGCAACTTGTATACAACATTGGCTGCCAAGTGCTTTTATGACAAACTGCATATAATCGCGAATGTTTAAATTAAATATTTCGTCGAGACATTCTGGGACTGGGAGGGAGTAGGGGACATAATTAATTTTCTTAATAATAAAAAAATAACATTCTCTTCAAGCTACGAGGTGAATTGTAAACAGTATGAAAATTTAAACGGGTGTCTCACCCCTCGTTTCAATTACATCTCCATGCTCTCCGTTGATATAACCGGTACCTTATTTTGGTTAAACGTCCCTTGTATTTACATAATTATTCTTGGAGTTATGTAGCTGGTGGCATGGCGGGAGTAAAATTTTAAGTAACCTCTCTGCTCTGGCGTCTTCCCGCGGACTTGATCACCGCATTATTTATAAGACGAGCACTTTATGTAGGTTTAATTTGCCCTTTTTGTGGCTTAAAAGCTTCGCCCTCAAAATGTTATGTGTGGAGTGTTGGAATAAAAACGTCTTTGCCGACATAAAATTTTCATGCGGTCTCTATTGATCTTAAAATAATATCTATATACGGAAGTTTCTGTAGGATGTTAAATAAGAACAGTTTGAAGACTGTAAAATCTTTTAATGTCCTATTCGAGGTTATAACACATTTTCAATAATTTTATACATTCACGATTTCAGGAACAATTACCTTATTAAAATGCAGCAATTACAAACAAGAGTTATCTAGCTTTTACAACGCACCTAGAAACTTATTAAACAGCTTTAGACCCCAGATACACGGACAGCTTGAAGCAGTTAGCATTGACTGCTTCAAGCTGTGACTGCCCAGTGAACTTCAGCCTTCTACGTACACACATATACGAAACCGCTCGAGCAGTTGCTAATACTTCGGGTGTTTGGCGGTCAAGCAGTCATCAGGAATACATTGATTGCTCAAGCTGTCAACTGCTCCCGCGCTGTTACCTCCGCCCGCGCTCTTCATTCCACGTCGCGCGCGCGGGTTAGGGGGCAATTGGTCCACGTCTGAAACTCGTCCAATGGACCAGTTCCATCTTAATTTGATAATGGTCAACTGGGCCCACATTGGTTTAGATACAGGGACGATTTGTCCTACTCATAACTTCTAAGGTTTTATTGGTCCAGACAAAAAAAAATTGCGAATTAGTTACATGATGAAAAAGCTCGTTTCTTATTAACGATCATCAACACAAAAATACTTACTTTAACATTTTTTTAAATAATTAATAAGTTAAATTAAATCTCTTGTTCATAAAACATCACAAACTTGTAAAATATTCATGTCAATAAGTTAGTTAATTAGTTTTTCCAATACAATGTCCTATACTGATTTCACCGTCCATTAATTCGCGAAGTATCCTTTTCTTCCTATTTTGAGAACGAATGGTTTCAGCTGTTTTTTTTTTATATATCCGTCTTTTTTCATTAAATTTCAGCTTTTATAAATACCTACAGTTAGTTCTATGTAAGTACGTACATATATAGATAAATTAAAATATGCGCTTTGGTATAAAGTATGTAACTATTATACTGTATTTAATAAAAAATATTGTTTAGACATATTTTACAGAAATATGTTTTACCTGGGCATATTATGTTTGCGTCTGTGAGTGTGACGAGACAAGTAAATACAGCACACATAGCGAATTTGTAGCGCGCGTTTTGAGAAGAGGTTTTAAGGAAACCTACCTTCTATAGGTAGGTTATTCTTCTAAGCCTACACAGAAAAAATCAGTTAATCATGTACATCACGAAGTTGTGTCTAGTATTTTTTTTAATATATCTGAGGAGAGTACATAAGTTATGGTAAATAAGAAACGAGCCTTATTTATCATATAACATTCGCTATTTTTTTGTCTGGACCAATAAACCCTTAGAAGTTAAGAGTAGGACAAATCGTATCCTATATCTAAACAGATGTGGGCCCAGTTGACCATTATCAAATTTTAAAAGGTGGAACTGGCCCATTGGACGAGTTTCAGACGTGGACCAGTTGCTCCCTAACCCGCGCGCGCTTCCCATTGAAATGGAAATTATGACTTTATGAGCAGTTGATAGAATTTAATTAATCAGTGGCATCTTTTAGCTGTTGACTATTAGTGCAAGAGCGGTCCGTGTATGTTGATCACTGGCTAACTGCTCACGCAGTCCTTGTATATTCACCCTTAAAACCAATTTGGCCGTCCATACAAATCGCATTATGGCACACCATTGTTGGAAGTTGTCGTCAATGTCAGGCAAACCCGGAAACATTATCAAGGTATCGGAACAAATCAATCTAGCTGCTAGATTTTTTCGGTCATTTCACATTATTTGAATAATAAATTACCATTGGTTTTATCAAAATTATCATATTGTCAAACACAGCTTGAAAATTAATATCTCTTCATTATCTTCATTACATAACGTAAATATATAAAAGCTAAACCGTTACAAGAATGCAAAATAAATGTCGTGCCTACAAAAAAGAACGCAATTTTATACAAAATTATGTCAATTTTCCCTCATCCCCTACACCATTACCATTGAAACGCAGGTGTTGCTAACTCACGTTGAAAAATCTGTACAATAGCGAAAAATTGGATGGCATAAAGATATCTTAGCTATAGTGTCTACATATATCTATAGACTTTAAGAAATGGAAATAAGCGACAAAAATATACATATTATTATTATAGGATGAGACAGGAACATTCTGTCTCTTATCATCTTGCGAATCGCGTCTTGAGATTCAGTTCAATTCTACAACCGAAATTACAATATTGGTAAATCGACTTAGCAAATAACGAGACTTAGTTATTTCACACTAAACTAATACATTTGCAAAAGGGATAAAGCTCCAACAATTTGACTAGAAACACTAAATTTAAGATATCTAATTTAAAATCTCGAAAAGAAATTGGTTATGATAATTTTCAGCACGACTCTTGGCAGGTGAACAATTGTCTGATGCGCGAGGTGTATGTTTTTATAGGATCTATAACATGGCTGCCAGATGACATACATCAATTTACTACATGTTTCAGTATTTCAAAGAATGGTAGTAGTAAGAGGTTATCCTAGTCATGTTTCATTGGAAACCGAATACGGCCATTGAAAATTCATTATGGGAAAGACTGCGAAATCGAATCAACGCTGCTGTTCACGCTCTATTTTTATAAAGCTGCAGTTACAGACGGACACTTTAATTTCCCCGTACACATTCTCTCCGCGAGCACGTGTTACCGTTTTATTTTCCGGCACAGTGCAGTCAGGGCTCGAAAGGCGCGTAATGAACGAACTACGCTCGTCGGATAAATCACATTTTTTCCCGCTGCAGCCTGAAACCACCGCCGCTACATTATTTTGGCGATCGATTTGCGCGTCGGCAATTTGAAATGTTGTTAGTGGCCGCAATTATGATTAGACATCACTAAATTTCTAACTAAAAATCTAATGGCCGCAATTATATTTAGACATCACTAAATTTCTAAATAACAATCTAATTACCTATAAACTAGCAATTCTTGTACATGCTTATATTATATAAATTAATTAATTAATTTCAAAATCGGCTCCAACGGTTTCATGAAAGTTAATAAGCAAGGGGTTTCGAGGGCGATAAAATGATGTAGCTAGGTTTCATTTTCATACAACGTCGTTTTATCGTTGTTTCAGGCAATAAAAAACAGCTGCAATATCTTTATGGAATTTAAATCATCATCAGCTGATATGGCATTAGCTAAAACAACAAACAAACTATTTTACCGACACAGTAATACTAAAGTTAGTTAAGTACGAGTACTTACTAGTTACTACACTCCATTGCTCGTTGTAAATACAAAGTATTATCGAGTGAGTTTTCTTATAGTCAAAATACGTATTGTGTTTAATACCAGTATATTAGTTCTCAGAGCAATATCAAGTTTATATTATATTATATCATATAATATTGTTTATATTATATAAATATAAATAAATAAAATTTTGTTTAATTTGTGAAATTACTAAGAATCCGCTAGTTAAATCAAAGATAATCATGGATTGATTATTCTAGTTAATTAATTAAAATTTTATGTGTCTTATTATTCGACTCCGGCATATTCAGTTTCAGTTCGAGTTAATAGGCCAATTTATATAAGCAGGTGACTACAATTTATGTGTAGCAAGACCGAGCACAATGTTAATAATTGGGTAGTTCTCCTGGACCTAGTGTCCAAGCCTTCACGTATACATAAGTCCGCATGTCAAGTGTGTAGCTGTCAACTTAGATATTAAGGAATGGGAACACACTTTGTATTTTGTGCATGGTGGTATTTCACATGCATGCTTTATTTATTTGCAAAAGCCTTGCGTTGACTGATACCATCAGTCAATGCCAAGGATGACGCATAGGCATGCCTAGCTAGTAAGTAGAAATAAGTTAGGATCAAGGTGATTGTAATGATTTCAATTAAAATAACTGCATTCAATGATACCCCATAATAAATAGGGGTAGGTATTATATAATAATAATAATAAAAAAAAACAAGTTTAGTACATGGTATTTATTAACATTAATTATATACTTAGTATATACATATAGTATGTGCATATTAGGTACATATTTAGTATGTAGGAAGAAAAAGGCAAACGACCATCTATCATAACTAATAAATTTTAAATATAATAATGGTAAAAAAAACTTTTATTTAATTGCCCTAAAAGAAGAAAATGAGTACTTGTATTACACAGTTTATTAAATGATTAAAAGATTGTCGCCAATTTTACCTGTGTAGTCGTTTTAACTTGTTTTACTTGATATATTTATTTGATGAGGTCAGGTGTACCTATCTTAGTAAACATCCGGTAAAGCTCTAACTCATAGTTATCTAGTGCTAATAATAAGTAATTATTAGTACTGACATATTTACAAAAATGCTATAAAATAAATATTTTTTTATCCGCAATCTATTTAAGATCTATGAAACTTTCTGAATAATTAGGTATCTTTTATCCACCTTATGTATCTAAATTATATAAAACGACATTTACAATTTCCGGATTG
The DNA here is from genome assembly GCA_917880725.1 of Selenia dentaria. Taxonomy (NCBI): domain Eukaryota; kingdom Metazoa; phylum Arthropoda; class Insecta; order Lepidoptera; family Geometridae; genus Selenia; species Selenia dentaria. The sequence continues at coordinate 14,361,510 of OU862889.1, read as the reverse complement.
AAGGAATAGGTATATAAAAAAAGGTTAAGAATAAGATTAATACATTATATAACAAATAAAATTGTATAAAGCGCTTATGCTAATCCTACTTTCATTTAATTTTATTTTTTTTGCTGGTTTTTTTCATTAATTTTATCCCTTTTATTTCCCCAATTACCTTTACCTTCCGAGTCTCACATTAGCGGGCTTATCTACCGACTTCCAAAAAAAGTAGGAGGTACTCAATTCGACTGTATTTTTTTTAATGTTTGTTACCTCATAATTTTCGACTGGGTGAACCGATTCTCAAATTTCTTTTTTGTTTGAAAGCTGGGGCTTCCCGTGTGATCCCATTTAAATTTGATCAAATTCGGACTAGTAGTTTTTGAAATAAACTACAATAACTGAATATAATGGAAGTCGGTATTAAATTTTTCAAATTATACTTATTTGATCAGTTTAAAACGACAAAATAGACTCCGATGAGAGCGCTTCGTACGCGTGTTGTTCTGAATAAACTCTTTCCTCACATTAAACTAATATAGACAAATCGTTATTTTATTAATTTAAATACATTTCAACTTTACATCAGCACAGATTTCTGTCGCCAAGTTACTTTCTCGCCCCCAACTCTACAGATGGCAAGTTACTGAAACGAAAAATACAATTTAAAACAAACTTGGAACATAAATTTATGTAACTTTGTGAATGTTTTCGGACATCCATTTTAGCGTGATTGAAAACAATCTCGGATTTCTAAATTTGAAAGTTTGTCGTCACGACCTTTTAGCCGATGTTTGTAAGTATGCGTCTACTGTGAACTTTATTGAAATCGAGGTGGCTGCGTTTAGGCTAGGGTGAAAACATACATATTGTTACTCGTAGTATAACTTCGTTGAAACTTTCGTAAGAGTTACACTTTTTATTATTATTATTTGACGGTTTAACTTAGGTAGGTTGGTACCGAAGTTGGTACCATATTATTCAAGTACATACAAGTTATTTCACATTTTTTAATGTTGAAGTCGGTTCCATTTTCTGATTAAAATTCGCCACCCCTTTTTAGTAACCCTTTTTAAATGACCTTGACTTACGAGATCCATTGTCATTCACCGTCGATAAGGATATCATCAAGATAGGCGAAACACTTTTCAGTTATTGGAGTGTAACTCCAAAACCATTCTATCGAATTTGTGGAAATTTAAATGGGACCACCTTGGAAGTATACTCTTTAGAAAAAAAAAATTGAGAATATGTTTACAAAAGGGGGAGAAATTGATAAACATACATAAAATATACATACTGTCGAACATAGAACCTCCTCATTTTTAAGTCGGTTAATGAAACATAAAACCAATAGTGTCGCAAACGCTATTATCAAGGATACATTTGTTTTTTATTATAAAGTGAACTCAAAACTAATTAACACGCATTACAACAAAGATTGTCCAAATAAAAAGATGTACCTAAACAGGCCTCATGGTGGCCATTACAATTCAATTCTTCTCGGTATATCTTATGCTCGGAGTTCCGATACTGTTATAACTAAATAGTTTTAAGAACGCGGTTTTAATTATATACACTTTCATTTACTTGAGCACATTTGTGTTATCATCATTAATTTTAATAACAAATCTCTAAACAAATATAAATAAATAACATAAAAAACGCCTTCATGTTTAAATTTCATAATTACCGAGGAACATGATAAAGTTACAAACCCAAGGCAATATAAAGTAGGCGCTAATGTTGTTTGGTATTATATTTCTTAAAGCTCACGTTGCTTTTATTCATTAGCCGAATTCATCATCTCGAAGTAAACGTTAGGCAATTTCAAGCTGCCATTAATAACTCTAAGATTTCTAAAGTAACAAGCATCGTTTTACTGGTGGCAACTACGCAAAATACAATAAGTTAAAATTAACAACTTGATGACACATAAAAACATAAGTAGTCACAGCTGTTTCTCGAAATACTACATAAAAACTCTTTGACTTATTTATTTCTCATCACATTCTTTAAACCTACATGCTCGTTGGTTATACTTGATTATTGACTTGGCGCTTCTGCAAAATGTCTTCCAGTGTACCTTCACGACGCTTTTGCCTTTTAACCGCCCCACACAGTCTTAACTATATTTAGTAAAATTAAAAGATTCACCCGAACACCATGACAATAAAGTTTAACATGATTTTTGCCATGTGTGCATATTTGGAAACCTGAATAATTATTAAATATAACTGTAATTTGTATTGCTTCTAATTGCTTCAAACAACAAATAAATCAAACATCCGCCTCTATACAGTTATAATAATCCCTTCACGTTGCATTGTCTTTTGTTAAATCGTTCTTTACAGCGAAACTTACCATAAATGCATGTTTATGCACCCTAGAGTTCGAAAACTATCGTGAGTATCACACATTATACTAATATAAAGACACCGACTTGTAACTATACCACCTCTCTCAAAAGAACGAACTACTCTCGTCATGTTTTGGCCAAATGATCGTCAACCCATACGTTATGTAAATATAAGTAACCTTGGTTCTTTTAGAGTTGTAGAGACTTTCAAGGTAATTAATGTGTGCGTATATAAGTAATAAAAATTTTGTTTGTTATATAAGATTGAGGGCCCCATCCATCGCCCACAACTATGAGTGCCATCCAATGTCTGCACCCCCTTGGAGGGGAAAGGATAGGTATAGGAATGGTTAACTTAGTGTATAACAATAACCATTCAACTCTGCTTGATGGAACTTCAATTCTGTTGCACTAGCCTTGACTAGTATTGTAGTAAAAGGACTAATTGTCCTAAGTTTGTAAATTGGCACACAACAGTGGCCTAGCAATCAATACGATTATAAATCAGTGTTCTGATGCACTAGCCTTGACTAGTATTATTGTAGAGGGACTAATTGTCCTAGGTTTGTAAATTGGCACACTACTGTGGCCTAGCAATCAATACTCAATACGATTATAAATCGGTTATAGTTTTATACCTGTATTATAACAACAGTCAGATATATCTCCTTGCCTCACAAGATGAGATAATATATAATTATTTTGGGGTTCAACCCAATCTGGTTATACCAGTTTTCCATAGTTATTCAATCGATTCAGTAATTACACGCATTCATCAAAGAATAAGATCCCAATTAATCCCCGCAACCAAGCAAAGCCAGAATTTACACGAAAGGGCCCCAAGTGCACGCCTACACCGAAGTATCAACAGCGAACACTCGATATTCTATCAGTGCCGGGTACCTGACTACGGAAGACATCAAGATACATACTCAATTGATTCATGATAGTAATCAAGAACCATATCATACTGAGGTTTATTACGACCAAACTGTTTAACAGTTAAAGAAAGTTAATTTCTTCTTGAAATAATAATTAGTTCTATATGTTTCATATAAATTATTTTCTCACATAGAACTTAGTATGTGTATAGTTTAAGAATAATTCATTCTATATTCACAAATAACATCATGCTAGGGCTGAATAGTTTTATTCAGTTACTTGTAATAATATCAGTTCTCCTTTCTAATATATAGGAACAGAAGGGTAGGAAGTGATTAAATGGAGTAGGGTAGGAATTCAACTTCCCGCGATCAGTTAATATTAACCCAACCATAATTCGATGATGTCGTGTATAATGTTTGTAAATGGTTCAATAAATAAATAACTCTTTGGCCGAAGAGCATCCTTTATCGAACCTATGTTCAGTGTGGGGAAAATTTCTCAGCGGCGTGTATAGTACTTATGCTTGCAGTCGAAGCTTTCCAAATTAAACAATCATGCGGGGGAGTTTATTAATCCCGGGGGTTGTGAGGCCCCAAAATCGCAACTAGCTCAACATTTATTACAAAATTATAAAAGCACTCCAGTCTGATGAATTTATCAAACTATTGTCAGGTTAAATATATCACAATTTAAATACTTGAACGAATTAACGAAAGAAGGACTTAGGGTTTCATAGTTAAGTTCAATTAACAAGAATCTAATTTAATCAAGTCAAAGGCAACCAGTATTATCACAACCGAATTGATTATGAAATATGATTTCCGAGTCTTGGCACTCAATAAATGGTAATTGAACAGATACGCCTTAACTGCATTAACTTAATTATTCATCTTAAGAGACAGAATGATAACAAAGCTGGGCTGCAATACGTTACTTTGAAAGCAGATTACTTCCGGTCCCTGTTCATTTCTAACTCGTAAGTGAATCTATTTACGCTTAATTGCTTATCGATTAAAGATCAATATATTAAGTCAAGGCTATTCCATATATTCCCATACATTCCTGTAAGAGTAATAAATTCCAAGCCAAGAACACACTGACCCCTAAGAGTCGCCTTATTTGCTGTAACTTTAAAAATATCTTGTGAATATTCTACCACCCGCTATAAAACTTAGGTAAGGTAGGATGATATTAACTATTCCGTAAAATGATTAAGTCTCCTTCGAAAAATCTATAACAAATGGTGAATACGTCAAACATACTCATATTTATAGTATTCCGCTAGATTAGGTAGTTTTAATTAATCGATGTGACAATCTCTGAAAATTGGTTAATTAAAGTTCAATATAATGTTCCATTGACATACCTATAAAAAGTTGTGTAACCATAAAACATAATATAAATTAATATCAATTAAACAATGACCATCTCTGAAAGAAATTGGTTAAACAAAAGCACATAAATTCCCTTGATATACAATAGTATTCCGCCTGATATACCTAGAAAGTAGTGATCACGTCAACATATACACAAGTATAATATACAGCAAGATAATATAAAACATATATGTAAGCATCTCTGAAAAAAAATGGATAGACAAGTTCATCGTATTTCCTTGTTATACAATAAGTGACTGTAATTATTTACTGTTAATAAATTAAATGTTGGCAAAGTAATCAATCACCCATTGTATTAATTAGGATTTCCCATATCGGTTAAGCATACACAACGTTTCATCTTGAGAAATGATAGTTATATTAGAAATAATATAATTCAAAATATATATTTTTTTGTAAGACAATTATTTTAATTAAAATATAATTTTAATTTTATAGTACAACAGTTGGTTGTAAACAAAACCGATATGGTGAGTTTAAAATAACATGCCACAAACCTTCGAAGACTTCTTTTAGACTGTGAGTCGTCATGTAATTCAACCTGGAAATTTACCTAATAGTACCAATCTATTATTTAATCCTCACTACGCTTGAATTTACGTTGAATATTATTTCGTCGACTTCAGAAGAATGATTTGTATTTTGGAATAAAATAATTCAAGTTAAACATCCAGTAAATAGTTACTTGCTTTAAAGATTCAACTACGTCGATACGTCTTAGTAAGTCTCGTTTAATCAATGGATAAAATTTACACATCTGTACCTACTCTAGTACACTACTAATTTAATACGTAATTTCAGTATTGACGATATTAAAATAATTAAATTCTTTACGATAAATCTACATGACAACCCACAGTTCGGCAAACAGCTCTCGAACTTCCTGTGTTCTGGAAGAAACAGAATTATCACCCCCCCAAATCGAAGAAATAACGCAATTATTACAACTATATAAATAGGAATTTACCGCGGAGGAGAAAGAAGAAGATCCCGACTGTCCATCACTAATGGTTTCATGTTTCTAACTACACTTAGGTCTAATTAAATCTACACGTGGACGCTGAAAGAAAAAGTTATTAACTTAAATCTACATGAAACCTCCGGCACACGTCATCGGGTATCCACGAGTTTGATTATTTTTTGTCACTTTCTCCTCTTCATTACCTTAAGAGTATCAAATCCAATTTCGGACAATTTTGATATTTCCAAAAGTAATGTTATATTTATTTAACTCCGACAGGATTTTATTATTTAATAATTTTAAGATTATACTCGCGTCTGTGTTCATATTTATTTACCAAATGATTAAAGTAATTAAGTGCATTCACACATAAAAAACCTAATTAAAGATTATGGCTTCTTACTTGCAAGGGAAATAACTTCATTCGAAAAGCAGTCGCCCTTGTTAGCACTTTGCTCTAAATAACGAGCATACAAACTAAGTTTCTTGTTATGTAACACAGTCCCTATTAAATGCCCTAACTTCCCACTTAAACTAGCTGAAAACTGGTGAACCACTCATATGTATTTATTTAAATACACAGAAGGTGTATTTTACTAATTTTATTATTACAGAGATTTAATCTCAAGCCTTGGTTTAAGTACTGCCCTAAATCTTAAAAACTAAAATCGAAAGGCATGTACAAATAGCCTTATTTCTACCGACTTAAACCAATAGCTTTAAAATTGTTGTTAAGTAGTGTTGTGTACTTGCGTGTTGTTATTTAGTCGAGGCTCCCTTTTATCTTGGTAAATGAATTATGGTGTGTAATTTATGATGTAAAAATGTGAAGGTAACTACTTATTTCTAAATGTTACTTAAATTTAAGCTGTGTTAATTTTATGTTGTCACAATTTCATGATTTATTATATCCTCCTAAGAGTGATAAATCATTACTTTTATTGAGTAAGCATTCCCTAAAATTCATTTAGATCCGTGGATTATATTAATTCACGCCCAATTGAATTTAAATTATATATTATAATGTAATGTGTAATTATATGAGTGATACAACCAAACACAAGAAATAAAATGAACAATACAATAAAAATTTGATTATGACAGAAGTAATAAAACACTCATTAAAATATTACTTTACAACAAACAATTTTTGATACATTTAATGAATGTTCTACCCTTTCAAATGCATAAAAGATACCATCACTCACAGACAAAGCTCAGAAGGGTTTATAATATTAATAATAGAATAATGAATATGTTCTTCTATGCTAAGTTATACTAGAATTCGATTTAAACTAACTACATAAATATTAGAAAACATTTAATTAATTGTGTATTGAATCAATATTATATTATATGTAAATCATTTTATCATACAATAATTATTTAATTATTTTGGCATGATAGTGAATTATTAGACAATTTTTGCTATGTTTTAAATGACAAAATTTTATAAAAGACTATAAAATTATAGGAATTATCCCGTTAATAATAATCACTAAAAACAGCAAGCTTTGAAATATTAAAATTTAAATAATAAGTCTTATTTTAAAACAAAACATACGGAGTTTCGCTGAGAGGTTAAAATTAAAGAAACACTTACACCAGTCCTGGAAGACACCTCACTACACTTGACTCTAATTTAAATATATTTTCTCTTTAAACGAGCGCGCGACCGTCGTTTTTAGAATCCCGGTTCACACTCCCTCTAATTTAAGAATATTTTCTAAACAAAAGCGCGCGCGACCGACCTTCTTAGAAAACGGGTTAACACTCCCTCTAATTTAAGTATATTTTCTCTCTAAACGCGCGCGCGACCGCCGTTTTTAGAATCCCGGTTCACTACTCTGATTTAAGAATATTTTCTAAACAAAAGCGCGCGCGACCGACCTTCTAAGAAAACGGGTTAACACTCCTGAGCACCGCCGATCTCTGAAGCAAGCGTCCGTTCGCTGGCCTGCTCTGATTGGTCGGCTGCACCTGTTTTTGCCGACCTCCCGACCATTTTACTCTATGCTTTGATAAGCAAATATGTGACCTTATATTCTTATTTAATTCAGTGTGAACGTTTATTTTTTTAACCGCAATTGATTATTTGTAACGCATTCGATCCGTGTTTACCCTATAGCTATCTCCCTTTAACTCTTTTGTGTTCAAAGTTGACGATAGGTACAGACTGCACTCACTTGGTATATATGCATCCTATGTAAATACTGTAAACGTATACAGGGTGTTTGGTAGAGGGACCGCCAAACCAAATGAGCGTGTTCGGGGGCCTACTTGGAGAATACAATTTGGCCAAAAAAAAATCCCCGACACCCCAATTTTTTTAAACTTTTTTTTGTGAATTTTCATGTTTTATCCAATATTGTACCAATTTTGCTTTGCGTGGCCTGAAGGTGTATTAGAGACCAAATTCAACTAAAACCATCCGGTCTAAAACAGATTTTACAAATGTTATGGTGGTAAATAGGTACAATTTCGGAGAAAGAGGAAATACTCACAAAAAAAAGTTAAACATATTGGGGGGTCGGGGATTTTTTTTGGCCAACTTGTATTCTCCAAGTGGTCCCCTGAACACGCTCATTTGGTTTGTCGGTCCCTCTACCAAACACCCTATATTAAACATCAATCTTTAAAAAAAAGTCCATACCAGCAGGGCAATTACGGACCTTAGTTACAATTTAATGCTGATAAAAATCTTGAAAATTGGGCGCTGTATGTCAGTTTTGACAATTCAAGTAAGAATAAAAAATGTTAGTAAGTTGATGACTGGAGCTGACAAAAGTGACACAAGCTCGCCATTTTTTTGATTTCAATTACAATTTGATTGCAACTGCGTGACATAATAGGCCTGCAATAATGAAATATGGAGAATCAACTTTATTGCTTTTATTATTGCGATTATTATTCAATTTTAATTGACTAAGGCTCTATGTGATCAAATATATGACTCACATGCCATACACCTACCGCAAATATTCCACAGATAACTATTTTACGAGCTTAACGTTTTATTGAATTTTAACTTATTAGGTATACAGTTATATTTGATACCACTAAGATTGCTTGATAAATCTCTCATACCTCTCGCAAGTCAAAACTTATTTATTTCTGGTATTTACCTAATAGAAATGTGAAACTTGTTTTAAAATTCTTATAACGGCGCACATTTTCTGTAGACAGCATTTCGATTTGAGAGCACCAGTTGCTGCAGACGTACGGTTAATTTAAAATTAATTACCTGCAGTTTTCAACAGTTTGAGAAACAATGAAAGCTCGTTGAAAGCAAGTTTCAAGTTTGATTTGTTGTTTTAGGTTCATGGTGGGCTGGAGTAGTCAGATTTTAATTTAGATTCAAATTCAGAATTTAAACTCAACAAAGTGACTACATTTTAAGATTTTGCATTGAATTGCAATTGTGGCAATAATCTAAAGAAGTCCATCATCTGTCATGTAGATTAAGGCGATATGCCTGACACACTTTTGTCACAAACCGATCAAAAATATGAGTACTTCCGATGTAGTTGGGTGCGTGTGTAGTTACCATTTATTGCCACAAGAGTTTTCGCGTTCATGCACCCTCACGTGCATACCGATATTTCAAAAAGGTGCTTTAAAACTCTATAATGAAATCTTGCTTTAATTATAATTACATGAGTGTTTAAATAAAATAACCAGTTTTGTATTAAATTTCCTAGACAGCAGCGTCTCGCGGTTTCATCCGCGTAAGGATGGATGATGATGTTCATAATGAAAATTACCCTTATTTATATTTATATTTAATATACTAGTTGGTGCCCCCGACTACGTCTGCGCAGGATTAGTACTTCGAGTAGCTTATTATTTCTCCAAGGCATATCTATCTTTATACCAAAACGTCAAAAACATGGTACATGGTCAAACGCGATTGCTAAAACAGTAATAATACTATTGATATACTAAGTATTTAAATGTAATCAAATAATTGAGTACATTTAAATACGTAGTATATCAATCAGTAAACAATAAATTTAAAATAAAAAATTAATCTCCATGGAAAAAACTGTCATTACATTTCATCAACCTTGGAGGTATTTGTGTTACATTTCATCACCCTTGACGGTCGCCGAACACGTCTAGTGTATCGAGATGTCAAATTGACTTGGCTTTTGACTAATCTATCAGAAACTGACACAAACTTTGACAAAACTGTCATCATTAAGATCTTGACGTAGACGGAGATCTTATTTTTTTGTCTATGCTGTGCCCAAGCATATTACACTTTACATTGATTAAAAGTATGTGTTAAACCAGTGCCTCATCTACCTCCATACCAAATTTAATCAAAATTGCCCCAGCCCTTTGTGCATTAATGAGTAACAAAGATCCACACATCCATACAACCATACACCCATACTCACAAACATTCGCTTTTCTAATATTAGTAGGATGTGTTAATCCAATGCCTCATCTATCTATCTAGCATCCTCCAAATCCTTTCTGCCGTTTTTGCGTAATAAAGTAACCAACATCAATCCAACCTTCACGTTTATACTATTACTACCTGTTCTCCGTGGTTTCACCCATGTACATATGGATGATGATGATGGTGATGATGAAAAGTGTTCTATAGGTTAATCCTGTGCATCATCTATCTATATACCTACCAAACTTTATCCAAACCTCATCAGCCGTTTTTGCATGATCAGACATTCATACCTATTTATTTTAGTGCAGTAGATCTCTTTGAGAATAAGTTACTATATTTAGTCCGCGGAAGAACTGCCACCATACCTATATATTTGTACCGAGAAGCAGTAATGTTCGCAATACTGTGTTCTAGTTTGCATGGTAGGGGTGCCGGCAAAAATACAGGCACGTGAAACTTAACAACCTAATGTCTCAGAGTTAGGGGCGCAGTGCAGTTCGTCACTTATGACGAACATTAAAAAAGCGTCCAACCGTTCACATTTACTATATTAGTAGATTATTTTTGTACATCGAAATAGTGATGTACTCGTATTATACTCGAAGCTGAGTTTTCCTTGCAGCTATGACCCTGGGTCTTTCAAGTGGGGAGTGAAAAATCATCTCTCAGGTCATCATAGGGGTGGCGATTAGTGCAGCTTACGGCAGCACTATTGGTCATTGCTTCTTGATTCCATCTTCGCTTTCCATCAGGCGAGAGGGAGTCACATTGATAAACTACTATAAAAGATAGTTAATGGCGATACATACAATTTATTCTTACTCCGTGTATATACTACTATAGGTATAGTATTACTATTACTAGCTCTAACCATCGAAGTACTATCAAAGCATCTATGGTAAGTCCGCTGCAAACTATAGGAGGATTACATAAGACCTCAATATAGATTTCAATCTTATCCACATATTATATCCTACTTATAAACTAACCCTTTCGGCTTCCCTGTATCATGTTATAATGCCACTTATATATTCTACGGATATCGTCTAACTTAGAATATGCTCTAGCATAACGTATCAGGCCACGCATCTTCACGTGTAAGGGTATATAATCTCAGTGAGGTATCATTTGAGAATATTGATAAGTTCGTTAACTCCTACCCACAGCATCTGAAGTATTGCTCGCTTATAGTTAATGATGTCTCTGCAATGTGAGTGACTTTAATGAACTTACGAGATGAATATTATTATTAATATAATACGTAACGCGTGGCGTGATTATTTAATTCAATACAAATAAGTGAAGTGACAAGCTAAGAGGTGATTAATTTTGAGCAAAATAGCACTTAACTTGTAGATAAATGGGAGTGTGAGGATTGTTATTGGCGCTTTATTGAAAGGGGTTCTTTTCTTTAGCTGTGAACTTTCTATACAGTTTTTTTCTAATATACTATTCTTATTGAAACAACGCTCGCGATGAAGCTTGACTTGGCGATCTTAACCGTTCAACAAGTTAAGCAACGCTTCTTGCGGTCAGGAGTTGGATGGGCGACCGCTAGTGGAATTGTTTAACTGAGCGCTGTCTTAGGACAACAGTCGATAGGCTATGCCAAAACCTGAAAGCTTCGACATGGGTTGGCCACTAGCATATTCAATCCACAAAGCCACTTTGGGTCCGCGTGGTGGCTTGTGGCTCAACTCCTCTCTCTCAGAGGAAGTCTCGATTCCCAGCAGTGGGTAAAATAATGGGATTATATTTAGACTGAAATAGACGACAACGGAGTAATTATAAATAGGTGAAATCCACATCATTGTAGCTATGTATTTGTAAGTAGATAGTATTTTTTTACTTTTAAAGGAATAGTTCGTTGGTCATCTGTCAAGATCAATTTTTAATCACCTTCCAAAAAGGAGAAGATTTTGTTTTTTGGTGTGGAGGCGGTGGTTTGGAGGCGGTATTATCGAAATTGATTTTGTGCTTTTTGAAATAAACGAATAACTACATAAAACATACACATAAATTTTTGGTTTGTAGGTTATAGTTATACCTATAGTTCTTTTAGAAAAAGTTATGGTGAATACTTTTAATATCTGTTTTGACTGCAATTTTTCCGCTTTTGAATTTTAGTTTGTGCATTTAAGTATAGTCTTAACTGTAGAACATTAGAGGAATCAAGTTGAAATTGAGATGTAAAAGTATTAAAAGTGTTTCAAGTCAAGTGTCCAATTCAACGAAATCGAATATAAAATGGCCATTTATGTCCCATTAAGGTATTTTCCCGTTGACCTAGAAATGACGTAGAATGGCAACGCTCTAAAATATACTACATTTATAGGTGATTAATGAAGATCTGATTATGCCAAGGTGATGCACACAATATCACTATGTGTCCAAATTATGAGCGAAAAAACGCATTTGCTCACTTTGACCAAAGGAAATTCAAACATTATATTATGTAGATTATTATAGATATATCAATAACATTTTAAGCCATTTTAAAAAGAATGTATAATAAGGCTATGTATACTTTTGACACGAGATTTGAATACATACGTTTTACTATTGTATGGCCCGTCAATGTAAGTAATCCTATGTAGTTCCGTACCTATTCTGATAAAAAGTTTCAATAATTCATGTCTACCGTACTAAAAGAGCGAAAGAGCAACAGCTGTGTAGCTCTTGGGCTCTCGATGTAGTTACAAAAAATAAAGGCCTCGAGCAATGGATGCATAATAAAGATGCGTTGCACAGTTCACATATTTTATGCATATTTCAATACGGCATCATTCACTAAGTTTCATATTAAATAGTACTACCATTATTTCAATCAAATTTCATCACAGCATTGTACTTTTAATACTAGAAATACAAATAGAATAGCTGTACCTAGTTTTAGTCTTGCGAAGACTAATAAGTCATTCCTAGGAAATTGTGTGTGTTTTAACAATGAAATCCCAAAACATATAACTGAGGTCACTGAGGGCAAACTCAAGTTGACTGTAAATAACGTTTTAATAAAAAAAGCTTATTATAAAGTCCGACATTATATAGAAGATAAAGAGGCTTGGAATACTCCACTTCTGGCAAGCTGTCACTCTGCCACCCATAAAATGTAATACTTGTAATACGTATGTGCTTGCACCATGCTTCCAATCTATCCCCCCTATTTTCAAATCGAATTAGAATCGAAAATCGCGATAGACTCAAAAATAATCAAGGAACTTGTGTGCCAACTCTCGTCAAATTCGGTTGAAAATGCGACCTGTAGGCGAGAACAGGCTGAAAGACCGACAAAAGCATTTTTGGCCAATCTTGAAACTAAGGCGCTTCACTCGCTTCACTCGGTCGGTCAAAAAAAATAAGAATATTAATTGGTATCAACAATAACACAGATACAGATATAATATCGCTTACTATGGGCCTCAATGCCGTGGCGGTGCCGGCTTAGAATAGCACCCCCCCAACTCTACCCGTGGGTGCCGTAGAAGCCGGCTAAGGGATAACAAATCAGAAGGTGGGCAGCAGCACCTTCCCAGTCAAACACAAACAAACTGCGCTCGCCAACCCGCCTGCCAAGCGTGGCGAGTATTGGCAAAAACCCCTCAATGGATTGGACAAAAAGAACCAGGCCCCCAGTCCCCGGCAGCCCCGCTATTCCTGGCTACGGTAGCGGCCACGGTAACGGTGGGGCAGGGGGTGCTAAGAATCCCCGGCAGACGCCCGGCTACCACCCCCAACGACGACGACTGGCCCTGGTAACACACAACATACGCACGATGAGGACAGACGAGAAGATATATGAGCTGGAAGAAGAAATGAGTAAGCTACGCTGGGGCATTGTGGGGTTATCTGAAGTCCGTAGAGCGGGTGAGGACACGATAACCCTAAAATCAGGTAACCTACTCTACCACCGGGAGGGCGACCAACAGTCCCAAGGTGGTGTCGGGTTTCTCGTCCACAAGTCCCTTACTAACAACATAGTTAAGATCGATAGCGTTTCCAATAGGGTCGTATACCTAATACTCAGAGTATCCAAACGATATTCGCTGAAGGTCATTCAGGTATACGCACCGACGAAGTCGCACCCGGATGATGAGGTGGAGGATATGTATGAGGACATTAGTCGGGCCATACATACCTCTGAAACGCACTTTCTAGTTGTTATGGGGGACTTCAACGCGAAGTTGGGTAAGAGAAGCGAGGATGATTCGAAAGTGGGGCAATTTGGCTATGGACAACGGAACCGTAGGGGACAGAGGTTGGCCGACTTCCTGGAGAAAGAGGGACTCTTTATGATGAACTCTTTCTTTCAGAAGCCACCTCACAGGAAATGGACCTGGCTGAGTCCCGATGGTTCCACGAGAAATGAGATTGACTTCATTATGACCACCAAAAGGCAAATATTCACTGATGTCTCCGTGATCAACAGGGTTAAAACCGGTAGTGATCACCGAATGGTAAGAGGCACGGTGAATATTAATGTCAAACTGGAGAGGTCTCGTCTGATGAAGTCTACGCTCCGACCTACTCGTGCCCATATTCAAGACCCCGAGAGCTTTCAACTTGAGCTATCCAATCGCTTCGATTGCCTTGAGAACATCGCTTCAGTGGACGAGATCAATAACAGGTTAGTAGAAACTGTCCATACAGTGGGTTCCAAGTACTTTAAACCCCACCGTACAGATAGGCCACAGAAACTCTCCAACGATACCCTCAACCTCATGGCTGAACGACGCTCATTGAAACTGCAGTCTTCGGATCATGCTGAAGCATATAGGCTGCTCAATAGACGAATATGGAAGTCCTTGCGACACGACATTCGGATCTTTAATACAAACCGTATTAAAGAGACGATAGAGCGGAAAAAAGGCTCCAAAGTGTTTGCAAGAGACATGTCTATTGGGCAAAGCCAGTTGACGAAGCTGAAGAGAGGAGACGGCAGTGTAGCGTCGACCAAAGCGGAAGTGTTAGGAGAGGTCGAGAGTTTCTACGGACAGTTATACACCTCGGTCGCTAAACCTGTTAGCAGCTCGGCCAAAGACCCAAGAGCCAAGCTGACCCGACATTATACCGAAGATATCCCGGACATCAGCCTGTACGAGATTAGAATGGCCTTGAAACAGCTTAAGAACAACAAGGCGCCTGGTGACGACGGTATCACATCTGAGCTTCTGAAAGCGGGTGGAACACCGGTACTTAAAGTCCTTCAGAAGCTCTTTAATACCGTCTTACTCGAAGGTTCAACGCCAGAAGCATGGAACAAAAGCGTGGTGGTGCTGTTCTTCAAGAAAGGTTTTAAAAAACACTTTACTTAAAAATTACAGACCCATCTCGCTTTTGAGCCATGTTTATAAGCTGTTTTCGAAGGTCATAACGAACCGTCTCAGTCGCAGGTTTGATGAATTCCAGCCTCCGGAACAAGCCGGTTTCCGAAAAGGCTATAGTACCATAGACCACATCCACACGCTACGGCAAGTTATACAGAAGACCGAAGAGTATAACTTCCCTCTTTGTCTAGCGTTTGTGGACTATGAGAAAGCCTTTGATTCGATCGAGACGTGGGCAGTGCTTGAGTCTCTCCAGCGGTGCCGTATTGACTATCGGTATATTGAAGTGCTGAAGTGTTTGTACAAAAACGCCTACATGTCAGTCCGAGTACAGGAGCAGAGTTCGAAGGCAATTCCATTGCAAAGAGGCGTGAGACAGGGAGACGTTATATCTCCGAAACTGTTCACCGCTACATTGGAAGACGCCTTCAAGCTTCTGGAATGGCAAGGACTTGGCATCAATATTAACGGCGAATACATCACTCACCTTCGATTTGCCGACGATATTGTAGTCATGGCAGAATCCATGGAAGACCTCAGTACAATGCTCGAAGGCCTCCATCGAGTTTCCCAACGGGTAGGTCTTAAGATGAACATGGACAAGACGAAAATTATGTCTAATGCCCATGTTGTACCTACCCCAATATCAGTTGGGAACTCAGTTCTCGAAGTTGTTGACGAGTATATCTACCTGGGACAGACAGTCAAACTAGGCAGGTCCAACTTCGAGAAAGAGGTCAATCGTCGAATCCAACTCGGCTGGGCAGCGTTCCGGAAACTTCGCGAAGTCTTCTCGTCAAAAAATACCTCAGTGCCTCAAGACAAGAGTCTTCGACCAATGTGTGTTACCAGTGATGACTTATGGCACTGAAACGTGGTCTCTTACTATGGGCCTCATAGATAAGCTCAAAGTCGCACAACGAGCTATGGAGAGGGCTATGCTCGGGGTTTCTCTACGTGATCGAATCAGAAATGAGGAGATCCGTAGAAGAACGAAAGTCACCGACATAGCTCAGAAGATTAGCCAGTTGAAGTGGCAGTGGGCAGGGCACATAGCACGCAGAACAGATGGCCGATGGGGCCGAAAGGTTCTGGAGTGGAGACCACGTACCGGCAAGCGCAGCGTAGGTCGCCCACCGACACGGTGGACAGACGACCTGAGAAAGGTCGCAGGACGACGTTGGATGCAGGCCGCTTCCAACCGGTCCTTTTGGAAAATCATGGGGGAGGCCTATGTTCAGCAGTGGACGTCCTACGGCTGAGATGATGATGATGATGATGATGGGCCTCATTGTAAACATCTATATAAAAAGAATGGCCCCGAGTTTCTAGCCGCTTCTTCTCGGTAGGCTCTATATATTTTGTAACGCGGCGGTAGAGTCTTTATAGAACATTATAATGAAAAATTGACGTTCATAACTGCGTCTTTGATGCCTTAATTGAATAAATCATTTTGACTTTGACTTTGTACTTACTAAAACGGTTTTACTTTCGACACCCAATAATTTAGTAAGAACTACGAAGGTAGATATATACATTTTATAAGTCATCTATCCCATATTAAAACCTCTATTTATAGAAATGTGTGAACATTTCTGCTGTTTGTTTTTGGAAATTAATTATTACCTTACAGTTTTGATTGCGTTATTCATCTAATAAATAAAACTCATTCAATCAAATTAAGGTCATAAAACGGTGGGACGGTATGTTAATTACGTACCTAAAACAGCCGATTCAAGTACTCCTTTTTCTAACTAAAGAAGTAATATTCTGAGCGAGTGTGAGAAAAAATAATTAGAATCAGGTCAAAATTTGTATAATCTTGAGAGTTTTGTGCAATAATACACTGTAAACTTCGCCCTGAGGCTATAGATTTATATTCCATTCGTTCAGTTATTTCAATGGCTACCATGCCTTACTGTAATTATTAATACTACTTAATAGTACCATAATTACAACTCTACTAATATTATTACTATAATATTACATTACTAATTAGGCAGAATATCTTGCACAACGATTAAGGTTGAGACAGTGTGTTTTAAATTTATGTACGCATTTTTTCGATATAATATTCAATTAGGATTTTTTAAGCTGTTTGTTGAAGTATTGATACATTTCTAGTCGTCATTTTCACACGTGCATTAGAAAACACTGATCATAACTAGCCTAGTATACAACGCATAAATGTCACACGATTTTAAACGTTGTCGCGCCGCTGTATAGCGTATCTTTCTTTAAAATTTATCAATGGCTCTGAAACAAAAAGTCAGTTGACGTGACGGGGATAGAAAATTGTCCACTCAACGAGAAGAGAATATTGAATCAGCCTTTGAAATAATAATTTTTGTATTGAATTTATTCCGTATTCAATAGATCGTGGGTCGAAGGACGGTAAACTGAGGTGCTCAAAGTTTTTTCTCTTTCTAATTGACTGTTGGCACTAATTATGAACTATGCAAGTAACTATGTAAATTTTTTTCAATTTAGGCATCAAAGGCGCACTTATGAACGTCAACTTTTCATTATAATGTACTTTAAAGACTCTACCGCCGCGTTCCAAAATAAATAGAGCCTACCGAGAAGAAGCGGCAAGAAACTCGGGGCCATTCTTTTTACATAGATGTTTACAATGTTTCTACTTACGTATTACAAATATTACATTTTATGGGTGGCAGAATGACAGCTTGCTAGAAGTGGAGTATTCCAAGCATATTTATATTCTATATCATGTCGGACTTTATAATAAGCTTTTTTTATTAAAACGTTTTTTACAGTCGACTTGAATTTTCCCTCTGTGAGCTCAGTTATGTGTTTTGGGATTTTATTGTAAAAACGCACACAATTTCCTAGGAATGACTTATAAGTCTTCGCAAGTCTTAAACTAGGTACAGCTTTCCTATTTGTATTTCTAGTATTAAAAGTGTGGTGATCACTATTTAACTTATATTTATGTAAATTTTTACGAACATTATATTTTCAATACATATAAGGAAAGCAAAGTTAATATATTGATTTCTTTAAATTAATCTCTCCGAGATTCACGGGGACCCATTTCGTATATAGCTAGTTATGCTAATTAAGAACCGCTCGTTAGATCCAAGTGTCTGGTAAATGTGTTTAAGTACACTGAATCGCAAAAAAAGGTAGTCGTTTACAAAACATGCGATTGCCTAAACTTTCGAAATCCCTTGCAACCGCAAGGGAGTGCGAAAGTTGTTTGTGCGATATAGCGCTTATTATTATAATAATGAAAAAAAATACGTATTATTTAAAGTTTATTTGTACTCGTACCTACAGAGTTTTGTATGAATCAAACCTAAGAATAAAACAAATCCGTACAAACTTTAGAACTCCTTTGCACCGTTAGATATAAATTTCAAAAAATATAAAATAAGTGTCCTATTATACTCGTACATATGAAAGTTTATCTGTACGGGGTTTTGACTGAATCAAACCAAGCTATGCAGGGATATATAAGTTATAATAAGTTTGACCCCTTAGGGGCTTATTTTAATAAAAACATAGCCCATTATGTTCCCACTGCTGGGATTCGAGCCTTTCTCTCTAATCCACCACGCGGGCTAGTGGCCAGCCCATGTTGATGTTTCAGGCCACCCGAAGGCCTTTAAAAATAACCTAACGACTGTTGTCCTAAGATAAACAACCGGGACCGACGGCCTAACGTGCCCTCCGAAGCACGGAAGCGCTCAGTTGAATAATGCCACTAGCGGTTTCCCATCCAGCTCCTGACAGCAGCAAGCGTTGCTTAACTTTTTGATCGGTAAAGATCGGCAAGACAAGCTCTACTGTTAGCGCTTCTTTAATGATAAAATTAATAAGTTATTCCATAACTCAAACTTTCTACATTCGAAATTTCATCAAAATAGTTACGGAGATATGTGGTAACAATCTTTGAAGCACACACTTTCACATTTATATTATTAATACGTTTAGAATTATCATTGTACTACTCTCAAATACTAAATGACTCAAAGATTATAACTGAACGCAGTGTATCGATTTTCGTCGAGGCCCAGTCGAGGCTTATCGCCCGGACCCTGCTAATTCCGTAATAGTCCTCGATCTGTGATCGCATAAATCCAGGCTTTAGCTATCGAGGGGACCATTTAAACATGCCCGTAGCTTTTTCTAATTTCCATCTCGGTAATATTTAACATTTTGCTATTGTCATTGTGGTCACGTTGGTGGCTCTTAGGAGAGTTCCTTTTTTACCAATATTGAAAGCCACCTATAATCTATACGAATAAATAAAATTGATTTTTCTGTTTGTATATTTTAAAGGTCAGCTAGGGACTGTGCTAAAAGAGAACAGTCGTAGCATTGCAATGAACTAACATTGAGCCATGTGATTCTCTAAGAGCAAACATCGTTGCATCTTTGACAACATCCCTGAAACAAATGAAGAGATGACAAGAAACGTTTGAAAAGCAACCTTATGTACAAGGGCGATATCTTATAAAGTATTTGACATCGGTGAGCTCGTCGACGAGCGCATCGACGAATAATTAGAGAATCGCAAGGTGATTTTAATATGTCAGCCCAATCTTGCTATTATCGGTCCCGTTGCGTAACTATTAAGTGTGAACTTAAATAAAACTATAAAACAGTATATTAGCAGCAATTTTGTTATTTATTTTTTATTTACAATCAGTAAATAAGTACACGCGCAACCTCGAAAAGAAAAGAAGTCGCGAAAAGAGAGGCGTCTTGAGTTCGCGATCTCAATTTCTAGGACGCCTTTACTCTTGTACAGATTCTAGGAGCAGATAATTATACAATTATTATTTTAAATATGTGTGTTTGGATAGATGTGTGTTTGACAATTTCACTATAAAACTAAATAACTGTTTTAATCAAGGTAGATGATGTCCAGAAATACCTCATGACGATGATATAAAACTATGTGCGTTTTATTTCATATATCTTATATAGTTATTTACGCAGGCGGATTCATCAGCGTTTGTTAGTATGTAATTGTCGCTCTAATACTCTTATGATCTTTAATGAGTGTGTTACCAGTAATCTGAAGTACGGTGCTATGGTTTGGGATCAGAGTGCGACCATGTACTGCGTTGTCATTTGTGGCATGTAGCAATGGTTAGGAGACTGACTGCAGCGCCAATCGCTAGGTACGTCTATAACCGTATGTAGAGATACTATCCATACCTTTACCCATCCTTCTTTATCCCAAGAATGATCAGAGTGACTACGTTGGAGTACAGGCGTATATTACTTCTAGTCATCCACTATTTCTAAATACTGCGCCACCGGATTATACTCAATAATCCGACCGTTTTGAGTAATATTGATTTACTTGTTCAAATAACTTCATTCACACAGGGAGGAGTCGACGCCGCCATCTACTATTATCATGTCCCATGTCACGTAGGTATCATCCACGCCAGAAACGCGCCCACGCCATAGTTTAAAGATGCAACAGTATGGAAAGTAAGCCTAGTTAAGCGGAAATAAACTTACACGTGACCACTCGTCTTGACGCGGGCTCACTACTGACAGCACCGCGGCAACCGCTTATGGCTCTCGTCGATGCGCATGCTTGTGTGAGTGAGCTTTTTCGAACGTTTGTAGGTAGTTTCCGTACTGTTTCCCTATATTTATACTGTGCCCACGCGCTGACTTGCCTATTTTCCATCAATTTACGTACGAGATACTCGTACATGTCGACATTTTGAATGACGGTTTGAGAACAATTGTTTCTAATTTTAAGTCTATTTTCAACAGATTACCCAAATAGTTAGCGTATTGGTTCATACTGTAAGTTTACTATATAATTGAAATGAATAAATACATTATAAACGCGAAAGTGAGTGTATAAGAATTTTACTTTTTCACTCTGAAACAGCTCGCCAGATTTAAATTAAATTTGAAATGCAAATACATTATACACAGGATTAACACTTATTATTCATCGGGGGTTCTCGACCAAATGCGATAACTTTATTACATGCGAACGAAGCCACAGGCTGCAGCTAGTGATAACTAAACTTAATAGTATTTAAAGTGTATACGTTTCCTTATTTATTACTGTATTTAAGCCGTATATTAACCTGGTATAAGATGGTTTCCTTTTTCTCTTGCTAGTTTCTATAACGTTCATCAATCATCAAACCTCAATACCTATATAAAATCCAATTTTAAAATAAATAGTAGTAATATTGGTCTATATCTATGAAGTTGTCGTTTTTCTTGAAATAAGTTAACGACCTTTTTTCTCTATATTTATTATTTTTATTAATTAAAGTAAATAAAATAATATTACCCATGCAATAAACGCATTATTGCTTATTTGAACTTCTGTTCCAGCTTTATGTTCTATCTCAACCGCTATTTTATTAAATAACAGTGTGGTTTATTCGAAAATAATAAAATAACCTACACTGTACATTTTTCTAATTTCCATCTGGTGTATATCTAACGATTATTCCAGTGTTGCTAGTCGAGTCACGTCTAGATCTCTTTATTAACTCTGTTGGGTAACTCAATTTGGCGTTGAAGGGATGACGAGGCCTACGCACGTGTTATGGGTGGCTGTTGTATAGAAGGAATAAACTGTATAGGAAACTTCATGCGGAGTCAAGGAAAATGCTACAATATTTCCAAGTAAAATTGGTATCCAATTCAAAAGCTTAAAATCACGTTTTTTATACTATCAACTGACGAGAAGCGCAAGTCGTGTAAGGCCTGGTAAGCACTATACATGAACATGTTTTTGTGTCATTCACTCAGTAATTTCACTTGCTGCAATACCCTTTAAGTCCTAACACAGTCTGCGCACTATTGCTTCGTGGTTGGTTGGCACTTCTGTGGTACCAACCAAGACTGCCTCCCTCATAAGAGACCTCCATACCTCTGACGATTCACTTCTTAACAGCGCGCGATGGAGAGAATTATGCGCGCTTCTTGTCGGTAACGTGAAATAGTTTAGGTATTTTATGTGTTGGTGTTGTATTTGCGACAAAATATTTTATTTGGGAAATTAATTTAAAAAACTATCCTATTATGAAATATGGACATAACTTCTGTTATTTTTTCAATTGTAATTTCTGTATTATTATTTTTGCTAGATATTATATTTAACTAATTTCGAGGGTACTGCGCAAGATCTAAGCAAACATCTATAGCCTACCTCATATTTATGTTAGCTAATTACTAAACTAGACGCTACAGTTTCGTTGATTTAACAGAGGTTCATCCATTGTTCATTCTAGTGTATTGATATAATACTAATGTAAATACTACCTTGCAAGCCAGAAATTTACGATATAAATCTGTAGGAGAACAAACGCCTCGCAAATATTGCAAGATGCTCCTTGGAGGTTAAAGGATTAAGTTCGGCATTTTTTGACTGCACTGCGACTATTTGAATCTGTGTGAGTACACAAACTACATAACATAATCTGCGAGAGTTTCCGGTTTTAACTGCATAAAGATTGTTATGAACAAAATTCATTAGGATTCAACAAATACATTAGGATTTTATTACAAATAGGATAAAACTACATTTTGTATGATCATGTTAGAAATCCTTTTTCCTTAACACATACAGAAATCTAATAATGTCTCCATACAGCATGCTAACTTCCTGCCTACTCACACAGATATTGGAAACGAAACTTCACTGAAAGTGATATTAGTTTGACCCAACTCGCTCTTGGAGTTGGTCCAACCTAGCGCAGTGATTTAACCGCTGCATGTGTCGTTCATTTCCTTGGTTGAATGGAGTGCATCCTCTTGGCATGAAGTTGAACTCGGTAGACGTGAGAGCTATGTCATTTGTCAAGCACAAGCTTGCACAAGCAAAACCTTAGAAATAATTTAACAATGACGCCAATACTGGCAGTACATCATTAAAATTCGAAATGTTGACTCAATCCATAGTATTTAACAACACATAGTAATTTTCTACCGACTTCCAAAAAAAGGAGGAGTTACTCAATTGGATTGTACATTTTTTTATGTTTGTTACCTCATAACTTTTTACTGGGTAAACCGAATCTCAAATTACTTTTTTTTAAAGCTGGTGTTTCCCGTGTGGTCCCATTTAAATTTCATCTAATTCGGTCCAGTACTTTTTGAGATACACTTTAATAACTGAATATAATGGAAATCGGTATTAAATTTTTAAATTGTACTTGTTAATAC
Source organism: Selenia dentaria (assembly GCA_917880725.1). NCBI lineage: Eukaryota > Metazoa > Arthropoda > Insecta > Lepidoptera > Geometridae > Selenia > Selenia dentaria. The sequence continues at coordinate 14,338,001 of OU862889.1, read as the reverse complement.
ACTAGTATTTAAAAAATACGTTATCGGCTTATAAGATTAACCTTTTTTCAATTATTGAGCAATTCTCAAAAGGTTCTCAATCTATAGGGATAATAATTAATAGATAGGATATAGCCTACTCAATGTTACTTCCTTTTTAAGTTTGTTTAGAATATAATTCATAACGAGGTTGAATAAATTGCTTAATATTAATATTACATACATTTAAATTACAATACGGGACAATATCTACACAAAGTCTTCAGGTTCTAAACTAGGCAGAGAAAATACTATGAGCTAACTACTATGGTAACCTGATGATAATGTACATATCTATATACACACCCAAACATAGGTCAAAACATGTTCATACACACAAATGTTTGACCTGTCTAGATATCCATGTGAAAAAGGCTGGGCAACCACTGAACCGACCGGTCAGTTTCCTTCTTTTTTCCAAACCATAAATTTTCAAAACATGTATTGATGTTTCAATTTTTCTTTTCGTAATCTTAATAAGGTATATGTGGAAGGTAAACTTATATTTGGTATTTGCTGATGATGACTTTTAATGTAGCGGGCCACACCTACATTTCTGCATCATTTCAGCCGTTTAAATTAGAAATCAAAACAGTGGTCGTGTTTTTCCTGTTTACATATACTATGTTTCGGGTCTCAGATATATTTGAAACGTCTACAGATTCAACTTACTTATAAATGCTTGTCAAATGAAATCGCCAAATATTTCGGGAGATGACAGAAGTATAGACAAAATATATCGAAACTAGAAAGTTTTCCATGATATGGGCTCTAAATTAGACTAATATTATGTGCAGGAAGTTTACACAGCTTGATCGTTATTTCATGTGTAGATAATGTAGGTACCATGTTTATTTTGGATGGGCTCTAATGTGTTCTGTGCTGAAGTCAACAGCCGGATGACGTTTAAGTAATGTTTGCTTCCACTAAAAGCTGGTCCGTGCACTGTTTCTACCTATACAATAACGTATGTAGCATGCACAAACGAATATAGAACATTGAAGCTGTAATAAATTAAGGCTAGACTGAAAATTGGCCGTCTATGGGCGGTCACTGGTTCTAATTACCTTGAGCATGAACTTTTTTGTGAAGGTAGGAAAAATTATCTATTGCCACCTTCAATTATGACAAGAAGCCTGATTAATTCCTTGCTCTTAATATTTTTGATTACACGTATACACAGCGCATATACAGCGTGCCCTTTTGGCACTCTACCAGTTGAACTAAGGTATCAAAGACAAATAGAAAGGAGAAGAACGTAATCGAATATTTAATTTGATTAAACTTCTTATGGTCAATCAGAATTAGAAGTATTAGAAGCAAGTAACAATGTTGTTCAAAATCCGTAAGTGTATTTTTAATCTTGACTTTTGTTCAATAGGCTTGCGCTATCGCTTTGGCCTATACAGGCATTTTGGCATATACAAAAAACATTTGTACTGAGTAAAATGGGTTAGCAAAAATCGGGTTACTCGAGGTTTTTATTTTTTTACTAGTTTTTTTTAGTATGAAACTGACAAGTATTGTACCATTTTAAAATCCTGATAAAATGCGAGAACTTTTAATGGCACTTGCCAAGGCACTTTAGTAATTTTTTTAAAGGAAAAGGAACTGCGAAAGTCGAAAAATTTCGAAAACTTTAAATTCATTGTTTAACAAATAGTCTTAATTCTAGAAAACTTGGGGCAGATGTGTCATTATTTTTGACTGTGGTTCTAGAAATATTATTTAGGGTGACGGTTCCAAAGTTTAAATGAACAAAAATAATAAAAATTAACCACAATAACCGAAAGATGGTTACAGCTTGACCAAATTTCTAGGTTTTTCTTTAATGCCCATAATTTCAAAACTGCATGGGATAGATTTTTTTCTGATTTTTCTCATGATGGTTACAATCAATCCTGTCACCTCGTTTGCTTGACGTTGAGTTCTGGGACGCCCGTATAAATTTAGCTATTGACACTTGTAAGCCTATATTGCATATCAAGGGGTACATATAAAGTAAAAATACACGAAAATAATTTCATAGCCCGTGTTTAATCATGATGAACATCAATTGCACATAACTTTGTTTGGATTGTTCGTTTTACAATGATGAAATAGGCTTTTCTATTAAACAACCCCGTTTGTTATGATAACGTTACCACGTTATAAAACATGTTTTTCAGTATATTATCTAATAATATGATCCTGTATTTTGCTAATATAAGCAGGTAAGGTTGAGGCTGTTGATCTTTTCCTTGAATAAGGCCGGCTGTTAATCGATTAGGCAGATTGTGTTTCCACGGCATCCATACGAACTCTGCAAAATTGTTGTTACATGAAACAAGTTAAGAGAATCAGCGGGATATGTTTTAGATATATTTTAAATACATTTTATTTACAGTTGCCGTTTTTTCCCCAACTTCAGCGAAGCCCAAAAGGAGGGTTATGCGTTTGCCCTGTATGTATATAAACCCTTTTGCAAAAAAACGGGCACTTTCGATTTTCTTCTTTACTTCAATGAATATTACAAGAAAGAAGTTCAATTAATTATTAATTAATTTAATATGCCGATGTATTGGTATGTTATTTGAAGCATCCTGGCTTGATTCTGTTACTTTCAAAACTTAAATTTGGAACGTAACAGAATAAAGCCAGGATGCTTCAAATGCATGCTAATACATCGGTGAATTAATAAAACCTCTTTTCTGTAATATTAATTGAAGTAAAGAAAAAAATCTAAAGTGCCTATTTTTTTGCAAATGAGTGTATATTATATAATGTGCTTGTATATATATATATATATATAAGGCCTTTGTTAATTAGCGCACAATATTGAACGGGGTGGTTGGAATCCATAACTGGTCATCAAAGTGAAAAAAAATAAACGGATGTTTTTTATTAATATGAACCGACATTTACTGCTCCGCGGCTCATCATTGTGCGGCTCAACGCACGAAGACATCGCAATATTACAGCACAGAATAAATAAGAGTAACTACGCGAGACATACCTACCCACTTAAAATAGGTACGACATACGAATAGGCATAGACATCAGCTGCGTAAACATTCAGGTAGTTTCGTACGCCGTTGTAATCTAAGTGGGTAGGTATGTCTCGCGTAGTTCCTGAAATCGATTTTGAGCTGTGATGGCATCAGCGCTGTTTTGCGTTCAGTCGCAAATTGGTTTTTAGCCGCGGTGCAGGGAATATGAGTTCATAACAATAAAAATAGATGCATTTTTTTCTTTCAGTTTCATGTACAGTTATCGATACCAAGCCACCCCGTTCAATACTGTGCACGAATTATCAAAGGCCTTATTTATGTATGTATGTCATATGCCCGCTCACAGATTTTAATAAATGATACGTCATTAGATTCGTCGTAATGGCTCAAGTTAAATAAGAGTGTCATTGGGTACAAAATTACCCGATTGCGGCGAAGCCCAAAGGAGGGCGGATTTTATGTGTAACGTGCGAGATCATTATTTCCGTAGCTGGGTATTTAGTTATACTCGTACCTAATTATAACCTTAAACTTTTTGTTTGTTGTTAGTTTAGAATTTAGACCCTATGAGCACCTATGAGCAAGACCCTTTGAAGTTTGGATTTATTAGGTGCAATATAAGTTATTATCAATATAAAGTAACGTGAAGGTATTGAAATAGCGCAACCATTACAATATATTACAGTAAATTTAATTTAAAATTTAGGATATATTTGAGCATATATGTGGTCTTAAAAGTTTTCGTTTTATGCAATAAAAATAATATACATAAGTAACTTTTTTCTTATGTACATTACTTAGCCCGTCAAGCTGCCTTGGCATACCTGTATGCCAAAAAACATTCCGTAAAGCCGCCTTGGCCTACAGGTATAATAATATAATAATAATAAACTTTATTTTTTAGATTATCAAGCCTTACAACTAAGAGACACATAAAAAACTATTTTTAAACAATACGGCAGCAGCTGGATACAGTTAAGTGTTGGAATTGTTGTTCCCGAAACTAAACATATTAGTTTGTATTTTCGAGAACAGCATGATTCCTCCATGCATTGAAACATAAACATGGTACGGGTTATTTAAGTAGATAATTAATAATTGTTTACATATTTCATAGTACTTGAATAACAAATATGATCAATATAAAGTGATGCAATAAATAATAATAAAATATATAAATATAGGTAGTACCAATTCGTATACTGTTTGAGTTTAACATTAACCAGTGATTGTTCGAGTGGGACAGTTAGTAACATTAATATCAGATTTTTATAATCATGCAGATATTTTGGTATGCCAAGGCCAAATCAAATAAGGATCCAATTAAAAATGTTATCTATTCAAATATACAATAGATTTCAGCTGATGTTTTGTTTTTTTGATGCTGTAAAGGACCTGGATTTTTTTTACATATTATCATTTGAATGATACCAGATCGGTAATATCAACGAAAAAGCGACAGTCACTGGTTTTTTTACGGGGTTTTTGCAACTCTGGTTTGCAAATTTGATCATAGTCGGGAGCTCACTAGGTTAGTTACATTTATTTAATAATCTTGTGACATTATTATTTATTGACATAGTAACGTCGTTTCGTTGATAAATGACTTTAATATGAGATGTGTCAAACTCACGAGAATTGTAGATACAATAATAACATAACATTGTAGTAAACATATATTTTAAAATAATGGCATTGAGTTTCTTGGCTGTTTTTGGTTCTCGGTATTCACTTAATATATTTCTAAAAGAGAATTGAATCCATCAAGAACGCTCTTATAAATGATTAGCTGCGCTCCGCGGTTTCGCCCGCTTGGTGATGGAAGGTGATGATAATGGATAAAATTATATAGCATAGTAACTAAGGGATAATGTTGCATTCTAATTTTGAAGAGTTTTGAAATCGGTCAAATTTTGAAATTTGTCAAATTTGTTTTTTTTTTTTTTTTTTTTTTTCAAATTTGTCAAATTTTGAAATCAATCAAATCAAAAAAAAATCAAAAAAAAAATAAAAAAAAAAAACAAAAAAAGTTTTGAAATTGATTGAGTTTATTCGTTACAAACATACAAAATACAAATAATTACTCTTCAGAATAGTATTAGTATTTTATAAGTAATAAAGATAATGGACGGCTTCGGTAGCTCAGTTAAGACCGTGCTCTCGAAACGCGGGGTTCAAGTTCAATTCCTGGACGAGGCCAATAATTGTTAAATGAGCAGAAATGTTTGTTCTTGGGTCTTGGATTGTCGTGATTTAGTAGAGAGCCTCTTGCGACAAAGAGAATTCTTGTGTATAGTGTAAATGTTAAAGTAACGTTCCTATGACATTTTTAACCGACTTTAAAAAGGAGGAGGTTATATGTTCGTGTGTATGTATTTTTCTTATGTGTATGTTACTCGATTTCTCCCCCATTTGTGGACCGATTCTCAAAATTTATTTTTTGTTTGGTTGTGTATACTTTCGAGGTGGTCCCATTTAAATTTCATTATATTCGTTCAAGTAGTTTTTGAGTTACAACTCAAAAACTGAAAAGTGTTGATTTATCTTGATGATATCAATTCGAAGTCGGTACCATATGCACAACATTGAACTATCGTGGTACTGATTTCAACAAGTTAATTCACACTTTTTGGTATTGAAATCAGTTCCATTTTTAGGTAAAATTTAAAGTTAATTTACAATGACGTAGTTATTATTATTTCAGTAATTAGTTACCCACTAAGATAAAATGTTATTCAAAGTTAGTTTTAATATTAGACTCTGTTTTATGACTCCTGTTCTTTTATAAGTTAATATATTTATATTATTACAATCTTAATGGCATCACACGCATGGCATAAGGAACATTTCCTATGAGTTTCACCAAACATCATATCTGGTTTCTAGAGTTTCAAATCGGAATTCTGAAGCAAATTGAGCTCAAAGGCTTGTAAGAAATACATATACAGAAGCAGGTATCTGGCTTCTTTAGACTTCGCAGTATTCAATTTGTTAACATTTCTTTAGCGACTCTTTTAGCAGGGTGAGTGAAATGCCTCGACCCTCGATACCTTTTACGCTGATGGCATTACTAAGTTTTGCTTTGATAAAGAAGATTTAATTTCAGAGAAACTTTTAGGAGTATTAGATACATTTTTATTATTCATTATTTACGTTCATATTACTCGTTATTAAGGAATAAGTAAATGATTTTTCGTAGATACATCTAGTAAATGATTATTCTTGTACAAACTCTTGTAGTTTTAGTACAAGAGTTAACTGACTTTTATTTGATTTGAATTACTCTTAGTTTTAGATTGTACTCGTATTTTAAATCGTAGGACAGCGCTGGGACAACGCAGCCGGACGGGATAATCAATATTATTTGATTATTTAGGAAACTATTAAAATATATATTTTTGTATAGTTTACAAAACAATAAAATGAATGTGGTTTGCTGTTTCTGATTACAACTATTTCATGTGACTCGTGTGGTTATAAACATTGTAATTTTAAATATCAATATCGCTTATCTTTTTCACTTTATAAAATGTGGTTCCGGATCTCAATATAAGATTTAAGATATGACTTAAAAAGGCACTTAGAAATACGTAGGTAATTTCGACTTTGGTACAGACGGTTGTGAAAGCTGCAAATTAGATAAGCACAACGAAAACAATTTTTTATAATATTAATAACTTTTTAGCCTCAGCAAAACGTTATTTTAGAAGATAAGCGAATAACAAAGAAATTAATAAGCTGCCACGACACAAAGAGAACCGTTATAGAATTTTCATAACAAACTCTTTGCGTTCAAGATACGTACCTACTGCTTAACATAATTTCTTTATTCAAAGATAAATTAAACTGTTTCTGAGAGAATCCTTGAACAGGAAGGTCCAGTTTAGCCACTAGTGTTGTCTGACGGAGAAAGTCTAAGCCAATTTAAACTATACATTCATTCAATATTAGTTTTTTCGTCCACTATACCTTAAAGCCTAAAATTCAAGTATTTCAACCAGTGTGTATTGCCAGTGATGACTTATGTTACTGAGAGGTAGTCTATTAATGTTGGCCTCAATAACAAGCTTAAAGTCGACGAATGAGCAATGTAGAGGCTATGCTTGGGGTTTCCCTGCGTGATAAGCTCCGAAATTATTAAAACTTCAATAAATAATTAAAAATTACTTATAATAATCATTAAATAAGTTAATTAATATTTAACCATTAATAATAATAATTAATATATTAATTAATTATTTATAATCCGTCCCCGTAAGATGGTTACTCAGATAGAGAGTTAAAATTCGATGCTCGGACCCGAAACTCAGTGGCCTAGTTGCCAAATAGCGTCTGACACGGAGAGTCAGAAGACGCGGGTTCGAATCCCGTTCGAGGATGTGATTTTTTTCTTTCTATAATTTCAATGTTTGAGATCGCCAAAGTAGGCGTTAGTGTTTTAAAAAGTAATACTATAAAAAATATTCATCATTTTATTTTAACATAATTCATCCGTAGGAGAACTAAGTGGCCGACGAAGCTCACAAAATTATCAAATTGAAGTGGCAATGGGCAGGCCATATCGCTTGTAGAACCGATAACCGATAAGGAAAAAAGGTTCTCGAGTGGCGACCACGCACCAGACGACGTAGTGTATGCCGGCCCCCGCTGGGTGGACCGACGACCTCGTAGTACCGCGGGGAATCGCTGTAAGCAGGAAGCGAGTAGCCGTTCCAAGTGGCGTTCTATGGGGGAGATCTATTTTCAGCACTGGACGTCTTCGGGTTGAAAATGATGATGATGAATGTACAAAATATAGTACCGTGGAGTCAGACAGGGATGTATACTGTCATCTCTGCTTTTCAATCCGTACTTCAAAATATTAGTATCTGTAGCACTTGAAGTACTGGAAGTTGAAGAAGCCAAAGTAAACGGTAGGGTTATGGACAATCGTATATGACGATGATACCGTACCGATTATAGCTTCAACGGAACATGACATACAGAAAATAATGGATAGAATTTACCAGTGCAGTTTCAGAGCGGGGTTGAATATGCATGTTCGGTAAACAAAATTTCTGATTATATCTAAGAAACCCCTAAACTCCCGGCTTAGAGTCGCAGGATTAGATCTCAAGCGAGTGCAGATGTATAAATACCACGGTGCTTGGGTCAACGAAGAATGGGGTAGTGAACAAGAAATTCGAACGTAAGTTTTGTGCAGCTGCAAACTGTCACTGTAGCTTAGAATGAGGATGCTCCAATGTTACGTCTACCTGTAGTGTTGTACGGTAGCTAGGCTTGAACTCTAAAAGCTGAAACTCGGAAATCACTCGAAGATTTCGAGATGTGGTGCTACCGGCTATGAACCCTAGAAAGTCCCTTACGTTAAAGTTCTCCAATGCGTCGGCAACAGCCGTGAACTAGAGCAGATAGTTAAGAAGAGAAAAATAGGATATTTAGGCCACAACTTGCGACATGGCAGATACCAGTTTATTCAACTGATAATCATGGGAAAAGTTAAAGCAAGTGAGGCGCTGGAAGAAGAAAAAAGTCTTGGCTGCGTAATATCGTAATGTACTGGCATAGCCAGCCTAGACCAGCTATTTCACTTGGCACAGGATAGGGATAAGTTCGCTGAGCTGACGGCCAACCTTCAGTATTGGTGAGGCACCTGAAAAAAGAGAAGTATACATTATGAGAGTGGCAAGTGACACGCTTGATAGTATGCACCATAACCAATTTGACAGTCTTATAATAGCTAAGTTGGTAGTAACCCTGCTTTCAAAGCTTTCGAAATCATATTGCAAAGTTATGAATAACACTCGCCTTTTATCTGTAAAGCTGTAAATACCATTATATTTACAGCTTTACAGATTAACGCTTCAATGTGCAATTTGGTGAGTGCTGAAGGCACTTATAACACGTTGTGACAATCTGATATGAATCATACCGTGATAAATGCCTCCGTGGTAGCAAGGTTTAACGTTTGGTGAGTGTTGATGCCCGAATCGCGAATATGTATCATTTAGGTACCAATCACATCATCAACTGTATGCACATAAAGTAAACTTGTGAAAGGTTTAAATTTTAAAGTTATATGAAAAAAAAAATAGGCTAAAACTTAAATTAAACGTATAAAAAAAGTATTAGGTTTCCTATCGACAAATATAACTCTATTCATTAGTATAAATTTAATTTTGTAGAGGTAGAGTTTATAAACCCACTCGACTTAACTCGCAGATTATTTATGAACCCAGAGCGAAACTTCCTGTTATCGTTAACAGTAAATGGTACTATTATTAATTCTGTGGTAAAAGTGAGATAAATAAAGGGAAACGGCCAACTTGTCCATTAGCGGGGTTTCCCTCTCGCCTCTAAACTCTCCCCAAATTAGAAACAAGAACTATAATTAAAATAATAAACTACAACAGAATTCCATAGGAAAAGAGCCCAATGTAACATTTAAGCTTATACTAAAGTGCTTTTACAACTGATGAAATGTTTGATTCTAGCTGTTTCAAATTTAAAATTACGTTACTCAAGGGACAATCTCAAGCTGTCAGATGTCAGAACTGTCACGAAGATAACCACAGCTTTCAAAGTGACAAGAGTAAAGCGGCCTCATGTTTACATAACATTTATTTAATACCCACGATTTTCCGGAATTTAATTACGTTTGGACGATCGACCAAAATAAAAAATTATTTGTAAGTAAATGAGCATATCAAAAGTTATTATAACGGAGTCTGCCGACTGTTAGAGAATTAGCTATGAAACTCTTTTAAACATGTAATCTTTGATAAATATTATGTTTTGGCCGTCACTGGTGTTTACTAGACACTGATTCCGTGCGATATCTTTAAAACTTATTGATACATGGCATTACGTGAACGGTAATTAAAATGAATACTACATAACTTGAACCTACATTAATGGTTTTTAATTTTGATCTTTAATTTTCATCATTGGACAGGACATTGAAACGTTTTTTATTTGAACTCAAATCTTCATAAATTTCAAAGCTTATTCAACTGGTAATATGTATACTCCACCTTGAGGTAAGAATAGAATTGTTACTAAATCATGCAATAATCTTCTATATAAGCGTTCAAAATATAGGTTAGCAACACGGAAAGGGTATGTCTAAACGTGTAGGGAAATTACGGGATGTAATCAATCAAGTGTATTCTCATAAATAACGTCGAGACCGGGATCACGAACGCATGATTTGGGCTGGGCGGTTACGTCACTTCGCCTTACTTGGCTGTCATCTTCAGACGAGAAGCATTTGTGTTATGTTATATAAACGAACTTCAGGTAAGTATTTTCATAGTTTTACTTTTTAAAGCACTAACGCCTGCTTAAGCGATCTCAAACATTGAAATTTATAGAGAGAGATATAATTCGATGCTCGGACCAAATTCTCGGTGGCCTAGTTGGTCAATGGCGTCTGACACGGAGAGTCAGAAGACGCGGGTTCGAATCCCGTCCGAGGATGGAATTTTTCTCTGTTTTTTCAATTTCAATGTTTGAGATCGCTTAAGCAGCCGTTAGTGCTTTAAAAAGTAATACTATAAAAATTATAAGGGCTGCGATGTCAATACGAAAGTTTCAAGTATTTCTAAATAATGCTTCTTTCGGTTGGATGGTACTGTTAAACTGTCCAATAGATGTCGCTCCGTCCCCGCAAGACGGTTAGTCAAATAGAGAGTTAAAATTCGATGCTCGAACCAGATTCTCGGTGGCCTAGTTGGTCAATGGGGTCTGACACGGAGAGTCAGAAGACGCGGGTTCGAATCCCGTCCGAGGATGGAACTTTTCTCTCTATAAATTTTAATGTTTGAGATCGCTTAAGCAGGCGTTAGTGCTTTAAAAAGTAATACTATAAAAATTATAAGGGCTGCGATGCCAATACGAAAGTTCAAGTATTTCTAAATAATGCTTCTTTCGGTTGGATGGTACTGTTAAACTGTCCAATAGATGTCGCGCCGTCCCCGCAAGACGGTTAGTCAAATAGAGAGTTAAAATTCGATGCTCGAACCAGATTCTCGATGGCCTAGTTGGTCAATGGCGTCTGACACGGAGAGTCAGAAGACGCGGGTTCGAATCCCGTCCGAGGATGTGAATTTTTCTCTCTATAAATTTCAATGTTTGAGATCGCTTAAGCAGCCGTTAGTGCTTTAAAAAGTAATACTATAAAAATTATAAGGGCTGCGATGTCAATACGAAAGTTTCAAGTATTTATAAATAATGCTTCTTTCGGTTGGATGGTACTGTTAAACTGTCCAATAGATGTCGCTCCGTCCCCGCAAGACGGTTAGTCAAATAGAGAGTTAAAATTCGATGCTCGGACCAGATTCTCGGTGGCCTAGTTGGTCAATGGCGTCTGACACGGAGAGTCAGAAGACGCGGGTTCGAATCCCGTCCGAGGATGGAACTTTTCTCTCTATAAATTTTAATGTTTGAGATCGCTTAAGCAGGCGTTAGTGCTTTAAAAAGTAATACTATAAAAATTATAAGGGCTGCGATGCCAATACGAAAGTTCAAGTATTTCTAAATAATGCTTTTTTCGGTTGGATGGTACTGTTAAACTGTCCAATAGATGTCGCGCCGTCCCCGCAAGACGGTTAGTCAAATAGAGAGTTAAAATTCGATGCTCGAACCAGATTCTCGATGGCCTAGTTGGTCAATGGCGTCTGACACGGAGAGTCAGAAGACGCGGGTTCGAATCCCGTCCGAGGATGTGAATTTTCTCTCTATAAATTTCAATGTTTGAGATCGCTTAAGCAGCCGTTAGTGCTTTAAAAAGTAATACTATAAAAATTATAAGGGCTGCGATGTCAATACGAAAGTTTCAAGTATTTATAAATAATGCTTCTTTCGGTTGGATGGTACTGTTAAACTGTCCAATAGATGTCGCTCCGTCCCCGCAAGACGGTTAGTCAAATAGAGAGTTAAAATTCGATGCTCGGACCAGATTCTCGGTGGCCTAGTTGATCAATGGCGTCTGACACGGAGAGTCAGAAGACCCGGGTTCGAATCCCGTCCGAGGATGGAATTTTCCTCTTTATAAATTTCAATGTTCAAGTAAGTAGTCTAAAAAGCTATTTAAAATTTATGATAATGGTGACAATTCAATCTTTATTGTTACGTTTGTGTGCGTGGTAATTCGTTAATAAAACACATAAACAAGGGTTATAGTTTTTAAAAATGCTAATAATTAGTATATATGAGTAATTAAATTATATAAAAGATTATATTATAATATTATACTGATACTTTTTAAAATGTTACATATAGAATAAAATTTTAATGCTAGGTTTTTGAGATTGAATTTATTGTAGACTAGTGACTGCCCGCAACTTCGTTCGGGTAGTAGGCTCGGCCTTCGGCCTCGCAATAACATCCTATCCTTTCTTAGCTTTTCTTTCATAAGAACCTTCTCATGGCAATATTTAACACAACAAAAAAATAATAAGCAAGATTGTTCCATCCGTTATAAGCTTAAGTTATAGCGTGCCCAGGAGAAATAAGGGTTCATTTTATCGAAGGATATTAAAATTTGAAAACAATGAATGATATTTGTAATATATTTATGGATCATGCATTTTCATTCGCTGTCCATTGAAACATGTTGTACCTATTGATAAAATTATGAATTTTCATATTAAACCTCACCTTAGATTTGACCAGTGGTTGTGTTAAAATTGAAAATTATAAATAGATAAAATGGACAGAGAAATTGGATAACGAAAAACTAAAAGCGAGGATTACTAATTCGGTGATAATAAAAGAAACATCGGTTAGCTCTATATAGATAAGAGGATTCTGATAGTAAAATTGATGGAGGACAGCTCGAGGTCCATAGGGAGAGTCCGTGTTTGCACAGGAAAATGGAGAGACTGGGGTAGGAATCAAGAGCCGTTCTAATTCTTAGCCTGGTTGTAGAAACAATGAGCTATTGAGGAATAAATAAAAAAAAATAATACGAGGTGTAGCGTCAGCACCCATAATGTAAAATAATCCGGTACCGCCAGTTTTGACTACATGTAAAAAGTCCTTTTGAAGAATAAAACAGTTTAATTAAAGAGGCAAAACTCATAGAAGCAGTACCTACATAATATGGACACATCCGCTGGAGTATACTGAGACTGCGAGGTGATACGTTTCGTTTATTATATCTATTTCTAAAATGATTTTTTATTTTTCTTATTTAGTGTTGATACTATTCTTAAGTGTAATGTAATGTAGTTTTGAAAGGCTGTAACACTACATATTGTAATATTTATTGGGTTGTTAGTTACCTAAAATACACACAAAATTGAAAATGCACGACAAATTAACCGAGTTAACATTTATAACCAAATTTATAATTCGTTTGTATTCCCTATTTTGTATTAATTTGACCGTTATTGTGAAGCTAATGTATTTAATTGAGTGTTGTAGTGTAGTTTTTTTTTGCGTGCCATGGCAGAAATGTAGTACCAACGTATTTTGTTACCAACTGCAACTAGCAATCACCTATGTTCTTCCCACTAAATATATTTTTATTTGATTTGATTTACGATTGAAACAAAATGTTCAGTTAAACAATGATTATTGCAATTGCTATAAGGTTTATTTCATTTAAAAGATACGAAAGCGGCGTGCTACATCTAAGCTTAAATGTATAATCTCAACCACATACGCCAACCTTTTTTATTATTGAGCACAACTCATAAAAATCGGTAGTGAGACAATTTAAATGGGACTATTTCAAAAGAATTACCTCGAGCTTCTCACTGCTTTCTCTTTGAGTTTTTGTTTTGAAATGCGGCAGAGGCTAGGCGGATGTGTCTCTTAATAGTTAACAAGAGCATAAATAACGTAAATAAGAGTGTTCTCAATGTCTCAAATAAGACTCTCAAGAAAGATCCAATTTAAATATGACTATCACCTACGAAGAAATAATAGTTATTTCTTCGTAGGCTATCACCGCATTTACAAATATAAACAGTAGAATAACTCGATGCCATTATGTTCAAATAATCTGTTTATGAAAATTTTCACAAGTTTGAGACGAATATCAATAAACCTGTAATAATAATTAATAAACCTGCGAAATATTCACGCTAGTGGTTGAATACGTCCACACCTGTGTTTTGAATAATAATTTAAAATGTAAGTATTGATTGTTGCTCAGCAAAATTTAATAATACATAATTACAATAGCGGCAATAGTTGAATCATCCAACTTTCTTTATTTCGTAAGTTAGTACATAAATCACCATTCATTAAATTTAAATTTAAATACAAATATTACAGAATATTTAAAGTAAAAATAAAAACTAATCTATAAGTCCCATGATGCGAGCAAAAGTGGTCAAAACTCTTGCAGCATTGCCACGCTTTAGCATAGATAGCAATGCTAACTTTTTGCCCTATGTAGACGCTGGCATTTCGGTCACCCGTCGCCTCAACCAAACGTTTGGCCAGATCCCTATACAAGTTGAGAACGGACGGCCACCACGTGCCTAAAGTTTTAACCCTAAACGACACAAACATGGACATTATGTCAAATACACATTTATGATTTTTAAGTGGGCCTCCGCTTTAGTCGCGGCAGCGCCAAACTCGGGGCCATTCTTTTTATATAGATGTTTTTACAATGTTACAATATAATACAATACAAAAATTCTTTATTGATAACCAATCATAAAAGAAAAACCTAATACAATAAAAAGCGCTACAGTAGATTGGACAATTGGCGGCCTTATCGCTATAGCAATCTCTTACAGGCAACCTTGCATGGAGAGGATTCTTAATAATAATGCGGTAGTAGTTGCTAAAATAAACATTTTTATCTTGGAATTAAGTGCTAATAGATAATTAAAATAAAAAAAAAATATAAATAAAATTTAATAATTATAAACTAATACATACCTACTATTAAAATATAAACATAAATACAATATTTTAATACATAATAATCATTTATAGTAAAATATAATTCAGTAGTTATTTGTTAAATATTGCTTCTTCACCATATCTTTGAAAGACGAAATTGACTTTGCTTGCCTTATACAGGAAGCTCATTCCATAGGTGGACAGCATGTTTAGTAAGTGACTTACTATAATACGTTGATGACGCGACGGGTGTATTCAATTGCAGTGTGTTTGTGGAACGAAGGGAGAGGGTATGTGTAAGATGAAGAAACTGAAAACGCTCCTTGAGGTAATGAGGAGTAGTGGGGATGAATAGAATACTGTATAGAAAAGAAAGCACATGAGCATCTCGGCGACGTCGAATTGGTAACCATTCGAGCATATTGCGATATTGACTGACATGGTCATACTTACGCAAACCAAATACAAAACGAATGCAAAAATTTTGTAAACGCTCAAGTTTATTTAACTGCTCCTCAGTTAGGTCCAAATAGCATGCGTCAGCATAATCAAGTATAGGAAGTAATAGAGATTCTGCTAGAGTAATTTTGGTAGATTGCGGGAGAAAGTTACGTAACCTCTAAGGGATCCCCCTGTTGCAAATATTTTTCGGCTAATTTCAGTAAGTTAAGGCCCCCATGACAATTGTTGGTCAAAAATGATACCCAAATTTTTAACTGTTTCTTGAAAAGGAATGTTTGTATGGTCGAAGATAACCTGAGGGAGATGGAACCAGTCAATTTTTGATATCATCCTAGAACTGCCGATAACGATGATCTGAGTTTTCAACGGATTTACGCTTAGGCCAAACGATTTACTCCAATTTGAAATATGCCTTAAGTCAGCGTTAATCCGATTAATAGCAAGATGCAGGTCATCTAAAGGAGCCTGGGTGTATATTTGTAGGTCGTCTGCATAGAGATGATAGGAAGAAGATAACTGACTTGAAATAGACAATGTTTTTACTTAGGTACTACAAATATTAGCTCCAGTGTGTTGCCTTACAAAAGAGAACATAATAATGGTATCAGTAGGGCAAGACACGCTAAACTTTGACATCTTAGTACACGAGTAGATAGATCCTTTTTTTTTCTTTTTTTTTTGTCCCGGGGAAATCCTTTATGGATACCACCTACCACGGGGAGGTAGGTGGTTATGTGGGAGTCCGTATACCCACCAAAACCCCGGGGTGATCCGTCAATGCCGCTTTTGGCGGGAACGCGGGACAGATTTTCCATGCAACCGCGAACCCGCCGCGGCTGTCCGTTGCCGGACCCTTCTTTTCGCGGCATGCCAGAACACATGGCGCGCCGCAACTACCTCGGAGACTAAACCCGCCAACAATGAGCGCCAGACTTCCCCGTGTCTGGACGCCCGCGGTCTCCTTGCGGTGGGTCGGATACGTAGCCCCACCGCCTGCTACGTCAGCCACAGGGGATAATCCCCAGCGACCCCACCTCCTCGAGTCTGCGCCGAGCGCCCAGACCCCACCTCCTCGAGCCTGCACCAAAGTGCCCGGGCCCCCCTCCTCGAGCCTGCGCCAAAGCGCCCGGGCCCCACCTCCTCGAGCCTGCACCAAAGTGCCCGGACCCCGCCATAGGAGCGGCCCCGCCTGAGCCGGCCAGCGCACCCCAACGCCGGCGCGGCCCCTGGGTTCTTCTTGGTGGTGATCCAAGCCACGGTTACTGAGCCCCCCCGCCACGTCAATGCGGGAACCCTTCTTGGGTAGTAGATAGATCCTGGAGTGATCAGTCCCAAGCTGTTTTATCCTCCAAGTAATCCGAAATTTTGTAATAACCTTTTTGACAGAGTTATACAGACAGACAGACACAGAGAGATAGTTTTAATAGTAATTTTAAACTTATTAATAGGCAAACCTCGGATAACACTGGGAACTTTATTATAAAATCGTATACATTGTCCCATAAAATAATGAATTATTCTGTGGAGACGCGTTACATGTACGGATAGCTTGTGCTTATTTCGCGTGTTGATGGAATGAGCATCACTCCTTTTATCAAAACTGCTAATGTTTTTCTTTACATACATTAGATTTTCATAGATAAACTGAGAGACAACAGTTAGAATGTTTATGTCTTTAAACTTCTGTCTAAGGGAAACTCTGGGAGCTAAACTGTAGATCGCTCGTATAGCCCTTTTTTGCAGTATAAAAATGGAATTAATATCTGCAGAACATCCCCAGAGCAGTATGCCATAAGTCATAACGCTATGGAAATTTCTCGCTATGGCCATTATCTTCGCCCGCGTTGTGTAAAGTTACCGCGATCCCTAACTACCCTCTTAGTGTGTAGCTCTTGTGTTATACTAGATATAAGCTATCTCCGTTCGTAAATTTACTGAAATCCGTTTAAACGTTTCAGCGTAACAAATTCGTTCAGAAGTAACAAATATACACACTCCCGCACTCAAATCTTGATCATTCACTCACAAACTTTCCCATTTGTGATACTGTACAAGAATTTCTATTGGTACAGCACGTGTCTATGAAGTGCTGCTTCTACCCAGAAAGCTACCTTATGTGAAGCTCAGGAGCTTGCATGCTTTTTTCACTACTCAATTTTCGTCATCCAAAACTTCTTATAAATAATTTATAGATCATAAGTATCTACTTATATATTCTACAAGCCTCTTATTGTGTCTTCTCGTTTCGTTATACAACAACACACTGTTACATCGATAACAGTGTGTTGTATACCTGCTACCTGCTACTTAACGTCATGAACTGGAAGATGGCCAAGATAGGAGTAACTTGACAATAGCGTTAAGGAGACCCTTCAGCTTACACGTTTGATCTGACACGACGAGCTCTTAAGAAGATTGGGATCAAACGATCGCCTCATTTCTTATTTGGACTTTTATTTTTTCATGGTGTGCAGAAATCAGTAACAAAAATTTTATTTTTAATTTTCGTGGGTCCAAATCATTGTATGTGATGAAATATAGAAATACCTTAAATTAGGCTACTAGCAAGGGTTGCACCCAGTCTCATTCTAATGACCGACATTCTAAGGTAGTGAGTTGAACCGAGTGTTTTATTTTATTTTATTTATTTATTAGGCTTCTCAAGGGTAATTACATCACATTTTATACTAGGATACATGTAAGTATATATTATTCGCTAAATGTTTAAGAGAAACACCGCATGCATAAAGATTATAACATTAAAAAAGGAGTAAGTAACCGAGATATACGAGTATGACATGCACATAATTATAACTTAGTAGTCATTACAAAATTGAAAGATTTACGTAATTTATAGATATAAGTAATTTGAGTAGAACAGTCAGAGAGAGTTGTTGACCGTAACGGCCCTAAGTGAGTTTAATTTAATCTTAAATTCAAGCAGAGAATCCCCAAAAATGTCTATCGAGTTGCTACGATCATTTATAAGCCTACACATTCGGGGCACCGGTGAATTGGCACCTAACACAGTCCTGCAAAAAGGGGGTGAAAATGGTGTCAGAGGCATTCGAGGATATTTAAAAGGTATTCTAAGCTTAAAACGGGAAAGCAGATCGGGGCAGTCTATCACATTACTAAATATTTTATGTAAGGTTATCAAATCTATCCTGTCACGGCGCTCTGACAATGTTTGCAAATTGAAAAAGTCCAATCTAGTTTTGTATGATTTTAATCTTTCTTTTTGCCCCGTGGAGAAAGCCAAGTGCCAAATAAATCTTTTTTGCACCCTTTCTAATCTAAGTGTGTGAACAGCGTAATGAGGCCTCCAGATCGGACAACAATTATACTATACTATACTATACTATACTATACTATACTATACTATACTATACAATACTATACTATACTATACTATACTATACTATACTATACTATACTATACTATACTATACTATACTATACTATACTATACTATACTATACTATACTATACTATACTATACTATACTATACTATACTATACTATACTATACTATACTATACTATACTATACTATACTATACTATACTATACTATACTATACTATACTATACTATACTATACTATACTATACTATACTATACTATACTATACTATACTATACTATACTATACTATACTATACTATATTAAACACACATATAATATTTAAAAAAAGCTGGGTGAGATTATTCATATCTACTGTTTAAAACCTGTTAACTATAGAAGTGTACATTTTATCTAAGCATTCTGGAATAAAGCGGTGTGATGGTTCTGTTGCAATATAATATTACGTACGAATATTAATATAATACGAATATTATTAAATACGAAGATATTATCCTAAGTACTAAGAAGGTATCGAATCAAATCACATCATTTATTCTGTATATGCCTACGGTACTTACAAATTGTCATTTAACATTTATTTTTTATCGATGATCAATCAATAATCGAATCTTGTAACATAAGGACATTACAGGGCGGCATTTCACCAATTCGATTTCGATAGTCAAAGCAGGTACCTCACGTCATGTGACATTGTACCCCATATATATACTACCATAGCCTTGTAGTATTCGAATATCGAAGACGTCACGATGAAAAGTGAACTAACTGAGGCTGACTATCATTATATTGTTCTATACTGCAGTTAATTTTTCGCCCTTGTAACTTCCTATATTATAAATTTCATAGCAATCGTATATGATGAGTCAACGGTGGCAAGGATAGTTGTAGGGCTTTTACAGAGTCACCTGGGAAGTACCACATCTTTGCAAGTTATCCTAGCGTGAAGCAGTAGTGTGCAAACATGTTTTGTTGAAGGGCGATGTTTCCAGCGAAATTACAGGTAAGGAAAAGTAACATCTTATGTCTCAGGAGGACGATCGCAGTGCATTGCCATGAAGGGTTTTGAACCCTTGTAGTTTCAAATTGTGAATGAAACTGGACTGTTATAGGCAAACGCGACGCTTCATCAGTCGAGCGACTTGCTCGAATCATCACCAGTTGACCTAAAAAAGAGAGTGAGAGGGGGGAATTTATATATTTACTCACTCGCACTTCGCTGCCCATCCTTTGAGTTCTGACTTCCATGCGAAATACTGCAATTAGTGCCGAGCAGAGGAAATAGCATGAGCAGTGGCAATGCGAGAGACCTGTTTACAATCTCTCGCTGCCCACTTTCCTGCGCAATTGGGCTGAGTGTGTAAGCAAGATAGTGATTTTAAATCTAGCTCTAATAGTAATAGTATTAGAAATAGTAGCATTTTGAAACTAATGTATAATGTAGTATGCGGAAATACATTAAATTTTAAAACCCGTGGTATTGTAAGGTTTACTTAACATAATTAAAAAATAACAACGTAATACGGATTTCATCAAATCACATCACTGAAAACCATGACTCAGCATGACAATTTTCATTATCAAGTTATCATGGCACATAAATTTTATTACAGTCCAAGGCTTCATAAGGCAAACTTCATTACATTGATGTGTTTACTTGGAAAACTTGAACCATTTCCTACAATGGATTAGGCGTGTCGGTAGATACAGTGACATAGTTCTAACGTGGCGTAGAAAAGAATTTTAAACACCTAGAAGAATATATTCAGAACTGATACTGATTATAGTCCTTACAATTTGAATTAGCTTCTCAGATACTAGTAGAGAATGTTTAATTAACATTTTACTAGCTGACCCGCCAGTGGCTTCGCTCATAGTTCGCTCTTGGTGTAGCTGTTTTGGAATCTCGGGGTACTGGGGTCATTCCCTGAGTTGGACAATTATTGGGATATTCTAACTAAAAAATTCTCAATAGTAGTCCGGAGTCTGGAACAGTGTCCTGTAGATGGCAATAGGCTCGCCCTCTATTACATGCGATCCAAAATATATCCGGAGAATCGCAGGTGTTTAAAACACCGCTGCTTACACCTTCGAGCATATATAGGTGTATTGATTTGTTATGTTGACTTTAAAAATAATATGTATTGCATTATTTTCGTTAAATTTTATATTACCAAGTTTTGAATGAATTGCACCAGAAGCATTTTTTCTATTTTCTGACCTTTACTGCACACCTCTGATGGGTATATTAGCTGAAATTAAAACAAAATGTGATATACTCTTAATAAGAAGGGTTTTAGCTGTGCCATATAAGTTCATGGCACGGCTAAAACCTTAAGACAAGAGTCTTTATTTATTTATTTATAGAGATACGCCAACAGTGAACTTATTACACATTCTTAAAAAATACAAAAAAATTATACATACATAGATCTGATATGAACACCTTTTACAGGCGTATACAACATTCGCCAAAAAAGTGGTTAGACACTAAAACTATATAATCAAATAACATAATTATATGAAATTCTTAGTATTATTTGTCTCTAGTTAGAGACTTTACTATTTTGTTTTTAAAAACATATAAAGAATCATTAAATACATCCAGATCACTCAAGGAAACGTTAAATTCATTATAGGTGCGACATAATCTTTGTGCAGGGGAGTTAAGTGCCAAATTGGTTCTAGCAGCTTGCCGCCGACCTAGAATTCGAGAAATTCTGTGCCTCGGATAGTGGTATGGAACGTTTAGAGAGATTTCTTTTAAAATAGATGGACTGTCAATAAATGCATGGATCACTTTATGAAGAAACGTTAGATCGCGGATTTTTCGCCTGTCTCGCAAGGTATGCATTTTAAAATAACTTAGACGACTTTCATAAGGACTTCTGTGGGAAATGCCTTGGCTGGAGAAAGCCAATGATCTAGTAAAAGCACGCTGGACGCCTTCTATGCGCTGAGAGTGCACTGTGTAAAAAGGATTCCATGCTATGCTCCCGTACTCCAGACAGCTGCGTACCATCGAATTGTAGAGTATAATTTTCGTGAGAGGAGATCTAAAACTTTTAGTGTTACGCCTAATAAAGCCAAGTAACTGTGCTGCCTTTTTTACGGTTACGTCAATATGGGTCCTAAAAGAAAGCTGGCTATCAATAATTACTCCTAAGTCTCGTATTTCACTCACCTCCTGAAGAGTAGCTCCATTTAACATGTATTTAGTATCAATAGGTAATTTCTTACGAGTGTATTTAATATAAAAACATTTTTGAGCATTGAGATGCATTCTATTTTCATCACACCATACTTTTATACCGTTAATATCGCTCTGTATAAGATGGCCGTCGGTAGCAGTATTTATTGATCTATATATTTTAAGGTCGTCCGCGAACATTTTAAAATTACAATGTTTAATATGAGAAGTGATGTCGTTAATAAATATCGAGAAGAGTATGGGTCTCAGGTGCGATCCCTGTGGTACCCCAGACTCGGCAAGAAACGTATCAGACTCGAAACCGTTAATGAAGACCACTAGCTGCCTTCTCCAGAGATAAGATTGAAACCATTTTAAAAAAGATCCGTAGACACCGACCCGTTCCAACTTACTACTTAACTAATAACAATGGATGACTGACTTTGTCAAAAGCGCTGCTAAAGTCGGTATACACGGTATCGACCTGGCGCCCCTGATCCAATTCCTGAGATAACTCGGACACAAAGACGGCCAAGTTAGTCTCAACCGAACGGCCTTTTTTAAATCCATGTTGATGCTCAGACAGAAGGTGACTGACGTGACGAGATATTATGGGGCATATTAGAGCTTCAAATAATTTAGAAAAACACGACAAAATGGAAATTGGCCTGTAATTGTTAATGTCATCCGCCATTCCCTTTTTGTGCAACGGTATAATCTTTGCTTTTTTCCATTCGTCAGGGAATTCCCCAACATATAAGGAACGATTTATAATTAAAGTCAACGGCAGAGCTAAGGCAGAGCCGCAACGTTTAACAAGTAATGGTGGGACTCCATCGGGACCTGGACCCTTGAGGACATCTAATTGTTTAATCTTTTTTAGGACTTCACGCTCTGTAAATCTTACGATGCCTATACAATTATGTTGATGATCGTTGTGAGGAATGACATCATTGGAACCATTCCGAGCATGGCTATGAGACGTAAATGCTTTTGAAAAGTTTGTGGCAAAAAGATCGGCTATTTTCTGACCAGAGTCAGCAATTTTATCACTCAAATGCATCTCGGCGGGAAATGAAGAGCGTTCCTTACGTTTATCTTTTACATACCTCCAGAAGTCCCTAGGATTTTTCGCTATACCATCCTCAGTTTTCTTCACGTATTCGGAATACAAAGTATCATTATAACCTATGTGCACGCTCTCTCAAAATATTGAATTCGAAAAGATCACGGGGATTTTTATATTTATGATATTTTATTCTTAATTTATTTTTCTCAGCGAGTAATTTAACTAGGTTTTTGTTAAACCAAGGTGGGAATCGTTTCTTGTTGAATCTTCGATGAGTCTTCGACCAATGTGTGTTACCAGTGATGACTTATGGCACTGAAACGTGGTATCTTACTATGGGCCTCATAAGTAAGCTCAAAGTCGCACAAAGAGCTATGGAGAGGGCTATGCTTGGGGTTTCTCTACGTGACCGAATCAGAAATGAAGAGATCCGTAGAAAACGAGTCACCGACATAGCCCAGAAGATAAGCCAGTTATAGTGGCAGTGGGCAGGGCACATAGCACGCAGAACAGATGGCCAATGGGGCCGGCAGGTTCTGGAATGGAGACCACGGACCGGCAAGCGCAGCGTAAGTCGTCCACCGACACGGTGGACAGACGACCTGATAAAGGTCGCATGACGACGTTGGACGCAGGCCGCTTCCAACCGGTCCTTTTGGAAAATTATGGAGGAGGCATATGTTCAGCAGTGGACGTCCTACGGCTGAGATGATGATGATCACAATAAAATTAAAACATCATAATCGATTCATAATTGGCGGAGTATTCGCTAAACAAATACATACCAATGAAACATACCGACTGAATTCAGGAACTCCTCCTTTTTTGGAATTCTAGGGCCTTATTACGATATCCTGGAATGATCATGAAGTCCAGTGGACGTCTACGGTCTCGGGTAGACAGGATGGTAGTTGCATATTATAGAGTTATAATATTATTTTTATGTATGCAGCAGCTACTTCAGGTATCCAAAGGCCATGCAGTCTTGCGCTGATCTTGACATTGAATTTACTTTGATGCAATGATGGTAGTACTTGACAGCCAGTTTCTATAGTTTTGTAAAGGTTATCGAGATGAGTAATTCGTTCGCTTTATGCTGACGCTTGCCCAAAACAGTCCAATGCCATTCAGAATTTTAAACTCCACGATTTCAAAACCTTTCATGGCAATGCACTGCGCACCCTGAGATAAGATGTTAAATCTCTTGCCCTGTAATTTCGTTCGTCAAACACTTCAACGAAATGCACTAATGCTTGCAAATTTGTGCTTCACGGTTGAATAACTGGCAAAGGTGTGGTACTTTAAACCAGGTGGTGGATATTTTTTTATTTTATAATGTTTAAGTGGCTAACTGATATTATTACAATATAATTTACAACATTATGATTGTAAAGAAAAGCCAATCATAAGCCTCCACAAATAGCATTTAAAAGTAAACTAGGAGTAACTACAAGGTTAAATAGAACATTTACAGTATGTATAATTATTATGACTTGATATCTATGCTATGACGAGGGCTGTATTCACTGCTGTCAGACTGCTTGTGAACAGGTCAATGTGTGAATGCTCCGTTTTTAATACTTTATTAAAAGGTAGCGTAAGAAATAAGAACTCTTACGGTAAGTATTGCGCGCGAAGAGTACATGTAGTAAGTCTCTACACCTGGAGTGTCGAGATGGAACACTTAGCGATATTTTGTAAACAAGATCTGGACAGTCTATTTTGTATTGTGCTATTCTCATTAAAAGATGTAGATTAGAAATGTCTCTACGTGCAGCAAGAGATAGCAAATGGAAACGCTCACATCGTTGATTGTAATTTATACGAGGAATTTTGAATTTATAACCTGCTCGTAAATAGCGCGGGATTTTTTTTTCTGAATTTTTTCTAACTTATGTTTGTGTATTGCATAGCTCGGGTTCCATACTTGGCTGGAATATTCTAGATGACTTCGATTATATGCACAATACAATATTTTTATAGTTTCCATTTTATTTAACAAATACGTATTACGAATAATAAATCCTAAAGATTATGAAGACTTTTTGGCTATATGATCAATGTTTGCCTCATAGGTAAGTTTGCAATCTAATAAAACACGGAGATCTTTGGCTATAGATGAACGGGATAGTGTCTGATTGTCTATGGAGTACTTAAATTGGATAGTATGGTGTTTTCTACTAAATGAAATTGTAAAGCATTTGGATACATTTAAATCAAGGTATAAATATTAGCTATAAGATCTTTCATTGAAACCACAATTCAAAGCGAAGTTTATGTCTTGAACTTGACTCTACAAAAGTCCTACCACTACAAGTCAATTAGGCTGTTACTTAAAATTCGGGTAACATTCTTGGCGTACAGCAGATCTTTTTCGTAAAAAATTGTGTGTTGCGAACAGAATGCAATGATAGAGCCTGTCCAGAGCATGTTCACGTAGTGCAGACTTGTTGACTTATCCATATCAGTGATGTGTTCTTTAATACGGGCACAGTTGCTTCTCTTTGTTTGCCTTATGTGTGATAAACCACATTCACAGTCAAATTTATATACACCTTCGACCTGGTCTTGACAAGTCTTAATCTGTCCGCATCAGGTTTATGCTATAACAAAAGATTTATAAATGAACCAGGGGCTTGCTGATTCGGACGGGTAATTAGGTTTTTGTGCGGGTTGAAGTAAGTTTTTATAGTAACTCGTCATAAGATTTTAAGATTTTTTTTCAGTGGTACTATCGATGTATGTAAGATGGCAGATGGTCACTGTACTGTGGAAGGCTTGAGGTGGCTTCTGCGACGCAAGCTTAGAAGTTTGTGGTTTATGCTCTATAAGAGACGTTCGACGTGCTGAAGCTTCTCCTCTGTGTAGACGGCTGCCATGTGCTTTATACAGGATGTTTGGTAGAGGGACCGACAAACCAAATGAGCGTATTTGGCACATGGAGAATACAAGTTGGCCAAAAAAAATCCCCGACCCAAACACACTCATTTGGTTTGTCGGACCCTCTACCAAACACCCTATATAAGTTTTTTGTATGAATAAACTTATTACCTATACAGACACCGTGGTCCGTACCCCTTTTTGACATTTGCTTTTCATCAAATTATATTAATATGATATAAAGAACACGCGATAAACGTTATTGTTTGATTTCAGTGAAGTATCAAAAATATTACTGTAGCTTTGCTATCTCAGTAGTTTAAATAATTATGGTAATTGGAAAATTGTTAAAAAATAAAAATATTTTACCGTATTTATCTACCGCTTGATGTTTTTTCAGGTACTCAGGTTTTCTCCGAGTATTACGACTTAGAGAAAAAATGGCTCCATCGCCTTGTGGTGTACTAGATCTTACTGGTGGTACTTTAGATCACACGGGAAGACAATATGGTTTAAAGTTTTATGGCTGATGATTTTTTTTTAAATAGAATGGGTTATATGTCATGCGAATGTTTTGTCTGTGACTTAATTCATATTTGTCAGTGGGGCTTGTAAGCACACACGATGGAGGATATGGTGGGTAGTTTGGATGTTCATGATCTTTCATGAGCTTTGAGTGCTACTTCTGATATTTATTGCAGCGTGGAACCACTCTTTTTATAACAACTCATAAAAAGTCTTAATTGTTGTAGAAGCTGCGTAACTGCATTTTGAATACACTAAGTAACGTCAAAAATAATTCTAAGTTTCACGGCTAACTTTATCTTTTTAACTTTGTAAGTTGTAACATAGACTATTGTATGCGTAGTTTTCAGCGAAATGAGGCAAATAAAATCGAATCTGAAGCGAAGTTACCTAGCAGCTTATATTGTATGAACTCTCACGAGTTTTGTTAAGAGTATGGTTGATGAGATGAGAGGCTGATTTAAAATGCACTGACAGGTTAAACACACAAGTAGTACGAGTATAAGATAATGTGGTTAAGCTTATGTTTATTTTAAGTTAATATATTCACTAACAAGGTTATGAATATAAAACTCGTTATACGGTATTGTATTTACTATTATTTCATTTCATTTCGTACATATACAGAAACAGATACTTTTAATACGTACGTGATCAGGAAAAAAACTCTTGAATCTAATTAACATAGCACCCCTTTGTGATGCATTCTAAAAAAATACACACATCCAAATATTTGTTTTCGTTTAATGAAAGGATTTAGAGAGTTGAATAATAAAATTCAATGGGAAAGCCAGCGGCAAAACGTTCCAAATAAATAACTGGAAACTTTTTCAATTTCATCCCACGATCCACAAATTGTGTTTTGCGTCTGAGTAAATCGAAAAATGAATAACAAACGGCTCCTTTCTTAATCAAGGAAGGATAAAAATGTGTATTTCTGTTATTTGAAAACAAATTGACATACTTACGAAGCATCACGCATAAAGAGATAACAATAGAATTTTACCTTGTACGCAACTTTGAAGCGATGAACGTTTAGATCTTTGGTTATGGGGACCGCGCTGCTCACCCAGTAATTTAATTTGTGTAAATACGATTCTACTATTTAATGACAACTACCCACAATACGCTCTATTTGGTAATGATATAGATACGAAAGTTGTGACCGAGTATGGATGTAAGTCATTGTCTATGTTTGTCACTTCTTTACGCTGCCACGGCTTTATCGATTTGAATGTAATTTCGCATAAGTAATACCCAGTCTACGATTGTTATAGTGGGAAGACGATAATTTTACTTTAAGAAGACGGTACCGTAAGTGGGACGTTAGTAACTATACCTAGCAAATAAATATTTGATCTTTCAATGACGAAGAATTTTTATAATATAAACTACAAAAAAAAAATTAAAAATTGTGTATTTATGATTGTACTAAAATCAGGCAGAAAATTTAAAAAACATACATTTTCTCTTATATAAATTACGCCACCTTGTTCAGGGGGGATAAACAAACATACGTTTCCAAATAGGCAGGTTATTTTTAAACAAAACAGTTTTTAATCTAATATATTTGCCGTGCTATTCAATTGCTTTCAAAGATTTACATTTCTGTAATAATGAAAGAATCAAGAAATAGTCAGTATATTTGTTACGGAATAAAAATAATTTTACTCCAAACAATACAAGATAAATCAACCAATAAGCACTTTGGCAAAGTCCCGTTCTGCATATTCAACAGCTATTAAATCAATTTCATTCGTTTTCACTCAGCGAGTTGATTTCGGTTCATTTGTCACATTTCATGCACTGAAATATTTGAGATACTTCGTTTATTCGAATTTTATTCGAAATTGATACAATAGAATAATTAAATTGTCACGTGAGCAAATGTTACAATAAAAGGTAGTGTAGTTTTTATATATTAATACGAATATAATGAATTACGACACAGGTATACAGCTCACCTGATGGTTATTAATAAACGTTGCGTAAACATAGATTAGGCGTAACATGCTTTGTCTTGCTTTCACGCGTGACATTTACTGCCAGCGAAAAATTGACAGATAGATGTTTTAACTACTCCGGGCTTATTACAAGTTTATTAATAAGGCCGTAGGAGTATTACTAAGTTAAATTTTGTTTATCTTTTGGAGTTCTGCGCAGCACTGCGCTGCATTAATCAGAGAAATTTTAGTTATTTGTTTCTATTGCCCAGTAGTTTCACTACCTTCAGTGCTTTTCACGCCTTACCAAAGCAATGCTTTTACGGTTTCACGTTGAGCTATCAGATTGCAATACTAACTGAGAATTTTCCCGTTCCCAGCGGTTCAAGAATTTCTGTTTATAAAAACCCTCCAAGAAACTCTTTTGAGAGTGTTTTTTTTACCAATATTTGAAAATTCACTTTAATGTCTGTTCGGCACAGGACAGCCATTTTGCGCACCTTCCCGGTATTATACCGGCTGTGGTAATTCGAGTTGTTTGTATATGGCACACCGATGTAGTTTGTGAGCTTGACTTGCAATTCGGAGGTCAAAATGGCCGTCTAGTAATTTTGGAGTCGTAAATTAATTGTTGTTGAAACAACGCTATCTGTGAGTAGCAGTGCTGACTAGTGCTATATGTACTCGTATTTATAATTAAAGTGGTGTGGCCGCAATTTGCGTTGGCGTTTTGGGCAGACGCTAAACCTTTGGGAAAAGAAGGTTAAGTACCGTATATTATTAATTTCCTTTAGTGCAATTTAAAGTAATTATCGTATTTGTCATAACTTGAAGCCATCGAAAACTTGTAAGTCAAGCTTTGAATAATAGGTAAACTTTGTTTGCCTCTCGCCATCGCGGGCGCCAGTGCCCACGTTGAAGACTTTGCTGAAGTCGGAAGACTCTGCTAATTCATACCCACTGAGGCCTGGTCTCGGCCGCTGACAATATCTTTCACTTTACAAAGTAGTGTTTTATTATACGTGTATACCTTTCGACCTAGTTTGAAATACGACAATATCGACTTAATATTACTATCGAATGATTACACCCAATTACCTAAAAACGCGAGGTCACGATGTTGACACGAAGGTATCAATTAAAAAAATGGATTTCATGTATGATACAGGTATTTATAGTATAGGTACAAAATTAATGTAATTATTATACATAGGAATTATAATGTGAAAAAGAACTATGATAGTTGATGAATAATAAAATAAATCTACTTGTAGGGTTTGTGGTTACTCATCATCATCATCACAGCCGTAGGACGTCCTATGCTGAACATAGCCCTCCTCCATAATTTTCCAAAAGAGCCGGTTGGAAACGGCCTGCATCCTACGTCGTCTTGCGACCTTTATCATGTCGTCTGTCCACATTGTTGGTGGGTGACCTACGCTGCGCTTGCCGGTCCGTGGTCTCCACCCTAGAACCATCCGGCCCCATCTGCCATCTGTTCTAAGTGCTATGTGCCTGCCTACTGGCACTTTAACTGGCTGATCTTCTGGGCTGTGTCGGTGACTTTCGGTCTTCTTCGGATCTCATTTCTGATTCGATCACGTAGAGAAACCCCGAGCATAGCCCTGTCCATAGCTCATTGCGCGACTTTGAGCTAAGAGCTTACTTATGAGACTCATACGCCTAATGTTGTTAGTACGGAAGGTCAAGTAGTGTGAGTACATATCTTATGGTCAATTGCCCAGAAAGTATAAAAATACCGTTTTTTGCCATGATATATCTAACTTAAAATATCTCTATATATGTAAATAAGTTACTAATTGGCTTGTTAATATGGCGGTATAGTTTATGCAGTGTTTAAATGTAGGTATACAAATTTTATCCTCCGTATTATGTCAATTTTACCGTTAATATCCAGTAATCGGCAAGATTATATTTTGCAATGATCGACAAGAGCGAGGCGAGACGCAAAGACGAGCGCACCGCACTCAAGATCCTGCCGTGCGATTCTCTAAGAGCTAACATCGTTGCATCTTTGACAACATCCGTGAAACAAATGACGAGATGACATGAAACGTAGGAAAAACGACCTTATGTACAAGAACGATATCTCATAAAGTACTTGACATCGGTGAGCTCGTCGACGAATCATTAGAGAATCTCACGGCTCATCGACGATCGCAACGACGAATCTTAGAACGAATTTCTTAGAGAGGCTGTAAGGTTTCCGGACGAAGCCGAAACAATTGTCAATCGTGATATTGACAAGGCGTAAGTCTCACGATTTTTCTGTTATATTATTACGTATAAATTATAATATATTAATTTATATAAATTATAATATATAAGTATAAATTATCATAAACGTGAGTTTTGTATTTGTGTTATATACAATTTCCGACTTGCAGATTGGATTGTTACATAGCCATTATCAAAGTATGTTAATATCTATAAGTAGAACGTCTTCCCTACTAGCGTTGATTCACGCAGGTTTAGCGTGAGACGCGTGTAGGGATGTCAACATCGCATCGAACAAATCTTCGATTGATCTTTTTGTTGGTAGCATACTAACACAACAGAAAACAATGACCGCTCCAACCTCTGCCGGCACTCGCCTAATGATCGCTGGAAGCGTCCTCCACCCCCACCGCACCGCCTCTTCCCACTTTTGTCGCCTATTTGTCACGAATACCTTTAACTTTTACCGTTACTATGGTTGCCATAAAGCTTGTTCTATTAGAAATAAATAGTAAGCATTAAAGGAGCTAGAGCATTATTTTTAACAACGGGATCATGTACTCGTATATTAGATAACTAATATTTTATTATTAAAAAAAAAATGTTGTTAGGAAACTATTCGTTGAATTAGGATAAAAAAAAAACAAATTTCAATCAAAAATTAACAACTAAAATACACCCACATATTTATTTCTCCACTCACTCATTAACTTTAACATTGATTAGATATACACTAACTTCATTGCAAATGTCATCCAAATGGTCAACTGTTTCAGCATGAGGAAGTCGCAACCATGCAGACATATAATCAGCCGTGCGATTGTTTAAGAGCAAACAACGTAGCATCTGTGACAACATCCGTGAAACAAATGACGAGATGACAAAAAAACGTTAGAAAAACAACCTTATGTATAAGGGCGATATCTCATAAAGTATTTGACATCGGTGAGCTTGTCGACGAGCGCATCAACGAATTATTACAGAATCGCACGACTGTTCCTTACACTCTCACAAAATTTACCATTCATAATATTATAGCAGCGTGGCAGGCTTATTATTTTTGCATTGAATTCTGACTTGAAATAGTGTGAACTGAACACATATACATAGTTACTCGTGATTCCAAAAAAAAAAAAACCACGAGCCAAACTGAGAAGTTACTTGAATTAATCTGCTTACTGTGAAATACCTTTTATACCATATATTTAACACACATTTATATTGTAAAAGTAGCCTTCAGCCGTCTTCCACGGACATAATACGTTTGTATGATGAATGGTTTCGCCAAGTCTGTATGATGTGGAGTTTTCCTTCATTTGTGTTTTGCAAAGTCGGGAAGCGACCCAAAAACCTAAATAGCATGAATCCGACTATTGAATATTCTATGTGATTAATATGTGAATATTAATGTTGATGATGGAAGATTATATCTAATGAATAAATATTATATGTATGAGAATACGTTGGCCTTTAATGTAGATTGGTTTGGGTTTGGATTAATTACGTTCAGGAAAATTGTTATTGTTATTTGTGGCATATTTATATTATATTTTTGTGGTGAGTTTACTGATTGTATAGTTTAATCCTACCTATGCAAGAGAAATACAGTCTGTATGTGAATATTAACTATTTGGCCTATTATTTTAACAGTCACATATTTAATCTCTTCGTGCTCTTATACTTGATTTTAGGTTGTATGTTCGTCGTCATTTTTAGACGCAAAAACTATCGAAGTTCTCTAGATTGTTTACATTACACATATGAATGGCTTTAGGCTTTATTTATTCCGAATTTACGCAGGAGTTGGAGAGGAGTAGACAGATGACTAAGGCTATATGAAATATAGCATAATAGTACGCTTTTTCGGATACCTGAAACTTTGGCACGTGCTTTTTTGATGATATCAAGAGATATGTTGCGATGTCAATACGAAAGTTTACGTATTTCTAAATAATGCTTCTTTCGGTTGGAAAGCACTGGCAAAAGCTGTTCAATAGATGTCGCTCCGTCCCCGTAAGACAGATAGAGAGAGAGTTAAAATTAGAGTTAGTTAGATAGAGAGTTAAAATTCGATGCTCAGACCCGAACCTCGGTGGCCTAGTTGGTCAATGGCGTCTAACACGGAGAGTCAGAAGACGCGCGGGTTCGAATCTCTTCCGAGGATGTGAATTTTTCTCTCTATAAATTTCATTATTTGAGATCGCTAAAGCAGGCGTTAGTGCTTTGAAAAAGTAATACCATAAAAATCACAAGGGTTGCGATGTCAATGCGAAAGTTTAAGTATTTCTAAATAATGCTTCTTTCGGTTGGATGGTACTGTTAACTATCCAATAGATGTCGCTCCGTCCCCGCAAGACGGTTAGTCAAATAGAGAATGAAAATTCGATGCTCGGACCAGATTCTCGGTGGCCTAGTTGGTCAATGGCGTCTGACACGGAGAGTCAGAAGACGCGGGTTCGAATCCCATCCGAGGATGTGAATTTTTCTCTCTATAAATTTCAATGTTTGAGATCGCTAAAGCAGGCGTTAGTGCTTTGAAAAAGTAATACAAATCACAAGGGTTGCGATGTTAATGCGAAAGTTCAAGTATTTCTAAATAATGCTTCTTTCGGTTGGATGGTACTGTTAACTGTCCAATAGACGTCGCTCCGTCCCCGCAAGACGGTTAGGCAAATAGAGAGTTAAAATTCGATGCACCAGATTCTCGGTGGCCTAGTTGGTCAATGACGTCTGACACGGAGAGTCAGAAGACGCGGGTTCGAATCCCGTCCGAGGATGTGAATTTTTCTCTCTATAAATTTCAATGTTTGAGATCGCTAAAGCAGGCGTTAGTGCTTTGAAAAAGTAATACTATAGATATCAAGAGAGTTGTTTATTAATTCATCAAACGATTTTACTAACCCTCACTAGTTCTATTTCCTATTCCTAAAGTTCACTTTGGGATGTTGTAGGTATAGTGAAGTGATGAATAAAATAAAATTCCCATCTGGTCGAGGCCCGGGGGTAGTGAATGGTTGAATATTTAACTACCCTCCGATCTGCATAGGCTATGAGACGTATTGACAGCGTTCATCTCGACTAACACGGTCTACCGCGTGGAATAGACAAACGGTATTTAGGTATAAACCCTTTATTAAGTCTCGCCTAATATTACATGAATACGTGTTCATAATGCGAAAGTTTAGAGCTACTGATAGTTACTGATCTACTTATAGTTTCATGTCTCTTAATTAATTTCAACACACGACATTGATCGACACACTCATAGTCGCCGGAAGCATGGACATAATAATTATACATCACAATATCCAAGACACAGTATTTGCTCTAGCCAGGGTTCAAACCTGGGATCCCGTGCTTCTAAGGTAGGGTCACCACCAACTGAGCTAACGGAGCTGTCATATACTCGTAAAATAGATAGAAGGATAACATTTTTAAATTACTTCAAAAAAGAAGGAGGTTATATGTTCGTGTGTATGATTTTTTTTGTGTGTGTGTTTGCCGATTTTTCTCCCTATTGTGGACCGATTCTCAAAATTGTTTATATTTTGGTTGATTTCACTTGCTACAAAAGCAAACAATTATTTACACACATATTACAAAACGATAGTTATATAATATATAAACTTTGGCGATGTGAACATCTATTTATACTCGTATTATACTAGTGACTGCCCGCGCCTTCGTTCGCGTAGGCTCGGCCTTCGGTTTCGCCATAACCTTAGATCATTTCTTATTTTTTTCCATAACAACCTTCTCTTGACAATAATTAACACAACTAAAAAAGAATTAGCGAGATAGTTCCATCCGTTATCAAGTTATAGCGTACCAGAATAAATTGGGGTACAATATCACGGGAAGACTCAGTCTTCGTCTTCCCGTGAACATAGAGCCGAAATATCGGGAGCTCATTCCACAACCTTACCACGGTAAATATCCCGTTAATAATCATATAACTTTAGGTGTTTTCTTACGAGTGTATATGTCGACACAAATCGGAAATCATTTTTACGCACGTGTATCATACAACGTTCAACTATGCATTTGCTAGGAAATAAAAAATGTTTTATTGAAAAGCGTTTTAATATATTTAATAAATATGTTTCACTGAATGTACATTTTCGTTGTGCCTTTTTTCGATTTGACATGACGGCTATTTGCATATGCGTAGTAGTCGATATGATTTAAAATAAACAAGCCCGCCATTTTACTCATTTCTTGGTTAGTTTGGAGTCGACCTGTTATGAATTAGTTGAAAACTTCGAGTTTAAGCGACGAACCAATTATTTTATATTTTTAATTATTAAAATCTATTTATATAATTATTAAAATCTAAAATAATCTGATAACACGTTTAATGAAGCACTAGTGCGGAAAAGTGTCACTTTCCACATTCTGCGTAAGTATAGCGTAACGTGTCGATCACGTTAAACAGTACAAATTGTCATTCATCTAGCAACTGTGACTCAGATACCTCATAGTTTGTATGCCGAAGCGTGACGCTTTCAATACGTATATTTTTCGCAAATTGTTTGTGCTATGGCCTAAGTTGTGTGGTTACGTTCGTCACCCCAAGCCGTTGATCTTATTGAGTCAATGACACACATTCTCAGTAAATTTTCTCGCTACTTAGCAAAATATCTGACACTGTGATGATACACAGCAAGACGGCCTCTCTCATGCCGGCGTTCCATCTAATATGTTCATAAATAATAGTTAACTGAAATTTAAATTTACAACCTTTAGGTTAGATAACTAAAACATAAAAAGTTTCGCTTGCCCAAACCTAAAATGAGGTCCGTTCATTCTCATTCAAAGCCAAAAAATCTTTTATAACGTAATGTCGTAGTGGAAGAATAATGCACATATACTTATTCCGGAGCTAAACCCACGTACTTTCATTTCCCTTTCGCTTAACATGCGACCGTTCTTATGTTTCATAAAATATTATTGCATTTGCTTTACATATTCTCGAGTATATCTATGTAATCAGCGGTGTAGGGCTATTGTTGAATCAATATATATAAATAAACACAATAGCATAATTAGAATAACTTATTAACAATGTTTCATGCACTATGCTTAAAAGGCTGTGATTCCCATAAGTAAGGTGTAAGGTAGAGGTTGGTGAAATTAAGCACATTCCCGGTATCAGTATCATACAGTTATTTATCTATATATATATATATATTATATATATTTGTTATCCTGACTGGTTTATCAACGCAGATCCTAAACACTACACATTTAGTACTTAACATATAGCTCAGTAGATTTGTTTGTTATATATTGTTATTATTATTCAATTTTATTTTTATGTACTTATGACTTGATTAATTTAATGACAATACTGACTATGTATATATATATTTGCTGACATAAGATAATTTTTGACATTTTTTTTTGTTTATGTTTATATTTGATTGTGTTTTTTATGTGCTTGATTTTATTTTAATGAGTCACGTTACTCGAAATAAACAATTTTGATTTGTATCAATCGCTCGAGTGTATACCTGCACGGAATTTCAAACTGTTTTAGCATTAGTTAGTAGTTTTTAAGTAATGTAAAAACAAATATATACAAAAAAAACACGTGCCTTATATATACTTTAAAAAGCTAAAGAATAAAAGGTTGTTGCATTTAAAAAGCAACAGTAGTAATGGGCCGTAAAAAGGCAACCAAAAAAAAAGAACACTACAACTTTGAAGTTTTGGCGTAGACACCTTTTATGTTGTAAGCTTCAACTAAGGAAAGACTTCATTTTCAGACTTAATCCCTGAACTGACGGAGTGGAGTCGCTAGCGGTCAGCAAGTATACAATATTAAGACTGTGAATCAGCATAGTTTTTATATACAGTCTACAACAAATACACTGAAAGATTTACTATTTCATAAATGTATGTTGAGAGGAGTGTTTTTAATTTGAGGAGCTTTTTCGATATGCCGCTCTGTATGGCAACAACATTTCCATGTTTGTAGCACGTACCGAATAAGAGGTAGAAACGACGAAACTAGGCGAAGTGTAGTTATGATACTCACTCATACCAACAAACTAATTTTGAGTTGAATATGTTCATATTTGTTCTTTTCCATAATTAATATGGCACCAACCCAACTGCTTGACCGGCAAACCGTGAGTTTTCATTCATATTCAGAGTGCTTCTTTGAACCAAGTTTTTAAGCCAGGTAAATGGGAATACCGGTCTGGACTTTAAAGCTATTCATGAATATCATTTAAAAGTTCGCCCGGCGGTTTGCTTGAAAATCAGAGTAAAGAAAATGAATGCGGTACTGTTTTGTTGTAGGTACCTACTGTTGGGAAAATATTGCAAGCACGTCAATGTTCATTTTGCATACTGACACGTGAGGTAATGTTATAATAGTAATTTATTTATGCAAATGTTACATTATCACTTATTTATGTGCAGTTTTATGCACGTTATGGGTAAATTACGTGAATCCTATATAATGTGTTCAGAAAACGTATGGTGTCTCATGCATAACTTTATGCAGGATCAGGAAACTCCAGTCATGCAGAATTAGGCAATAATGGTGATATATTCACGTATTACTCTTGAGTTACAGAACCCTAAAAGGCTCCGTAACTCGAGAGTAAAAGTGAAACCTCAAAGGTCTGTGTTTCGGTTAATAAAACGCTCATTTTTATGCTGCATTTTATAAAACTCAAAAATCAATACTATTCATAGACAATTCTCGTTGACTTTATAATAAATAAACTGTACAATAAGTCTAACAACACAAGCAAATAAAAATAATCCGAATATGATAAATAAATAAATACATTTCTTTATTCACCATAGTTTTAGGTACACTATCAACATAGGCACTATATTTTTTATTATTTATTTATTTATTTATTGTATATAATTAGTTATTTATGTTGTACTAAAGTTTCGAAATGTTTTAGTAACATAATTGTAGTCGTTTACTAACAAACAGTTGCATTTGAAAAATTTACTGTATTGTATATCGATGCATGGGAGAACATTTTTTCCACTACAGAGTGGTAGGTAATGTTTGTTTTTTAGTCTGACTTATCTTTTAGTTTTTTGTAGGAAACCATCGGTGCGTTAGTGATATTAGGACGTCTGGTTTTTTCATTCATACGCTTTACAACTGGAAACATAACGCCTGTTTAAAAATAGGTACGTTTTAGGGTTTATACAATAATACAATAAGGGATACAATAATAATGCACGGATAAACAAGTTATCATGACAGATGTAATGTATAATGTATAGGAATGATAAAATAATCCTTTGTAATTTTTTCTCTATATTTCTAATTATGCACGATGTATATAAATAAAATCTCCCTAATCACGCTAACAACCTAGATACATACAATTTGTCTGGCAAACGAAACACAACTTCTATATTATTGGATTAAAGACCACACTCCCAAATGTAAATCCAAAGGCCAAAAATGTTAAAAGCTACTTTTACCTTCGCTTCTATTGAGTTACTATGAGTCGGCGTATTTGCTCTGTAATTACTTTAAGTATAGCTTTTTTGACACAAAAACCTGCCCAATAATTGCAGTGGCGACACGATCGTTATCGTCGACGCCTTTACGGCCAATTTACGGAATTGAGTCTTGAAACAATTCCGATCCGACCCACACTTCTAGTATTTTACGCAATGTTTTTAAACTTTAATGAGATGAAGAAGTCGTTCACCTGTTATAAGCGTGACGCTGACTGACGTAGTAATTTGAGTGGCAAAAAAGGAAAGTCGAGAGTTAGATGGTGAACCATGCAAAACTTAACATTTAACAGAACACTGCACTGCATAATCGTTACCCCGAGAATGTTATTAAGGCGCAGCTTAACCCGTCCGCATCAGCAAGCCTCCAGTTCATTCATAAATATTTTGCTATAGCGTAAACCTGAAGCGGACAGATTAAAGACAGAATCCGTAAAACGTTTTGTTTTTCGTCCCACAGTTTAGAGTTTAGACAATATACTGGTTACTGATACAAAGTTGAAAAAATACAGTGCATAGTTTAAAAAAGTAAAGTGTTTAAGAGTTATTAAAAAAACTTATAAAATAATATTGCACAATATCTATCTAGCAACTTAAATAACAAAAAACGCAAATAAAACGACAGAAAAAAATCTTATCACATTTCTTAATTTTTTAATCGACAACTACTATACCTATTTTATGTTATCTGAAAAAGGGTAATTTAGTAAACTAAAGAACGATTTAATTATTTAACATTTTTGCTTCTTTTAATATTAAACAAATTAAAACTGCGAATAAGTTATCGTGTTTACAGACGCACGCTTGCTCCAGTCAGGGCGAGCGCTTAACCTCTTAAAATACCTAAAAAATTGCTCTTGTAGCGCCTTAAGTTGCTGTCATATCATGATGTCGATAAAAATGAGGGTTTTTGAAGCAGTTTATCTCATGAACAGCGATTAATATGAAATTAAAAAAAAATGACATATCTAAGACTTCTAAGTACACATTAAAAATATATTTTAACATACTATATAAAAAAAAAATTCAAACATACCACTTAATTTTACCTGTATAACAGTTTTTCTCTTTATTCACTATTATATTTGTCATAAAACACGTATTATGAAATAGCAATTTTTAATATTGACGGATTATTTTTTTCATTTCAGAGAGCACATATTTTTTTTTATAAATTTTGTACGTTTTTACGAGATTTACTTGCTTGATTTCAAATAAAGGAAATTGAACGTGGCCAATCTCTGAGCTGACAGTGCCTTAAAGTCTCATTCGCAGAATAATTTCAATTATTTCTAGCCTAATATAGTATCGGTTCCAAATCCTAATTAGTAGTTCTGACACACCATTGCTTAAGGGCACGTCTACGTCACGGTGGTACAAACCAAGACAAACACTAGTACGAGACACGTACCACCTAGTGAGACGAATATACCCGCCGTTTACGATTAATATCTTGAAGACGGAGGGAAAGCCCTGATACTCCTTTAACTCACGGAGTGAAATTACTACTGCGCGCTCGTTACACTAAGATATTCACTGTTCGGGACAGTGTTTTTTTTTATAAAATACTACTAGATGTCTTAGTATCTAACTAGCTAGGCTACTATTCCGACAATGCCTCATTTGTTTCATTTACTCGGATCACATTAATTTACGTCGTATTAGTATAGTAGTATGTAAAAAGACAACCTGCTGAGTTTCTTGCCGGATCTTCTCTGTCGTGGTCGCGTTCCAATCGGGTTTTCGATTTAAGAAATAATAATGTAATACGACAATTTGTAAGTACCCCCATAGGTCTATATAGAATATATATACATAAGAAACGATTATATTTAATTTCATTTCAGTGTCTGCCTAGCCTACCTCCAGCACATCTCCATTTTCATCTAATTAAAATTTCTAATTAGAAAACGTTCTTTAATGTTTTTTCCTTCCATTTTTCTTCACTTCCTGTTCCTGCAAGCATTGTATGGCTTTATCAGTCTTTCTACATACCCAAAGTGTTATTAGAGCATAGCTTTTTATTATTTAGTTTTACTAAACAGAACCAACTTCTTTTGGCCTCGTTGTTTCACTAGCAGTTAAATGCGTCAGATGAAGATTTTTTATTAAACGTTTTTAAACATTCACAGGTTTGCGAAATGCGCCGCAATTTCAACTCGGTCTAAAGAGAATTTAAAAAAAAGTCCACACTATGACGGTTAAAAAGCGCAAAGGAAACCTACACAAAGAGATCTGAAAGCATCCGCAGCTTGAACATAGCTCAGAACTGAAAATTACAACTGTATGACTACAATTTGAACAGATAAAGCAAATGTTTTGCAGCAAAAATGGGTTATGCCCATTTATGTTAATGTATCATGTATGTTAATATATTAGATATTTTTAATATTAATTGAACACATATGTTTCCATTCAAATAGTGAACAGTAGGTTTTCAATACTTTATATGACTATATAGGTTTGTAACTATGTACTATTTCGTTGTACTTTACATATATACGAGCAAAATGAGTTTATACATGTATAAATGCTCTAACGAATGTAATAGTAACGGCATAAATATCATCATCATCATCATAATCATCATTATATATAAAGCAATGACAACACAATCTTTTGACTAAAAAATCTGTATAAATAAAATATGTGAAATATTTGTCTTGTGTAACAAACGTTTTATTTGGTCACCTTAAATTTATACTTTGTCTAATTCTCTAAAATGATTTCATATAAACTAGAGGTTCCTGAAACGCAGATTCCGATCCCCAGATTTTGTCTACTTAATTTTATGTCAGGATATGATATAAACAGACGTGGTTTGCGCTGCGTTGGCTCGTCGGCGGTCTACGGTCTACGGCAGTTGGTACCGGCATAACGTAGCGAGCGGACGCCCGTAGCGCTTCGTAGCGAATCTGCTACGCCGACGCGTTATGTACGAGACACAAACAAAGTGCGTCCGTAAAAGTAAACAAATAGTGATATGAGTTGTGCGTCCCCGAGAGTAGTATCCCGTCTGACTCTCATCATATTAACTTTCGTAGTGTCGTGCACGTTTATTGCTAGCGTCGTTTGGTTACTACGAACGAGGGCCACCACCGGACAATATGAAAATTATTACTTGTCGAGAATTAATATAAGCGCTGTTAAAAGCGACATCAGCAATATCACCGAGCCCGCTTCGGATCATTACAAAGACTTGATTAAGATAGAGATAGCGATGCGGCGCGTGGAAGAGAATAGTCGGAGATTAAAAGAGTACACGAAGTCGTTGTTGTGGGACAACAAAGACAAGTCTCTGTGGTGTGTTTTGTTTAAGGACGGTGAGAAATTGGATAAACCCGAACGAGATGGAAAAAATAGGAATATGGAGGATGAAGAATTTATACGGTCGTTGAGGGAACAAAAAATTAGAGAACCGTTGATACATTTGAGACATCACGGGACGCATCATAGACGAAGACCCGACGTGCTTCCGAACATGCCCTATATCAAATAAAAATAAATGGTTTTCGCGCGAAATAAGATTGGGGTTCGAGCGATAACATACAGGTAGCCACGAAATAGCTATTAGGGGACCATTTGTTATGCTGAAAAGTGACAGGCGTGGTGCGAGCCGCTTACATTAGTGTTCCACAATTATGTGATAATTTAGTTTGATAACGCAAATGATATAATCTACAATCACGCGAATAAGCAATACAGCGGATAAACTGACAATTACAATTACATTGTGTTTATTTCTAATTTTTTTGAAACGCAAAACGTTTTTGCCGGTCACATATATTGTAATTTTATGAAAGCTATGAATATTCATACATATGTTGAGCAGGACTACAAGTATTATCACATACTTACTTTTACTTTTAATATATTTACTTTTTACTTTTACTCTTTTAAAGTTCTAAAAAAATGTGTCACGTTTAGTTTTCAGAATAAAAATAGTATTATATTAAAATACTGTTTATAGTAGGACGTCTTTTTAACTTCACGACTCAGAATACCGTGCGATTCTGTAAGAGCAAACATCGTTGCATCTTGGACAACTTCCGTGAAACAAATGACGAAATGACAAGAAACGTTGGAAAAACAACCTTATGTACAAGGGCGATATCTCATAAAGTAGTTGACATCGGTGAGCTCTTCGACGAACGCATCGACAAATCATTTCAGAATCGCACGGCTGTTTATACTTAAAATAAGTCAATGAACATCGACGGATGCGGACGGGATAAGTAACATCACAATAAAATAAAATTTTATGACAATGAAAAAATACAGTGAAAAAATTTTAAAAATAGTTTCGTGTCCTTTTGGACATATGCATTCGGCAATATCAAGATCTTTTTATTATTAATACACATATAATTTAATACGTAAATTATCAATTGAGGACCTTATAACGGCGAGTGGAACAATATTACTTAGTCACTGTAATGATTCAATTTTTGTTTTCGGACAGCTCTAATGTAGCGCATATAATGTATAATAATGCATATATATATATATATATAAATAATTTTCAAGTATGTTTTCACTAAATACAATTTAGCAAAATAGAATGCATTCAACCCATTTATACACAGTACTCAAATAGATGTATAAACTAGCTACTAGATGAATAAATTAGCTGCTATATATAGCCAGTCTTTTCAATTTGTACTTTCCACTCGTTTGAAAACTGAAAGGAATAAATGGAACAAAATGGTATAATAAATAATACTTACAGAGATTTAAAAGAATTATGATCATGTAATACGTAAATATAAATAATTGCGACATTTCTATCATGTTTGTGGCTTGCCTGTCGTCGACGAGCTCACCGATGTCAAATACTTTGAGATATCACCCTTGTACACAAGGTTGTTTTCCGACGTTTCTTGTCATCTCGTCATTTGTTTCACGGATGTTGTCAAAGATGCAACGATGTTTACTGTTAGAGAATCGCACGGCCTGTTATGTGGCTGTATCAACAATGTAAATTTGGTTTTAATTGGGCATAAACTCTTATCTTGTCACACAAAGTTGTTTTCTTTTGCCATAAGGAACACATAAACACGTTCTTTGGTCCCAATGTAAATTTAATTGCGATGTTAAAGGAGTTGTTAATATTATGGCAATGTAAATATTTTGTACGAGAAATAACATGTAAATTAATGTACTCAATGTGTAAATACAAATTATGTATAACTTATAAATGTAAATATTGTACTTGTGATGATAAATAACGATGTTGACTAAGACAATATTGTATATTATCGGCTGCGGATGTAAAAATTAAAGGTCAGAAAAACATATGTTATTGTTTTTTTTAATTACAGGTATAGTTTGATTTTCTTGACTATACTTACATATTTTCGGTATGATGAAAATCTTATGGTATTTATAGAGTATCTCCATACTACTTTAAAAATAAGCGATAATAGATGGTTAATTAACCAACCAACCCTCACATTTGTAAACGTTGTACTTTTATTTTATTAAAATTTGTGATTACCATCTGTACACGTACACGGACTGTTTTGTATTAAAGAGATGCATAATACGTATTTCTGTGTAATTTTCAATAGGCACTGATAACGGTTATGCTATCATAAACAAGAGGTACTAAGTAACAAGTATAAAGTTTATAAAAATTGGAATAGTGAAATATATAAAAAATATTTTACGAATACTTTAATGTTTAAACTAAACTTGTGATTTGTCTTTATTGTCTAAATCTATAATATTATTAACACAATTGGGTTGTAAATTGTTAATATCTGAAATAATTTTCTGTTAAATAAATTAATATTTATGTGTATATGAGTACTTTCTTATATGTATGCATACTCAACATTATTTAATAAATGATTTTGTATACGTAATTTATAATGGGTGTTATAACTTATCAGATATAATAAAAATAAAACTGTTTCCACAAAATAAGAAAGAAATATGTATAATAAACGCTTTTGATGAACGCCTTTTTTTATTTTCCCTTTGCAATAAGTACTTAATTTCAATATCACGTATAACATGAGTCCAGCTTGTCCTTTTCCCACAGTTGTGGAATTCTCAAGCGTTTAGAAAATTAAGTATGAAGCGTTGAATTACAAAAATGACTGGGTGGTGAACAAATTACTGTACAATTTACTGAGGGTGAATGTTCTTTTCGAAGTGACTATTGCTTCTTTCTGTATTATCATAAGTTTTTGAACAGTTCTTCGACTTTTCTTTTCTTTGAAATATTATTTTGACGGTTTAACTTACGCGCTAGGTCAAGTATCTCGAACGGTTTCGTAATTTTCGTGGTTTTTATTTTCTTGTCAAATATAACACACGTTGTATTTATAGAATTTTACTTGAACGCATTTAAGCTTGTGCCGCATGCACTTTTAGCTTATTTTTTGCTAACATTGCTAAACTATACAAAATTTATTTATATAAAAGTATATAATACAATCAAAAGGACTCGAAATCAATACGAAATACTTGTTTATAAATAACAATTCAAATCATCTTTCGGCCACACACAAATTCTTTATCTGTGCGATATATGGTCTGTACGCTTATGATAACTAAAAACTGCTACTGCTAAATTCGTTACATTATCGGTCACTTGTTGGCCAAGTAGTCACATTGAGCACATTGAGCCAGAAAATGCGGGAAAAGATTTAGTTTAAGCCAAGCGGGAAGTACAATCTCAGGAAATTTCCCAAAAACGTAAAATAACACATTAACATTATTGTTGTTATATTCAAAAC
The DNA here is from genome assembly GCA_917880725.1 of Selenia dentaria. NCBI lineage: Eukaryota > Metazoa > Arthropoda > Insecta > Lepidoptera > Geometridae > Selenia > Selenia dentaria. The sequence goes on along the minus strand of OU862889.1, from coordinate 14,293,202 downwards.
AATGTTGTTGATATATAGATAAGACATACATAAAACATGTTTAGTAAACAAAACATATTTAAAGAGACATTATGCAAGTGGGATTTTAGTTAAAGACAAGAAAGTTTAACAACTAAATCTAGGTTTTTAAATATTATCAACGTACTTGTAAAAAGCAACTCAACGAAGTAAATATGTTATGTCTTCTAATTTTTTCTGTTGCTTTGAGATTTGAAGTTTACTTGTATTGTTTATTTTCGGAAATGCGATAAGCTTCTAACTTCTACCGTATAAAGTTAAAATTAATGTGTAACATAATATGCGTGGTTAGAATAACGACGCTCCAAGTACTTGCGGTCGTAAAAGCATCTCGGTGCTTTGCTCTCGCCAAATTCTTGTGTAACTTTTAAACTCGACTATGTCTTAAAGTTGAAACGGAAAATACTTTGAAGACATGAGATGGTCTGTGCTTTATGAAATGTTTTAGGCGAGTACATTCTATATGTACCTTCTAAGAAAATATTTAAACGTTTTTTGGAAAGTTACTAGACAATAAATGTATATTACAAAAAATTACATAGAATTAATTCGTCGTTATTTACTAGGTCTACTTCAAATGTTTATTACCTGTAGAGCTAAATGTAAATTAAGTTACCTTGTAAGTTGTGCGTAGTAAGTGCAAAAATCATTTTACACAAGCTGGTGAACCCGTGAGCAGTACCTTGTAAAAAAATAATGACAAGACTGTTAAATTTCTCCAGCTGTGCGATTCTCTAATGATTCGTCGTTGCGATCGTCGACGAGCCCACCGATGTCAAATACTTTATGAGATATCGCCCTTATGTGTACACAAGGTTGTTTTTTCAACGTTTCTTGTCATCCCGCCATTTGTTTCACGAATGTTGTTAAAGATGCAACGATGTTTGCTCTTAGAAAATCATACGGCTGTAGCAGTTCGAGCTGATTAACAGTAGCTTATCCTTTCCATTCTTTGTATTTGAGTTAGCTACGACTGCCTTCGCAACAATGTATCTCAGGCTTGTAAATAAAAAGGTGTTAATAAGCTTTTATCCCTAAAAATACAGAAACCTTTTTATATTATGTTAAGGACCACGACCACGTACATTATTTAAACGATCAATTTATCAACCAAAAATGGCCAGCATTAAGAATATCCATTCCCCCGACTAAACGTACAGGGCAACGGCTCAGTAAAATTGTAATAAAATAATAAGCATTTTCGTCCGGCGAGTAGGTATTAACCCTAAAAGAGATTACCACGAGGAAATGGAACGCTAGGACGCTAAAGCGTGGTTTCGCAAGATTGTTATAGTCTTAATATTTTCTGCAGGAAGTTGACGATCTGTATCGCAGCTTCAGAAATGCCTTCGAAATGGTTATAAGGAATTCTGCCTACTGAAATTCTCCATATTTGTAATTAAAATCTCCCTTAGAAAACTCACAAGATTAATTAAAGCTATATTGGCATTCAGATAGACTAAAAACTTCTGATGATAGGCTCCTTGCCCATCAACCATGTCTCGCTGGGACGATCGATGTGGTCAAAATCCTTTTACCGAGATGAAGTCTGGGCCATGGGGGCCTACTCCCACCTTTTACGAAACTACGTATTTGAGTACGGACTTCAAAAAATTGACTTTGGAACAATGGAACTTAGTGTCAAAAATCACGTGAAAGTACGCGAACTGAGTGAAATATTTGATACTACGTAATCAAAATGTATATCATAATCCATTATTATGTAATGGTTGCTATATTGACGTGGCGGTACCAAATTTATTGGTAAGGTTGAAACGTGACTACTTTAAAAGGCGGGAGTAGGGCCCATGGTAGTGAAAAGATAGTGGATTATGTAAAACTTTTTTTGGACGACAAATGGTTGTTCTAGTGGGGTTCAGCGCCGCAACGTAACATTCCTCACTAAGCTATAGGAGCATTTACTAGAGTAACTGTGTTTTATTACATAATTAATTTGATTACAGTGGGCCGAGCACGAAAATCTGTTTTAGTGTAACGTAATCGCATCGTAAACGTATTTAGTATAAACTGTCATTTATCTAGCACAATAGTGGCACAGATAACTCATAGTTTGTACTGAATACGAAAACGTTACGTTAGAGTTACACTTAAGCAGATTTTCGTGCTCGGCCCACTGGCCACTAATCTTTCCACCAAAATGCAAGGGCTTACCCGGTTTATATTATTATATGTTCTCGCTCTGTTCGCCTTTCGACTGGGAACGTAACTTTACTATACTATTATTGAATTAATTATTTTATAACTATTGCGTATGATTATCTGGTCAGTTGTAACGTCTTACGATGTGCAACCTTACGATCTCGTACTTTTTTCCACCATATGAAAGGATCAGACTAATCTAACACATAAATAACGGTAAATATCATATTAATATAATAGATGTAACTAGTTAAGATATAGGTAGGTGACTGAGAGAGTACCGAGTGAGTGCGTGAGTCAGTAGGTGTAAATGTTTGTTACTTATTTGTAATTTTGTAAACACACAGAATTTTGTAAAAGTTGGAATAACGCATACTTCTTTCAAATGATGAAGTCTTGGCCTGTAAAAATCAGTTTCTTTGTTTGCCAATGTAAATTCGTTATGTTAATTTCATAATAATGTCTAGCTAGACAGCTATAGATCATAGAATTAAACCATAACACCAGTATATACTGGGGTACTGGTAATCAATTAGCATCCTGTTAAGGGCATATTTTGTACATAAAAACAAACAACTTTTGTTCTAGAACTTTTCCCAAAACTAAACAAATTTCCCAAAAACTGTTTTTTCCCTTTGTGTTTCTCTCTTATACTTCATAACTCTACATCGCATCCATTTCATTCGTCAACGTGTAGCTATGCACGTAGTTAACAGCACGTCGTAGCGTAGCACAGCTACTACGACCTTGACTTGCCGCGTCTCAACCCCTTTCTTACGCTGCCGCCGCCGCTCGCCCGCCGCCAGCCGGGGCTTGTCGGCATAGGGTTAATTATGTTTAGACTGGCCATGTTGATTTTTTAAGTTTTTTTTAGAAGAAAAAAAAAATTTTTGAAAGTCGTAGAACAAAAGATGTTTGTTTTGATGTACAAAATATGCTCTTAAAAGGATGCTAATTGATTACCAGTAACCCTGTATATAGTACGAGTATGCATAATACTATTATTGTTAACCATTTATTTTATCATGTTGATGTGTAACAACGGAGCTATAAATAAAATTATTTGTATTTGTTTATTAAAACTCGATAGTACCACATTTTGTAGTTATAGTAGTGGTAGAAGTTTGAAGGGCAGTGTTTCCGATTTGAAGGACAATAGCAATATTATAGGGCAAGAGATTTAAATTATTATATGTCGGGGTGATAAGCGCATTGCATTCCCACCAAGGGTTTGATCTGTTGTAGTTTATAATTCTGAATGGCACTGAACTGTTATGAACAAGCATGACGCTTAGAATCAGCGGTGCGATTCTCTAATGATTCGTCGACGAGATATCGCCCTTGTACACAAGGTTGTTTTTCCAACGTTTCTTCTCATCTCGTCATTTGTTTCACGGATCTTGTCAAAGATGCAACGATGTTTGCTCTTAGAGAATCGCACGGCTGGTTAGTAATATGCTCGTCATGTTACTTATTGTAATTTAAAAAAAAATCAGTATTTTTAAATGTTACATTGTCATTATAATTAACTAATAATAGTCATTATATTATTATTAGGCGATATAATTAAAAGTGCAGCATTATTGTCACAGTAAAGACCAATTTAACAAGGTTTTCATTGTTTCAGTTTCTATCAAATATTGATACGTGATAAAACATATAGATACATGCTTTTTCGTTTTTTTTCACATGTGGTTAAGTTCAATTTTGTTTAACAGTAAATTCAAATTTAACAATCCGTACACAAAGATCCTATGTATCGATATGTTATCTATATATAATATGCTAATTAGGTTGAGTTTAGTATGACTTGAAACATTCTCTTGGTTTTGAACGTATTCTACATTAATGAGACGATGGCGTGACGGTACAATGAACCACAAAAATAAGTGAATACCTACGTAAATTAATATCTATTATTACGTCGCGACAGATATTGATCGATTTAATACGCCCATCACACGTATTTAAGGCATTTAATCAAGTATTCACAAAACTTGTGAATATAAAAAAATGAAACTATAAAAAAATTAAAATCGTCATCATACACACTAAAAGGCCAGCTACTCAAAAAGAGCAGTGTAGTTACAGATCTAGGAGTAGTCCATGACTCAAAACTACTCTTCGACGATCATATCGAAGCCATTGTCCGCAAAGCGTCACGAGCTCTAGGGTTCATCATGCGTACTTCTGCTGATTTCAAGAGAGCAAAAACATTTAAAATTCTTTACTGTACCTTTGTCCGGAGCAATCTTGAGTACGCGTCACAAATCTGGAGCCCCCAATATGACAAGTACATCTCAAGGATTGAGCGGATCCAGATGAGATTTCTTAAGTACCTTTGCTATCGTTTGCGGATTCCTTACTCGTCGGATAATTATAATAAACTTTGTAAACAGTTTCATCTCCTACCCCTTTCAAAACGACGTGAAATTGCAGACCTTGTGTTTTTTCTAAAAATCACGAGCAATGTAATTGATTGCCCAGAGCTCATGAATAAGATCAAACTTAATGTTCCATTCAAATCCACCAGATTTCATGCACCATTGAACGTTCCTGTAGTATCCACTAATTATAGGCAGAACTCTTACTTATTGCGAGCGAGCAACAACTTCAATAAACTAAGCAAGCGAACTGAACTTGACCTCTTCTGCACCAGTGCTTCATCGGCAAGGCGACGGCTGAGCAGTGAATTCTTCCTGGCGGACGGTTAGCGATCTAAGGGTTATATATACAATACTTTTTTTTTTTATCTCATATTTTAAGTCATCTCATCTACTAAATTAGGTTCCAGTGTTTACACATTTTTAAGAGTTATATCACTGCATAATCGTGAGAACCTGTAATTGGCTTCCTAATGTTATTTTAGTGAATATTTTTGTTGTGTTAAAGCTGTTGGTTTTCCAATAAATAAATAAATAAATAAATAAAAAACTTATAGTAAAGATTAGATACGTAATATTAAGTAGTGAGTATTAAAACTATTTATGTCGCTACTCTATTCTCTTAAGGTTCTTAAATAAATGGCGTTTGTACGGAGAAGGAGCAATGAATAATAGATATAAAATAATATATTTAATCAATCGAAATATTATGTATTATGCACTTTTGCTATTTTATAGGTTGATTCCATTCCTGAATAAATTATAGGAGCAAGAATCAATTAAAATCTATGAAGGCGGTTCGGAAACCCCCATCGGGATTGAATTGTTTTCTTTGCAACAAAACTATAGTAATACTAATATTAAATTAATTTTAATTAAATTATAAAAATAGTAATACCATTACAATACCCTCGTTCCCCATACACATTATTAAACAAAAATCAGATGGCGTTTAAAGAAATCAATCACTTAATTCGAAACACAAATACACAAGCCTAAATTTGCAATTAACTTTAATTAGTACTTCCTAGCCAAATGCCAGATGTTAGAGATCAAAGTGCGACCAGTTCGACAAAACGTGAATTTCATAATTATAAGTTAGGACCTAAAATTACTCTTGATTTTTTATTTTTTATGTCAACACATATATACAGTTGCCAGGACAGACAATATCACTAAAGTTAAACAGATGCGACTAAAGCAACAACTCTTTCTAATTATAATATAACCTTATTGGTGGACACTTTTCTCTCTGAGAGAAAAGCCTGAGGGCTAGCAATGAACACGTACAATAGGCACACTACACTACAACTTTGAAATCAGGATACAAGGCGTGTTGAAAGGTCCTCAGGTAATTGAATATAATTTATTTGCATTCGTTTTCACAAAAAAAATATAAGTTTATTTTATTTTAATTTTTGGATTAAAAAAATTAAACGAATTAACTTGCGTATAATTTATTACATAATTTTTATCCAATTTTTTCGAATTATTGTAGACTGGTGAGTGAACATTAGGTGCGTACATTATAGTCTGGTGTGGCAGGTAAGATATTAACCTAGCACACCGCTGTGTTAGATATTATTCCTCGAAGGCGTATTGTGAAAGTACTTTGATCGGTTAATAAGTTATCTCATAATGACAAGCACAGTTTAGTGTTGCGCAAACCTTTGAATATTGAAGAAAGATCTGGTTTGCACTGCAACTATAATTGGCAGGCGTGACGCTTGCTATCAGGTGAACGATATGTTCATCTCGTCACTTACTGGTATGAAAAATAAACCTATTACATCGGTTACTTGTGAAAATGTGTTTGATTCAGCCAGCACATTTTCTTGTCAACGTATGATTGATTGCCTTCTTTATTGGGCATTGAATTAAGCTCTACTACGCCCTTCGATCACAACATTGAAGGTTCAACCTTTAGTCTGCTTCAATCCATTAAAATAAAGTTATTTTGAAGGTGACTTGATGAAACGTCAGAAAAACGTGGTCCGTTTCAGAGTCGTAGTCGTGAACATGTGTGAAAAATTACCGATTAATTAGGTAATTTTTCTCACGGCCGAATTGTAGAACTGCTTTTTTAATGATATGGTACAATACATAGCAGAAGAATAACGTTATAATTGAAATAACCTTACACGTTAGTTGCTTTTACCCGACCGCGGTGAAGCCCAGAAGGAGGATTTTGAAAGACATTGAAAAAATGTCTTTTCGAATACTTTTTCGCAATTTGTATGTGCTTCAACGCGTAGGTAGGTACGAGTACATTGTGACAGGTTCTCAATCTTGAGCGTTGGTGAAATTGCAATCAAATCACATTATTTGTTTTGATTTAAGTGCGATTAAGGTATACAATGCAAGAATTGAATAAATCATTTTGCATTTAAATTTCGCACACAAGGCACACTTATACAGTGTAAATTGGAACAAAAAGTGTTGATTATGATGTCATGAAAAATTTGGTGGTAATATAAACAAATAATGAAAGGGAATCTCCTTGGTGACATTAATTTCTTGAATTTGCCCTGTATCGTAAAAATATCATAATTCCATCATACAAAAATAATTCTTAAATTATTGTACTGTGTCTATATAGTATTTTAAATATAAGGTTTAAGATATTTATTTCTCATAAATAATATAATTCACTTGTTAGTGAAATACAAGGTAATTCAATAAATACTAGCGAGTGCGCGGACTACAATGTAAGCTATGTATAGGTACTAAGTTTAAAAAGATGAAAATCAAAATTATACAAGCATAATTCGAAACATAACTCGCAATAATCACATCTGTTTTGCACCCGTATAAAATATGTTGTGGGTCGGTACTTACAAAAATATACACAAACTCACTCACATTAAAAGTTATATTAGACTCGTTACTGTACAACTATAACATGTAGCTATTTATACACTGTATATGTATATATTCGGGATGATAATACTATCATCCCGAATATATACATATACACATATCCCTTTTTAAAATTACATCCCAGTACGATAAGCGTGTACCGTAGTGCTAAGAATTTTCACCTGAAACACATTTTCGATATTCCAAAGCGTAGCTTCCTCATAACGGATGAGACCTAACAGATTGTAACCGTGGATCTCAGTCATAACATTAAGATTAGGCACGTATAAAGCACTCGTTATAACAAATAATAGCTCTTTATAACGCTAGTGGCTACGTTATATATTTATGGCGTTTATCTCAGGTGCACCTTTACAAATTGCTAGTGAGATGGCGCCTTCCTGTCCCAAATACGACTGTCAGACCCTTATCATGCCTTAATTATACATTACCGTCGTTTTCATTTCGTTGCTCCGATATTGCGGTAAGATTTTTTTATCGACGATTTTCACATTACCACGCCACAAGTACCAAAGTACGCAATTGAAAATGTCTTTAGGGGATTTTTAATTTTGTTGCAGCATAATTATTCCCTTAACATTTAGTTTTTTTTATATTTAAACCGACATCAAAATAGGAGGAGGTTATAATGTTCGTGTGTATTTGTTTATGTGTATGTTAGCCGATTTCTCCCCCATTTTGGACCGATTCTCAAAATTTTTCGTGTTAGGTAGAGTAGTATACTTTCGAGGTAGATCCATTTAAATTTGATCAAATTACGTCAAGCAGTTTTTGAGTTATACTCCAAAAACAGAAAAGTGTTGATTTATCTTGATGATGTCATTATTGACAATCGGTCCTGTAAGTAGTGAGGGTCACTAAAAATTGTGAAAAAAAGTTCTTAGCAAAAAATGGAACCGGCTTCAACAGCAAAAAGTGTGAAATAACTTATCAAAGTCGGTACCATGCGCACAATATTGCGATAATAGGTACCTACGTTTGAACCATCATGGTACCGATTTCAACAAGTTATTACATATACACACTTTTTGGATAATATATAGATAGTGACAATGACGCGCACACTTTGAATTTTAAATAAAACATCATTATTGAGTCTAGCTGGCCCGTTTAATTAGAGCATGCTTCATTTAACATCACCAGAGCATCGAATTTTGATGTGTATTGTAAAATGGTCAAATTTTTCTTTCATTTTTATGCGCTGATTTGAAACGTTTGTACCCGTCTATGGTATTGCCGAAAATATTCAGAAGCCAGGAAACTAAAAGTATAGTGTAAATATTAATACAACTATTCTAATTATTATACTGAAGTGAAACTTTCAACAGATAAGCCACTCCACGTAGTGTTATAATAAACAATATAATGTAAGTATCATAGAGATTGAAGGAGTCAATGTATGATGATGGATGAAAAAATAAATAAACACATTCATTCAGATTGGCATTTGTTCCACTTCCTAAAATGTATCTTCAGTAGCATTATTATACCATTGATAATACTGGACGTATTTCGTATTGAAATTCCCGTGAGTCCCGGACATGCTCGAAACACGGGACGACAGATTCGATCCCTAACTTGAGTGTTTTGCCAGTTAATAATAATAGATAAGTATTTTTGTTAAATTATTTGGTTCAGATTCCGTCTAAACAATAACTTGTCTAAAACTAAGGATGCATTTAAATTTAATAAAATAATTTCAAAATAGTCTGGGATTTCTATAACTATGATATAGAGAAAATGTTCTCTATATCATAGTTTCGGATAACCCACCACCACGACCAATACGGGGGTATTGGTCGAACTTTTATGAACGTTGTATGTAATAAAGTTTGTCGAAAAGCAACTCAGAGTGTCGTAGCAAATAAAAACTTCAAATCATAAATTCCACTAGAAATCTGCAAAGTCTCAAGGAGTAATATTCATTTTCTCATAAAATATTACGAGTTCTTCTAGTTTTTGCGGAAACAGACGATTCTTTTCATGTAATTTTGAAAGTCATAGAAAGAGCTGTAACTTTTTACGGTTACTATTATTTCATTGGAGTCCTAAAACAGTAATTGCGTTTTTATTTACATTACACTCACAGGAATAATGTAAATAAAAATATAAAATCGTTTTTTTAATATTGTGGTGCATCGCATACCACGGCTTGATTATTTTTTGCTGCCTTGACATTTAGAACAATATGCAAATGTTCAAATGCATTAACTGAAATCTCATTACTGAATTCTGGTTGAAAAATGATTACAAGTCTAAAATGGTTTTATCCTCAAAAGTTATGTAGTATGAGTATCGCCTGCACCAAAAAAACGTTTAAGCAATGCTTTTTCTATCTCTTGTTATTCTCATGTGTTTATAGATAGTTGTCATTATTGCATACCTTGGTGATTGATTGGGCTCACCTTAGTATAGATGGGGGCGTAAAGAAAGAAAGTCAGATGTTGCCAAACAGTACATACTATTAAAAATACCACGACAGAAAACAAAACGCATAAGTCATCAAAATCATCTTATCCTTTAGTTCTACTTGACGCATTTTTTTTAAATTTGACGTATATATAGAATAAAAACATAATAACTACAAATATCTAGAAATGAACCATACTCCAAAATATATTGAAGAAAACAAAAATAAGGTTTCAAGGTGTTTCGTCAAATTGAAAGACTTCGAAGAGTGTTGTTAACAACACGGAGATTATTTGCTCTAATAAATACTACCCACCAATTAGTTACCAAATTTTAATTGGAAAATGATAGTCTAACGATGAGGTTAATACTCCTTCGAGACAGTATATCGCCCCTGGTATCAGCTAAACCCTACTATGAGTTTTCGATTACATAAAGTTATGAATTTGTAAACAAATAATACAATAGACAACACCTTGTTGTGATATTTCCGGTCCGTCTCGCGGCAGATTTGCCTCCACTCTTCTTAGTATTAAAGGTGGTTAAATGCGTCTTTGTGATATTTGTGTCCAACTGTTGGAACTCTTGGTCGAACTGGCTTAATGGGATACGTCCTCCTGGTCTCTTTTCTTGGAGCTTTCTCGTGATAATCAGTTTCTCCATGTTTCCGACGGCTTTCTGGTGCGAATCACTGGAGCGATCTATAAATGCAGATGCTCGTAAGCCTCTTAGTTATCTTTACCTCCTTGACAATAGAGAATTATGTCCTGTAAGCTGGACACGTTATATGCGCCACCATCATCACTAGACCAACACAAAAAAAAAAACAACTTAATAGTAAGATATAAAGGGTGGTGTTGTCATTTATAGCGATCTCTTCTATATAGTCAACGGATACAGATTAAAAAAAAGTAAGATGAGATGTCGTACACAATGGATAAATTATATTAATGACTAGTTGCATACACGAGTGTAATAAATGAAATACTAAATATCGTTATTGGCAAAATTCATCACAATATAAATTTTATTAAAAGTTAATTACAGTAAGAACAAATTTAATTCCAAGTAGTATTGTGCACGGCTTAAGGATTTAACCGCCACCTAGATGATAGCCACCTAGATAGATGTCGTAAATAGTAGACAAGAAGGGATAGAATAGTAATAAGCTCGACTATTAAAATAGTTATGAAATCAGACTGAACAATACTGGCAAAATGTAGGCGTTAACATACGCATAACTCTGCCAACTCTTCAGGGATGTAATGGTGTTATAGTTGTTGTTCAATAAATAATTTTACAACTTAAATATTTCTGAAAGTGAAAGTATTTTTCTACCGATTTCCAAAAAGGAGGAGGTACTCAATACAACTTTATTTTGTTTGTTACAAAACCAATAATAATAAAAAAAAAAAAAAACAGCGATAGGGCCGATTCTCAAATTTTTTTTTTTTAAAAGCTGGTGCTTCCCGTGTGGTTCCTCGATTTAAATTTCATCAAATTTGGTCCAGTACTTTTTGAGTTACACTCCAATAACTGAATAGAATGGAAGCCGGTATTAAATTTTACAAATTGTACTTGTATTTTTGTACTACTTGTAGTTCTTACTTGAAAGCTGCATTTGTTTTTTTTTATAAATACCCGTGTTTTCCATTAAAACAAAAACTTAATAACATGACCAACTGGACCGTTCCATATGCACTCTCATGGATTTGTAAAAGCCTACTAAGGAATAAAAAAGTGAGCAGCTGATACTCATGGAAAATATTACTATACTACCAACTGGAATACTTCATACTGGAATATGTACCTAAATTGTTTTGTTTTTTACTTTAAAATGTTTGCCCGTTTCAATATTACCCTAATCGACAACCAATATCGGAACCCATGGTAACGAAAAATTATACACCCATGGGAAATTCTGGAGACGCGCAGTCGTCGGGTCCTCCCAGATTGCAGCTATTACTTCTAACGCCCCTCTGTTTACCGACAGATAGTTATACACATGCTATAACCCACCCTAAATTATTAGCCACAACCTTAGATGCAAAAAGGAAAGATGTGGATGATAGTGTGAGGTAGTGAGTTTCTTGTTGCCTCTTTAAATGTTACATCTTGATATACCTAAACAGGAAAATATTAATTTTAATTAATTAGTAATGAGCACAGTATAGTCATCCTTCGGAACAATAATGAGTAAGAATTATAAAGTATTTTTTTTTGTGGGATATGTTGGCAAACGATCAGGCAGCTCACATGATGATTAGTGATCACCATTGCCCACGGACATCCGCAATACCAGAGGTCTCGAGGATGCGTTGCTGGCCTTTGAGGAAAGAATAGGCTCTTTTCTTGAAGGCCCCAAGTTGTATCTGTTCGGAAACACCTCAAGTGGCAGCTGGTTCCACATAGTAAGAGAGATAGTGAGGCAGAAAGTGCCGTCAGAATCGTACGGTTTTGAACTTCCAGACGTCAACATGCTCTCTATGAAATTTCCGTTGTGATGTCCGGTGAATCTATAGTTTAAACGTTTACCTGACTGCGGCGAAGCCCAAAATGCCTTTGAAGGATTTTTTGCCTCCCGTTCAGCACACTTTTTCAAAAAGGGCATCAATAAGCTACCACTACGTTATATTATCACGTAGTGGTAGCTATATAATCATTATATTATATCATAATATATAATATTATAGTATCATTTATAATGCATTGATTGCATTGGTAATTACTTTAATTAATAAATTAAAAAAAATATAGAGAATAAAGGGCGGTAACTTATTTCATGAACAATGGCAATTTAATAGGTAAAGACCTAATATATATACTATAATATCAATACTAGTCGTATGTAAATAAAATACTTTAGTATAGTCATCATCATCATCAGCCTGTAGCAGTCCACTGCTGGACATAGGCCTCTCCAATTGCACGCCACTTAGGTCTATCCACTTAGGTATATTAGTATAGTACCTATCGTAAACAATATTTATGGTTTGTCCCAATACCCAATCCATGAGTAGTCGATTTTTGAAATGTTCATAACTTAAATGTTGCTTTAATTTACGTTAAGAGCATTAAAAACTAGATTTTCTCAAGGTATAGTACATTGAATTCAATTTAACTTGGTTAAGTTTTCTACGAAGTTATCTTTTACACTTTCATCTGAGGTCTCAGGTATAAACGTGTTACCTCCTACCTTAGACCTCCCTAGGGGATTGGGGGCGAAATAGGAGTTTAGAAGAAAAAGTGAGCACGCTACCTGCGTTTGAATTAGGTGCCATCACACATGGTGGAGACATTTTCTTATTTTGTTGATAGGGGAAAGTTGGGCCTACGCTTTTAAGAAGTTTTTATGAGGGCTCGGTAGCTTCCTGATGTTAGGGATTAAAGTTACATAAAACTTGGTCTATAGACATTATAGTGTACCTTTGACGACTTGGAGTTAAGATGTTTTAATTGTGGGTTATTTACTCGACTATCATACCAATTATAATTCTTATCAGCTTTTAAAATATTGTTTCACAGGAATGTTCTGACTAGCATTCTAGTTGATTCGGTAAGCTGTGTATTGGGTATAACTACTTGTATTCTCTGATTAACTGATTAATTAAAGAGCCTTAACAGCTGAGGCTACAAACTTGAAGTTTTGGCAGTTGATGCCATTTATATACTTAATATTCATAAAAAGGAAGGATTATTGAAAACATTAAGCGAGCAAAGCCGCTGGCGGGTTGGCTAGTAAACCTAAAAAATAAAAATTACTTGCATGATATTTTAAAATTATGTTATGTCGAACAATTAACTGTATTTTCGATTAATATTCTATAATAGATAAAATTTAAAGTTCTATCGCCTATGCTATAGAACTTTGAATTTTTAACTGACTTCAAGGAGGAGAACAAACTTCTGGAACAAAGGAGGTTATAATGTCCGATTGTTTGTATTTTTTTGTTTGTATTAGCCGATATCTCCCCCATTTAAGAACCGATTCTCAAAATTTTTTGTTTGATAGTGTACACTTACGAGGTGGTACCATTTAAATATCATCAAATTCGGTCAAGCAGTTTTTGAGACACACTCCAAAAACTGAAAAGTATGATACCTATCTTGATGATATCATCATTGACGGTGAATGACAATCGATCCCGTAAGTAGACTTAAATAGGTCACTAAAAATGGTAAAAAATGTGTAATACAAAAAATTTTACGGACTTCAACACCAAAAAGTGGGAAATAACTTGTCGAAGTTGGCACCATGCACACCATATTGTGATAATAGGTACCTACTTTTGAACTTTCATAGTACCGACTTCACAAGTAATTTCAAACTCTTTGGTGTCGAAGTCGGTACCATTTTTGGTAAAAAAAATGTTTGCATTGTATACTTGAGGTAGGTGAGTACGTTTCTAAGAGTTTGTTATGATATTGAATATACTTGCTTATATAATTATAACGATTGCATTTAGTAGCTTATGTTACACTATTTTAAAATGTTTTAGTTCATATTATAAGTCAATGGAATAAATAGAGAGGCAGCAAAATTTGAACCCACCACTCCAGAATACCATTTCGAAATTGGTCTATTTCACTATGATCAACTGGGAGATATCACCTGGATTCGTTCTCTAATTGGAGTCCTTTGGAATTTACAGATCAAATAAGAGTCTTTATTTTCTTATTAAATACATATTTTACCAATCTATAAGAAAATACTTAGAAAGTAATGAACCTTCACTTGTGATTTCAGAATACTGTATTTTTATAATTTGACTATAGAGTCGACTAGGATCACCTAAGTGATTTCACTCACGGGTGATCAAAGGACACTAATGAGTCCTATAATTACCCAGGTGATAATATCACTTAGGTGATCTCATAGTGGAATAGACTTTGTAGTAAAATATAATAGCGGAAGAAAAAGCTGGCACATTAACACAAGCATAAGTAGTGGTGTTTGCGGTATTTTATAGCTAAATTGGCAAAGCAGCAGTACGGTGTTATAATATAACTTTCAATAATATTCGTACAGGTCAAACTCCACTAGACAAACATTCATACAAAAATTGTTCTTCTTTTTGAAATTTGAACTTACTTCTTTCCTACTATGCGAAAAAGTACAAGTTCGTCATAAATTACAGGCAACTATCCATTTTATATGAATATTTTAATACCATAGGAATGTACGGTGGTGATATAAACATTTTTGCGAACGTATATTCGTGCAATACAAAATACCAGTGACATCGCATGTCACATTCTGTTTTGTATACGAGTATCTACTTTGAATGTATATTTTATGTTATTTATCAAAAGTTAATGCCACAATTATACAAATGCTTAATATGCTTTCATTTCCATGATCTACAAAATATGATTTTGTTTATTGTTTTTATTAATTTGATAATTTACATTACTTACTTCGTTAGTGTTTAGTTTATGTTTCACTATTTATAACTAATAAAGACAGCTAGATTGTTTAAGCCCCGTAGTGTAAATCACCAAAGGACAAAGTATTTGGTTTCAGTGTGAGTTTGATTTACATTTAACTATTCATAAATATTTTGTGAGATTTGTATCGTTTTTTTTTCTGCTTTTATTCAGCGGCATTTGTATCGTTAGTTGTAGTGAAATAATGTCCAAAGTATGGCCGTATATTTTCTTCAAATGAGGCAAACATTAGTAGTGTGCTTGTATCAATTTCGTAGTTAAGTCCAGTTCGTCCCAAGAAATCTAAACGTCTTGCAGATGCATGCTATGCATGATACATGCGGCTATATAATTCAAACTACTCTGCAATATGTCATCATTTTAACGTTCAAAATGGACGTTTATAAAGTTAACTTACAACCTTTTGCCAAACTGCCGGTAACCCCCTAGATTCGCGCGAATTCCACGTATTTCTCAAGTAAGTGTCATTCATGCTAAATGAGGCGCAAAGACGTAAGCGAAAGCCAGTTAAGTATGGGTACATACACGGAATATTGCGTTTAGCTACGAGAACATCTAAGCGACTAGCATGACTGCTATTAGAAACACTACAGTACAAATATAGTTCAACTACACAAACACGTACAATATGTGTGATAAATTTTTTAATTGTGACCCAGTCACTGTGGTCTTGTCGCTATCCTTTTTCTTCCGGATAGTTACGCACAGAAATAATAGGTAGTAACAGTGTAAATAACAAAAGGCTCAAGAATATAGTTACAAATATATTATATTTTATAGTTAAGGGTGATATTACCGCTTTATTGTGACACATATAATAGAAAAGAGCGTGTAGTTGATAGATGCCTCTCAGTGCAACGTAACACTGCACACAGTGAAATCAATGTTATTGGTGGCAGTTACCCTCATTTCGCAGTCTTTATAATAGCGCAGTTATGTCCAGAATTTTATCCACCCGCACGTCCATGAACTGCTATGAAACTGCTTTTATTTGTTGTTCGCTCACTAAAGAATCAATGGATTGTAAAGAATGCACTGGCGGTAAAACACTCGGCAATGGTTTCAGTACAATATTTACTTTGGAAATGAAATCCGTAGTGAATGTGTCTGCAGGGGTCGTAAAAAGAGGTTTTACGGTTCTATGGGCGCACGTGAATTTTAAAACTACATCAACAGAAAGTTTATACTGAAGGAGTTTACTGCTTTTCACAATAGCAACACATTTTAAAGCACTAACAACTGCTTCAAAACTTGCAGTTTTAGTAAGAAAAAAATACATATTTTCATCATGACACATCTTCAGACCAATCTGTCACGATGACGCCATGATCGTTAGGTCTGCTCTGAGGCGATCCGTACATGTATCGTGTTTAACTCTGTAGTTGATTTTAACCGTCGTACGGGGCGGAGCGACAGCTATTGAATAGCATATGAAACATTATTTGTAAGCAACATTTCATTTGATGAAAATTCAAAACATTAACATAATTACCTGTCTGATTTCAAGGAATCAAAACGGCTAACTGAAAAAGCAGAACCTGTCTTTATGGCTTCGACCGAAACTTCTACATCAGACCTCAGGGTATAGCCACAAGAATAGAAAACCAGTCTAATTTAGGTGTACGATTCTAAAGTTACTTGAAATATATTTTTATACCAAAAATGGAAACGTCTTCAACAAAAAATTTCATACTTTTTGGTGTTGAAGTCGATTCCAATTTTAGTGAACCTTGCTACTTACGGGATCGAATGTCATTCACCGTCGATGATGATATCATCAAATCATCAAAATAGGCGAAAATCTCATCAGTTATTGGAGTGTAACTTGAAAAATTGTTTGAGCGAATTTGATAAAATTTTAATGGGACTATCTCGGAAGTATACTCTACCAAACAAACAAATTAATAGTCAAAATCGTTTCATAAACGACGAAGTTATCCGCGAACACATATAAAAAATATAATAAATAAATGCGGTAGAATTGACAAACCTTTTGACTCTTTTGAAGTCGTTAAAAAAATCAAGCTACCTTGAAGACAAATTCAATACCCCTACATTTAAAATATCCCGTTTTCTTTATGTATTTTTCCTCCTATTGCATTTAAATTGGACATTGTGAATAGTAGATGTGGAGTCGATGAAGGTAGGCTACCGGGTAAGTTTAAAGAACGTACAATTGCGTCAAACTTTTTATTTAACAAGATATGAAGTTTTCTAAAAATGTTCCCAATATTGTTATAGAATTTATTCTGTTAGCCATTTCAACTGATATAAATAAATAAAAAATATTCATTATTATTATTTTTGTATCGGCCACTTTTTAATCGTTCTTTGTTCATTTAATGAAATAGCCTTACTATGTTGCCAAGTGGTTCGTTCCCTTTTGTGCACAATAATACCCGACTGAATGCCCAAAACCGGTTAAAACCAACCGGCCGATTAAAACCAGTATAAACCAGATGTGTTATGAACGCGTTAAACCGCGTTAATGTGCACATTCGGGAATTTTACATTCAGCGCGGAAACAAATTAATTTATCTCGAAAATGCATGGGCTTCCCGCAATGTGTCGTGTTTTTTATTAGCATGGTCAGGTTTATGTACGTTGTTTGTAGTGGTAACAGGAATTATTTGTATTTTGCATAATGGCATCAAAAGGCAAATACTATGTTTGTTTGAGGTACAGATAATATGTAACCAGCTGTATAATTTATTACTCTAAACCTTACTTCAAAAAACCTATTTTGTTTCAGAAAATAAACGTGGTGAATTTTGATATTGTACTGTCTAAACTGCAATTCCAGAAATTTCTATGAATCTAAACAAATATACCTTCGTTCTTTAATAGCAGTCAACCACGAGAAGCCTCGACAGGTCTTAGTGGAAACTTGGTCAAATCGGTGTTTGTATGTTTTGTGTATATTCGCCGATAATAAGCAGATTGTATTACAGATAAGATTAGAAGCTAGTTTGTGTAAATAAAACAAGTTAGGGTTATAAAGGCTTGAAGTTTTCATTAGGTCAAGTGAGAAAACACACCAAAGCTTTCTGTAAGTTACTTGTACATTTCAAATCTTTTATTTTACTTTATCATTAGTCTCATTATTTTACGTTCATACGTGCATCCAAGATACCCAAATGGAATATATGTAAAACTAAATCTGTAACACACTGAACTAAAACCTCGCGAGGTTTAGTTCAGCGTGAACCAATAGTTCTTCAGCTTATGTAAGAATGGTTTTTCCGTTTATTGTAGGAAACGTGTCAAATACAAACACTTGCTGGTTCCCAGAGCGGCCGTGAAACATCACTCTTAAACGTCAATTTACCATTGTGTTCCAAAGTGCCAACCGAACAAAAATGAACAGCCCCCAATATAAATTATCCAGCTTCAAGATTAATGACTTTCAAATTTCTTAGAGGATGTGACCCCAATGAAGTTATTTTTCTAAAGTCCACTTGCAGAAAATGACACGAAGATTGATTATTGTTGGCTCAGTGGACGGTCAAGCGTGAACTGTTGATAAGGAAAGTCTTTTAAAAGGATTACTTAAGTTTTGATAAGGTTGTCAATTGGAAAGTTTGCTAGTCTATCACTTTAATTTGTCTTTTCTGGAAGCAACAAAATTTTACGACACAGTTGGATTTAGCGCGAAACCATAAAAGAAAATATGGACTGTTTGTTTTCCTAGGATTATTCGAAAATAAAATTCTTATATGTTTGTGTGAGTTAGATGTCATAACGGTGATAGTTGGCTGGTAAATAATCGTAAATATGCACGAAGGTACAATATTGCTATTATATACCTCACTTATTGTTATTACTTATAAAACGTATAATTAAATAGCCATACTGCGATTAGTATATGCCTATAGGTATCAATTATTACTAGTTACTTGACGAATCAATTATTACTATACGGCAACTATACAGCGTATAATTAAACGTATAGTTATACTAAAACCACACACACATCTGGCATACAATCGGGACATAACTACTGCTTCCCTGGAAAACTAAAAATTCCGAGTAATTAGTACCCCTGTTATACGTCCCTGAAAAACTAGGCCAGCCAAAGACGGCAATGACCTCCAGAACTTAGACCACGTAAACAAAGGGCCTAAGTGGGGCCTTACCCTGGGGTGCGACGCGAGGAGAGAGCGCATGTAGGGTAGGGGAACGGAGGTCATTGAATTGGTGGCGTGGCGATTGTAGAGCCCATTGAAAATCATCAACTCTAAAATTAGGGATGTCTAATAGGGCTGTCCCAACAAATTGTGATGATAGTTTTATACATTGTATGAAATTAATCATAAGCGATTTAATTGTTGATACTGTGCCACTACGAAGAAATAACATCAGGAAGAGTAACTGCCTTAAAAAAATTACCCAATAAAAGTCGTGCTAAATCAATAACATTGTTCACGCCGCTATGACTCAGCTGTCATAGCAGACGATGCAGCACGCGCGTGGACCAATTCCTGCCTTGCGATTCTCTAATGATTTGTCGATGCGCTCGTCGACGAGCTCACCGATGTCAAATACTTTATGAGATATCGCCCTTGTACATAAGGTTGTTTTGCCAACGTTTCTTGTCATCTTGTCATTTGTTTCACGGATGTTGTCAAAGGTGCAACGATGTTTGCTCTTAGAGAATCGCACGGCTGCTTTCCTTCTGAAATTTAAACCACTCACCGAACATGTCTATTTGTAACCTCGGATGTAATTCGTATTTGGAATCATACGTCGTTTTGGTTTGAAGGACCACTTTTTGTGTGGAATTTGTTCTGAGTTATGCTTCCTGACATTATTTCTTCGTAGCTTTGCCATGTAAATCCTGACTAGGTAATATGCGCACCATTCAGTATTACTACACTCTTATGTGACACAGTGTATATTAATCATATAGTGTTAAAACAATATTTACCACTAAGCGACTTAATCAGGAGGTACAACAAGTATTACAGAAAGCCGGGTTTTCTTTCCAAGAACTTACACCGCAAATCGTTTATGCTGCTGTCGTGGCGCTATATCAGTTGTTTTGAAGCGTGTACATAAGCACGTTTATTCAATTGCTTTATTTTATAATGCCAGACGAGACGGTTATGTACTCGTACCTATATGTGGCATGAATTTTATGTACAAGAGTATTAAGACGCGGTCCAACCCCAATTTTAAAATAATTTACGATGCTTTACGTAAGGTTGAAAATCGCTTGTTAGATTGGATGATGTAATGCGAAAATGCGGTAATTTTGTACGTTTTCTTTATATCTTTCGATATATACTAACACAATTGAAAAAACTGCTGGTTACTACTTTAGTACTATATGTTGGCTATGTATTACCTAAAAAATAATATAGTGTTATCGCTGAAAATTCTGAGAGTTTGGACGTGAAAGTTTATTTTTATGCACTTATTTAGGATTTTTTTCTGCAGAGAGCGGGTAACATTTGTGAATTCTGTTCGGTTATTACTCTTTGGCTGTTCCTTTTCTAAACTAGGTTTTTTTTTCATAGATTATTATCGAACTGTTTCGTTACACTCGATGTTTAAAGATTCTGCTTTTTACTATTATCAGGGTACGACCGCGCCTTAACAGAGGCGTGGAAAATATTTATTTTTTCTTGTAGCGCCATCACCCTGCATCGTTACTTTTAATACATACCGTAGTTATTAGTTAGTATTAGCTTGATTTGATCTGGTATAACTATTTAAATAGTTTTATTAAACAGTTACATAGAGCACACCACTGCGTCGTTCTACTCCCTCTAATTTCATTTGCTCCGCTACTAACGTATGGAGGTACCTTTATCCCAAAAATACTTATATATGAATATAGGATAACTGCACAAAACATATCATATGGAAAACTAGAATATACTTAGCTATAAAGAACTTTATCTTTCATATTTCGAAAAATAAACATATTCCGTACAAATAAAAATATCAAGACACACGTCATCTCCGATTCGACATGACAAAGCAGAACACAAAATACCCAAAATAATCCGACATTTCACTAATCTGACGTAAAAATTTTCGCGACATCCCATCGTGAGGGATCGCTCGTATTCAATCAACCCTTTCGATGGTGATAAATGGATGACGTCAGTCGGCTGATGGATGCGCCCTTTCATACAGAAATGTCGACTGAATTTGTGGGCTACGGTACTGGGAAAAATCTTTCAAATTGGAGATAAAAGGCGTGCGCCAACGAACTGCGAATATTCAATGCCACATTGGTAAAGTTTTCAACGTACGTGACAAACCCATAAGGAAGAAATATATTACTATTAAACTAATAACGACGTCATTTTTGATGTTCATACACCTTGATCTGAGGTGTAAATGATGTTTTGCGAATTTTATATTCAGATATGATGTTATGAGATTTTTATATTAAGAGACGGAGGCGTCTAAATCATGTTGCATGTTTCAAAAATCGCACTCTACTACCAAGCGACGAACTGTATTAATCGGCATTCATAGTTATGTGTAATCAACTCAAATAATTTTGGTAGTGAAGCCAATGGTGTAGTAAAAGTATTTATTGAGTATAAAAAAGCTTAGCGTCATATAAGCGTGATTCCGTACACAAAATTTTCAAATACCATATTTTGTTTCCTTTTCTTTTACAGACATTTGAATACGGAATGTTGGCAGAATATCAAATATTACATAAAATAGGTTTACAGGAGAAGAAAGAGACAGAGTAACCAGGGTTTATACAATATTTACATTACATTATTTCAAATACGAGTAAGAGGGAAACTGTTATATGCCTTTATTACAGTTTTCCCTACAGGAAATTATAGGTATTTTTAATTGATTTCAAAAAAGGAAAAGTTTTCTCAATTCGACCGTATATATATGTATTATTGTTATAATTTTTTATGTGTGTTCGCGGATTACTTTGTCGTTTATGAACCGATTTTAATGATTCTTTTTTTTGTTTGATAGAGTATACTTCCGTGGTAGCCCCACATATAACTTTCATCAAATTCGGTCGAGCAGTTTTTGAGTAACAATCCAAAAACTGATACGTGTTGATTTATCTTGATGATATTTTAATGGTCGAATATATCAGTGCTAGAGCGAACGCAGGTGCGCACGTAATCTATGAAGAAGTGGCCCGGACGGTCACGAAACCGGTCGAGATATTCGACTATACCTACCGCGTAAGTTAAACCGTCAAAATACTATTGAAATTTACGAAAGTTTCAATCAAGATATCATCATTGACGGTGTATCCCGTAAGAACATTTTTTTTTCAAGTAATAGCACCTACTTTTACTCTAAAAAGGGTGAAATAACTTGTCGAAGTCGATACCATGCACGCAACATTGTGATAATAGATACTTTCGAACTGTCATGGTACTGACTTCAAAAAGCTACTTTACACTTTTTAGTGTAGAAGTCGGTTCTAATTTTTGATAGATTTTTTATTCTTGTGTCTAAATATCATATAGTAAGTGCTATATGATAGTAAATTATTATTATATTTTCGGTCGGAACCCATATCTTCTGACTTACCGTGTCAGACACTACGATTGCTAAGCTACCAAGTCACCAGTCCAAAGATTTAATGTATGTTCTTTTAACTGTTGTATGGGAATGGAGCGACACTTATTAAATTGTGTGCAAAGCTTTCCACTGTAAAAACAGCTTTTACGAACACAACCCTTTACAATGAGTACTGTAATAATATGATTGTAGAAAGCACTTATACCTGCCAAACTTTTCAGTTTTCGAGAAAAAATTCTCTCTAATATAATATTTTAAATTTTTTACTTATGTTTTATTTACTTGTAATTATTTATTTTACTACCATATGTAATCATTCGTTGGTGGAGTAGGCCTAGGATTGAATGCAAATGAATTCACCATCAGCAAACATAATACCAAGTTATAATATGCTGCAATACGTACCGTGTGATGTCATTATGTATTACTAGTTGCAATCCGCGGTTTCCATCCATCCATCCATCCATCCATCCATCCATCCATCCATCCATCCATCCATCCATCCATCTATCCATCCATCTAAACAGTTTCACATGTATAATATTAGTAGGATTACTCGAAGCTTTGTTAACAAACACACTGTATATAAGATAGCATCTTAAATACTAGCAAATGAACGTAGATAACGAAGATAAATATTTAAGAGCCGTCGAAGTGCTATCCGATACTTCGTTAACAGTAAACATTGTTTTTAGGGGAGATCGGACTAAACTGGCCGTAATTCAGCTTGATAAACATTTTATAGGGCCGTTTCGCAAAATAAGCATCTGTATAGCATAATTAAAGCGATATTTAGTGAGGTGCGGGGCAGTTAAATTGTGAATATTTAACTAGTTTGCTGCCTATAAATTTTACTGTCCTTATGCTTGCGATTTATCTGACAACTATTCAAAGTAAGCCAAACAATAAGCCTATTCTATGTATAATATAAAAATATCTATGTTTATAATGTATTAAATATATCACTTATCTAGTACCCATAACACCAGCTTTGATTAGCTTACTTTGGGGTTAGATGGTGCTGCGTGGATTGTCCAGCATTATTTATTTATTTATTTATGCGCATTGTTTTCTGTATAGGCTAAATTGTCATTTACGTACTCAGTATGAATGCTAAGTACCTACTTAAACATTCCAACTTACTTTTTATATAATTAGTTTTTATACAAGTTATACGAACATACCATTGCTCCTATGCTGCTCGAAATGTCACATCACAGGAGACAAAAAGAAATATATGCTGCTCGAAATGTCACATCACAGGAGACAAGAAGAAATATCTTGTGTAATAGGGTATGGTCCCACTGTCATCCCAATCCATTAACCGATTATTACGACGGCCAGGTAGGAGGATATGAAACAGTCTTATATTATACTTACTAACCTACCAGCGGCTTCAGTTGCGTGGTCTTGACATAGTGGTGGAAACGCCCCTTTAATATGTCGAAGTATTATAGGCTCGATCTTCAGACAAAAAACTTCTGGATCAGTCCGGAGTCTAGAAAAGTGCCCCAAAGATGGTAATAGGCTTCGCATCCTATTACATGGGACCAAAACATATCTGGTGAAAAGTAGGTGTTGAAACACCGTACCTCTTCGAAAATAAATAGGCGTGACGGTTAGTTATGTTGTGTTAAAATGTATTTCATTATTTACGTCAATATAATTTTCAAGTTTTAAGTGAAATTTTAAATGAATCGAATAAAATATAATTTTTCCATATTTTAAGTTTCTGTACTGTAACAGCATACCCTCTAGGAGTAGTTTGAAACAAACGAAAAGTTTAAAAACTCAAAAAGACAGTCGACTGGCTGAGGCTCGAACCATGGACCGTTAGCGTCTGACGTACATGCTTGCAGTCTGAACCACCGGAATTTGTACATAGACAACATAATAAGCTTGTCGTTGGTACGAGTATAAACACTTCAGTGTGTTCGACGTTGTAATTCTACCCAAACAACCTAGTTTTCAATAGGGTTTTTTTCTAGCACTACGATATCACAAAGAGATGAATCAAGGCTTAGAAAATTTAAATTAAATTTTCAGCTACTGAATAGATACAATTGTATAATAATCAGTCAAGTATACAATTTCCAAAAAAGAAATATCTGCTAGTCCAAAGAACCTTTACGTTTTATAGG
Organism: Selenia dentaria; assembly: GCA_917880725.1. NCBI lineage: Eukaryota > Metazoa > Arthropoda > Insecta > Lepidoptera > Geometridae > Selenia > Selenia dentaria. Next base: position 14,268,235 of record OU862889.1, on the reverse strand, counting down.
ATAAAAATACCCCAAGGCTGACATTCACGAGTATTCGGCGAGTATACTCGGCATTTCGAAATTCACATTTGAGTACGATCCTAAACTCCATGCTTACTCCATCGAGTTCGCCTCTAGCCACAGATATATATTGTTTGGTTATCTTAAATAAGGTTTTTAATAGTTTGAAATATATTTTTGTATCTTGCAACATTGCGTTAGAAAGAGAGACACATATAATTTCCCTATGAGAGAAGATGAAATAGACGACATTCAAAAAAAGGCCTTTTTGAATGTTTTTCTGTACTCCCTCTGTAAGTAGCAAGTCCCATTAAAAAAGTGAATGTTTTTCAACATCAATACTTCGAGAAAATTAATTACTATGGAAAATAAATTCTCGATGCATTCACTTTTGTGAGAAAGAGTTTTTGAGGGAACTGATTGGTCCCTACATAAAATAATCCTCACTGTCGCATAAAATCGTAGAGCAATTAGCACTAGTAATTCGACAGAATTCGGTAGGTGGTCTTCATGATGTGGGCTACTCCCACTTTCTTAATATAAGTTGGACTTACACATAATACTACATAAATAATATTTTGTATTTTATATTTCACACTTATTTATGTATGTATAATTTATATAACAGTCATACGTATTTATTTATATACTTCAATTCTCAATTCTTAGTGTTTATTATTTGTTTACCTGTGCTTGACTCTTCTTCTGTCCGCGTACCATCTTACTTGTGAAATCTGTGCTTACTCTTACTTGCTCCTTCTGTATTAACTGTTTATTGTATGTGATTGTTGAACTGTGACTCTGAACAATACAATTGTGAAGTGAAAACCAATTGGATTTTATTCACCTGACTAAAGCTAAGTACCTACCACCTCACATACTTACTACAACGTAACTTGGCCAGTGTATACCCGTGGTACCTACTACCTACCACGCACACCACCGCTTAGGCTAAAATTATATCTGTGATCATACTCCCCCAGCGCAGATATGATGACATTCCGAATGGACCCCTTCGTGTACCTGTAACGGTTCTTGAACTCCACGTCATCATAGTAAGTGAAGAGTTTACTAGGTAGTAGTTTAGTAGGTTTATTGGACATTCGAGGCAGGTTGTAATGTTCATCCAGCACACTAAAATTATCTAATCTCTCTATTTGTTTCAAATCGCGAAACACCTCATCACTGTATTCATTTTCGTCTAATATCATATAAGTACCTACAAAGTATATAAGGAATAAAATTTGAATCCTAGAATAATTAAAATTATAATTATAAGTAATCAAGTAAAACGAATCATGCAAACACACACTACCTAGTAAGTATGAAATAAATCAGTATTGCGTACAGTTTCCCTCTAAAAAGCAAACTTCTACCATCGTAACAAGCAAACCTTCAAAGAGGACGGCGTCTGACCACGGATGAAGTCACCGATTTTGTGACTCAGCCCGTCTCATTCTCCAGTGAGTATATACTCGTGCTCCCTAGACCGAACTTGTCTATGAATTTGGAAGTCATTGGAGTTTGAGTTTGAACTCGATGTTGTCTGTGAATGTCAGCCCAAGTGTCATCCTACATTATCGTATGAGTTATTATCACTTTGTTAAGATTAATCAAAATTTATTATGTGGTTTCAGAGTGATACGCGTGCAATAGACAGACAGATAGATAGACAGACAAACATTATAAATAATATATTTTTGGCTTCTTAATCGATAACAAAGTACACCTCGTTTATAATTTTCAAAACATACAGAAATGGCTCCATTACACTTTTATTATATGTATATAGATAGATATAAAAGACAATACTTTAATAATAAATGTAGGTGACTTATTGAAGTTTGTTGGTATTTCCAATATTTTTCTATACAAGAAAAAAAACACGTTTATTTCTCTCTAAATTGTAATGACAACCAACAATATTTTATTAGTTTTACTTTAAAATTATATACAAATGGTAACATAATAGCTGGGCCAGGTAATCTTGAGTGTGTATTATATGAACCGTATGACTTGAATACACATTGCAATATTTCTTCAGATGATTATTTTATCCGATAAACTTCGTCGACGAGTGAAAGAAAATTAAATAAGTACATTAAATCCAGACGCCTAATAAAGATACGCGGAACAGTTTTAATTAAGCGGAAATATTTAAATTAACAAAGTAACAAAACAGCAATTAAAATTCACCCCAGTTTACTCGGCTTAACCCTATCAACACAGAATTGTACAATAAATATCTTTGAAAGCGCCCTTAACTTGGTAATTGCACTTTTTAGAGAACAAGAGAATGCAATTTAGCTACTTTGTTGCGCATATTAAAAAAATACCCTTTAGAGCACTGTTCGTTGAATAAGTTATTATTAGAATTATTCCTGCTTAGTCCTGCACGAAAAGCGTTTCGCCGTGTTGCTTAAACAAATTTAATGCTGAATTATGAGCGTTTCTATCATTGTAAGGTAGTTTTATTATTTTAGAGAGAGTTTAAAATATTCTTCAAATTAGGATAAGTCATGTAAACTTAATATCTGGCGGTGCATGTGCCCTTCAGGCTAAGATATAAAAATTGTTTTGTACCCTTCAGGCCCTTGGAATATATCGTGTATAAAGTTTTCATAGTGCCCTTCAGGCCTTTATCGATGTGCCTAAGGCTAGTTAAACAAACTAAAAAATTGCGACTAAACGGTAGTCGTAGGCCCCGTAGTATAGTTGGTCGTGTAGGCTTTCGAAGCAAGAGGTGGCGCGTGGTGGTTCAATCTACGGCAGGGACAATTATTTGTGTATTGAGCAAAACATTTGTACGCGAGGCATAGATGTTTCTGAAAAGTTAAATGTCAATGCCTGCAACACAGTGTATCCTAGTGCGGGAGAATGGGTGCATTTATGAACGTTTATTTATTGTTTTCCTTTCATTTAATTGATCAAGTTTGCTAGAGAGATATTGCATCCTTATAATTGACCCTAACGATAAAAGTACAAGGCGGTAATTTTACAGATTTTAGTCGGTTCGCTTTCCGGGTGTGGCAAGCGAATTTTCGAAAATCTTTGAATGCTGTTTTTTCCTTTTCTAAAATAAAGGAATGTTTTCTTTGAGTAAAACTTTCTATATGCAGTATTAAGTGTACCTTCCCTTCAGGTGGCATAACAAAATTCCCCCCTGTATAGCCTTTGTTCATATGGGATAATGTAGGGTTCTAATGGTGAAAATTTTTTTCAAATCGGTCCAGTAACTTCGGGGCCTAATCAATTCAAACAAACAAACCTTTCCTCTTTAAAGTATTAGTTGAAGAAGTATACATATTGGGAGAGAAAGCTTGTAGCGGCTCTGCTGCCCGTAGTCTGAGTTGCGTGTGCATTCTGCACTCTTCTTGAAAAAGACCACCTAATGTGATTAAAACTGTGGTTGGAAAGATCTGACTTATTTACGTGAGTGATTACCATTTCACATATTAAAAATGTGTATAAACCAGGTAACTTTTCATAATAGAAAACTAGTAATTCAAACACAACAGTATATCCTAATATCATCTGCGACACACATATAAGCCATTTGACTCGCAATATTGAGCTCGCAGTATACGTAGGGATTATTAGACAAATGAAAGCCATCTGGGGGCTGCTATACGACGTCAGACCTACGTCAAGAAGTAATTACGATTTACCACCTCTATTGGACGACAGAGAAACAAATCAACGTCAAGCTATGAACGGTACGCGATGGGCGCGGCAATTTACTAACAAATTAACTCCAACATTGATAAAGCCTGGCAAATGTTAGCCAAGATTAAAGATTGGATTAAGGTATTTATAGGACAATGTCTAGTAGAGGTAACTACAACGTAGTTTTCTCTTTTATGGTGGGTATATTTCGATATTAAGATGATAATTTCTGAAGGCAAATACCATATGCTTACTATTAAATAAAATAACATTTATTTTCAAGTACTTAAGAAACAAGTAATTCGGCTACCTTAGTTTTAAAGGTAGCGCAGAGTAAATTTGTATTTCCTGCCGACTTCCAAAAAGGAGGAGGTACGGAATTCGACTGTATTTTTTTATGTTTGTTATTTCATAACTTTTGACTGGGTGGACCGATTCTCAAAATTCTTTTTGTGTTTTAAGGTTAGTACTTTTCGTGTGATATTATTTAAAATTCATCAAATTTGGTCCAGTAGTTTTTGAGTGACACTTAAATAACTGATACTGAATAGAATGGAACCCGGCTTAAAATTTTTCAAATTGAAATTGTTATAACAAAAGTAAGTTTTGTGCCATATTTAAGTTTTAGTGTTAAGTTGTTCATGTATTAAAGAAACGTATAGGTGACTGTAATAATGATATTGGTATGTAACTATTAAAACTTAAGTTTGAGAAATCCTGAAGTCTACTACTTCATCTCAGCGGATTATCTGGGACTGAAGTGGTATTAAAAAGACAACTTCCTGCCCAAGAAGTATTCCATCATGTAAGTGCGTCCAGTCTTAGTAAGTGCTTGCACACTATTGCTTCGAGGTATCTAATACTAGTGTGGTAGGTACTTAACAAGACGGCTCCTACACAACAAGGGGTCTACTATAGATTTTTGGTACGATAACCGTCCCAAGTGTAGAAGGGAATATATTTGACTCCATTTTCAACGAAGTAAATCAGGAAACTTTATCGTCAAGAAAATAACACATTATCATCAATGCATTAGTATTTTTGTAATTATACAATACATGTATCAAGAATGTGTTGTATCATTATAATAATAATAGTTCAATAAAACTTGGATTAACTAAATTAGGTAGAGTACCAAAAATATTTGCAAACATGAAACAGTAAATAAAAAACTAAAGCACTAAAGTAAAATAAATCTTAAATATGTCTATTACAATATGAAGTACCTATATAACTAAGAAATCGATGGTTTTTAGGGTTCCGTATCCAATGGGTAAACACGGGACTCTATTACTAAAACTTAAATTCGCTGTCCGTCCGTCGGTCACCAGGCTGTATCTTATGAACCGTGGTAGTAAGACAGTTGAAATTTTCACAGATGACGTATTTATGTTGCCGCTATAACAACAAATACTAAATCTGGCCATGTGAGAGCCGGACTCGTGAACGAAAGTTTCCGTAAAATAGGCAAACAAATCATGTTTTGGAGATTTATATGGTACGGAACCCTTTGTAGTCGAGTCCGACTCGCACTTGGCCGGTTTAATTTAACATTACTTAAGTATATTTGTTTAAATTACCAAAGATGTGTTTTCAACACGAAATGATTATTTTGGTTAGAACTTTATGTGTATAATTATGATATCACTATATTATATTATTAACTATTCACTATATTTATGTATAATATGTATTATATATATATATTATATATATTAATCAGTTTAGGTATATATTCATTATTGTCTATACTTACGCTGATACTATTCACCACTGTCCCTGAAAATACTATTCTATCTACCCAAAGGTTGTCTGGAAGAAATCGCTTTAAGCGATAAGACCGCCTTTTGTACAACTATATTATATTTTTTCTATCGTATGTTTTTCTCTTTTATATCTTATTATAGTGTATAAATAAAGAGTTTTCTATCTATCTATCTATCTATCACTTTTAATATCGATTTGAAAAGCGTACCGCTATTCACTTTTGCTACGACCTGCAATACTGCTACTGATTGCCTACATAATCATAACCTGATTAATACCTACACGAAGAATAAAAACAAAATGTGAAGCCCTTATATACATTAAGCTTTAATAAAAGCAACAAAACCTAACAACAATTTTCGCCCGTCATTGTGATGCGAAAATTGTCGAGTGTCACTTAATTAAAGGCACGTAAACATAGCACGCACGAAATCCGTGCTCCGAATCACGTAGGGCCGTGTTGGTGTCGAAATTAGGCGCTGGTTGATATTCAGAGCTAGCCTTAGACCTGTATTCGTATACGTAACTTTATAAAGTTTTGGGGTGTGAGTGAGGTTTCTTTGAGGCCGGCTAGGCGTTGTTTCAACAACATCACTGGATAAAATGCACAGTAATTATATGTTTTGTTTATGATTAAATTTAAATCCAGCATAATTACATATATAGAGACGCTAATGTTAATAAACTGCGAGAATACAAAAAAGCTTCCTTAAATAGTAGGCTTCTTGTGAAATAATCCAGCTTAGATTCCAGACCCCTGATAGATATTTTTTCACATTATCATAAAGTTAATCACATGAACACACACACACATACACACATCTTTGTACACTTATCTTCGCCGTCCTAAATACACCCACTCTCGCTCGCACGTACGCGTTTGTAGGTATACTTTCATTATTTGAAGCCACTGAATACTTATATTGGAAAATCGTTGTAGCAATTCTTACTCATGGAAATATCCCACGAGTAAAATGATTGGAAAGACAGAAAACAAGGATAGATAGATAGATAATTCTTTATTGTTACACCACTTAATATACACAAATAACATAAAAGTAAAAGAAAGCTTAAAATAAAGTGTTACAATGGGCGGCCTTATCACTAATAGTGATCTCTTCCAGGCAACCTTAGGATGGAGAGGAAATACAGGAATAACAAGACGGGATTATATATTTTGTTTTTTTACTTTTGATCCAAACCGCTCTTGGTTGGCTTTTAATGAATAAAGCTGCCTAATTCTTTGACAATTCCATTTATTAGAGGCTCCACGGCTGCAAACCTAGCATGATTGAGATGTTGACAAGGAATAATTAATGTAACATAACACTAATATGATAAAGGTGATGGTTAGTGTGTGTTTGTATGTGTGTTACTTCTTGCCGCTCAAACAGCTGGACCAATTTTGAAGAAATTTGTGTGTAGATATTGAGTAGCTGATAACTTTTCATCATAATCCATCACCACGCTGGCAAAACCGCGGCGCGCAAGTATAGTAGATCATAAAGTTTTGATTATTTAACTAATAATGTGGATATAAAAAATTAGTGTCTAGTTTTATAAATATAGATAGGCCTAACCAAAGTATTTTTTTATTAATAACTACTAAATCAAACCTAATAAAGGTTATTACGATGTAATAATATATAATATTAAACATTTATATAACAATAAATTCATTTTCACAGAAGCGTATGATATGCGATAAAATTTGTTTAAGTTTGTAAAAATAATTAATTTTTTTTTTTTATGTATCTTAATATGGAAATGTGCGCCTGCCCAATTTTTTTTGACATTTTTACATAATTATTCGTGATATAGCAAGATTATGTAAATAGCATAACATTGGCTTATGGATACAAATTACTTCCATGGCAGAAACTCCGTTACATACATAAAGTCGATATATATAACTAAACTACTACTATTTTATTGTACTAATACACTGATACTATGCCATTATTTACATTAAGTTCTATGTACATGAATCACATAAACGAAAACATGAACCAACGAATTGATAAACAAAATAAAGGTGATAAAATTCTATTGACTATGATTTCTACCTGTGTACTCAATCATTCACATAAACGTACAATTGGGTTAAAGGAAAATCAACACAAACAAATAGTACCACTAAACTCTTACATAAACGATTCTCGAAACAGTGTTGACGTGCTCCACAAAACCTTACAATGTCATTTTCGCAGAAATGTTCAACGACTTCCGCAAAAGCACAGTTTGTTTAATACAATTTTGGTGGCAAACAGTTCTATAAACCTTATGTAGCAAGTGTTATAGTACATTTTGGAATACGAGTAAAAGTAACATGTGTGCAATTATAGAAAGAAGCTCATAGTCTCAAGTCAATCCTTAAAGATGCTTTTTGTGTGTCACAAATATATACATAGAATTTAAGTATACTATACTTAAATATAACCATACTATGAGTATGGTCGGAAACATTGGTGTGATCGAAGCTAGCACTGACTTACGGATGGTAGTCTTAATTTGAATTCTGACCTGGAGGCCTCCTACCACCTTTAACTATCATAAAACTGAAGTGTTTTGTAAAAAGCTATGGATATTTATACTTACAATCATACTCACCAACACAAAATCAAGACGTACAATTTTATTTTACTACTATTTTGTATTACCTATACTTTGTGTCAAAAGTCACATTGGAGCAAGCGAATTAAACTATTTACTAGTAGTTCTGTGAACAGTAGACCTCGCGAGCACAGTCTTATCAGCGGCAATTTTCCACAGTACTTCACGACCACTCGACGACTAATCTCGGCATTCACTTGACAAATTATGCTCATATTCGAAATTCCTCTTTATAGTCCTTATGTATAAAAAATTTATAAAAATCATTCCGTAAACAGTGCCACAGCAAACTTTCTCGTTTTTAGGCAAAGTACCCCCACTCATTTAAAAATCACCGACGACAAAAAATATATTTAATAGTAGAACATGCATACCAAGCTTCGTCAAGATTGATCAAAAAATTCGACCTGTACAGGAATACCAATACAACCTGACAAACATACGGACAGATGAAAGTCAATATGGTCAGTTAATGCAGAGACGCTTCGTTCGCTCGGTCAATAATGTAATCATCAAAACTCATAATCCATTACCTACTATTTTAAGCCTGCTATACTACCGCCAAGGTACATTTAGTGGAATGGTAGAAATATGACTACTCTCAGTGGATTAGTAAGCCCCGTGGGCCTGAGCTTCATGTGAAATTAATTTCGTGAGAATCGTGTGTCGTGATTAAATTCACAGCATTGGAGTACAGATTCCTAGAACTCGTCCTGCCAGTTATCACCCTCAAGATTGAAAATCTATCTCAAGCACGTCTTACAGTTCCAGAACATTTTCCTAGAAGTAAATTTGCTAAATAATATATAACAAACTATTTACTGCTTTATTACATCATAATTGTATACATCAGTGACTATAGTGTTAACTAGCAAGCGTTCAGATTTCATTCCAAGTAAAGTATTGGCTCAATGGTTCCTATCTATATAGGTCAGGAGAAACCAGGCTACGTAGTTGAAATAGTAAATTTTGTACTTACTACGGTTCAATGTGTGCTCTTATTCCTGTTAAAAGTACTTAGCTTTAAAGTGTTTCGACTTTTTCGAATTCGATTTTTAATGAACTTACTAAACCGCGGCTTTAAGCAACATTACAGTGTGGTGTAACATGTAAAATGAAACAATGGGTTCTTTATAATTGATAGTTTTGTGTTTCATTCTCACTTGATGAGGTTAAGGTAATATAGTTAGAGTATAAGTTTCTGTAATACAACAGGCACTCAAAGACAGCTGCTGGAACACATATACATACACCTACAGACATAACTATACATTAGTTGCAAGACAATAGATTTTTAAACTAGAGCGTAAGTAGTAGCTAGCGACAAGAGCACAATAATATAGATTTTTATATGGGACAGGTTAGCAAACGAGTAGGCGGCTCATCTGATGGTAAGTGAACACCGTCGCCCATGGACATGCACAATACCAGAGGTCTCGAGGATGCGTTGCCAGCCTTTGAGGAAGGAATAGGTTCTTTTCGTGAAAACTCCCAATTCGTATCTGTTTGGAAGTACCTCAATTGGTAGTTGGTTCCCCTAGTGTGAGGCAGAAAATACCGTCGGTATTAGTTACCCATACATCAACATGATGAATGAAATTTGTGTCGTGAAGTCCGATGGCGAAATTCAGCTGTACGTATTGGACCGAACAGTTATTCGCAACACTCCCCATGATATATGCGGTAAACGATGCAGAGTGATCAGACATTTCTACACAGTGCCAAAGAGTCAAGCCATTAGGAGAGAGCTTAGCCGTCGACGATTGGAGCCGTTCTGCGTTGAATGCGGTTAAATGGAAGGAGCTGGTACTGAGGAGCCCACGCCCAGAGGTGAGAACAGTACTCCATGTGAACCTGTGTGTGCCGAACTTGAGCCAGGTGTCGAACTTACTAAAGACTCATGACATTACATTAAACTAAATCTCAAGTCAAGTCGACGTACAATTCAAGCAAACGAATTTCATCAAATATAACTTTTCAAAGAATATTATTTTTTCAGAATTCATTAATTATAATCATTATATTACATAGGATACAAAGACTTAAAATTCAAAACAATAAAACTAAGTAATTTAATATTTTAGCTGAAATTAAAAGCTTTTTGTCTCCTACACATTAACCTTTTAAATCTGATACTTAAAACTCTTTTAAGAATGAGAGCCTACGAGGCAGAAGATCTCAGAATAAAAAAACATACTGTTATTATGTTTTTTACGTACGCATTTTATGTTTTTCGTCAAGCTATTATGATTAATATATGTACCTAGATACTAGCTGACTCGCCAGTGGCTTTGTGTAGTGATGGAAGTGCCGTTTTGGAACCTCGAGATCATTCATCGGGTTCGATCCCCGGATTGGACAGTTATTGGGTTTTTCTGAGAAAGAAAGATTTTCTCAATAACAGTCCGGAGACTGGAACAGTGCCCCGTAGATGGCAATAGGCTCGCCCCCTGTTATATGATCACATGACCAAAAACATATATGGCGAAACGTAGGCGTTGAAAACATCGCTGCTTACCCCTTCGAGGATTATATAGGCAAAAGTATCGATTCACTCAAGACCGCTAGACTGATGTAACCGCCCTTCGGTTTCACCTCCGTGGTGATGGATGGTGATGATGAGGAAAAGTATCATAATAAAATACCGCTGCTTACCCCTCGAGGATATATAGGCGAAACTATTTGTTATGTTATGTTTCAAAATATCATGTAAGTATAGCGGGCGATTCACTCAAGACCGTTAGACTGATGTTTCACCTCCGTGGTGATGACGGAATCGCTCGACTACAGTCGGCTGAACAACAAAGATGGATGATTTGCCGACTCTATCGCCGAGCACGTCTACTGTATCGAGCTGTCAAAACAACGCTATCAGAATCTGACACATATTTGACAGAATTCTATTGGCAGAAAATAAGTCATCATTAAGATCTAGCTGTATGCGGAGATCTTGTTATTTTGTCTATGCTGTGTCCAAGAATATTATGCTTTTTCACCCACGTGGTGACAGATGTTGAGATGATGATGATGTTGAAAGTTACCTATGTGCTATTCCAGACTACAATCTATGACTGTGACAAATTTAAACCAGATCCGTTCAACCGTTCTGCCGTGATTGAGTAACGAACATCCAGATATCCGTCCATCCATCCAACCATCTAAACATTCTCATTTATAATATTACTGGGATTAATAAAAAAAAATAAGAATTCACTTAAAATAGCGCAAAATTAATAAATAAATTCCTATATATTAGTAGAACTTGTCTATGTTACTTGTGTAAGTTAATGACGTGGATAAGTTCTTTAATATATTTCTCTCACAGTCGATTGTTTGAAAAATTTATCAAAGAACTTCGTTATTAGGTTTCATATTTATTACAGTTACTGTGCTTGTAAATTTTCTAAGTAGCATTTGTAGGTTCAATGTATACATGTTCAAGTACACGCAATATGTATGTAAAAAGAAAATAAAAACTTGCTTTCTATCGCTAGACTACACTAGCACAGAAAACCTGCTCGGAAGCAATATATGACAATAATAACATACGCGAAATACCATTACCTAACGATTATTAAATTCAATACTCATTACACTATTGTTTATTTTTGCCTGCAATCTGCACACTAAAGCTATAATATAAACATAGCCCCCACCTATTTCATATAGTTTTCGCCTCCCATATGTAACATGATGATGAACTTAAGAAACCTATTCAAGATCGCACTATGTCATCACCTTCTTGTAAACAAGACTGTATGTCTCACAGTACCTATTATAAACTCAGTGCCTATTACTCTAGAAATTACATAATGTTGAAAGCACGTCAATTCATAATTCATGAACCACAAGAAGTAAACTAACCCTCACAGACTCAAGGTATCCTACCGTGAGGGCTTGTGTTACAAGATTTTTGGTACAGATGTACCAAATATGGAACTGTTATGGCTGAATAATTAAATAATTAATATGTTATTTTTACTTTGCATGATTTTTTTATGATAATGCTTAATATAACAGTGTACCCTTTTTTGAATTGAATAAATATTATTATTATTCCTTTTATTAAAACAAATTCACGGATTTAATCCAGCCCTTTACAAGGGCATAAGTGGGCTGTAGCCAACACTTAGAGGTCTGTTTGGTATATCAAATACAAAGGAGTATAAAAACAGAAAAAATGTTGGATGAAGGTTAACATGGTACTTATAACTATTACAAAATAGGGTAAAATGGCCAGGCTATTGGTATGAATTATTATTATTATGTATATACACCAAATTATTTTACAAAAGTACATATATATTAGCTGCTTTCAAAAAAGGTGCAGGTTCCTAAGACGACGCAATTTTTTAAATGTTCGACCGTGAACCACTTTACTGGATCGATTTCGATGTTTCTTTTAGGTAGATGTTTTAGCCGTTAGTTTATTAGTAGTCGACGACTGTCAACTGAAAAGTCTTTGAGCTATGATCAATATTATAAAAAAGGTTTGCTTATTGATGAAATTATAAAAGAAAGAAAGAAAGAAAAAATATTTATTTGTGAATGTAACATTGCACTAAAACTAATTTACAGAACAATAGTTAAATGGACAGCATTTCACAAATCGGTCCCAACTCAGCATAATACTGGTTGTTAGCCAGCGCTGGTCTTCCGCTGGGGCCGGTTTGTGACGCCACGGAGTGTTTACTATATATATACAACAGCGTGATACACAAATATTGATACTGTGACCGTAACAAACAAAAAATTTGATCATAATAATACATAACCAACACAAAAAATAAATATATAAAATACAATAAGTACATATTACCTACTACAAATAATATACACTGAAAAGAAAACAACGTGGAAATTATAAGAGAAAAATCAAAAACTAAGCAATAAAACAAATCAATAAAAGTATTAGATAATATGAAAAATAAACAAATATGTGTAGTAAGACATTATACATTATACGAACACAAAAAAAATTATAAAATACAATAAGTACATATTACCTACTACAAATAATATACACTGAAAAGAAAGCAACGTGGAAATTATAAGAGAAAAATCAAGAACTAAGCAATAAAACAAATCGTATAAAAGTATAAGATAAAATGAAAAATAAACAAATATGAGTAGTTAGACATTATACCAACACTTCGATACACTCGGCAAAAAACAGTTTTAACATAGTACTTGATATAAATATATAATAATACAACAATATATATTAACTATAATTCTACGCGGGTTATTATTATTTATTATTATTATTTAATTCTTTATTGCACAGTAAAATGTACAAAAGGAGGACTTAATGCTAGGGCATTATCTACCAGTCATCCAGCAGCGGAAAAGAAAATGGTTGTGTGCATCAATGAGGGGTAATATTAGAGAGGTACGAAATAGACATAACTAAAAGAAAACAGTCTATAAAACTAATACTTTGTATACTATACATAATTATATATATAGATATACAATACATATATATGTAATATATATATATAAATATATATATATATATATATATATCCATAAATAAATATATAAATATCATGATATACAATATATATAATAGATACCAATAAATATTCATATGTCCTAACTAATAAACTATAATGCAATATGTTTACGTGACCCTCATGTTAACGGCTTAGCAATTTTTTGAAGATAAAAGGCACGGATTAATTTTTTGAAAGCAAACTTAGATGGGGCCGTTTTAATGTTAGATGGAAGCTCGTTCCACAAACGTACCGCAGTAACTACAAAGGAATTATCTACAAACGATGTTCTGTGGAGCGGAGTTGCAAGTACTAGAGATTTTTTAGATCGCAGGTTCAGGCTATGTGTCTCTGCCAGGAAGTGGAACTCTTCTTTCAGGTAGCAGGGAGAAGATGGATCCTTTAAAATATTGTATAAGAGACCTAGAATCCTGCAATACCTCCTTTCCCTAATGGGAAGCCATTTAAGTTTCAATCTGTACTGGGAAATGTGATCATATTTTTTAAGATCATAGATAAACCGAATACCAGAATTTAGTAACCGATCAAGCTTGTTGAGGAGGTCTTCATTAAGATTCACACAGCAGATGTCGGCGTAGTCCAGAATTGGCATAAGAAGGGAGTTGACTAAAGAGATTTTTGTTTTAATCGGTAGGAAGTTTTTAAGTCGTAGTAAAGAATGTAGAGACCCAAAAAATTTCCTTGAGACTTCTGTAACATGAGGAGTCCAGTTAAGATTAGCGTCCATTAAAATACCAAGGTTCTTTACGGTTTCGGTAAAAGGGATAGTACAATCATTGAAGCGTAAAGGAGGCAAATTAGAATGGTCTATTTTGATGAGTTGCTGCCTGCTTCCAATGATTATAGCTTGGCATTTACTGGGGTTCACCAGTATTCCATACCGTTTCGACCAAGAAAGCAGGTGTGAAAGATCATTATTAATGGATGATATTGCAGCAGATAGATTGTCGACACTGGCATGACAGTATATTTGCAAGTCATCTGCGTAGAAGTGATAGCTGTTTCTTAGATAACGGGACAAAATGTTGATAAATATAGAAAACAGTAAGGGTGACAGTATTCCACCTTGAGGGACACCAGCTTCCAGTTCACACCAGTCAGAGAGACTCCCTCCTGTTCGAATCGCCTGTTGGCGTTCCCTTAGGTAGGAGGAAAACCAAGCAATAGCTGTTGAGCTAAAATTCAGGTGTGATATCACAGCAAGCAACAAGTCATGATTTACTGCATTGAACGCATTACTAAAGTCAATTAGTACGAGTATGGTAACTTGGGAGTTTTCCATACTCTTCCTAATGTCTTCAGTAACTTTGAGCAATGCAGTTGTGGTACTGTGCCCTAGTCTGAATCCTGACTGGAATGGGTTAAGGAGAGCAAATTTGGAAAGATAGTCAGTGGTCTGTTTATGAACAATAGTTTCAATAACTTTGGAGAGGAATGGTAGAATCGAAATTGGTCGAAAATGATTAGGAAGTAAAGGATTGGAAACTTTAGGTAGGGGGATGACATGAGCTTTACGCCATTGATCAGGAAACTGCCCTGAGGCTAAAGAATGATTAACAATATGGGTTAGGGCAGGAAGGACGTAGACCAATATACGCGAGATCATAACCCGACCAACCTCATCACTACCTATGGCCTTAGATTTAAGAGATAAAACTGCTTTTTTAACGGTGTCTTCACTAACCAACGCAAACTCAAAAGGACCAGTATCATCGGAAAAACGCATGTTTCGAATTTCTGTTACTGTAAGGTCTAAGCAAGCTTGGTCCATTTTGGTATAGGAAGTGAAATGTTTGTTAAGAACATTTGCATCAAGGGGTAGTATGGTGTCATGAACATTAGAGCTACCTAATCCAAGAGATTTCAAAAACTTCCATACCCCAGCTGGAGAACACGCTCTAATTTGCTCTGATATGTACTGTCTTTTGGCGATTCGGCAAAGAAGGTTGCAACGGTTCCTAAATTTTTTATATATTGCCCAGTTTTCATCAGTCCTGTTTCGCTTGTAAGTTCGGAAAGCCCGGTCTCTTCGTGTTCTTGCTTTGCGAATACCATCGTTAAACCACGGAGTGGGCCGATGTTTCATCTTGACAGGGCGAATGGGAGCATGCTGGTCAAAAAGGTTGAGGATAGATTTGCACACAAAGTCCACTTTACTGTCAACCGACGAGAGACCTTCCACATTCATCCAATTTATCAGAGAAGCATCCGATTCTAAGCTAGTTGTATTTATCCGACTAAAACAACGTTGGTTTAAAATAACTGGCTTTGGTTTAGGAATTTTAATTTTCAACGAGACGTAAATTAAATCGTGATGAGAAAAGGCTGGTGCGAGTAATTGTCCATGAGTGGCAACAAGATGTTCATGGGATGTTATTATTAGATCTAGTAAAGTATCATTCGTGTGAGTATGATGTGTGGGTGATAAATCAAGTAGGTTTAAATTAAGAGATTCAATAATAGTACGTAATTTTATAGACCTGTGTAACCTATAGTCCTGGCTTACCAAGCAAGTGTTTAGATCACCCATTATAAACAGACGCGTATAGTCAGAACATAAATCCTCTAGCGTTTTCTCAAGCACCGAAAAATAGTTATTATTGGGCGGACAGTAGACGATTCCTAATAGAATTTTAATACCGATATTAACCTCGATGAATAAGTATTCTGCTTCAGTTTCGGAATTAGGTGATTGGAGTACAATTTTAAATGGGATATGGCTCCTTAAATAAATGGCAATACCACCTCCTCTTTTACCTACCCGATCATTTCTAACGAGTGTATAATTTGGTAAAGAGAAAGCTGTGGAGGGAAGGGTTGGTTTTAGCCAGCTTTCGGAAATCAGGACAGCATGAATTGCATCTGAACTAAAAGAATCAAGAATATCAGAATGGTGAGCAGGTATGCTTTGAGCGTTAATATAACATAAGTTGAAATTCTTGGAGATTGGAGCAAAAATGTTACTAAGTGTTTCCCCCAATGTCATACTCGTGTCATTTGCACTTTCGTATGAATCGTTTGAGCAAGCCGATAAAAAAGATACATCACTAGAAGACATATTGCATACAATACTAACATATATAAAATAAGATAAACAGATAAATATAAAAATAAGTATACCTAAGCATAAACAAAACGCTAAGTTACAAAAAAAGCTGAAAGTGAAAGCACATCCTACTGGCTGGATCAATGGTATTCCCAAACGAATATATACATGCACATGCTCGTGCATATATACACCCAGTTTGGCGTCACTATATTAACTTAAATACTACAAAACTATGAATTTAATTACATTACAAAATTTTGGTAACCCTTATTTAAAAAAAAAAAAAATACAATGCACATACGTTCAACACACACAATTCTTCCTATTACACATCTAAGGGTCTGCAATGATCCATCGTAACATATATTAGCTCGGCCCGACTACACACGAAAAGGTATCACCGCACATACTTTCAAAAACGGTAATTACTGAGCCTTGACATAAAAATGATCTACAAAACAAACCTGAACCGGCCAAACAAAAAAAAAAAACAAAAAAACTTAATTGACTTGACAGTTATGTACACTTGACACTGGCAGTACAGTTATGCAAAGATAAAAAATGAAGAAGAAGATCATTAACTATGTGTTGAACGAAGAAGAAGAGCAAAACAGAATGTATACAAATTAAAAGAGGGTTGGTTTGGTTACCAACAAAATCTGTTGAGATTCAGTATTACATTACACTGACTGTATAAACATAAAACGATATATAGCGAAGGTGCAAAGTCCGGATGTGAAGTGTACAACACGGGCTAGCCAGCCGTGGGTACAATTTATTGATACTTGCTGGACTTGCCTTTAGCCGCTGCATTCCTGCGAGTCAATGTAGGCTCGGGAGCTGCGACCGAAGCAGGCGGCCGGCTACTTGATCTAGCCCTTCCCGATCTTGAAGTCGCTCTCTGAGGAATTGTAGTGATGTCCAAGATGGGGAATTTAGCAATCAACTGGTCTAAATCTTGCATAGACGTAATTCGTTTACGTTCGCTGTTGAGCGGCTTTACAAAAATATTACCATCTTGTGACCAGCAACGAGTTACACCAAAATGTTTGCGGGCTTTGGTGAAAATTCCCTGTCTACTTCTAGTCAGAAACTCGCTTATTACTATAGAAGAGGACTTGAGCAATTTTTTCGACTTCCAGACCAAGTTTCGAGTATGAATATCAGTAAAGCGGACAAGAATGGGGCGATTTACGTTGTCTTTTTTAGCCCCCAGGCGATGGCAGACGTATAATGAAGAAGCCTGAATATCACTAATCTTCAACCTCGAAGTAATTATGTCCAATACAACTGCAGCACAGTCTTCATTGTCAGATTCACTGATACCACTGCCATTGAACAACAGAGCATTACGTCGTTGTTGGTTGTCCAAGCTCTCAACATATGAAGTTAGAGAGTGAATTTGTGAATTCATTAGTGTAAACATGGTTGAAACAAACTTTTTAAACTCATTGAATTCTTTAGTCACTTTATCCAAGTTAGGTGTGCTATCATGTGCTGCCGACAATTGCAGCTGCTTCTCAATTTCGGCCATCCTAGAAAGCAAGGTACCTTCAATGTGCCTCTGAAGATCTAAAACTTCTTGCACATTTGTCATCTTTATACAATGGTGAGTGGAATTGTAGCAAAAATGCTTGTTGCCAGCAGGTAGGTGCTTCTCTTTTATTCTATTGCATAGAGACTAATTAGTCCTGCAATTATTTGTCACTTTCACTTGTAAAATAACACTGTTAATATTTTTAATTTACATAAATTATGAGGAGCTTTTACTATACATGTGCAAAGTTTGATGCCTACCCACGAAAAAAAAAGGTTACACACAAGGCGGCAGGTAAGTAAAAGCAAATTCTCCATCACTTGGATTATATAGCACTAGTATCATGCTTCTGACTTTTCTGTTGCATTTGGTGAACAAAAATAAATTGTTTAACTTTTTTCTAAAAGTATTAACGTTTTGCAGGTTAGTGTAAACTGATTTTGTTTGAAAATACACTACAACGGTAAAATGAAGGCCTTTAAATCGATGGAAAAATTTAAATAACTTTTTACTAATTTTACATCATCATCAAAGATAATTTCTATGTTTAACGTTAGCAGTTAATCTATACTTATAATAAAGGAGTAGATGCTATAAAGTCTGTAAGTACTTAGAAGAAAAATAAAAATAAAGTGGATCAGATGACGTAAAATTACCTACTGAACAAGAATATGACGTTTTAAAAAAAATTTGTCTGTATGTCTGCTCACGCATAGCTTAAATCTTACTGCACAGATTTCAATGAAATTTGGTATATAGATAGAATAGAGTCCGGAGCTCTCAACTACAAACTTTTTATCTTGATCCTTCACATGAATCCAAAATGGTAGCTTGATCTCTTTATGCTACACGGTCTCGGATAAATCTGGGGTCTAGATTGACTGGCCGGTGCGCATGAATGGTACTGCCAAAAACCGTAATAATTAAGAACATAATACGTATTTTTTTTTGGTCCTTATAAGGTGTGCAGTAAAGTTCCGAAATTATTATCTTAAGGAATAAATATTTCTGGTGCAATTCACTGAAAACTTGGTAAAATGAAACTATAGCGAAAATAATACACTACATATTATTTTTAAACGACATGACAAATCGTCCCACCTATATATCCTCGAAGGAGTAAGAATCGGTGTTGTAAGCGCCTGCGTTTCGCCGGTTACATTATTGGTCCGATGTGATAGGGGGCGAGCCTATTGCCATCTGCGGGCACTGTTTCAGACTCCGGACTGCTATTGAGAATTTCTTTGTCATGAAATGCCAATAATTGTCCAACTCGGGGATCGAACCTTGGACCCCGAGATTCCAAAACGGCGCATCCATGTGCCTACCTTCTTCTTACACCAAGACCAAGCGAGCGAAGCCGCTGGCGGCTCAGCTAGTTGTAAATAATAATAAGCATGCAATGAGTATACAGAATATGCACCACACATGCCACCCACTGAACCACAAACTCTTACAACACGTGTTTTGCCTCTACCCGGGGCTTCCTCAGGAGACGCTGACTCGAGTGAGTTGCATGTGTGTTGTTCAAGCTTTAACTATTTTTTGCATGCATTTAATGCGGGAGGGAGGGCGATGCTCACTGCATCTCTGCCATACGTTTTCCAGCGGTAGTGTCACAAAATATTTTTTTAAATTTAATTTTAAGTCTGGAATTCCGCAGTGTAACGCCTGAATCAATAAATTATCTTAACATAAATAGTATAATTGGAAAGGAGTGCGAGTGATGAAAAACTAATTTCTCAAACTTTGCGTGTATTACAGTTTCTCTTTTTTTGTATTTCCAAGTCTATAACACTACAAAATATTACCTATCTTGAACCGTTATTTTTCTTTCAACCAAGATTCAAAAATAATATACAAACAACACTTAGTTTTTTTGCTACAGCACACGAATCGCTTCACTGAAATGTCAGTATCTTACGATTAACTAGTTCGCATAGTTGAGTATAATATACCTAACGGTGTGAACAATGTCTTATCCTATTTTCATTAACTAAAACACATTTGTTATATACATATGAGTAACAAAATGGCCAAGTCGTGTGCCTAATATAAATGCCTAAACTACACTACATTTGCCCATGACAGTCGCAGAGCCTGGTACTATAGTTTTGGGTGACACTGCACTCTTCGTTACTCTGAGACATACTTCTCTTTCACCCAGTAATTTCACTTGCTATAGTGCCCTTCCCATCATTAGACAGTAATGTGGTGGTACCAATAAATACGCCCTCTTATACATGAGGCTAATGCTCTAGTAGGTCGGATCTCTCACCTGTTACGATAAGCATCCCAATGCCGGAGAGAAATGTTCTACATAAAATGATTCTCCTCATGGCTAAAT
This sequence comes from Selenia dentaria, assembly GCA_917880725.1. Classification (NCBI taxonomy): domain Eukaryota; kingdom Metazoa; phylum Arthropoda; class Insecta; order Lepidoptera; family Geometridae; genus Selenia; species Selenia dentaria. The sequence continues at coordinate 14,247,737 of OU862889.1, read as the reverse complement.
ACCTTCCTATACTTCATATCAAACGTTTCATTACATATTAACCTCCATCCGTTAACCTAAGTACCGTCGATAACCTTTCTGCGCATTAAAATTTAAACTAATTCTACCTTTAACTAGGAATAGTACCCAATACAAATTTGAACTAAAATGATTACAATTTAATCCAGTGTTGCGGTTCCATTTTCGATTTAATCGAACTTGGCTACGTTATTGAGTACGAGTAAAGTCTATCAATGTTTGATCATTTTAGTTAAATTGATTCTCTGGGGACGTCCCGATGGGCCATAGAGACCGCTCGATTGTTTAAATAGCTTGTAGCTTAAGGGTGAACGGGCGGTTAAACTAGGCATATTTGAGCGTTATACATGACTAATATATAAGTTCTAACAGTGTTTTGAACCTTCGAGTTTTTCTTGACGTAAATAAACTCTAATATGGAGTTTCATAAAATATTAGACTTAGATTAGACATAGTTTAGTGTACAACGGACAAGCCATGAGTATCATTGTAATTGTCATAATACTTCTGTTCGACGCATAAAATATGTGCTGAGTTTACTTTTTGGGACATATTTATAATAACAGACTATCAAAAATAAAGTTATTGTTACTTTCACAGAATAAATTGCAGAACTACGCATTCGTGCGTCTGTTGATGTCTGGAGCATATTTGAAACGTCAGATTGAGTTGTAGCTCTCGGAATCCACTTGCACTGAAAAGAGGTACGTTTTCTTCTTTTACATTTCACATAATTTAGTGATTCAAGAAGTCAAGAAGTCCGTGGTGCTCATCGGTCTGTATCACAGAATGCTTTAGAACAGCTGCTTCAGTAGTTAGCTAATGTATAGTAATAATTGACCCTAACTTAGCTTTAACATGTTACAAATATATTAGAACTTAGGAATAAAAAACGTATTAAAATATCAGGACATATAAGATTTATGACAATGGAAGTATTTTTTATTTATATGACGAAAACAAAATTGACTTCACAGCAATGAGCGTGAAGTCGCGTGACACTGTATATTTGACAAAGCCATTCGCTCATTAATTTTTAATGCTACTATCAAGCCTTAATATAATTATAATGCTATTACATACTACAACATCCAGATAGAATATCTAGTACTAGATATCGGGGCGGGCACTGGTAAAATTTAAGCTTTTACACTATCATGGAAATATATACATTATTTACGAGATAGGTAGCAACCCTGTGTCTCCGATATTTCGACAGTGTTGCAATGCAAGCACCTTGTTACGGATGAGTTCATCCAAAGTGTACATGGTAACATGAAGCGCTCGCAGTGAAGCTTGACTTGGCGATCTTAACCGATCAACAGGAAAGATCAAAGGAGTTGGGTCCTGGTTGTTTGTCTTAGGACTACAGTCGTTAGGCTATGTCGAAGGCCTTCGGCCTGAAAACTCTAACACGAGTTGGCCGCTAGCCTATCTACTAAGCCGCACTATATTTAATATTTCAGTCAAATATTTCGAATTGCGGTAAAAATTTTCTGCAACTGTCCGTTGGCGGTGATATATCATGACATGTCATCTACTTAGCAATACCCAAAGACAACGTAACGTAGAGAATCGCTAAAATGCCTCTAACCTACCGCGACCCACATATTACAACCATTTTAGAACTGATGAAATAATAAATACGTTTATCAGACTATTGTATTAATATATTAATATGATTATTGTTTATCTTATCAGAAATTCTAGAAAGTTCTGTCCAACCAGACGTTGCCTCTGAAAATAATATAGTTTATATGCTTACTTCCCACGCAACTTCGTTCTATTGACAGACTAAATTAATACCATAATACACACAAATACAATTCTAGCCGTGGGCACGTAAGGGGTGGATAGCCAAATTCCCAAAGCCTAAAGTTATCAATACTCATCAGATTGAAGCTTGTATTCTCAGTGGTCGGCACAGAATAGGCTCTTTTATTAGCCTATTGGGGGTATTTAGTTGTTCATGTATAAATAACGTTAATCGCCATTGTTAAAGGGTTATTTATGTGTGAGTTGGGAATGTGTATTGTCTAGACTCATATGAGATAAACCTGTGTGTGGGTGAAATACAGTTAAATTAATTTCGTGATTATGCTTAATGTTGCAAAATCTTGTATATATTATGTAAGTTATCGCCCAAAATGATTACGTTATTAGCTGTAAGTTTCATTATAAGTTTTAATTGTATTATTTTTAGAAGCTGTGGATTTTGTTAAATAAAGATATAGCCTCGTGTGCAGAGTAGAAGTGACAGAGTAGATAACTGCCTAGATTTCTGTAGCGTAGCACAGATCTGTATCTATACTATGCATAGATAGTACAATCAGTCCCAGTGCACAATTACGTATCCACGTGCTAAGATATCGACATTCGGGAAGAGGAGCCACAATCCACCACGCGGAACTGGTATCGGTTAGCTGAAAGCCTATATTATAATATATAATATAGTCGTATAATTTCCAGACTTATAGTTTTTTTTTCATTTTCCCTCCTTAGAGGTTATGGTCCCGAACTTCTCGTGCATTTGCCAGTGTCAAGTTATTTGTATTACAAAGTTTTAGTAGAATATTCTGGTGATATTAGTCGTAGTCAGTCAGAGTCCAAAATGTCAGTCAGTCGTGGTCCAGTCAGTCTAATTCAAACTTTAGTAAAGTGGTGGCAACTTTACCATCAGTTTCTATGGAGTTTTGGAAACAACACGGAAATACACGTTTCACCACATTATATCACTTGCCCACACTCAAGCACGTAAAACAGTACTTAATGAGTAAAACACCACCAATTTTAAACATTAACACTGAAAAAAAGCATAAGTTTTGATATATAATACAATGCAAAAAAGGTTGACTTTTCCGCGTTCGCGCCAAAACTCAGACCTATAGTTTTTTTTTTTTTTCATTTTCCCTCCTTAGAGGGTTATGGTCCCGCACTTCTCGTGCATTTGCCAGTGCCAAGTTATTTGTATTACAAAGTTTTAGTAGAATGTTCTGGTGATATTAGTCGTAGTCAGTCAGAGTCCAAAATGTCAGTCAGTCATGGTCCAGTCAGTCTAAGTCATGCTTTAGTAAAGTGGTGGCAACTTTACCATTAGCTTCTATGGAGTTTTGGAAACAACACGTAAAACACGTTTCACCACATTATATCACTTGCCCACACTCATGCACGTAAAACAGCACTTAATGAGTAAAACGCCACCAATTTTAAACATTAACACTGAAAAAAAGCATAAGTTTTGATAAATAATACAATGCAAAAACGTTGACTTTTCCGCGTTCGCGCCAAAACTCAGACCTATAGTATTATTTTTTTTTTTCATTTTCCCTCCTTAGAGGGTTATGGTCCCGCACTTCTCGTGCATTTGCCAGTGCCAAGTTATTTGTATTACAAAGTTTTAGTAGAATGTTCTGGTGATATTAGTCGTAGTCAGTCAGAGTCCAAAATGTCAGTCAGTCATGGTCCAGTCAGTCTAAGTCATGCTTTAGTAAAGTGGTGGCAACTTTACCATTAGCTTCTATGGAGTTTTGGAAACAACACGTAAAACACGTTTCACCACATTATATCACTTGCCCACACTCATGCACGTAAAACAGCACTTAATGAGTAAAACGCCACCAATTTTAAACATTAACACTGAAAAAAGGCATAAGTTTTGATAAATAATACAATGCAAAAACGTTGACTTTTCCGCGTACGCGCCAAAACTCAGACCTATAGTTATCCTAAGATATTAGCCGGTACTGACAGCTCTATTAATCCTCTGCAACTGAGGTGGTACAGATCGCGCGGCGAGAGTTTGGCTTTGACCGTTATTGCGCAGAAATCAAAAATTGGGTATCAACGGGCAATTAGCGAGGTGCGGGGCGGGTGTGTAGGCGCATGCGGTGCTCTGATTGGCGCTCCAATCGTTCCCTGCCTCTCGCATCGATACGACGTACCGCGCACTCCTGTTGTACAATCACGTTCACAAGTGAATTGCTATTTTCGTTAATTGTTTATTGTTGTCGATTGTTATTATTTGTTGAGTTTATTTGTTTAAGTTTGTCAGTTAAGTTTTTTTTGTTAAATATTAAAAAGTGATTTGAAAATGCGTAAAAAAACATTGTTTTAAAAAGGCAAGCACGGAAAATGATATATGACGTGAATTGCTTTTTAAAGAAAGAAGCTGACGAATGTATCGATTCATTGAAGCGAATTCGAAGTCAGATTGAGGAAGTTGCTTCTTTACTCAGTCAGTCGGAGAATAACCAAACTATACAGACTATGCAGGTTAATGTTAACTTTTGTATTTAATAATTATTTTAAGTTTTCTTTTGTTTGTATGTACCAATTTTACATGTATCTTGGAATAAATAGTTTTATTAAAAAACAATTATTTAGAATTTTCATCGCCGTCTCTGTAAACTTTAAAAGGAAATAAAAATTTTATATAAGTAAAATAACTATCAATAGTTTTAATAAATGAAGAAGTTAATCTATTTCGTATTTTTTTCTAGCATTATTACCACTGTACATGAATTTTGACCCACTCAAATATCCAACCTGGTACATAAAAAAGGAAAAGTATTGTGTGCGTGACAGTACCCATGCGCAGTAATCCCCTCCACCCGAAGGTCAAAGCCAAACTCTCGCCGCGCGATCTGTAGTCTTGTAGTCTGTCAGACACCGTCAAACAGAATTAAGGTTGCCAATTCGCAATATCGCATGGTGTAGCTCTGTGTCGCTCAGTACCTTCCTGCATTGGCTCGCGCCAGCGGGTAGTGTGGCAAATGCGCATGCAAATACGCGGTCTTCACATAAAGTGCTACGAGCTTTTGGTGTCTGTCAGACGTAAGTATAGCAATGTGATCTGATTCTGTTAGACGTCACCTCACAAAGACCATCCGTAGTTCCATAGGTCCAACATTCGTAATGTCAGTAAAATATGTAAATTGGCATAGTGTCTCGCATAATTTAAGCTAATTATGTAAACTTAGTTTATATTGTTTGTAATTATGTTTATTTTGCAATACTTTAAGTGCTTTATGGGTTCACTAAGGACAATCGCATCTTATGTGCCGAAGATAAATAAGGCTTTAGTTTTGATTTCTCCTTCTCATCACGCATAAAGTACAGATGAAGCGACTAATAATCAACTATGATTGTTGGCATGGCTGGTCGATGAAATTCACAAAAAAAGATCGATTTATTCGAGCACTCGAAAGACACGTTACGTCGCTGGGTCACGGCAATGTTTTATAGGATATTGGATCTAGCTGTTATAAATGCTTTGTCTTGTGCCTGGTATTCAGGGCGTAAAATGAGAAGACGAGACTTTTTACTATCTTTAGCAAGAGATTTATTACTTCCCAGTTTAAAAGAGCGCGCTTATAGCGACAGACGGCCGAGAGGGCTTCAATTGTCAATTAGAAGGATTCTCGGTAAGAATTTGCCTCCTCCTCAACCAGGGCTTAAATCAGCAAGAAGGTTATGTAGCATATGCCCCAGCAAACTGAAAAGGCAGACAAGATTCAGCTGCTGCACTTGTAAGAATTATATTTGCTTACAATACTCAGCACAAATATGCGAACAATGTAAGTTCTACATAAAAGTTAAGGGCGAACTTTGATACTGATTAGTGCCTAAATGTATCATACGATTTTTGAAACGACGTTGATTTTTTTATAGCTTCTAATTATAATGTTAATAACAAATCAAGACTCAGTTTATTTGATATAAGTACATTAAGATTTATTTTAAATACTACGTAAAGTCAGTTACGAAAAGTCTAAAAAATTGGTTTTAGTAAAAGTAATTCATTTACAATTAAAATATTGTTTTATTTTGAGTGGTATTTATTTGGAAGGTGTATAAACCAATAACTTAGATATACCTAATACAAATTTATAGTAAAGCTTCAAAACATAGATAATTCACGCTGGTAAAGCTGACGACTGACAGACTACACGTCAGTCAAATGTTAACAATAATGTCACCTCAGTTGCAGAGGGTTAAAAATAGTAGAGATAGCGCTCCGAAACACGAAAGCGCTCGATAAAAAATACTACTACCGGTTACCCATCTAAGTAGTGACCACATGAAGTAATTTTTATTTTTACAGAATGTCGAGGCAAGGCCTCCTCGCAAGAAAACGCTGTTCAATAGGTATGTCAGTAGACCTATAGTTAAAATGATGTTTTCGTTTTTAGAGCAGGTTTATACTCGTATTTACAGTAGTTTCATTTAATAATTTAAGCATGGTAAAGACAAACTAGTTTCACAGTTGTCTTTTATTTCCATAATCACTATTAGATTATTTAATTATAATTCATACCATAGAGTTTGACTTGACTTGACTATCACTTTTTATTCATACATTACATACATATACAATATATACACTGCTCTTTCTCTGATAGGAAGGCTCGAATCCCAGCAGTCGGAACAAAATGGGCTGATTATGATGATTTTTATGATTTATTCCTATGTATATTATTAATGGCTGAGGTTGATTCTCTAAAAGATTCAGATGACAATACTGTTATACTGCATCTCTATTTGTTATCTAAGTGCAGGTACCATTTCTAGTTCTAATAGGTGAAACTAAAGCTTGCCTTTGTCATCAAAGTGAATCAATTTACCCTGAAGCGTACCTATCTGTGTCAGAGTGAACTGAACTATATCAGATATATACAAAGGAGTTATGATGTTTATTCTCATTCAATCAGTCAAAACTAATAACCTATAATTACATCCACTGTACAGAAAATGCGTTTTGAGTAAAAATACCTACCATAATGCTAATATCCATGTTCTTCTCAGAAATTGTTTACCAAAGCAAAATCACAGTCAGTAGTTATACCGCACACACTCGAGATAAGCTAGTGGTGGTGTGACTAGGCTCTGCGACAAACAATCTAATACGAGTGGCACTGCACCTACGAGTGGTCGGAAACTGTTGAAACAAACGTGCGGACAAAGCGACCACGTATTGTTTGTGGACTGGGAATTTCAACTATCATGTACTCGTAGATATAACTACATTTTATAAGGACAGTAAGGAACAACCTTAACCCCTCATGTGTCAACCTAATAATGAAATTTCTATTGTATCTTGAGGTTTGACACTTGATAGAATACTGTGGCAACAGAAAAAATCGTGATCGCGTTATTACCAATCGCTCTAAATTTTTAAAATTAGGTAATGAAGAATCATTGATGTTGAAGCTGTCAGGATTGTTTACAAACTCGGCTAGTGATAAGGTACAGTATTAAAGGTGATATACCCCATATTGCCAATTGCAACTTTCGTATCATTAAGGCAACACGACAACACATATTCATTGATTCCACCAGACAGCCAAAGCTACCTTGCATTTCTTTCGGTACCTAAACTGTCAAGCAATCACAAGTCAACATTATGTTCTTAGTAGTAGTAATAGTAATTCAAACAATTCAGGCCCTAGGGTCGATGGAGGCTAAAATTTTACATTACTTCATAACTATAGAGATCTAAAAGATGCCAATCCGTGCGCTGAGTATGAAACCTGGTGTCGCAAGCAGCGGCCGTATGCTTCAATAAGTTCATTAGCCACTGCGGTATTAAAACTTAACGTTTGAATATTCGTAAGTACAGAGCTAACATTGTTATTTGTAAACTTTTTGTTCTGTAAGTGCCTCTCTATTACTGAAGGTTTGCAGTCAGCTTCTTTAATTGTTCCTTGTTAAACGCCAATCTGAACAATTATTCCACGATCTTAATTTGTAAGTTGTTTACATGCAATATCGCGGCCGGCGTTCAGTCACATAATACAAAAGTTGCTAATCGCTGCAAGCAATGTGTTCTGTTTTTGGACTAATTGCTGTGACACCGCACCTGCCCCCTTTTCATATCTTGGTGATCTGTGTTCATAACCTCTTGCCACTTTTTGTATTTTAATGTTTATTAGAACAATCCATTTTAAAGCTACATTTGTGACATGCATGCATTTCATGTAATCTTTTTACTTTTTAATTTTTTAGGTTATTGTGTAAAAATACACTTTAAACTTCTTCTTAAGTTAAAACAATTAGCTCCATTAAAAATCAACGCAATAATATAAAACGTCTGTTTCACATGATGAACTGGGATGTAAGTCATATTTACTATTTATATGCTTATAGTTACTTTTATAGTTTAACAGCTATTATCGCCACCTGAGTATATAAACGTTATTTCACCTCAGTACCTGCAGGTTCCTTAGAGAAAATGTATCATCCATCTTTGTCCTTATATGTACCTATCATTTGCATAAAGTTATTCTACTGAACTGTACTGTATTCCTACCTGTGTCATACAAAATAATGTGATACTCGAGTTTATTTTGGGTACAATACACATAGACGGCGCACAATACTTTGTGATATTATCGTCGATTCAGTGGTGTACATAATGCACCCGTATACATTATTTTGGGCCCTCGCTCCGCTTGAAGCGATAACGAGTGACTTTATCATGAAGACTGGAATGTAAAGCGGTACGTACAGTCGCACACGTATTGTATTATTTTTGTTTACCTACTAATGTGTGATTCGTTGAATCGGTTGAATGTGATAATTATTTATCGGATTCATAATACTGCCTCAAGTTACTATCTATCACAATAATATTATATATATTACCTGCAAAGTACTGCGTTCGCTGTATTTGCTTCATTAGTACTCTTCTCACATCTATATTTTCTTTTTTGATTACACTAACAAAATGTTTGTTATTTTTTAAAGTAATTTTTCTTGATTACTTTATTAAACTGTTTAAATCTAAAGACTGGAACATGGACTACTATTTAAAGATACAATTTTGGTACAAATTGTTTGTAAACCGTTTTCTCACATCGTATAGTTTAGAGAGTGATATTAAGTATCGAATATTGAAAATAAATAGCGTATACCAACAACCGTCTTGTCGGGTGACCCATAAGGGATTAGTAGGCAGCAGAGTTTTTTAAAAGAAAGTACCGGGTCATCACCAAACACAATAAAACTTTCTTAGTAGTTGATTTTCGTCTTTTCAGTATGTAAAGTAGAAGTTTAGTTAGTTCAAAGTTGACACGGGATTACCATGTATGAAAATCGGCTTTAGCTCATGGACTAAGTACGAGTAGATAATAGGGATGATTTCGTAACTTAGCTCCGTTATCTTTTGGCACCTGCATATTATGTCACTTTGTAGCATTTAATACGTTAAGTATTATGAATAATGGTCCAAAAGTTCTTAAGGAAAATGCAGCACGAAAAAAATATCACTTTATAGCTAAGCATGTGCAGAAGATTTTTTAAATATTCTTTAGGCTTTGACATATCAAATCAATACAGATTTGACAGTCAGACCGACGACGAGTACACAGACATAAACAAGTTAGGTTCTCAGTGTCTAATAATATAATATATCTAATCTAATCTCGCAACCCTATCAACAGACATATGCAAAGACATAAGTCTTTGGGCATATGCATGCTCTTAGAAGTATTTACTCAAATTTTAGTACAAGTTAAAATCGAATAGTACGGTTTTGCGGTCAAAATTAAAAAAGTATCTTAAAGCCACTTGTAATGAAATATTGTTAGGAAAAATATGTGATATTGACAATTAAGGTGTATACATGTATAAGATGTCTTGTACATGCGACATATGCGTGATTACGACGAAACTATCCTGCTCACCAGTCTTGTGTGACACAGATTTCAATAAAGTTCCTGAATTGATAAACACTAATCAATTAATGATACAGTGTAAGATAAGAAAATAACTTGATGGTACAGTGTTGAAGCATCTACTTTCTCCAGGGAGCTTTAAACAACAGAGTTAATTTTACAGAGACAGGACCGCGACGTAAACATTTTACATTCGTAATAAATATAATTTTAAACTTTTCATTCTGAAAAGTCTAAGCTTTATGGAGTTGAGAGCCGTCCTTTGTAAATTCTTTTAGATAAGATCCTTGGAACAATTATAGCTGTCGCAGTATAATATAGTTATTATTTATTATTATTAATTATTATTATTATATTATTACTTATTATTATTATTATTACTTACGTAACCGTACATATACCACATTTATTAAAGAAATGAGGGACAGCATGCTGTTTGATAAATAAGCTTCATCTCTATATCCGTCTGTATGTAGGTTTGGTTTCCATCATAGTTTCGCGAAGATCGTTTTGTTCCAGTTTATTGTTTTATCTTTTATCGTGTGTACAATTACTATTTATATAATAACTAATTACGTATATAATTAGTTATCTTTTTAATAAAATAATATTTTGACATACGTAGTTTATCAATTTTAAAGATCTTTTGATTCATGCGTAGCCTTTAAATGTATGTAAAGTAGTACATATTATTACCATTAAAAACTTCGATTGGAGATCTCACATTTACATACTTTATTTATAAAGTTTTTAAATCCTAACCTTTAACTGCAAGTCATACGAGAGCTGACCCACAAAAACTGAATCGGATGTTTGATGTGATTCATTTATTTGCAAACAGTACAAACTAAGCCCGCTTCGCTTCGAATCGGAACGTGCCCAGCTTGGCGTCTATGTGGCTAGCATCACGCTTGTTTTGTTTCTTACAGTTTCATATAATACAAATTAAGCCAACTCCGCCCGAACACCTGTGTGCCCTGCAACCTGCTTGGCGTAGTTCAAACTTAAACTACTTTCATTATATAAGTTCATACTATGTAAGCCAACTACATCCGCGACTAGGAATGCTCCTATACTTCTCGTGGCTTACCACCTGTTTGAAATATTTCATACAAGGTCGAACAATACAATTAACCCCACTTTGCTCATAGTCTGCTACATGTCAGCCACGTTTTATGTATTGTGACCTTATTAACAGGCTTGAAGCAGTTTCTCAACAATACAATGAAGTGCACTTTACCCACGACTGTAACGCACCCAGATCAGCTTCGGTATTGCGACTGAATTTACATGTTTCATTACTTTCAAACAATACGACTAAGTTTGCCTCGCCTACGGCTTGGTAGCGGTACATTCCCGACCCGGCTTCCGTTACAAACAGATCACCTTGACATGTTTCATACTTTTTCAAACTGCTACAACTAAATCAAATTCCCCCAATCGTCAACAGGCTCGGCTTGGTTATTATGACCAATGTAAGTGAGGAATTTGTATAATGAGAGCGCTTTTGTGTATCTTGAACTTGCGCACTTGTTTTCAATTATTGCAATAGGATAATATATATAATCATCAACGGAAAAGTTCCATCTATCAAACATTCAATAAATTTCAGCATTTGGTAAATTAAGCCTCCCCTATATTTACCGTGAAAAACGGCAATCAATCAGGATATATCATTAAAAAAGATGTTTCATAAGATAACTCTTCCGGAATACCAAACAAAATTGTTTTTTTATTGTTTAACTAAATGGGCGGCATCAAAAGGGTTTCTTAGTGAATTAGACTTTTCAACTAAATAAATCTACCTGTGGTCTAGACCACACGAACTTTGCTAATGCCAAATTTGAATAACGTTGTTATCTAGTTGTCTGCCAACTTCATAATAATTGGGTGCTTGTGAAATAATGTGCGTTTCTATTGTATTGAAGCTCAAAGTGGCACCAATTGTTGAGGGAACTTAAGATTGAACTCATTGATGTGAATTTGAATTTCTATTATGTCTTGCTATAACAACATTATTATGATTCTATAAGAAACTTTTGAATAATATTTATATTTTCAAGTAAGTTTCGATGAAATTTCTTAATCATCTTTAAATTTACTGTACTCCATGCTATAGTCGCCTTGCGTCATAGGCAACAACATTAATTATTACTTAAGTTTTAAGAGCCTGCGACAGTATCTAAAAAAATAAAAAAAATTGAGCAGAAACTTTAAAATTTTACCTATACATAAAAATTTATATTTATTTCCCTTAGTCATCTCACGAAAGAAAAAGCAAGAAAAGATGGGAGGTAATGGCGAGGCAGTCGTTAGTTACAAATAAGTTTAACATTCGATATTTGCCAAATTTAGAAAAAAAAAAATGTATAAAGCGTTACCTTTATTTAACCCTATTTAACTCGCCATTTGTGACGTATATGTCTGTAAGACTGGATGGGTCAAAAAGGTCGAATAACTTTTTTACTTACCATAGAATTTAATTGTGATTTCGTGTATTTTCCTCATTTCGCGTACCCCACCGTTAGTATACCCCGCACCGGCGTCGCAGGCGCACATCTCAGAGTTTTGGTGCTAACCCGGTGTGCAAGACCGGGGTCACAGATTAAGTAAGTGAAATAAGCAAAGTTCAACATTATATTTTTAAGTTTTGTTAATTATAAGCATATGTATCGATTTTTGTTTCATTTTTCTATTGTATTTATTGTGATTATTATTAATTTGTAATCAGTAACCTATTTTGCATAATTTTATCGATATTTCACTCAATACTTACGAATTTCTTGCTTAATTTTTAAACTTAACGTGAAAGCAGTCGTGTAGAAGCCAGTCAAGTATGTTTGAGTTTTATGATAACATGGTTCTGGTTTTACTTGTCCCAAAGGCAGGAAATAATGTCCTACTGGTATATAATGCTGCCACAATTGATGCCGAATGATGCGCAAGTTACGATTGAGCCCAAACACCATGTCGCTGGTCTATAGTTATCTTTTACGCCATTCTCAATGTTAGCACTATAAAGAGTCAGGTGATACATACGACTAATAATTCAAATTTAAAACTTCAATGCCATCATTTCATTAAGTTCATTTATTAATTTCATTATCTATGAATCTAATTAAAGCTCATATCAGAGAGCAACAGGCTCAGTTGAACTTGCCTCGATTGATGAGACAAAGATTGCGGAAAATTTCAAAATAAAGGATGTCCCTGGACAGCTGGTCCTTCAAGAAGCGGTCAGTGCTATGGCAAAAAACCCGCAAGACTAGATATAAGTATTTGCCACTACTGCAAGAAATATTTGCTCTAGGCAAGCATGTAGTGCCAACATGCACTAGCTGCTTGGCTCTCTAAGATGAGTAATTTTTGAGGAGTATTTTTTTGTTTTTATATTCGGTAGACTAACCTTTTTTGTTCTTTTTTTTAAGTTCTTAGTGTCATAAGACTGACAAAGGCTGATTTAGGCATGAAACTTACGTTTTGTTACTAGTTTCCATATTTTAAAATAATACTAGAAAAAACAACGGTATTTCTAGTGTTTTTAGTACATAAATATAAAATTAAAAAACGAGATGTTATTTATGTTATATCATTGTTTTATTGCAAGTAAAACATGTCTTTATAATATTCGACCAAGTAAAAGTACTATGAAGTATTGCTAATTAAGAAAATCTTGGGTTGAAAAACCCGGTGCGTAAGACCGGCGTCACAAAGTATGCAAGTCAAATTCACGTCACAAATGGCGGGTTAATGATACACCAACAGAAGAGTTCAGCAAAAAATACAAAATTACAAAATTTTCCTTACATTAAATGCATATACAGGGGTATCGGTAATCAATTAGCATCCTTTTAAGAGCATATTCTGTACATTATGTACACAACCAACATCTTTTGATCTACGATTTTCAAAAATTCGTATTTTTTTTCTTCCATACAAAACTTAAAAATCAATTTACCGGTCTAAACATAATTAACGGGCGGGCGGCGGCGGCAGCGTAAGAAAAGGGTTGAGACGCGGCAAGCCAAGGTCATCGTAGATGTGCTACGCTACGACGCGCTGTTAACTACATGCATGGCTACACGTAGATGAATGAAGTGGATGCGATGTGAATGAAGTGTAGGAGAGAATCACAAAAACTTAAATATTTTTTTTGGGAAATTTGTTTAGTTTTGGGAAAAGTTCTAGAACAAAAGTTGTTTGTTTTGATGTACAGAATATGCCCTTGACAGGATGCTAATTGATTACCAGTAGCCCGGTATATTAATATTGTTAGTGTGGAAATTTTATTTACGTTTATAATTTAAAAAGTTATTAGATTGTTGTATATGAATACAATAGCCGAGTCTGCTTTCTTTACAACTCCATTTTGTATGGTGATTACAGACAGAACTATTTCATTAGAGTTCCTTATATTGTATTACTACGGTACATTAAACAATATTTTTTAATGCTCTAGTATATTTCAATTTAAAATAATTTAAGTTCAAAATAGCGTAAAATTAAGCATATTCCTAATTATTAATAATAAATGTTGTTTTTGGTTACAAATTGAATTTATATATTTATTTATTTTATAGGAAAATCAACTTATGGATAAAAACATAGCAACAGAGAGCTAATTATAGGTTTTCACGAATATATACATTATAGCAACAATTTATGAACAAAAAATATCGCTTAGTCGATACAAATCAGAAAAAATAGTATTAACTATAACATAAGTATGTACACCAAATTGGTCAATGAACGTTATATTTTTATTATATTATATATATATATATAATTATTAACATTATAAAATTGAAACATAAGTTTTAATCTTGAATGCAGTTGTTGAACACTTAGATGGACGTTAGTAGCTGTACTCCACTTCCCATCTTATCTATTCTCTGCCCGTACAGTATGCTAACATTTTGCGACCTGCCTTTGACACGCTCATCACACGCACGGCTTGACAAAGGAAATAGTTAACGATTAATTGCCATACTAGCTTGCCATACTAACTTCTAAGCAGAGTCAACTATATTGTGTGAACAATTTGGTACCTTGTCAGTTAATCATTGTGGAATTTCCATTGAGTAACTGCGGGTGGGGTGTGTTTTATTACGGTAAAGTCCTACTGTAATTTTCCACCTGAATGTACTCATAAGAAAGCTATGTTGATAATCACACACAAACGTTTACACACTCCCTTCCACTTAGGAGTCCCTGTTACGCAGAAGGCATGGACGTAAACATGAGAACAATCTTCTCTGATCCTCGCACACATATATACCACTGCCACGGATCAAACTGAGGATTCCGCACTTCAAAACAGCTCACTACTTCAATACTAATTGAGATAACGCTGTCCTTAGGCATACCTAACATGTTAATTCTATGAAGGAGTACATAACAACCCTAATGCTTGATCGTATATATTTTACAATACCGTCAAAAATATTTTTAAACCTGAGGGTCGTTCGCCGTTTCGTTTGGTGTACAGTGCCACCATCTTATCTGTTCAGTTGACAGCGTCGCTAGTGGAGAATTTGGTATTGCCATATAAGAAATTCACCAAGAAACAAAGGTAATTAAAACATGTCTTGCAAGTCAGTCTATAGATATCATTAAAATTTAAGAAACTACAATATCAATCATACAAAGCCTAACTAACATAGTATAGATTCAATATGGCTTAATTATAATTACCAGCTTCGATCACATCGTCACTTACCATCAGGTGAGATAGTGATCAAACAGGTCAAAATTTGCGACAGGCTCACAAATAAATAAATATAACATATAGCTATGAATCTTATTAACTACATAAATAAACAATAATGCGGCACAATAGGATTTTATTTATATTTTATAAAAATAATTGTGGTCATGGTCTCTGAGCTCAAGCGGCCGCACTCCAGGAATTCCGGTCGATGTTCCTGAACCATCTGCTGATTCCCACAATTCATCTTCGGAGTCACTCGAATCGCTTTCACTGTCACTCTGTAATTGAATGATAAAAGGTTCATCTAAATACGCATCTTTTTGTCTGTATTCATTTTCAATTTTTTTTACATGATCGCAATGGTTTTTCCACTCTGCCTGTGTGATTTTGCGGAATGCATCTTCAATCAATTGAGGCATATGTGCACTTGATTTTCCGATATTTTTCTCTGCTACATTCCTCTTCATCGAGCTCCATATCATTTCAATTGGATTCAAATCACAATGATAAGGAGGCAATCGAAGAATGTCATGACCATGGCTTTTCAATATGTTGTCAATTTCATATTCAGGTGTAGGTTTATTTCTTTTTATTAACTCGTAAAGCTGAGGCTTTGTCATTTGTTCGTAAAACTCGACCTTGTTTTCTACCAGCCACTTTTGCATATCAGCTTTAGTGTGGTTTGAGTTAGGACACCTATTTACGCAAATACTATGATATGGCGCATTATCCATCACAATAAGTGTGGGTTGACGCAGATTTGGCAGTAATTTTTCAAGAACCCATTTTTTGAAATTACTATTGTTCATCTCGTCATGGTAGTCCCCACTTTTTGTATTTGATTTGAAAACGAGAAGGGCATTTTCGACAAAACCTTCTTGTCCGCCAGCATGAACAATGATCCACCTATTTCCTTTCGAAACTGGTTCCAAATCGCCGTCAACTTCAGGACCTTGCCAACATTTGCCAGTTGAGTGAGACGAGTGTATGTAAGTTTCATCTAAATAAACAACAGGCTTTTTTTCTCCTCGCTCATTTTCCTTAATTTTATGTAGATAGGATGCCCGCCAGGCAACTACGTCGTTGCGTTCACACAGCACTTTTCTATTCGATTTTGTTTTTTTAAAACGAAACCCTATTTTGTGGAGCAATTTTCGAAGAGTTTCACGTTTTGCTTGAAAATTTATGTCTTCCCTGAGAACAGTCAGTAACTTTGGTAAGGTCGGAATTTCTTTTTTTACTGAATAAAACTCATGTATCTTTCTTCTTATAACACCAATGTCAAAATCATCAATATCCAGTTTCCCTGTTTTTCTTTCCCTTTTCTTGCCAGGGGTAGAAATTTTTGAATTAGTTTCTTGAGCCTGTTTTTCTTCATTGATTAATTTGTAGACAAACCGTTCTGAAACACCTGTAACAAAAAGAACAATTTAATATTTTATAGGTTTTTTTAATGAACAACCATAAAATAAAATACAGCAACCGCTTTAAAAAGTTAACATTACTTTCAGATTGTTTCCGACCAATCAGGATAAATAATAAACAAAATTTTGACTACGAAATCGATTTCGAAATAATTACTGTGTGGACCACCTAAAAAGTATACCTTTCAACAAAAAAAAAACAAATTTAAATCAATCCACAATAATAATTGACGGAGATGTCGGTGAACATACATAAAAAAACATGCAATCGAACATAGCAATAACATAGCAGGATAATTATTATCCTGTTTTTTAAAGTCGGTTAAAATATACTCAGGTGGCAATTTTATTTGAATATGTTTAGCTTATTTTATATATTTTAAAATATAATCACCAGCTATAAAAATGATTTTTTTTTAAAATGAGTGATTAAACTTTCCGGGTTGGCTATAGGCGTCCGGTACCTGATTTTGATGAAGGTGCGAGTTTAGGGGTATCATTGGGGTCCACCTGAAGCCCTTCCAGCAATTTTTTTTTGCCGGAAACGTAGTTTAAATTAATTATGATTAAATTAAAATTTGATAAAAAAAAGTGAAATGGAACGCAATGTTGAGAAAATGGTACAATATTAAGTTGTCAAATTAAGTTGTCAAACTGAGTTAAACGAAACGTATCGTTATCGTTAAACGTAAGAAAAAAAAAAGGCGCCATTTTGTCTTACTGACAGATGGACTGTCATCCATTCATTCCGTTTCTCTCGTAGTTTCGTGAATGTGTGCTCTCTTGTTTTTCGATTTTTATTACGACTTTGGCTTTTTCCCTGGACTTCCTTCGATTGCGCGACGACTTGAAACTTGGCTTGCTTACCGGATTTGTTTGGATTGCTCTACGACTTGAACTTGGCTTGAAAACTGGACTGCACTTGGCTGTAATGGAGTATTACAGTACAATACCCGAAGCGGACGCGGTTTCGGCTCCTGATCTGCCCGTCGAACCTGTTGCCGGACCTTCTTCGGCTCCTGATCTGCCCGTCGAGCCTGTAGCCGGACCTTCTTCGACTCCTGATCTGCCCGTTGAACCTGTCGCCGGACCTTCTTCGAGTAATGACGACGACGACAACGAGCTTATAACCAAACGAAAACTTTGCGTCACTGAAGTGATTGATCATTGGAATTCAAACTGACGTTGTGCGAAAATTGGGCACTAAAGACCAATGCATCAAATATAGTGAAGACCAAGGTCTCATACCAACTGAGAAACGGTGTCGAACCCACAGGACATCCATGAAAGTGTCATACTCATGCGGATGCACAAGTTTTGGTACATTTGTGTGCTCAAAAAGATCATGCAAATCTAAATCGGGCAGCGGTGCCAAGATCTCTCGCAGAATTGGCACATTTTTCGAAAATATTGCTATCGACATAATGCATGTTTACTATCTTATATATGCATACTCACAAGGATGGACCTACGACCAAACAATTCACGAAGACCCTTATAAAAAAAGAAAGGAAGCAATGTTTAAGCCCAAATACTATAGCCGATTGGTTTAATTACTGCAGAGAAGTAGTTGTGATATTTTATTTGGAAAAACAAAATCTTTACAGCGGTAAAATTGGAGGCTGTGGGAAAATAGTGCAAATAGACGAAAGTAAATTTGGAAAAAGGAAATATAACAAAGGACGTCACATTGAAGGCCACTGGGTGCTGGGATTAATAGAAGATGGGTCTGAAGACTTAAGATTGGAAGTATGCCCGGACAATAAAAGAGATGCTGATACTCTCATACCTTTAATTCAAAAGCATGTTTTACCTGGAACAACAATCCACACCGATTGTTGGCGGGCATACGATTGTCTGTCTGAATATGGATACATACACAAAAAAGTGAATCATTCAGACCCAGAGAACCCATTTGTGGGTAAAGATGGAATCCACACCCAAAGAATAGAATCCCAGTGGCGAGCAGTGAAGAGGTTTTTCAAAAAACAAAATTATAACAACCCAGAAAACTTTAGTGATATAATTGTTGAATATTTGTGGCGAAGAGACGTGTATAAATATAAAAGAGACTCTTTTGTACATTTAATGAAAGCAATTAAACATGTTTATGAAATAAACAAGTAATGTATTAAAATGTTTGTTTAATTGTGTCTCTCCTAGCCCTTTAACATTAAGTTTTTCTCATCTATCAACATAACTCTGAGACGGACTGGATATGTTATTGTTGTTATATAATACAATGTTAAGTGAACCGCCTTGATAGATTAGGTGTGAAACAAAAAATAGGTTAGGTTAGGTTAGAACATGACAAACAACGCACGAGCCGAGCGAGCGAAGCGAGCGTGCCGCGGCAGCGGCCGGCGAAGTGCCAGAAGCGAACCGCCTTAATAAGTTAGGTGTGAAACAAAAAATAGGTTAGGTTAGGTTAGAACATGACAAACAACGCACGAGCCGAGCGAGCGAAGCGAGCGTGCCGCGGCAGCGGCCGGCGAAGTGCCAGAAGCGAACCGCCTTAATAGATTAGGTGTGAAACAAAAAATAGGTAAAAAATACTGATATAGCCGAAAGTGAGGTTAAGTACTAAAAAAATTATTACTCAAAAACTAAAGGCCTCCGGCGGGGGGGGGGATGCAGGGGGGCTTCACCCCCTCCCCCTCCCCCCCCCTCCGCCCCCCTCCCCCCTCCCCGCGGGTACCGGGCGACTATAGTTTAACCAAATTTCCATATCTGGCTACACTGACCTGTCGCGGCAGCAACGCGTTCATTCAGCTTTTCAAATGGTATTAATGGAGCTTGGAGGCGTTTCTCTTCTTTCATAAAAAATAAAACTTTTAAAATAATTAGCCGTGCATCACTTTTGAGAGGTTTCGGCATTTTATTTGCTTTTTCACAATGAAATCAATAAAATAACACGGGAGCACTCGCACTAGACATCAACTGACAGTGGAATGACGTTTAGAAAATGGCGGCTGACGCGGCTGTAGTTCCCATTTCGCCCACCTGAACAGTTAAGTTGGTGGCACTGTAGAACTTTATGTATCAAAGTTTTGCCTGAAAATACGCTGTCATTTATAAAATATAGCTTTTTTTGTCTCATTCGCCCAGTAATATCACATGCTAAACTGACCCTTTCAACCCTAACACAGTAGCGTTTCACGCTACAACTTGGAGTAAAAATATCTGACATTGCGGTGACTACTATAACGGATATTTGCATAATAGTCCTACTCGCCTAGTCAGGCTCAGAATTCCCGTGTGCTGAAAAGTACACTTTTAAAGCTTTTGTAGGTTATTAGCTTATTTATTCCTAACATGTTAAATGTCTTAATTTTCAGTTATTAATGCAATTTCAAACGCAAATCTATGTCGTAATTTAGACTTCCAGGCATTTATAACCGTCAATCATCACACTAATATTATAAAGCCGAACGTTTGTGAGTGTGTTTGTATGTTTATAACTACTTCACGCTTATGCATGGACTCATTTTAATAAAATGTAGATAGATAAAGCACTGGAATAACACCTAGGATACTTTCACTATTGTCATCATCATCATCATCAACGCGGTTGTAAAAGCGGGGCGCAAGTATTTTTTAATTATAGTACTTTAAAATAATCTACCTGCCGCGTTCAGTACTTCAGTTTACAGCTGAACCCCTATTATTTTTTAGTGTGTAATTTTAGTTGTACATGTTTTATTTGCCTCCAAAACTTTATTTGTTCCATAATACACGCGTATATAATATTTATTTATTTTTAGTGTAGTAAGTTTACAAATATAAAAAGCGAGATAAAGTACAGTAGTCCTGAAATCTTGGGGTCCATCAGCCAAGAGCTGTTCTGTACGCGCCGTAATCCAATGGTTGTAGCATATGTACTCAGCGAAGTGTATCCGGGTATTTAGTTGTCTAGATCCCGAGTCCATTCCCTGAAGCTGGAACGGTACACAGGTGTAAAAATCCCAACGGACCTCCCGAAAACCCTATATCTAGCGCTGACAAAGGAGGAAAAATCCTTCTTAGTCGGCAAAGGATACGGATCAGGGGAAGGGTCATGCACCCTAACAGTACACGAAGCACAGGGTTTGACCTACGAAACGGTGATCATCATCTAGACGAAGGAGCGAGTCACGAAACTCCGAGACAGCGTCTCTCATGCAGTGGAGTGTCACGACACTCAGGCAGCTGCACGTATTTTGCTGACGACAGCTCGGACGCGAATGGCGATTTCGTCAGGCGCGCGATTAAAGCATCCGAATATCGAATCATAGAGTATAATCTTAAAATGGCGATAAAAGACCAAAATGAAGAGATCGTGAAGGCTATGTTAAAATGGATACGGCAAAGGCGTGAACCTGAGGCCAGTACTTCTGGCCAATAGCGTACACAAATATTGTTCACTAGCAATAGACTATGTATTTAGAAAAAAAAAATGGACTCACTTTAGTTTTTAAGCAATTTCCAGCATAGCTTAAGAATGTTTGGAGAACGAATCTCCATAAAAATGTAATATCTAAAAAAAAAACAAATCTAAAAAAGGTACGGACCAAAGAGTCTGTAGTGTGGAAGAATAATTAAAATATATATGTATATATATATATATATATATATATATAAAGCGTAACAAACGTTTACCGAATAAACGGGGCGCAGTCTAAAAATGGTGGAAAGTTAAGTGTGCTATCAGACAGAGAGTGATCACGCGTTCAAGTATTCACGCGGTCAGTTTTGAGTTCGCTTCGTTGCGTTGTATACCGACACGGTCAGAATGCTCCATTTTGGGTACAACAGTAGTTAAACTTTTCCAAGTTTAAAGCACGATTCGACATCAAAAACCTTGGCCGGATAAGTGACAGAGAAACTCTAGCCAAACGTAGTGCAGTGTTCGAATTTGTGATTTGACTCGGTATGAGTCACACAGACACAATCACTAGCACGTCACTATCACTAATACTTCACTATCACTTTTCTGTCTCTTCAAATAGTATCATCGAACACACAACTTTAATTTTGTACATTTTTATATGTACATATGCCTAACCAATAATTTTCACCATTTGATTTATTTTAGGTAGACAAGACAGACCAGCGTTTGACTTGAAGATGACAGCAATCTTACCTAATGCTTACTCGTAACTGTATACACACATCATGGTCTAGGGATATTTCAATTAAACCTAAATAACTAAAATTCTATTAACTTTTTGTTAAGAAATCTACACATAAAAATAAACCTTGTTTGATAGCCTATCTAATCTGATGATAAACTTTTAGATAAATTTAAATTTTAAAAAAACTTAGAAGAGGAAAAACTCAGACAAAATTCCAATCTTAACCTTATTTTTGAAACATCAAAACCTAAACAAAACATCTATTTTATATAAAAATTGTTGAAAACTTAAAATTAATAATCAGTGGATCCACCTAAGACTCTCCTGACACATCTGCAGCGGTTCTGCATATTCGAAACAAGGGTGTTAATATCCTGTTGTGGAATACTGTCCCAAGTCCTGCTAAGATGCAAGAAAAGCTGGTTTTCTTGCACAATATCTTCAGGGAAACTCCTAAGAGCTCCTCTCAGAAGCATATCCCAGGCATATATCAATAGGATTTAAGTCAGGGAATAGTGCAGGCCAGTGAAAAGCTTGGATATCATGCTGTTGTAACTAACTTGTAACGATACGCGCCGTACGTGGACGAGCATTGTCGTGCATAAGCTGGAAATTTTGTCCCATTTGCTGTCTGTGGGGCAAGATTACAGGCTCTAGCACCTCATCCCGGTATTTTAGAGCAGTCATATTGCCTTGTATCCAAACGAGGTCCGTTCTACCGCCGAGATTTTTCCTGCCCAATCCATAATCGTGCCACCTTGATATGCATGAACTTGTTGTGGGTGCTGCAGTCGATTCCAACGTCCAGGTTCTCTCCAAACGCGTACTCTTCGCGAATCAGGATGAAATCCAAACCTGGATTCATCAGTGAAAAGCACAAGTGACCATTGAGAATGGTTCCAGTTTTCGTGTGCAATAGCCCATTGTAATCTTCTTCCTCGATTGCCTCTCCTCAGCGTTGGTACCCGAGGTGGCCTATGAGCACGTAGGTTGACTTCATGCAGTCGTCTTCTCAAAGTTTGACCGCTGACCAGCAAACCATACTCTCTCTGTAGCCTTTGAACCAATTGCATAGCCGTTACATTTGGTTGACTTCGTGCAACATTTACTATGAATCGGTCCTGTACACGTGTTGTAATGCGTTGAGGTCCTCTGTGCCGTTCCACCACTTCCCCCGTGACACGATAACGTGACCAAATCCTGGATATAACGCTCTGACTGGTCCTCATGGCTTCAGAAACCGCAATTTGGGTAGCGCCAGCTTGAATCATGCCCACTGCTCTTAACATTTTGTTCCTGGTCAAGTGACTACGTGGCATGATTAAATGTACACCGGAGATGCGTTTGACAAAGATTTATATTTATGGAGTTTAAATTAAGTAAGAAGTTCGTGAAGATTTAGTTCTTTGGAAGAAATTCAAAATATACAAATTTGAATTTAAAAAAGGAACTTAATAATGTTTTTATAATCTGTCATTAATAGTTTTATTGTAAGGCCAATTCTTTTTAAGTTATTTAAAAAAGTTTTATATATCCCTAGACCATGTTGAAAATAATATTGGAAATTACAAACGGAGACAATGGTTTCCACTCTATAGCGATAAGGATTATGAATGATTGAAACAAAACGTTGTTCTGAGCAAACATAGAATTTCTACCATGTATTGTGTCCGATGATGTCCCATTGCTCAACGTCTGTTATGAAACTGGGATTGAGAATAAGTACACCCTTCGTATGCATCCGGTAAAAGACCGAAGGTCAGATAAAGGGCTTCTTTGGGCCGACACCTGTAATCTTTGAACCTATGTGTATTTAATGTAGTTTTGTTAACTGTCTTTCAAAGTAAGGCACGATGCTAACTTCTACATGCATCTTCATTTACGTACTGGGTAAAAACCAGAATCCACAGAACTGCTCCTAGTTAGTCTACTCCCCATACTGTGAGCAGTTTTTATTAGAGTAGTACAACCGTATTTTCATTATTAAATGTTGCAAGTTCCAGTAAATCGCTAGTATTTATACAAAAGGCTTGAGCATCCTTCCGGAGAGCCATATTTTATTCGTCGGGCACTAGCGCAAAAACACAGAAACCGTTATGAGGAGTGGCTGTCTGTGGCGTTGCTTACTTATTTGTGTCTGCTTTGTTTCCGTTCCTGTTAGTACGGTTCAATGTACTAGTAGATAATAAGGTTCGTACAAAGGGGCAAAATAAGAGATACATTAAGAACTAAGAATAATAAATTGCCAGCTGACTCGTTACTTGCATATTGCTGAAAAATAAACGAGAGAAAGAGCGATAAACTTAAAAAAGGTTACCGGTCCTTAAAGCTTAGTCGATAAATTGTATATTGTTGTATATGTACGCGTATATTATGATGAATGTTTTTGCTCCATGTGGGGATTCAGCTAAATCGTATTTCCTCTGATGTTAAGAGACGAATTGTAAGAGGCAAGGAAACCCAACTTACTAGTGTATTTAGGTGGTATAGGCCGCTTGTGCAAGAAGCCGTCTTGCATGCAAACTTTCGTGTTTGGCAATACTGGGGTGACAAGTGGAATACAGCGCCACACAACACTATATCTCTATGTTTTGAGTGACACTACAACCACTGCTGTATATATGCCTCTCCTAAAGTACCCCACAGAGTTCGGTCTTCAGCTCTCTGCATCCAGGTACTGCCAGCCGCCTTCCGCAGGTCGTCTCTCCACCTGGCCATCCAACTGTCGTGGGCAAGTATGTAAGTAAATAAGATATCTTTTATGTTTGGTAGATAACACATACTCGTATGATCTAAACAAACGACATAATTATATTTTGTCGTTTGCGACCATAACGCAGCACGAACAATATCATAAAACTGTTATTCATGTTCTATGTAAAGAATTGCATCATTATTCTAAAACCATCGGCAGACAGAAGTTTTTGAATTGAAAACCCTCACAGATGGTGCGGAAATTTATTTGCACCTGAGGCGTATTGGAAACTTGTAAAATCACAGCGTGTTTTCATTGAATAGTTAACTGAGCATATTGAATAACTCAAACTTCATATCATGGAACGTATTTGAAATACGATTTGGAAAATTCTAAGCACGTTCCAATACTCTCTTTGCGCTGACTTTGAGCTTAAGTGAAAGCGCAAACATGCGACTGTTTGTTTTACAGAGATTTGCATTATAGTAATTTTTGCATTTCTTTAAATAAAATTACATATCATTGGACATGATTCAAACCCGCGTTTTCCAACAATTCGTGCCAGACGCCATGACCGCTAAGACACCGATGCAACCATACAAAAAATATTAACGTTAATTAACTATATATATAATTTATTTTAACTAAACAGGCGTTAGTACTTCAGAAATAATATACAAAAAAAAACATTACACTTCTTAAATGGTAAATACAAGTCTAGCGTCATAAGTGTATTTCGTTATTATAAAATAATTAGGGGAACTACTTTTTTTTTAATGGATGTTGGTACTTTCTATTGTACAATTAGATTTTTAATTATAACAGTTAATAAAGAAACTCCTTTCTATTTTTTCTACTGACTTCCAAAAAAAGGAGGAGGTACTCAATTCGACTATGTGTGTTTTTTTTATATTTGTTACCTCATAACTTTCGACTAGGTGAACCGATTCTCAAAACTCTATTTTTGTTTGAAAGCTGGCGCTTACCGTGTGGTCCCATTTAAATTTCATAAAATTTGGTATAGTAGTTTTTCAGACATACTAATAACTGAATAGAATGGAAGTCGGTATTAAATTTTTCAAATTGTAATTGCATTGTTCGCGAAAAACTAATCGGTGATAAAAAAGGTATATGAGAGAAAAGAAAAATTCTTATATCGATTAATATTTGTCTTTTGTGACTTTTAGCAACGTGTGTGATTTCTTCCATTTCCTCATGAGCCCTAATCACAGCTCGATAAGGACAGGCATGCTTCGTATGATCCTCCTAAAATCTCCTGTGAAAATAGGTCCTATTCTTCAATTAACGCTTCAGTGAGCTGCATAGTTAGACGTGTGTGCCTCACTATTCATCATTGAGCCCGAACTGGCCGGTGTGATCTCCAATTGACTTCCATCAACCTATTTCCCGCCGTCTGGTCGGAAATTTCTACACCAGTCGCTTAATGTATTTTGAAGATCGCTTGCAGTTATGGTGCGGTTACACAAAGCACAGTTGACAATGGAGCGATCTTGCAAACGTGTAGTTTTTCTCTTTCGACCTTGACAGCGCCTTCATGAATATTTTTTTGTCTCACGGTATCACTGCCAAGGTCTGTAGAAATCGGGCTACTCCTAGATCATTTCTTACATAACGCATAGTTCGACCCTCTGCAAGCAAAGCGATAGCTCGAGAGACATGCAATTCCGTCAGATTTGGCATTATGACTAATACTCACTGGCTTCAATGAATAAAAATACACAATATACTCCCTTCAATCTTTATTAATAATCAAAAGACAGAGAAGCTACCTAAAATGTGTTTTCTGTAATTAAAAAGTTTACAAAGTTAATGGCCTCACTTTGTTTTTAGATATTTATAGACTCTTGACCACTTTATTGATAACTGCTAACAAAAAGGTCGATGCTCTCTTGTTTAATAGTTTCTTCGACAATGCCTCTATTTTATTTTGTGGCCAGTTAAAATTAAAATCTTAAGTAAAAAGTATAGTTCTACTTTATTGTTATCTTCCCTAATTGTTTTGGTCTTTGGATTTCTTTGAACCGAATAAACAAAAAGATATGATATTAAGAAAATTTTAAATTCAAATGAATCACTTGTATCAAAAAAATTTCTACTATATTAGATACTAATACAAAAATCAATGTATAAAAAGGGTGGTTTAAGCAAGTTGATATCATAACTTTATAGTAGTTTATGCAACTGTCATATAGTAGAGGGTATTAAAACATGAGTGTAGTTTTTTTTTTTCAAAATAAGATTACACGAGTGTTTTAATAGGTACTTAATTATATGCAGTTGCATACACTACATTATTTAATCTCATGATATTTTTGCTACTAAAGTTTTACCCAACAAAATATTACTCAAATTCGTATGTACGAAATAGCGTCAAAATGGAAAAAACTGTTCTTCTTGTTCTTGTTTGTATGGCTTGTGCGGCGTAACAACAATTTTGCCAATATCAGTGGAAAAAGTCTGTTATGGGTCTATTGGCTCGGAACCAGCGCGCTCACCACAGATAATGTGTACTTAAATTGAACTGAAACCTCCTTGGTCGGGACACATTGTACTTTAATAATTAAAAAATTGTTTTAAAGCATTGTTTTATTAGGAAAATAATGCTTTAATTTAATTTTTTTATTTTCTTAACGAAGTATGTACCTACTCGTAAATAAAATATGCCAATAAAAGTCTGTATTTCATTTCAGAATTAGAATATTACCGAATGAGATTATATAAAGTATTTTATTAAACATCCTTTAGTTTTAAAAGGAATTTCGAATTCGCAATTTAAAATGTATTATGTTTGTAACGTTATATAACGTATTTGTACGTGCAATGGACCTATTAAGTGTAGTATACATACTATTTGAATATCATATTTCAGTTTACAAAATATAATCCACACTATAACAAAGAAATTGAAGAGTTTGTTCTGTAATCTCTCGAACTATTGAACAGGTTTTAGAGGCTTTCGGGTGGTTAAGTCTTGAATACGAGATTATGGTAGGCTATTGGCTATTCTAAACCTGCAGCAGACCTTCTTAGGCAATTGTGTACGTTTCTATAATAAAATCCCGAAAGACGTTACTGAGCTCACTGAAGGGAAATTCAAGTTACGTGTCAAAAATATACTAATGAAAAAAGCCTATTATAAATTGAGTCACTACTTAGAAGACAAAGATGCCTGGAAGCTTTCCACTTCTGCCTAATAGCCAACTATTGTTATTTTAATACTACTCATATGTAACCTCAATGTACAAAGACTTGAAAAAATAATGGCCCACGAGTTTCTTGCTGCTTCTTCTCGGCGGTGGTTCTTTTCCGAAGACAGCGGTAGAATCATTTAAAAATTTTTGACGTTCATAAGAGTGTCTATGATGCCTAAACTGAATAAATAATTTTTGAATTTTGAATTTTGAATTTTGAGACCTGGATTACCCATACGGCCCATACCCCTCTTTTTAAGAGCGAGGTCTTTGCCCCAACATTGTGTATATAATGGCTGCTTTTTGTATAATACTTCAGTTGTTATGGTACATTCCAGTCGCTATAGGGACATATTGTACCAATTTTTTAAGTGATGTGAACTATTTAACGGTCCAATATGATATCACTTATGATATATTATAATAATTAGGCCCGTCGCTCTCTTGCGAAGCTAACACGTCTCCAAGGAATTCCGAATCGCACCAAATCAGAAAAAGTCATAAATCGCAGAATGTATGCGCTGTCCCTAACACTATTCGGATTTGTTCTCAACGTGTTTCTAGAAGAAATCACGTACGGCGTCACTCGTATAAGATTATCATGTTTGTGCCATTCATATATGCTAAGCATGTTTTATTCAGAACGAACCTTGTGTGCAGGTAATCCTTACTGTAAAAAGATTTCTTTTATCCTATTGATATTTTCTTTTCTCATGTTTTAGGTTGGCTTTGGTTTTTAAAGTGTTGTTGTTTTACAAAGTGACGGGGCGGAGAGAATATTCATTCTACCGTCGGGATGCAAATCGTAAAAGGCGACGAAACCCGTCCTACTGCGCCTCTTGCCTAAAAGGTCTACCGCAAACTACAAATAGCTACGCAAGCATTACTGTGTATGTGTGAGAACGCCATTATAGCATGTGAAATTACTGGGCGATACATATTAAAAGATCAAAAATGTTTTGGGCTGACGATTGCAATGCCAAAGAAACTACAATTCTAAGGCACTGGTTGGCACTGTAACTGTCCTGTTTGAGCGTATTGCTTAACATCGGACGCACGACTGGCCCGTCTGGTCATTTAATTGCATAAAAAATATGTGTAATGACGGGTTTGTTATACACTTATTGTGTTGGAAGTGTTGTTTCATTTGAGTTCTTCAATTGTACTCACGGTTTTTTTATTTCATCGTTTAATTTGTGTATTTTTAGCAACTGTATTTTATATTTTATCAAGAATATGTTTGTAGATGTACGTGTACTTATTATACTTATATATAACTACTTAAATGTATTTGTATATGTAGGTACCTATATTGATTTACTTTTATTTAATGTACTTCTGGTACTCGATCTCTCGATACTCTCGAGAGAGCGAGAGAATAAGCCGGCAATGAAACCCATTTTTCATCAGTTCTATTTTGTACAGAAGAAATAATGATAAAACAAAACATAAATAAATATTGTCTAGAACTGCAAATGCTGTATCGTATTATAAATATATTTACCTAACTAGCTGACCCCGGCTTCGCTCGCGTGGCCCCGCGGGATACGAGAAATTACGGTTTTTAACTATCCCACGGGATCTCTTTAATTTACCAGGATCAAAAGTATCCTTTATGTTGACCAGGGATATAAGCTACCACCATACTTAATTTCATTCAAATCGGTCCAGTCGCTTCGGAGATTTGGCCGTACAAACAGCTAGACAAACAGATAAACAGAGAAACAGAGAAACAAAAAAAAAAAATATCTCGATTTCAATCCTTACATCTTCCTGACTCGGATTTTGGCATTTTTTTCATTGTACAGAAATTCGACCTCTACAGTTGTATTATATGTAGTGATATTCATTCTTGTACAATAGTAGTAAGCTCTCAAAGACAATTTCAGTTGTCCGTTTGCGAAATGAAAGGAATTCGAAAAATATTTCCTTGTTTGCTTTCCCATCTGCATCTGGCGTGCACAAATCACAGTCTCCAACAAGATAAAGGATCGGTCGCACCACAATTTGGACATCGAAAACAGAATCATGTATCAATCGGCTCCACTATCCTTTAGTTGGCCCGAAATCGGAAACAAAACATCTACCAATTACAAAAGCAGACCATAGGAATCTTAACATAAGGCGATACATACTATTTTACAGTTTATTGACAGAATGTTTTATTTTGTCGTTGAAATGCAAAGTGGCACTTGAATTTGGCATCCATTTATGTCACAGTTGTAGTTGGTACGTACAAATTGACGCATTTGGAACAGGGACGATCACTTAGCATTTAAATTGGAACTAAATTTGCAGGATCATTAATAAATAGATTCGGCCCCTCTAGTAAGTTCTCCGCCGTTGTATAACGTTAGTTGTGATAATGTTCCTGTTCAAAACCACAATATTATTGTATACAAATCCAAAACCTACCATTACTGTCCATTTGATAATCGAGGGGTTAATTGTATTATAAAATATTCATTAATTCTTATCATACAGTAGAGAAGACACACGTGAAGATCTATACCCTTGTGTTTGCTTGGAAACAATTATGTAAGAGTACGTCAATCTATGCGCGTGAGTGAACGAACGACTGACAGAGAGAGTGAATGAGTAAAAGAGTACGAGCGTGATTTTTTTATATGTAACGTCTATTATTGATTAAGTATAAGAGTACCTATGAATTTTACATTAAACGTCGGTTGAAAAGATTTTGAGCAATACAACAAGTACAATTTGAAAAATTTAATACCGTCTTCCATTATATTCAGTTAGTGGAGTGTAACTCAAAAACTACTCCAAATTTGAAATTTAAATGGGACCACACGGGAAGCACCAGCATTCAAACAAAAAAAGAATTTTGAGAATCGGTTCACCCTGTCAAAAGTTATGACGTAACAAATATTTAAAAAAACATACATTCAAATTGAGTGCCTCCTTCTTTTTGGAAGTCGGTAGAAAAGGTCATAATCGGCTAAGGACGTCCACACAAAAACAAACACTGATAAAATGTCAACTAATAATCAAATCAACTAATCCTAACTAAATCGCGTATAGTTTTATATTATTTTATCCCGACGTTTTGAACACTTTCCCGATTAAATTTTTTAATTTCAAGGAATAATTTTTCTAAGAAATCATTATAAGGATTCAATATTGAATTTTGGAATTAAAACTTTCAATTTGTTTATTCATATCGAACGTTTTTTTTCTGACGCTACTTCATTTTAAGCTGCTGTCACTTAAAATGGGCATTTTTAAGGGTTACTTGTTAGAAGCTTACTGTGTTAATGATTGGGTATTACAGATATAATACCTAAATCCATAAATGTAACGAATTTTAACCATTCAAAATATTACACAAATATTAATATGATATTACTTAGTTCACAGAAGAAATATTCTCTGTCTCTTACAGCAAACAATACGGCAGTGCCAGTAGTTTCCATTGACAAGACGTAATCGCAAACATTCGTTAGGTATTCCTTTGTTCGTCGCGTCTCGACCGGCTTTGTGCTACGAACAGCTTCGAGGTGCCGCTACCTTGCCTCATTGGTAATCCTATGTCCTACAGGACCAAAATTACGCGAAGCGATGCGTAATATTTCCTTTTATAATGAATGACAGATGACGATGCGTGCGCCTGCTGATAAGACGTAATATGCATGTCCATGATAGTTCTAGTACCATGTAAGCTTTGAGCGGTACTGGAACTATCTGGAACTGGAACCTAAAATAGTATTCTATATATATAAAAATGAACCCCTATTTCTCCTGGTCACGCTATAACTTGAGAACGGATGGTACAATCTCGCTAATTCTTTTTTGTTAATTATTGTCAGGAGAAAGTTCTTATGAACGATAAACCAAGAAAAGTCGGGAGGGTATAGCGAGGCCGAAGGCCGAGACCACTACGCGAATGAAATCGCGGGCAGTCGCTAATAATGAATAATAATAAATAGTTAAATGAGTCCGTGAAAAATTAAATTACGTTATAAAAGGTTTTCCTCCCTAGGATTCACTGTATCGTAGATGACGTGGATACACACATTAACGTCTCTGAAACATCAACGACAAAATAATAATATATTATGCAACTAATAAATAAAGGACGGATTTAATGCGAGGGCCATAGATGAATCACGAGTAAGTGAAGGATTCTAACGACTGAATCATCATGATTGAATCACGAGCGTAGCGAGTTATTCAAGTGTTAGAATCCTGACCGATGCGAGTGATTCATGGCCCTCGATATAAATCCGTTTTATTCAAGAGTTGCATACTATACTTTATACCTTGACTACGAGAAAAAGAAATAATTTAAGCGAAAATAGACATTTAATGAAGAAAAAAGGAAGGTTAAATTAATTAAAATGCACATTAAAATTAGAACAATTACTAAACATAAGAGTAATTTTTTTTTTTTTTTTTTTTTTTCTATAATCGCAGCAAAGAACACAATACAGTTTTTATTCTAATGCTAAATAAACTCCTCAAATGTCTCTCATTGGTCTCAAATATCGACCAATCAAATCTCGAGGAGTTACTTGCACAAAGAATTTGTATGTCGACTATTATTTGCGTAAGGAAGATGTATAAGCACTGAGATGGAGATCGAACATATTAGTGTGTTCGAAGTTCAAACACCAAAACAGTGATTAAAAGACTTTTTTATTCACTGTTTTCAGTGAATAAAGTAAGCTTTTTAGAGTAGGAATGGTATAAAAAAACTTTTCACATCATCACACACATATTTGCTCTCACCAGAGCTCGAACTTGGAAACCCATTGTTGGAATGCAAAGTCACTAACTTACATATTAAGCCATCTTATTCAGCCAAATAAAGCAAGACCATCGTTGGTAAGTATACAAGCCACCTTTTTTATTGAAGTGAAAACTTCTTTAGGCGCGTTGAGCACTTATTGGGTGAACAAAAATCAGCAACTCACGTCATAATCATCACCTTTTTGGGTGAAGAAAAATCAAGCAACTTGCGTCATCGTCACGTCTCGCTTTGTCATAGATGATGTAGTTTTGAAGTAAAAACTTCTTTTGTCACGATAATGGTTTCCATGACTACCTATTGTTGTTGAATGTGTGTCTTAAAAATAATTCGAATAGTTTTTACTTCTATCGGCAGTCCCCAAAGACTGTCCCGCATGATTTTTATTTCATTTTATAGGACAGGTTAGCAAACGAGCAGGCGGCTCACCTGGTGTTTAGCGATCACCGTCGCGCCAGGACGGTTTCAAGGACGCGTTGCCGGTTTTCGGGGAAGCATGATATTGAATGACATTGAGGTTAAAATGGTAAAAGATATAAGCTCTGACATGGTTAAGTTATTTGGAACATTAATTGCGGCGGAATAGATATTGAACTTGCACGTAGGACAGAAGACAGCATCGCTTGCATATACCGGATTATATTGGCATTATGCGACAGTTACCGCTTCGTATTAGTTCAAACTTAGTCTTCTAAGGACACGTGATTGGGTTTTCATTCTGAATTAATCCAAACTAGAATAAGATTTAAAAACCAAGAATGTTTTATTTGCGTTGTATTATCTCTATGGGTTCTTATATACTTTTCATTAATATTGTCAAATACAGGCAATCTATTTTTAATATTAATTACCTTAAGATTAAATTTTATGGACACAATTGAAACTCTAATATTAAAGCTTCTATTTTGTAAATTTTCCGGTAAATTCCAAAATAAAAGGATTTTTATATTGAAAGCACTAATTATCCTACTATTAAATTTTATAGACACGATTGGAAGTCTAATATGTAGTCCTCTTTTTTGTAAAGCTGGTGAATTATAAAATGAAAAGCCTTTCATTTTAGAATTCACCAGCTTTTCACCACTAATTTTTTTCATTTTGGAAGCAGGAAACCGGATTTTTAAAAAGTAGCGGTATCAAAAAGTTTGAGTTTCATTTATTTATTTTACCAAGTGTCACAGTTTATACAAAGAAATCTCAGCTCTTATCTACCATTTACTCTTATTACTCTGCCACTCATGAACCACTTTTAAACTTCATTGTATGGACTTTTAAAGAAATTTAAGTAAAATCTGAATACATCATTGAATAAAAAATATCAATCGATGAAACATAAAAACGCTGACTCGCAGAACGAATTGAGAAACCTATAATAACTGCACTTGACTGCACTATTAAAAGGTCTAGTGTTATACCACCTTCGACCGCATCATCACTGACCATCAAGTGAGACAGAGGTCAAACATTAGTCTAGTCGCAGCGAAATGCTGAGGTAGTTATTAAATGATATTTACTCACACATTCAAGCAAAGTTTTAGCCTTCTAAAGGTCACAAACTTTCTAAAACTAACAAACATAAATGAAGCCTCCCAACTAAAAGTAATAAAACGCACTAATATCAAAGCCTGCCAGCATTAAAATTAACGTGAAATATAGCTTTAAGCGCTTTTTTGTGATGTAATAAGTATGTCAAGCGCAGACCGACCCCGCGTTATGTATGGTCGAGGGAATACGGGAGTTCGCTTTCGCAGACTGTTTTTCTATTACATTCTGTCTGAATATTTATTAAGAATTATAAGATATAAAATGGAAACACGCGTAATTTTCTTAGGTTTCCAAGATGTGACACTGATATTCTAGATTACATGAATAAAATATTTATGCTGAATACACGCACTGATATTCTGCATGAGGAGAGCAATGTAAAAAAAGATATTACAATTATATATTTGTTTATTCATTGGTTCTTAAATAACGTTCGCTATAGTTCTCTACAAAGCTAACACAGAGTGCTTCATCATTACAGCACGCAGCAAAAATATTTGGCGCTGATACCACCCTATAGTAGCAGTAGAGCTCTTTGTGAATGTGTTCGTCCAGCCGTGTGATTCTCTCATGATTCGTCGATGCGCTCGTCGACGAGCTCACCGATGTCAAATACTTTGAGATATCGCCCTTGTAAATAAGATTGTTTTTCCAACGTTTCTTGACGTCTCGTCATTTGTTCCACGGATGTAGTCAAAGATGCAACGATGTTTGCTCTTAGAGAATCGCACGGCAGGGCAATACTGCCACCGTATATACGAGTACCTAGCTATTTATTCTGCCAAGCAGTTTCTAAATCGGTTGAAAAAAGCAGACTTGTCAACGTTATGTCACAAGGTAATGGTAATGGGCTCAACTAAATACGTCGTATGTCACTTTTTCACAGATGAACTAGTTCTGTAAGGTAATGCAGTTATTAGGCAGAAGTCGCTTAACATTTGGTGAGCCCTTAATTGTTTTGTCACCTGATATAAAATTAAGAAGGAACCACGTACCAGTGAGATGGAATTTTTTCCATAACTACTGTCGTTTTGTACAACATCTACACAAGGTCCTCAGGTCCAAATCTAGTCAGAGACTGTACTATGGGTAACTTGATGACTGGTATATTTACTTAGATATATATGCACACACAGATACAGGTCAAACAGACATGCACACAAATTAATGTTTGACCTGTCCGAGAACTAAGACCAGTCGCTCAGAAGGTCGGGTTGCACCAACCGCGCCAACCAGCCTGCCGTTGATATTTTAGATGAGTACAAACCGAAAGAATCATTACTTTTTACCCACTATGTGTTACATTAGGCGTAATATTAATTATGGTGTGTTATTCAGTGATCATCAAAATAAACATTAACTTACCATCTTAGACATGAAAAGCTTCAAAGGAAGAGTTTGGGATTAAACAGAACTAAAAGCCTCGATTTCGAAAAGCTTTTAAATCACTCCGATCGGGTATTTAACTAATTGCATCTTTTAAAAGGATTCTGGCGCTTAGAAAAGAATTTCCTAAAGCTATTTATCGAAAAGTCTTAATAGAATTGTTAATAAAAAGGTAATATTATAATGTATTGATTCCGGCGTTACTTTGCGGAAATCCATTATCAAAAAACGATATTAAAAATATTTTGTGACACTCCCGCTGAAAAAAAACAATGATTTTGGCCTATTTGGGGGTGTGCAAGCACAAACTGCTTAACAGGAAGAATACAAAATAAAAAACACACAAGAAAACCCAAATAAACCAAAAACGATTAGACACGTGTTTCGCCTTTACACGAGGCATCCTCAGGAGATGTTGACTCGTCGAGCGCTCGACAATCGCATTGTTTTTTTTCAGCGGAAGTACACTAAATATTTTTAATATCGTTTTTTGAGGTAATATTATATTAAGAATATTACCTTTCTATTAATATGATATATAGCTTTAGTACAGTCTTAAATATTACTAAATATTAAATTCGTATTTAATAAACATGAAAAATTCGAACCGAACGCTCGACGAACATTATCATTGCAATCAAGTGACGAGACTGATAATTTGCCTGGTGTTAACCCACCAAGCCCATGATAGTTGCAGTGGCACCCGTAGCTTTGAAATGCAGTTTCGTGGAGTGCTACCGCATTGGGCTCGTCCGTCCGAGACATCGGGTTTTGAGTCTCTTTCGCCCAATAACTTTACTTGCTATATTGAATTTCTGGTACTGCATTAGTACTGACTAAGACGGCATCTTGCACAAAATATCTTCCATCAAGTCTTTGTGGCAGAGTATGTAGTACTGGTATACAAGGACTATTGCGTTAAGGGTTTGAATATCACAGTACCGAAATAAATTACGTCGCGAATGATACCATATAAACCAATGTTTTAATGTACTTTAACTCCAATATAAAGCACAGATATATAATAGTACTACGTAATTATAGTTTTAAATAACTGTTCAACTTTCATGATTATCTTCAGGTACACTGCTTGCACACCTCGTCGG
This sequence comes from Selenia dentaria, assembly GCA_917880725.1. Lineage (NCBI taxonomy): Eukaryota > Metazoa > Arthropoda > Insecta > Lepidoptera > Geometridae > Selenia > Selenia dentaria. The sequence goes on along the minus strand of OU862889.1, from coordinate 14,211,085 downwards.
ATTTTGTTACAATGGACAATATCGAATGCAAACTGCATTCGATATTTTGTAAGTCATATAGGATATACTAAATTAATGGTTATATTTCATCATAATGAGCCCATTCCCACTGCTGGAACTTGAGCCTTCCTCTCCAGTGCGGCTTGGTGGATAGGTTAGTGGCCAACCCATGTCGAAGTTTTCAGGCCGCCCGAATGCCTTCGACTTAGCCTAACGACTGTTGTCATAAGATAAACAACCGGGACCGACGGCTTAACGTGCCCTCCGAAGCACGGAAGCACTCAGTTAAATACTGCCACTAGCGGTCACTCATCCAAGCCCTGACCGCAGCAAGTGTTGCTTAACTTGTTGGTCGGTTAAGATCGCCAACGCTACGAGCGCTTCATGTTGTGTTGTTTCGTGTTAATTAAGCATCCGAAAACTACCGATTTATTTCACTGCAATCAAAGATTAATAGTTTGATAAGTAAAATATGAAAAAAATTAATATCGACTTCCATTCTATTCAGTTATTGGAGTGTATCTCAAAAACTACTGAACCGAATTTGATAAAATAAACGGGACCACACGGGAAGCACCAGCTTTCAAACAAAAATATAGTTTTGAGAATCGGTTCACCCAGTCGAAAGGTATGAGGTAACAAACATAGAAAAAAAAAACAAAGAAAACATACAGTCGAATAGAGTACCTCCTCCTGATCGATGTTACAAAGTGCTTTTGCACTTTGTAATCGATCGATCTCGCAATGTCTGTGGGAATTTCACCATGTCTGACTAACCTATTTTGCAAAGCCATGTCTTTATTCTGCTTTATTTCTTATAATGGAATTTTAAGTTTATATTTACGTATATCACACAGTCGTTTTCCAATACAGTCCAAATATAGTTATCTATAACTGCCAATAGGCAATTAGCTTGATTTGAATTTGATAGTTTGCATTTCCATTATATCGGAATGGCTTTAGAATGTCAATCAAGTAGTCTATTGTGGGATTACGAGGAAACTATACCTAAATGGAACTGTGAGATCCGGTTATTTATGTAGTATGCAATGAAAATATTCTCTATTATGTATGAATCTGACTGCATCAATAGAATTCAATTATGCCCTCAATGATTCAAAATAAAGGTAAGACTTATATTTACTAGTTATGCAACAGTGCAGCAGTACTGTGCATATATTATTGTTTCGGTTTGAAGTATTATGTTTCCAGTCAAATTACGAGGTACGAGATTTCGCATCTTATATCTCCAGTGACCAGGGTGACCAGCGTAGCGCGACGCAGCCTAGTGCCAGGAGTATCCTGGATCTATGCAGATCTATGAAAAAGTGGCTTGAAAGGTCACGAAACCGGTCAAGATACGGTTATAATTACTGTAAAAATAATATTTAAATCAAAACTATTACGTGTGATAATTTGGGACTAGTTCATCTTCATCATCATCATCAGCCTGAAGACGTCCACTTATGAACATACGCCTTCCCATAGAGCGCCTTTTGAAATGGCTACTTAACTCCTGCGTCCATCGGTTCCCAGCGGGTTTAACGAGGTCGTCGGTCCACCTAGCGGAAGGCCGGCCTACACTACGCCCTCCTATCTTCCCTATCGGTTGTCGATTCTGCGAGCGATATGGCCTGCCACTTGCCACTTTAACTTGCTAATTTAGAGACCTTTGCCGGTAGCTTTAGTTCTACTACGGATCTCCTTATTTCAGAACTTATCACGCAGAGAAACCCCAAGCATAGCCCTCTCCATTTCTCGTTGAGTGACTTGAGCTTGAATATTTGTTTGACGTTAAACATTTGGAATGCCCATGAAAATAAGGTTTTTAATTTTATACGTAAGCTAAACGCACATTCATTGTTATGGTATGAAATCTATCATCTACGAGTACATACGAGGATTCAAATAAGAGCTTAACAAATACAAACTCCATTTCAGTTTGAATATGAAATGGAACTAGTCCCTGTCATGAGAAACATTCGTGTTACAAACAAATTGCTTTCTGTGTTCGAGTTTGCGTTACATTATGATGGGGCAGGTACAGCAGAGCTTGTTGTATAAACACATACAATGTTCTACTGAAGTGCCGGAGTGCTTGTTTTGGCTGCGGTTGTGTTTTGAATTAGTCTGTGATTTATGTAGATATGGTTTTATGTGGGACTGTTGTACTGTTTCCGGATAATGATGGACTGTTTATAATAATAATAATAATAATATGGGACAACACATCCACACAAAGGTCTTCAGGTCCCAAACTAGGCATAGCCTGTACTATGGTAACCTGATGACTGATATACATACTTATATACATATACACACCCAGACACAGCTCAAACAGACATGTTCATGCACACAAATGTTTGACCTGTCCGGGGATCGAACCCGGGACCAGCGGCTCAGAAGGCAGGGGTGCTACCAACTGCGCCAACCGGCCTGTCACTGATATCCTAAATATAAACGTAAGCCAACTTAAAGAGATATGATGACAATATTTCCACATCTCACATGAGTACAAATGTTACTGATGATTTAAAGGTGTTTTATACGAGTTGAATCTATATTTTTTATATGAACTCCTATTGACTTAACTTGAGAACGAATGGAACAATCTCGCTAATTCTTTTTTGTTGTGTTAATTATTGTCAGCAGAAGGTTTTTATGAAAGAAAATCAAGAAAGGAGTTGAGGTTATGACGAGGCCGAAGGCCGAGCCTACTACGCGAATGAAGTCGCGGGCAGTCGCACGCGACTTCATTCGACATATTAGACTATCTATTAAACTCGTATAAAATTAATAACGTATAATATTAGATATAGTTTTATCTTTGAGCTTGCTCGTACTTCATAAAATATTTTCTAGCGCGGTGTTGGTAATCTTTAAATTATTTACTATAATATTATATAAGTATCATATTGTCAGGTCTGAAGCGCAACGTTCAATTACGGTGTTAATTTCTACGAAGTGCTTGTTATATTATTAACAAGCAATTTACTAATAACTTGTTTAATGTATTAACTTCTAACGTCACTCTAGCTGTTCAGCCAGTCATCTATATTCTAGTAATCGTTACTTAGCTGCTTTGCTAATACGGATCATAATAGTTCCATACAAGCTGAGAAGGGAATGTTAGTCCAATAAATAATGCTCTACGTAATGTTTTATTTGAAATGCTCTTTTAGAACTAATAATTAGGTTATTATATTACTTTCAAGAACATATGTTACCATTACATGTACATAGGTACCTCTCAATTTAGGTTGCCTGCATTCAGGCATATAGTTAAACACCAGCACGCACATTTTTAATTAGAAATACGGGATTACTCACGTAATATTTATCGGATAGGTCCGACTATATTTTCAACCACATGTGGTGGTCGCGTCAACGCAACATTATGTATCCGCCGCAGTGCTAAGCGAGACATCATAAACGCGAGGGTCCCGAACACTCCTAGAAAAAGACCACCGAATGTGGTCGAAACTATAGTCAGACCTATCCGATAAATATTACGTAAGTAATCCCGTATTTCTAATTAAAAATGAGTGAAAACCACGTTAGTTTTTATAACACCATGCACATATTGTGTGATCCAAAGGAGAAGCGTGATAGTATAATTAATAACTATATAATTACACCACTATTACTTTTCTAGCAACATATTGTTACTAGCTAAGTATTACTCTGCCTTGATCTAGGTACTGTTGAACCTGTTGTTGTTGAAGTTTAATAAGATATTGTAATATTTTTTATCACATGATTTTTAAAATACTAACGCCTGCTTAGCGCGACGGCAAGGCATGTCAATTTTAAAGAGAAAAATACACATCCTTAGACGGTAATTGAACCCACGTTGTCCGACAATCCGTGTCTGATAACATGACCACTAAGCACACCGTCCGAGCATCAAACCTTGAATCTCTATTAATTGTTAACCGTCGCATGGGGTCAGAGTGACATCTATTGGCTCTTATCTATAACAGCTTGACAAGCGTTATCCAAACAAAAGAAAAGTTTTTTCTTTTTTAATTTTGTAATAATCCTGGGTAAAAGTTATTTCCATTTCAAATTTCATCTATATTCGTCCCGCCGTGATGCTCACGATACCGCGAGATGGAAGAAAGGAAGAGCAGTAAGAGAAGAGACCTGGTTTTTATAACTATAGTACAAAAAAACCAATTTACATGTTATTGTTTTCAGTGCATTAGTGTCAAATAATAACAAAAATAAATGATTTTAGCGTTTTGATAATTATATAACAATCTATTTGCTTTGAATCTCTGAATCATATTTAAACCTAACCTCTCAATAAACACCTAAATGACAACATTTTTCTCTTAAACTCGGGCCCCTTTCCGTGCCACCTTAATGAAACGCAAGCATGGCATAAAGGCTTGTTGTTCACTGCAACGTAACGCTTAAAAAGGTAAGACAAAGGTGAGACTGCGCCTGAACCTTCAGTTAGTATTAAGAAAAAACCCACCGCGACAATATTTCACGAAAATAAGTGCGATAATCATAAAACTAGTTTCAAGACAAATTACTTATTGAAATAACCTACGAGTTTGTAAGATCACGCATACACCACGTAAATGTTTGAAAATCTAAATTAACATATATAATCTCTACTGGAAGTGCAATGTATGTGTACTGGCAATATTTTTAAAATGTATGAGTATATTATGAGCCAAAGTTTAACCACATTTGTGCAAAACTAAATGTTTGGAGGCATATGTATAATATTAAAAAACGTAATTAGAATTTTGTGTATCAAAAACTTTCAATATTTGCAATGGTGTAGGTGGTGGAAGCACCGTTTTGGAATATCGGGGTCTTTCCTGGATTCGATCCCCGGGTTGGACAGTTGTTGGGATTTTCGGACAAAGAAATTCTCAATAGCAGTCCGGAGTCTGCAACAGTGGCCCGTAGACGGCAATAGGCTTGCCCCCTATTACATGGGACCGAACATCTATATTAACGCAGTTTTTGTATTAAGTGTTTAAAACACCGCTGCTTACCCCTTCGAAGATATATAGGTGTGATGATTTGTTATCTTGTGTTTAAAAATAGCAATTAAAAATATTTTTGTTAAAGTATTTATACCAAGTTTTTAGCGTATTGCACTTGAAATATTTTTCTCACCTTTAATTATGTCTGAACTTTACTGCATACCGATAAATATGTGGGTATATTTGAAAAAAATATATTGAAATACGTGTCATATTCTTAATTATTGCCCTTTTACCCTCACCATCGAATAAACGAACTTCTGTTCATGCGCACCAGTCAATCGAGACCTGAGTTTTATATGAGACCGTGTAGCCACAGTATAAATATAGAGAAAGTGTAGCATAGAGAGAATAAGCTGCCATCTTGGATTTATGTGACGGATCAAGATAAAAAGTTTATAGTTAGGAGCTCCGGGCTCTATTCTATCCATATATCTACCAAAGTTCATCGAAATTTGTGCCGTAGTTTTAAGTTATACGGATATACGGAGATAGACGGACGGACAGACAGACAGACATTTTTTTCAAAAATCTCTTATTCTGGTTCAGTAGGTAATTTTACGTATCCTGACCCTTTTTTTTATTTTTCTTCCAAATACAGACTTTTTGGCCTCTACTCCTTTATTATATAATAAGTATGATAGGTATATTACGTCTTTAAAATTTTAAGACCTGATGATAAATCACAACCTAAAAAAAATTCGATGCTGAGAACCACAAACCAAAACATTATCCGAGTATATATTTTAATAAATTGTTGATTTTCAGCGCTAAACCAATTTCCGATAAAAATAATTTATAGGACCATCTCTGAAGAATGATCTACCAAACAAAAAAATCATCATCAAAATCGATTAATAATAATTGGCGGAATGGTAATATACATAGAAAAAAAATACACTCGTATTGAGAACCTCTTCCTCTTTTGTTGAAGTTGGTTAAAAAGGTCGAAACATAAAAATAACATAAAAAGTACACGATTCCCTCTGTTTTAATCCTGTTACTACCAAGTGAGCAATTTGATGGTATTGTCAAATTATAGGTAAACAAGTACCAAAAATGTATAATTGACATCCGTCACATTATTAGTTTTGGCAAGAGGTCGATCCTTGCAGAGATGCTCAACATTCAGAAGATCTAAATTAATTTCCCATATCAAGATCCATGGCTGGCTGTACATTACCCTTATGGCCATATTCATCTGTCATAAACCCTGAATCCATGTTTCCTCGACGTGGGACTGACATATCTGCATAGATTAGATAATAGTTACTATGTTGGTATTAGTAGCATCATGTATCAACTCTTGAGACAGTAAATATGTCACGTCAGACGCAGATGATTGATAAAATGAACGACTGGTTAGAATTTATAGCCTGAACTAAGTTTGTGAAGTTTGTTATTGTTGCATTATTATTAAACAAGATGATATAAAGTTCACTTCAGCTATAAAAGAATATAAGCTCAAATGTGGAAAGCAAAATTATAGCTACTTTTTTGCCAAAGTGACAGAATTGTCGCTTTGCCAATTTAGCTATGGTATATCACCATCTGTTATCTGGAAACCCTTTTTTTCTTTGCTTTCACCACACTCGTATTACAAAGGCGAAAGTTTGCGAGTGTGTTTGTATGTTTGTTATTTCATCACGCTCAAACGGCTAGACCAATTTTTATGAAATTTGAAGGAAAAGCGCTGAATTAACACAAAGGATCCTTTTCATCATCATCCATCACCGATCGGGTGTTACCACGGAGCGAAGGTAGTAAATAATAAATAAATAAAAACGTTACACACTCATACCCCTGAACTAGGATTTTACTGTGTTGCGAACACAGCAAAATCCTGGATGGACACACAACGCATCACAACAGCCAAGACCCGAGAACAGATACTTCTACTCAACACACAAATATTTTCACTGGCCTGGGATCGAATGTTGGACGCCGAGTCTCTAAAGCAGAATCATTACCTACTAAGCTAATGGATCCGTCAAAGACATCTGACGGGGATGTGAACGCCGAAATTTATGTATACCATTTAATTTTTGTTTTGAACTACTTGTGACGTGCGTACGTGACTTTGACATACTCGTATATTAAACTACTAGCTGACCCGCCAGCGGCTTCACTCACTTGGTCTTGGTGTAGGGGTAGAAGTGCCGTTTTGGAACCTCGAGGGTTCGATCACCGGGTTGGACAGTTTTGCTATTTCTGGCAAAGAAATTTTGTAAGAGTGCCCCGTAGTTTGTAATAGACTCGCCTCTTATGAAATAAGACTAAAAACATGGTTAGCGAAACATAGGGGTTTAAGACACCGCTTCGAGGACATATAGGCGAAACTATTTGCTATGTTATGTTTAAAAATAAAATCTAAGTATTGCAGCCGATTAACTCAAGACCGCTAGACTGATGTTTTAGTTCCGTGGTGAAGGATGATGATGAGGATAACGTAGGCAAAACGTACTTAGCTCTAAACTCGTGAAAGAATTGTTTGAATCGGTTAAGCCTTCAGCTGTAGTTTTAAGAGAATCCATTAAGAACAAACAATCATATATCTTTCCACTTTATTATTATAATCTTCTTAGTTGGACACTCTTGGCAGAGTGGTCGTGGTCATGGTGACGGTAAACGGCGGATCGTCGCCAGTTTCCATTTCCAAGGCTGTAGATCTCCTCGCGATGTGTCTCCATTTCTGACTGAATCTGAATCTCTGAAATCTGAATTGCAATTTTCTCTTCGTCTTTTCTCCTAAGCGATCATGTCTGGCAACCGTATGCAGTAATAGTTCACATATGGCACTGCAGTCTTTTTTGTAAATATGAATGTCCTCTAACACGTACATCACTTCGCTCTATTATCAATAATTTCCGCATCGTAAGCGATGTAATGGTTTTTCGGCGATACAATCGCATATGCAAAACATGAAAATGTATTTATTTTGACATAATATATTAAATAAAAGTCAGACATAAACGGTATTGTTGACATTTTTGTAGGCATTGACGTCTTCTATAAAAAGGTTCAATCACTTTGCTTTATGTTAATAGTTTTCGTAGCGTACGCGATATAAGGATTTGTGCAAATCTCCTATGTCCTGTGACCATCAGGGATAATGTAGGATTCTAATAGTTGAATTCTTTTTCTAATCGGTCCAGTAGTTTCAGAGCCTATTCATATCAAACAAACAAACAAACAAATCTTTCCTCTTTATAATATTAGTGTAGAAGTGTAGATTACTACCGGTAAAATAGTCACGGATTGGATACATTGACTCGGGTTTCGAGCATGTCAAAACCTCATCTTTAGGGCGAGTGCGCAGCGGCGTCTTCTAGCTGTCGGCGGGCATTGACCCATTGGCACCATTTAATTGACTGATTGTCTAAATTTGTAACTAGAAATAAATCACAGTGATGAAATCTGCACGAATTCGTAAAATGTTTCATTGGCAAATCAACAGAAAGATATTTAAATCCTGCTATAGCAACTGAAATATTTTATTCCAATAATCAGGTGATAGAATTAACATTATGGTGAAATAGTACAAAACTATTATTTATCACAGTGTTATAAGGCAGTATCACAGTAGACCCAGAATATTGCCGAAATGGTAACTTTGCTTCGTGGCAGATTCTCAATTTTGGGATTGGCAAAATAAGGGCGTCAGAAAGTTCCCACCATGCTGTGGAATAACAAAAAAAAAAGATAAGGATGCAATTGAAACTAAGCACATTTCAAAATAACGTGGTTACCTTCAGTGTTTAGTTGATTAATATTACCACTGTTGGTGCGTCTGCCAAGCAGTCACTCCAGTCGTTCTCAAAGCTCCAGCACTTGGTACTCATATGAGCGCACACAATTTTAGAAAATTCCAAATATCGTTAATTCTTTCACTGCTTCCACTACACGCAAACTTCATCCCTTACAACGATGTTACCTTCACTGAAAACTCATGCCTAAAATAGAGGTCTTTATGACGGGGCTGTTAAAAATATGATACCTACCGTACATATACACATTACCGAGTTCCAAAAAAACAGTTTTAAGTAGATGCGTAGGTACATTTTTATACACGTACATATACGTATGCAAAGATCTAATAGTAACATTGGTCCAAGTGGTCCTAATACGACAGAGCTCTTTGAGACCCAGTAGCTCTTTGTGCCACAGGAAATAGGTTAGCTGAAGGCTGTCAAAGCGCTGAAAATATTCAAATAGAAACACTCGTGCTTGTATACAGGCTTTGCGAAGTCAAAGCAAACATTCGTTAGAGATCCGTCTCGTCTTTGTCAAACGTGACCGTGTTACAATATGTAGGTGTAGGCCTCTGAAAGACAAAATAATATGGGACATTCCGAAATATAGTGACAAGACAGGAGGTTTATCACGAAACGAAAATTAACTAGAGTAACATATTTTGTGCTTCCCTATTCTACAGGGTATTGCAACTGTACTACTTTGCTAAGCATAACACTATGAAGGAAATGGGTACATTCTCCAATATGCTCTCCCTTTTTGACTTTTCCAGTAAGACCCAATATTTTGTTTTTTTAGTGTTTGATCGAGTAATTGTAAACGTACATAAAATCGTGAAACTTTTTACCTTGTCCTGTCAAAACTAGCATACTACAACTTTAGCTACGGTCAGTGCCAAAAACCTATCTATCGCCGCGGTTTACCCTACTAGAGATATTCGACACTATTTGTATGAACGTTATGTCAAATTTCTATCGGCAGTAAGGAAAACTTTGGATAGCTAGATAATTGGGATCCGCCATTAAGAGGATTGCATAGCTAGTACTTTCAACACTCAAAGAAAAAAACTTTTTTCTACCTCATAACACTGTCCGATTTCAGTGATTTTTTTTTCATGGAATCATCACATTGTTTACTATGCCCGTACGTTTTTTTTCAGTATTTCAAAGCACTATAAATTTTAATCAATCAAATCACGGAAGTTCAGTTTTGACTCAAAATAAACCCAACCGTTTTTAGTTTAGGCTTCGCCTAAATAGAAAACCACAACACAAAAAAGACGCGTAATGGCCTATATATTTAGTCCCCAAAGTAACTGAACGATTTTGGTAGCGCATGAAATCGAACGAGTGCTCTAATTGTGTTGGTAGATTTTTTACTTTGCTCAAACGGGTCTAACTCAAACAGCCTATTCCATATATACCCGATACTGTCATTTGCTATTCATAGAATTAAAAAAACTGTATATTCGTACTCTGTAAATTGTCACTGTCAGAATGACAGTGAAATAAATTTACTGATATACATTATTGTGACATAGCAAAGTCGGTAAGACTAGACTTAACATGTACAATTTGAAAAAAAAAATTACCGACTTCCTTTCTATTCAGTAATTGAAGTGTATCTCAAAAACTACTAGACCGAATTTAATGAAATATAAACGGGACCACACGGGAAGCACCAGCTTACAAAAAAAAAAAAGAATTTTGAGAATCAGTTTACCAAGTCGAAAGTTATGAAAAACATAACACATAAAAAAAGTATGATGAGTACCTCAATACGACCAATGTATTTTTTATACTATCATTGACAAAAAGAGCTAGTTGACGCTTAATGACTACAATGATATAATGGAGTGTCAGAGTTTAGAACTGAAGTTTTGCTTGGTACTGCACAATGGTTGTTGTAACGGTCCACAATGCGTTCCGCTACGTTCACAAATATATAGATACATCAGTATGATGGAAATCTAATCTAAGGGCATCTTTTGGAAATATTAAATATCTAAAAAGTTATATCTCAATAGACTAAATCTCGACTATCAGACATAGATCATGGAGCTATAGAACTTCCTGTCAATGAAGTTAATAAGTCAGGATTTTATGCAAAAGTATATCTAATAAAAGCAAAGAGAATGCTAAGAGGTTTTATGCAGTAACTAAGATTCTTAATATCCCCACGATTAGCAAACTAACGATTCCATTTCTATGTATAGATTTCCAATACTAGGAAATGATTAAAACTAACAGATTAGATCTAACAAATTAAATAATTAACTAACTAACATAATTCAGAATCACGGCAGCTGAATGATGTAAATAGGCTGAGAACGCTTGGAGACAGGTTCCAAATTCAAATAAAACTCATAAAACAAAATAACATATCATAAATATTTAAAAAAGGAACGTAGGTTCAAAATGTGTATTCAAGGGATCGGATTGGTTAGGTCGGAGACAAGATGAGGACAGCTTACGTACATTATTCTAAATTCAAATAAATTTAAAATTGGAAGGCTAATAAAGGCTCATCAATATTTGAAAATGGAACGAGGATTCTATTGGTCGGAATGGATACTCGAGGAGTTTGATTGGTTGAGTCGGAGACAGGATGGAGACCAGATGCGGACACTTGGGTAGTATAAAAAGGGGACGAATGGGCCGACCAAACCAGTTACCGTCTAGAAGCCAAAGTTGCTGTCCGCGATAAAGTGAAAAGTGAAATATTCAAAGTGAAGTGTCTGTGAAAAGTGAAGTGCAAGTGCTAGTGAATTGCCACCTGCCAGAGGGGATTGGATTAACTCTGTTGGACGAGTTTACTCACGTAAGTCCTAGAATTTAGGGATTTTAGACTATTTCCGGATAGATGAGATGTCTCCAAGATAAATGTTAAACTTAATAAATTATTCTTCTAAAATAATGGAGTTATGATTGATGGAATTGATCATTGAATAGAGACACTTGCTCTTTGGATTTCTCGTAGACTAAAAGACGGTTTAGAGATGTCCAAGTCATTGGTTAATATTATCAGTTATCAGTTAATTGTTAAATAAATATTTGTCAATTAATCATGTTATGTTGAAGACATTTATCTGTCTGGATATTGTGACTGTTTTATAGAATTAAAGATAGTCCTGCAAATAAAATAAGGAGGTGAAATGAGACACAGGAGCAACAAATCATTTATACAGTAACAAATTAACAAAGCTTTAACAAAACTTAGATAAAATATTCTTATCTCAGCATTGTGTTTCCAAATCTTATTCAGCGTTAGTAATAAGTATAAAAAGGAGTAATTTGAGCTAGAACAGCAATGGAGAGTAGTGTAATTACGTCAAGAGCTCTTAATCCAGCCTTACGGTCACAAGCCCGTAATGTTTTCCTAGCTCTGGTTATCTACAATGATAAATATCCGTAGAATTCTAATTTTTAGATGAAAACATGAAAATAATTACCTTTACTGAACAACATTTGACCATCATAGATCAAACAAATACTACTATGGATATTTACATTTAGTTATTAACAATAATTAACTAATTAGTTTATGATTTATTACTTTATGGTGTGTGATAATTTTCCGTGTCATTCCATGTTCTAGGTACAAATGTTCAGCATTTAAATATTTGATTTTGTGTTTACTTGAAGTTAGGTTATTACAATCTATGCTTTGCGAATTTATAGAAATCTTATGGCGAAATATAATCTCTAATAGTAACGACAGGATTGGGGTCAAAATGGTATAACAGTATTAGGGTCATTTTAATTAACCCTTGCAGTAGGAATAAGATTTGTCTTCATGTGCTTACTAGGTACAATTTTATCGTTATAATAATTTATTTCTCTTACAATTAGCGACTAGTTTGCCCGCGCAACAAAACTGCAAGGATTTTTGAGGTCCAAAGTGTCGGCGCAACAATTGTTGCAAGTAAGTGTCACGCTCGTTTTTCTTTTGTTTATTTTTTAAAGTCATCCCAATGTTTAACCATAGAGTTATATTCTTTAGCGTAATATATTTTCTTTCTATGGCAACACTACACACGGACATGTTCTATCTGTGAACTTTAAAAAAATATATAATCAATGTTTATATTTTCATCTGTGTTTTGGCGGCGAGGTTATGTTTTGTGCTATAGTTTTTAGTGAATTAATCGGGTTAAACTCATGATTTTGATACAAATTAAACATGAATATGATCGTGAATGTGTAAGGAATACTGTAAATATGTGATTTAGGTTCTGACATCAAAATTTTACGATATAAATTTGTCACGAACCGACAACACTCGGTAAGCTAATTTCTCATTGTTATGATTGGTTATAATTTGCTTTATTTTGAATAGATTATACTTTTACATTGTAAAATATCACAGAAATAATGTTGTCAAGTAATTACACCCACTCAGAATATGATAAATACGCCATATCATGTCAGGATCGATAAAAAATCGAAGTCACGTGACAGTTAAATTCGCTTGTACTAAAAATTCAAAATTTGTAATTTTTTTTAAATATTTCTGATATATAATTATTCTTTGAAACCTAGTTTGGTTTGTAGGATTTCTAATAAGAATTCCAATAAAATAAAAAAACCAACAAGAAAATTTATATTTCATACAAAAAAAAATTTTTGGAAATCACCATGTATAAGTCTAGAAAATGGGCCCCCAAGTTGAAAAAAAAATCATTATTGGCCGAAATTTCAAAGTAGCTCTTATTTTTTATGTAATTATTAATAACCTAAGCATATGTTACTAGGTAAAAATAATATTTCTGTTCTAGACATTCAAAATATTTATAAATATCAAATCAAAGTCCTGTCTTGGGAAGCATTATTTATTGATAAAACTTAATTTTTGTGGTCAGATTGCAAGTTTTTTTTATGATATTATTTCTTCTACGAATTCAAATATTTGAATGTAATTAGATAGATATGTGTTTTTACTATTTAATTACCGCAAAAAACCTATAGGTATTAATGTAAAATTTTTAAATTACAATTTTTTTCCACATCAATTCTGATTTTTTCGGCTACGTCAAGTTTGTCCTCGTGTAACATAACATTTTACTAATACATTTGACATGAATGTTTATGTATCAGATTCCTTGGTTATTCAACTATTTCTGACAAAAATTTCGTCTCTTAACTCGCTATAGGTATGGCACAAGAGCCATTTATTCCCAACTCGGTGCAAACTTTTGACGCGGGCGCAGGTCGTAACACTCGGGAGCAATCACGAGGGCGCCACAGGGCTCCTTAGGCAAGCTAGTCGTTAGGTTAGGTTTGTCTCAGTATTTCCTGAAAAGAACTTGAGTTACCACGGCTCACAATATTCGGTCCTTCCACTATGAACTAGACGATCTCACCTTGGCCATATATTTAATCAGTTCTTCATCCATTAGTATAGATTTATTGTCTGGATAATGTTAAGTTATGATTCGAACTAGTTATGTGTACTTATTTATCTGAGGAATTTAAAAAAAACGTAGGCCGGAATCATCTAGATATTATTAGCTCAGATTAGGGGTAGTTACAATTGGTAGTACCGTCCCCAGGATTAGAACTTTAGACTACGGGACGAGTAGGCTAGTTACTTTTTATCATACGGGAGTTAGGATCGAAAGTGGGGGGGTTACAATTTGCTGTAGCCGTGACCAGGATAATTACAGTATTGTAGCCGTGATTAGGATTCTATAAATAGATTTACCATCAATTGAGTGTCAAAATACAGTATAGAATATGAGTAAGATTGTTACAAAGTTGGTGACGTGACCATCGATATAGATGAGCTTAGTTACAATTAGGAACCGTAGTGACCAAGGATTGGAAGGCTCTTCACACTTAGGATTCCTATGCTAATATATACCAAAACAGATAAGCGACTTGTTACTATGGGTATAGTGCCGCAGGAATTGATAATAGAATATGTACTTTATTACAATAGAAACCTGGTATCGTAAAATCAGGATTCTAAACAATGTTGATAGCAACTACAGCGATTTTGATGCAATTTTGTATGTAGATAAAGTACGGTTATTAAGCTTTATTGCATATCTGATTTTCTAAAGAAAAAGCGCTAAGAACTTAAATTTTAATAAAACGGCATCTACGAAAAATTTTGCTTAGGACTAGATAAATCTAAATTAAAACTAAGCGGTGGTCTCGGAGTCAGCAGGTTTGATTTTCATTTTTTTCTTGTATGCGTGGCCGAGTAGGGATCGCTTGTAGATCGAATCTGAAAATGAAAATAAAACTCGTTCAGAAAAGAGAATTAAAATGTTACAGATAGAAAAAAAAGCGGTTGGGAAACTTGAATGCTTGTACTTTGTGTTTAAATATGAAAATTAATGAATTTTCCCGGTGAAATAAAGTTCTAAAGCTACAGTGTGCTAGATTCAATTTCAAAATTTCCCGCGATTTCAATAAAACGCCATCTACACGTTTTTAGGTTCATTATGATAAACAGTATAGAATGTTAATAGCTTCCTGGTATAGAGTGACATGATCCAATTAACGAAAGGTACAATTAGTTCAAAGCTTAGCCAACAGATGGAGCCAGGGAAAAAAATAGCTCGCGATATAGAGTCGAACCAAGCCGCGTCGCGTCTGCTAGTATATATTATATATATTTATCATAGGAAGGAAATTAATAAACAATTTATGTTAATATGTGTGCAATAGTTTGACTGCAATTCTTAATGAACAGGACTTGAGCCAGGGCATCGCAATTACATATTTCAATACATATGAAGAAAATAAAATAATAAAAAAGAAGCTGAACTTTTTTTGATGAAACTGGTGTTGTCACTAAGTTAGGTAAAAGTAGTCAAAAATAGTTTCAATTGCGACAAAAGTATTAGTATAGAAAGAAAAAACATGTCATACGGGAGCTCTAATAATTCTTGTGTCTGTGTGTGTGTGTGTATTATTTTATGGAGAAAGTACTTACGGATTAGGCGAATACTGTTTCGAAGAGTTGCAGCAGTTGGTAGACAGGACAACCCGTAGAACAAAACTTGTATCTAGCAGTCAGGAGTCAGGACACTGAAAATTGATTTTAAGAAGTCTTGTAGTAGGTAACAATAACGGTTGGATTGGTTACAGTTTTATGTTGAATTAAGTTTATAGATTTGTTTTATGTAGTGAAGTGTGGATGGTGGTGAGAAATGTTTAGGCATATCTCGCCACAATTTGTTGCAGTGAGAATGGACAGGAATCTGAGACAAAAGGGTAGTACATTTTGCGTTTATATCAATATGCAGTTAGTCACAGTGTAAAGTACAGAGTATCTTGAGTATGTGGGTTAATTACTAAATAAAGGTTTTGCATTATAGACATAGACAATTATTGGAATACATGATAGAAATTTATGAAGTCTTGTTAGCATATTTAAAGTAGATTGAATATTATATAGGTTCATAAGAAAACTTTTAATTATTTTTAGTGTAGGAAACTAGTTCAAAATGGTGATTAACTTGATGATCATGACTGTTGGTGATAGGCTGCTTTGTGGGCAGAGGGCTGGGTTCGATCCCTACTAGAAACAAAAACTTGTGTAAATAACATAAATATTGGTGTGCTGGTCTTGGATGATTATGGTGTTATTATGTGTGTGTCTGTTTCTTGAGACACAGGAAAATGGAACAGTATGCGATGAATTTACTTTAATTATTATTTTATTCAACTGCAAATCCTAATTGATCAGGGTCTGAATGCATAGATTTTCTCAAACAGCAAAGTAGTGAGGTTAGATTGATTGTTCTAGGAGAATTGTTGGAGAGATATTATAGGATACATTTTTATGTTGAACCAATAAGATTTATGGTTATGCAAATATGTAAATAAGTAAATAGCCTTGTAATGAAGGAACTTACAAACTAGAATAAAACACAATGAGTAGAGAGGCGATTATATCATCATTTAGTAATCCAAAATTGAATTAAATTTTCCCTATGGTGAATGTATGAATTTGGCATGTTTAGTCTTAGAAACACAATTGCACTATAGTTAGTCGGT
This sequence comes from Selenia dentaria, assembly GCA_917880725.1. Lineage (NCBI taxonomy): Eukaryota > Metazoa > Arthropoda > Insecta > Lepidoptera > Geometridae > Selenia > Selenia dentaria. Next base: position 14,194,311 of record OU862889.1, on the reverse strand, counting down.
CTCGAGAACCGTAGCAGTTTTAGGCAAGGGTGATTCTGGCGTCACATATAACAAAAGGATATTGTCCAATTGTCATGTTGTAAGAGTCAGTATGTTTCCACCAAATGAAACTAAATTCCAAGAAGCAGAAACATTGTGAAGGTATCACTTGGGAGACCTGTTAACCGTCAGTATAATTGAAATGTAACTGTGGAGAGTAAGGCAGGTAGATTTGTCTGATGTTCGCATAGTGAACACTAGAAACATTTACATTTGTAAACGGAACAAAATGCGACCATCGTGATTTTGTCTGTAAGTGCGTGTACTACTAGCATTTAAAGTGTAAGAGCTATCAATTTTTAGAATACATAAAATCATGATAATATCACCCCTCAGAGAAAATGATGATGATATGAGTATGATATTATGATAGAAGAAGGAATTGTACGGTGAAATACATAGTTGTTTTACGGTGAAACCTTTACGGTGGCCCAGAGAAGAAAATCTTGCCTAGTTACTTACTTACATATTTTGTGTACTACAGTGTTCAACAAAAAGTTAGTGTTAGAAATTATTTAGACGGGGGTCGGGGTGAAAAACTTCATTAAAATTCAAGTGACCAGAAGTAAAAAAAAAAATCTATAGGACTGTCCTACCATGTAAATATCATCCAGCACTAATTGATCTATGTTGTGAATAAAGATACTAAACAAAAGGTATATTCCTTAAGAGTATTTGATAGTAGGAATATGATGTTACAAAATGTAAATTAAGATTACCAGTTATTTGACAAATATGAGGAATATGATGTTATAAAGTTTAAATAAAGATTATAAATTAAAGGCAGCAGTAAAATTAATTAACTTAACTTGGTTTGAGATCAGAAATTGGAATAGACATAGGATAGACGGGATTCAGGTTTAATGTAGGCTTGAATAAGTTTTGTCTTGGGCTCTGGAACTAGGTCAGGTATATGGTAGGATTGAGGCGTAAGAAGCAAGATAAATCTGGAATAAAGGAAAAGGAAACATAAAAAAAAAATAGTATGGAACAGTTTTCCAGTTTTGTTGTGTCGAAGGCAGAAAGTATTACTATTACAAAAGCTTGGTTAATTAAATACCCAATTATATGACTACTAGTGTGAACAGACGATAAGAAAGTAACATGTTAAAATAGCATCAAGTAGTATGAACATCTTTGCTAGCAAAGTGTCTTTGATTTAATTTGTCATAATCATGATTTAGATTCCTGAAGTAGGAAGCAGGTTTGGAAGATTGTTCTTCATTAGAGACTCTATGACTATCTTCTAATTTATAGTTAAATGGGATAAAAAAAATGCTGAACCGATTTTGATAATATTTTTGTTTGGAAAATAGCCAATGAGGAAACAAGAAAAAAAAAATACATCCATATTGGTCTAGACATCTTTAAGTAAAGTGAACATTCCTATAAAATATATATACTACATAAATCTTTTTTCTGAAGTTAGTTAAATATGTTACAAAACTGTTAGAAGTTACATAACATGCTGAAAATGTAATTCTAATTACAATATACTGGAACTTAGGAACAGTTGGTGAAAAGCAGTTCATTATACATTCTTGACTTGTTGGGAGTAGAATGATATAATAAAAAATATTAGTATTAATGTGCAGGAATACAAATGTTAGGATGAACGTTAAGCTCATAAGTTATCATAATTATGTCCTGCAGTAAGGGGTATACTATATAGTTAGCTAGCTAGCATGGGGGGCATTTATCAGTAGATTTGCCCTAAATAAATCTTTAAAATGGAAAATTAGTAATGAAATGTATCAATTGCAAATCAATAAAATCTTTTCATTAATAAGGCTAAATTAGTATTGGATAGAATCAGTTGCATTATCATACAAATTTACATAACAGATTAGGTACCTAGTAGAAAATTAAACTTACCGGAAATAAATAAGTAGATTGGTTGCATTGTGTGTGAGGCCTTTACTGCAATACTTCGGTAGTGGATATATGATGAGTCCCAGAGTGCCGGGAATTTATAAATTATCCGATTAAATATGTGGTCAGTCATGGTTATGTCCTAAAAAGAAAACGAGAACGTTGTAACACAAGCTTTGCACAAAAACACAATTTCTAACACTTCAAAAACTAAGTAATTTCGTTAGTTCAATGCGAGTTGATAATATGACGCTATTATTAGCGCGAAAATCGCAGCAACACAGTATATGCGCTATCTATGCCGGGCGATATGTCCCATATCATTCAATCTACGATTATATTGATGTCACTCACCTTTTAAAACGATTCAACACAATAAAATAAGGGTATTGTTCCCGATATTTAATTAAAACAGTATGAGTTAGAAATAAACGTTGCGCGGCGTCACTTTTACCACAAATCACAATAGATCAGTATGAGCTCTATGAGATCAGTGTTGCCAACTTGAGTTGCCATAATTACCGTACGGTTGGGAACGCTGCGACTATAGGTCCGGTCCGATTAGCGATGTCGCATCTACTTAATCTGTGTCAATGACGTTCCTTTCGTAATAATTGACTAATTGAAATTTTAGATAAGACTATATGGTACCGTAATAAATAAATAAAAAAATAAAATAAAAAAAAACTCGTTGTTTTAGGACCAGATAGTCGTAGAAATAATAATTACCGAGGAGACGTCGTTACATGTCGGCTACATTCCGAATCATTAGTTTTCCAAGTTTTCGATTATCTGCATTCGATCTATAGCGAGAGTCTTTGCCGGTTATTGCAATTCCAGGTTGTATGTGAAATTAATGTGAAAATTCCGAAATCTATTCCTCGAAGTTTTCTAAAATTAATATTTACATAAACATGATATGTTTTTGCGGGAAATGTTCCACCCTAAGCTTATTTTTATAGGGAATAAATTTGTGATAGAACCTTATAGCGAAACTCTTGAATTAATATAAATATATCATTAGAAATAGAATCGATTAATTTACAAAAGGTTTATTTTTACTTTCATGTCATCACAACATGTATAGGAAAACAAATAATACAGAAATGTATGTGCTGTTGGCGAATATTTTTTGAGTTCGTGTGATTGATCGTATTTATCTTTTATTTTTTTTTCTTCTTCTTAATATATAATATTATTGAATTTTGGCTAAGTATATTATGGTACTTGCTCGGAGGTAAAAGAAGTTGCGCTGTTTGTTAGGGAAATTAGGGATTTGGAGGATTGCATATAAATTATTAGTGAAGATGAATAGGGTCGTGAGTTACAAGTAGTGTAGGAGATGCGTATCAAATCTTACAATACTGCTTAAAAGCTTTAAATTAAAATAGTTCATTTTAGTATTTTGTTGTTGTGGGTTTATAAAGGTACTTATTGAATTAATTTCTGTAGGAGCGAACAATGGTTAGACCAAGGCGCAATTTAAAGAGGAATGTCAAGTATACGGGAGAAGAGTTTATATTGGAAAGGGGGGAGCGCAGTGTTCCAAATGATGAAGCATCTCAAAATGAACAAGGGACAAATGGGGCCAGCAAGGCTAAACGTCCGAGATTAGGGAAAGAGACTAGACCACATGAAGCTGCGGTGGGAACGGGGCTCAAATACCGATCACTACGACGAACCATAGGAGTACTAGCGTCGAAAATAAATGAATTATGTGAAGAAATGAAAACAGTAAAGTCCACGTACGAGTTAGCAAAATCTACCGAAATCTCGAGTCATTCAACAGGCGACATAACTGAAAATATCATTGAAATAGGAAATGGCACTGAAGATAACGCTCAACCGATTCAACGAGAAAGACTTGAAACGGAGGAACGATGTAAAAATATAACGTACAATGTCAAAAATGTTAATCTAGAGAAACCAAAATTCGGTGATTCTGAAGGTGTACATCCCGTTAATTTCCTAGAGGACTTGGAGAGGTACATAATCAAAGCAGCAAGAGAGGGCACAGAGTTAGAACTAGTGCAGGATTGCTTGGTAGGAGATGCGAGGGATTGGGCCCGAGTATATAGGAACAGGTGGGAGAAAATCGAAGACTTCAAACGGGACTTTTTGGCAACTTATTGGGGGGAAAAATCTCAAAACGATTTACGCAGGACAATAGTACAGAGCACCTGGGACAGGACGAAAACCCCTTTGATGCTTACGCATTTCCTAAGAATTTCGGGGAAAGCGCAAATGCTACAATATAAAATCCCGGAGAAACAGTTAGTTGCAGATATAATGCGCCATTACCCAAAATATATCCAACAAGTCTGGACTACCTCAAAATCAGAAAATATCATAGAGACGGCAGAATTCCTGAGGGAAATGGACGATATTAGCAAGCAAGAGTTGCATACGTATGCATCTGCAAACCAAAGTAAATCTAATTCACCTGCACAAAATAAAGGGTTGGATAAAAGAAAGAAGGACTTACAACGAGATTATCAAAGATGGCAGAAACCGAGGGAAGTGAACGAGGTAGCAGTTGTTGAGGAAGAAGCGTTAAACTAGACGAGGCTGGACATGTGGTTCCCGAGTCAGCCTCAAGGATAGGGAACACGGCATTAAATATTATGTTAAAAATGGGTTGGGTACCAGGGCAAACCCTAGGAATAAATGATAGAGGGATTAAGATACCCATACAGGTAAAAGGTAGGAAAAGTGGAATAGGGTTAGGGTATGAAACTCAACAGTTAAATAAATCAAGCATTTTACAAGATATAGTAGATGTTTTAAAAACCAAAAACGAGCGAGAATTAAGCGGAAGGATTCATACCATATTTTCCGATTTTGAAGAAGATGATCCACAAAATAAATATAAAAATTATAAATCGGAGGTAGAAGTTCAAATATTTGAACATGAAGTCATGGGGTTAGTGGACACAGGCAGTGACATTACGTGTATTTCAGAGGAATTTTGGCAAAAGCTAAAACAACAGAAAACGCGAAACATACCAATACTTCCCATCAAACCATTCCAAATAAAAACCGCGGTTGGTCACAAAAGTGTTGAAGTTAGAAATATAGTTCTACTACCTGTAAGGTTAGGTACCAAAATATTTGACATAGAGTTCGTAATAGTTCCGGGACTAGTTAACCATCTCATTTTAGGTTTTGATTGGCTCAAATCTAATGAGGTTACCATAAGTTTAGATAGCAAGCAGTGTGGGTTATTATTCAACATAGGTAACGAAAAACAGTTGGTACGGTTTCATGATTGCGCTAAAGTAACTGGGGAAAATCAGGGACTTTTAATGAGAAGAGATTTAGAAAACTTTGAATATGAAGTTCAACATATAAAAGGGAAAGATAATATAGCGCCAGATATTCTATCTAGGTATCCTCCAGGAAGTAATTTGTTACAAGAGGACAAAATTAAAAACCCTGAAATTTTGTACATGGGCGTTACAGTTAATCAAAGGTTATTGGAAAATTTAGCTAATTTACCAATCTTACAGAAGGAAGACAAAGAAATAGGAGAATTATTGAAACGTATGCAAATGGGGACTAAACAGCTAGACAAGGGAGACAAATTAGTAGAAAGATTTATAAAAAAGAACGAGGTTTTATATTTTAAACCAGGCCAAGGGTTAGAGTCAGTGATATATTTGCCGGAAATCTTGAGGGTCGATATAATAAATCAAGTTCATGCAGAAATGGGTCATCAAGGTGCATACAAAGTGATTAAATATATTAGAGACAGGTTTTATTGGAGGGGGTTAACTCGGCAGACCAAACGGGTAATAAGAACATGTCACGACTGTCAAATAACAAAAAACGAGACAGTAAAATATGTAGGACCTTGCCGCTCAATAATTACCGAAAATATAGGGGATCTGGTTATGGTGGATCTATACGGGCCTTTACCGGCAGAACAGTTTGGAATGAGTTACATTTTAGTCATACAAGATTCGTTCAGCAAATTTGTAAAGTTTTATGAGCTAAGAAAAGCAAAAACTACAGCAGTATGGGGTCGGATGAAGAAATTCTTTGACATCATAAAACCAAAAGCCGTTATGTCAGACAATGGTTCACAATTTGCCAGCAAAGTATGGAGAGAGAACATGAAAAGAGAAGGAATTAACGTTGTCTTCACAAGCGTCCGCAATCCTCGCCCAAATACCACAGAGAGGGTCAATAAAGAGTTAGGCCGGTTATTTAGAACATATTTTAGACTAAACCATAAGGGATGGGTTTCAGCATTACCAAAAATAGAAGAGTTATATAATAATACCATACACAGTAGTACTATGTTCACACCTTGCGAAATATTATATGGGAAGCCGATGAGATTAGAAATCGATAAAAGTATAGACAAAACAGATGTAGATTTGGATGTTAGGTTCGTGAAACCGTTCGAACCTAGTTAAGGCAGGAGAGCAACGCAGATCTAAGTTCGATCAGAGATATCGGATAATTAACTATCAAATTGGAGATTGGGTAAAAATTAAAAGATTAAACAAATCTGATGCAATGCAGAAGTTAACAAGGAAGTTTTCACCTTTATATGAAGGGCCATATGTAATAGCAGGAATCCCATATCAAAATGTGTATATTATTCTAGTTGATCCAAAAACAAACTACATTAGGGGAAAATTTAACACTATACACTTATCAAAATATTATAAATAACTTGGTATCTCTTGAGATCTCTAAACCTTAGTAGGCTGACTTGGGAACGACTGATATTAGATTAATACTTTTTTGTAAGCATTAGTTGTAAGCGTAACGTGTAAGTAGCTGTAAGAAACAATATAATAGTAATTGATTTTGTATAATATTAGATATAGTTATTTGAGTATTTTATTAATAATTTTTCTTTAAATTTTTGAACTTTTTATATACTTTTAAATTGTATTTTTTTTTTAATCTATAACTTGTAATAGTAAGAGTTTTGTTAATTTAATATTATCTAGTGTTAAGTTAGAAATTGGTAAGGTTTTTGAATTATATAACGATTGATGCAAAGTGAATATATAACATGTAATTCGAGGTTGGATTAATTACACAGTAGTAGATGTAAAAATTAGCTTCTGGCCTGACTTAAACTCAGTCTAATGGGTTTCAAATAAAAGTAATTGCCTTATAAAATACTATGTAAGTTTTCTCTAGTTGGACATCATAATAACTGTTTTTAAAATAGATATTAAAAATGTATTTTTTTTAAAACATAAATGCAATAATAATTGTAAGTATTTGTTTTGTCGAGGTTTGTATAAAAAAATATACCAAGGCTATGTATAAGTCATTTAAATTCAATAAATTCATTAATGTAACAAATATTTAAGATAGTATATAAAAATATATGTAAAAAAAAAAAAAAAAAAAAATATGTATAATGAACACCAATACATCAACCACAGGTGGTAAGGGAAAAGCCTACCCAAATCATTGGATATAACTATTTAACTAAATATAGCTAATTTATAAGGAAAAAAAAATATAAGTTCTTAATAATATATTTTCACACGATTAATTTACAATCATAGTAATTATAAATCGTACCAAAATGGAATATGATTTATAATAATTTTATAAAAAAAAAGGGGTTACATCTAAAGACTTGGGTAGAGGGGAGAGTTGGCGGCTTTACAAAAAATAAAAAAAAACTAATTTGGTTGGTACTTATGTAATTAATTTTAAGAAATGTCTGTAACATCGAAATAAATAAAAAAAAAGAGAAGCGATGAAATAATAATAACTTGTCATGATGGGAAAGGGGAAAGACCCATCTATGCATATCCGAGTAAAGTTTTACGGTAAAATTTACAAAAAAAAAAAAAGCAAAACTATTTATTATTCAATTCTTCCAAAGCGATTGAAGTTTACCCACATATACATAGATGGAGGGGAGTGTTGGCGGTCTTTCCAAAATTTCGGTTTAAAATCAAGCCAATGTATCATATTTTAAAAATGTTTGGAAGTTATTGTCAAAAATTTTGTAAGGTTGTAAATAATTGACGCTGTTAAGGTTTGGAAACGCTGTGTTTAGATGGAAACAAACAAACAAAAAAACAATGCTAAGGAAACACAATGCTGAAATTAGGGCAGAGATAACCAAATCTATTATATGCATTTTCAAGTTAATTTTAAGGATGTTGAAATGCAAATTATACTATTTAATTATTCTGAATGAACCGAAATATCATACCCATTGGGGGAAGTAACAATCTTCTTTTCAGGAATAAGAAAAAAAAACTTGAGGATGACTACATGAAAATGAGCCAAACATTGGCATAAGGTGATGCTAACTAAACACTTGTTTAATATAATTGAAAATAAGTCAACTATGTCTCAATTGTCAATAAAATATAGAAAAATATAAAATTTGCCAAATAAACACACAATGCCATGGAGAACATACAAAACATTGCCTATTTCATATGATTTAGTCTTGCTATATGGGGGTCGGGGCACATATAAACAGTAAAGAATTTAAGGTATACGCGTTCTTCTTAAAGTCCTTAGACCTGTGTAACCAAGGAGAAATGTTCAGTCTTATTTGTATATTATAGAATTGAGAAGAAATGAGCGGGATCTGTGTCATAATAAGGAATGGGGTCGAAGAGCTTTGATTGAAATTGATATAAACTATTACAATCTGTGTAATTCGTGATCTTATTGCCTATATTGGGGTGTTGAACTGTTAAGTGGCGTGAAAAATCGTGGAGTTGAGATTCTGACAGGTGTTTGGATGGAGAGTATTAATTGATTTGTGAAGACAGAACTAGTGGAAGAGATGATTGGATAAACTGAGTTGTTCAAGTAAGCAGGGCTTAGTAGTTTAACAGACTAGTAGGCATAAGACGGCTAGTTCGTGTTTGAATTTGAACTGGTTAGTCTTTTATTTTTCCTTTTTGTTTGATAGACTAACTGACACTCTACAATTGGTTTCAATGAAGGAGTTACTTTGGTGTTAGGTTAGGTCTGTTGACAATATTACCCATCAGCAGAAGCTGATTTCATTGGGACCAATTCTGCACACGAAGCTAACACTCAAAACTCGGCAACTACACATACTCCCAGTCGAAAATGGATTTTGCTTTGATGTTCACGTCTGAGTGTGGTGTTGCGGCTTTGGTAGATTAACATCTTTCTGCCGTTAACGGAATCTGTAATGAATGGGATGATGTAGCTGTGATTCTTGGCAAACGAAAAGTTGGTTTGGATGGGAAGCATCTTCATCATATCCTTCTGATAGATTGGACTCACAACCCAATTTCCCCGTTCGAAGTAGATTCCCTTGTGGGGGGTGATTTGATATCAAAGTTAAAGCATTAAAAAGCTCACATTGGGACTCGGGGAATGTTCATTTTCGGTTCGGTTTAAAGGACTCACCACACGATGTAGGGCCACATTTACATTCGATTGTTTGAATTTAAATACTAATTACGCTAGAATTACACAATGTTATATTTTAGGAATTGTATAATTATTATTGGTTTATATTTGTGAACAGTTTATCAAGGGTGAAAAATTTCCTCCGGTTGCATATGTTTGGGATTTTCGCAAATTTTTCAGGGGTCGGCTGTAACGGTCCACAATGCGTTCCGCTACGTTCACAAATATATAGATACATCAGTATGATGGAAATATAATCTAAGGGCATCTTTTGGAAATATTAAATATCTAAAAAGTTATATCTCAATAGACTAAATCTCGACTATCAGACATAGATCATGGAGCTATAGAACTTCCTGTCAATGAAGTTAATAAGTCAGGATTTTATGCAAAAGTATATCTAATAAAAGCAAAGAGAATGCTAAGAGGTTTTATGCAGTAACTAAGATTCTTAATATCCCCACGATTAGCAAACTAACGATTCCATTTCTATGTATAGATTTCCAATACTAGGAAATGATTAAAACTAACAGATTAGATCTAACAAATTAAATAATTAACTAACTAACATAATTCAGAATCACGGCAGCTGAATGATGTAAATAGGCTGAGAACGCTTGGAGACAGGTTCCAAATTCAAATAAAACTCATAAAACAAAATAACATATCATAAATATTTAAAAAAGGAACGTAGGTTCAAAATGTGTATTCAAGGGATCGGATTGGTTAGGTCGGAGACAAGATGAGGACAGCTTACGTACATTATTCTAAATTCAAATAAATTTAAAATTGGAAGGCTAATAAAGGCTCATCAATATTTGAAAATGGAACGAGGATTCTATTGGTCGGAATGGATACTCGAGGAGTTTGATTGGTTGAGTCGGAGACAGGATGGAGACCAGATGCGGACACTTGGGTAGTATAAAAAGGGGACGAATGGGCCGACCAAACCAGTTACCGTCTAGAAGCCAAAGTTGCTGTCCGCGATAAAGTGAAAAGTGAAATATTCAAAGTGAAGTGTCTGTGAAAAGTGAAGTGTAAGTGCTAGTGAATTGCCACCTGCCAGAGGGGATTGGATTAACTCTGTTGGACGAGTTTACTCACGTAAGTCCTAGAATTTAGGGATTTTAGACCATTTCCGGATAGATGAGATGTCTCCAAGATAAATGTTAAACTTAATAAATTATTCTTCTAAAATAATGGAGTTATGATTGATGGAATTGATCATTGAATAGAGACACTTGCTCTTTGGATTTCTCGTAGACTAAAAGACGGTTTAGAGATGTCCAAGTCATTGGTTAATATTATCAGTTATCAGTTAATTGTTAAATAAATATTTGTCAATTAATCATGTTATGTTGAAGACATTTATCTGTCTGGATATTGTGACTGTTTTATAGAATTAAAGATAGTCCTGCAAATAAAATAAGGAGGTGAAATGAGACACAGGAGCAACAAATCATTTATACAGTAACAAATTAACAAAGCTTTAACAAAACTTAGATAAAATATTCTTATCTCAGCATTGTGTTTCCAAATCTTATTCAGCGTTAGTAATAAGTATAAAAAGGAGTAATTTGAGCTAGAACAGCAATGGAGAGTAGTGTAATTACGTCAAGAGCTCTTAATCCAGCCTTACGGTCACAAGCCCGTAATGTTTTCCTAGCTCTGGTTATCTACAATGATAAATATCCGTAGAATTCTAATTTTTAGATGAAAACATGAAAATAATTACCTTTACTGAACAACATTTGACCATCATAGATCAAACAAATACAACTATGGATATTTACATTTAGTTATTAACAATAATTAACTAATTAGTTTATGATTTATTACTTTATGGTGTGTGATAATTTTCCGTGTCATTCCATGTTCTAGGTACAAATGTTCAGCATTTAATATATGATTTTGTGTTTACTTGAAGTTAGGTTATTACAATCTATGCTTTGCGAATTTATAGAAATCTTATGGCGAAATATAATCTCTAATAGTAACGACAGGATTGGGGTCAAAATGGTATAACAGTATTAGGGTCATTTTAATTAACCCTTGCAGTAGGAATAAGATTTGTCTTCATGTGCTTACTAGGTACAATTTTATCGTTATAATAATTTATTTCTCTTACAATTAGGTTAGGTTTGTCTCAGTATTTCCTGAAAAGAACTTGAGTTACCACGGCTCACAATATTCGGTCCTTCCACTATGAACTAGACGATCTCACCTTGGCCATATATTTAATCAGTTCTTCATCCATTAGTATAGATTTATTGTCTGGATAATGTTAAGTTATGATTCGAACTAGTTATGTGTACTTATTTATCTGAGGAATTTAAAAAAAAACGTAGGCCGGAATCATCTAGATATTATTAGCTCAGATTAGGGGTAGTTACAATTGGTAGTACCGTCCCCAGGATTAGAACTTTAGACTACGGGACGAGTAGGCTAGTTACTTTTTATTACCGGGAGTTAGGATCGAAAGTGGGGGGGTTACATTGTCATACCGATACAATAGTATAGCGAGCGAGTAATGTAAAATGTTGGATTCCGGACTGACTTTAAGTTACATTTTCTAGAAACATATACATTCGCCGGTTTGTTAAAGTCATAAAAGCACAGTATCCACTTTGTTTTACGGTCCCAGGCAGATACAAGGAGATCTTAGAGTAACTCGTATAAATAGTAACTTGTTGCACAGACACAATGCATTATGTAAGTGTGCCTGGATCAAGGACATAAGGATATAAGGGGGGTAACTGTGTTTCAGTTACCCCCCTTATAATTATAACTCTATAATATTTGTAAATATTAATAAATCACCCATTTTTATTCACTTTCCATTTCAAAATATTTTTTTTATACAGCTATGTATTTTCGTATTAAACCTCATCTTAGAAATACATCTCTAAATGACCAGCGGATATGTAGAATTTGGAAAAAGAAATTGATAACGAAAAGATCCTACTAATATTATAAATGTGAATGTTTGTGAGTACTGATGTGTGGATGTTACTGTTTCACGCTGAAACTTGGGCAATTTTGATGAAATTTTGGTATGGAGGTTAGGCGCTGGATTAACACATTGAATACTTTTCATCGGCATCATCATCACTCACCACCACACGGGTGAAAACGCGAATATTCTTGGCCACAACATAGACAAAATAACAAGATCTCGGTCTACGTTAAGATAGTAACGATGACAGTTCTGTCTAGGGTTGTGTCAGTTTCTGATAGCATAGTCAAAAGCACGCTATCATTTTGACAACTCGATACACTAGGCGTGCTCGGCGACCGTCAAGGGTAATTAAATGTAACACAAATATCGTCAAGAGTGATAAAATGGAATGACAGTTTTAAGCTATTGCATAGCTTCTATCTCGGGCCTTGAGCGTGGAGACCGAATCCAGAAATTCCGTAACGAAAATAACCTAACACCCCCCCACTCCGACTCCATCTATCGATGAATAGCAGAACTTATAATGACTTTTTGAAATATCACGCTTGTCTCTTTAGTTCAGCAACTCGCCTCTAGATGGCATTGGTTAAATAATTATAATTGCATAAGTTGATAAAAACAGCTATGCAATAGCTTTACCGCGGCAGTCTCCGAGTGCCACACGTCTTTTTTTTCTGTGGTGATTAATTTTATATTTGTATGTACTTAGTTATTGTTTTTTATAATTAGTGTTAAGTGATTGATTTACTAAGTACTTAAATTTACTCATATATAAACATGTAAAATATTTTATGACATTTTGGTATAGAGATAGCTTTGTTCCAGGCTTTGGAGAAGATATTTAGCTACTCGAAGTATTAATCCTGCGCAGACGACGTCGCGGGCACCAGCTTGTAAGATAATAAATAAGATAATATAGAAGTACGGAAAAACGTAAAGAGAGAATTTCGATTTTGGTGCTGCAAATACTAACATCTCTGAGTTTGATATAAAAAGCTAGTATTGTTATCGTTGGGCGGATGAAGGATATAGCTTTAATTGGAAGAATAAGAAAATCCTGGCCGTGGGACTGATATAGGGGCACCATACCTAAGTGGTACACATTGGATGCAGGTTTGAAATAAATTGCACAAAAATTTGATGTTATACATGACGAAGCTAAGCTGCAAGAATTGTGTATCGGAGCACATTTACTGTATATGACACTGATGTGGAGTATGTGTGGGACCACTTGGACGAGTTTAAGCTGCTAGTCCTGATCATAATGGACAATAACAATGAAGGCATACGAAATATCCGCTAAAGTGAAGCGTGGCCTGGTCATCCTTTTTATATTTGGTTTTAAATTATTATTAATTTCTTATCTAGTGTAGGTACAATTCATTATAAAAATACAGTGTAGGTCTGAACAGCTATAACCAACTTAACAATTTAAGCCCATTGATTGAAAGAAACTAGAACTATTTCTGAAATGGAATTGTTTAACTTTTGAATAAGACTCAAAAGTCATGCGGTTCAATCACAAAACATAAAGTGACGTGATACGTTGGAACTATTTTGTAATGAAAACTTCAGTGGAGAATTGAAAAACTGCTGGTTTAGAGACACTGTTAATTTAATTCTACCCACAAATTTTCTACTGTAAATTTTCAAGTATTACATGATGGTAATATCAGTTGAACCATCAAAGATGCACCTTTGAACATCAATTTTAATTAAAGTACTATAAAATTATTTTACTGTAACGTTCCAGAATAAATAGAGCCTATTATAGCAACTAGTAGTAGTTTTGTAATAAAAAAACGGGACTAACGTGAGACTTACGCGTTGTTGATATCAGGATCGACAATTGTGTCCTGCCTCAAACTGGAAAAATCCTAAAGAAGGCTTCTGGACGAAGCCAAAAGAATTGTCGATCGTGATATTGACAAGGCGTTAGTCTCACAATAATCTCGATTTATTATTACAAAATTATAATGAACGTGAGTTTCAATAACATTATCGGTAGTTCGAGAAAAACTGGCAATAGACTCGGGGCCATTATGTTGATTTTGTTTACCATTGTGTTATTTTGATTGGGATATGAAATAGATACATAGGGCTGAAGTGGTCTGCATTTATCTATAAATGACAAACAATAGTGGAGGTATACTAGAAGCGGAGTACTTCAAGAATTTATTTACGTAAATAATGTCTTACTTTTTAATATTTTTCGTTTATCCAATAATATATTTTTTCAGCTGTCATGAATTTTCTATTTGTGAGCTATTATTATAATTACTATATTATGGGACCACTTCTACACAAAATGTTCAGGTCCTGAACTAGTTCAGGACCTGAACATCTCTGCCTAAACTCTGCATGGACTCTGCCTAGGCAGAGCCTGTACTATTGGCAACCCGATAACTAATATATGAGTAAGTATGTGATTGAGCTATGTCCTTGATTTAGGTATTGTATCGCGAAAATGCAATACAAAGCCGTATTATTATATGTGCCATCCATATTAATTAGATCTGCGCTATTCTAAGACAAGGCGCATCTATCATATAATGGTCATTACTACTGAAGCTGTTATTTTAAACGGTATATTAACTAATTTAAACGGTATATTAACTTAGCCCCCTCATATGCTTCCTGAATTTCACCCTGTCGATAACGCTAGAAGGTAACTGTGGGATATAGCATTCGAAATAATACACGAAAAGCATTCTTCCACTGAGAGTTTATTTTTATCTACTTTTATATGTTTATCTCATAAGTACATACTCGTACAATAAAACTAGGTTCAGAAAAGGAAACACTTGTCTGGAAAATAGGTTTCATCCAAGCCTGGGAACTTTAAACACAATGTTT
Source organism: Selenia dentaria (assembly GCA_917880725.1). Lineage (NCBI taxonomy): Eukaryota > Metazoa > Arthropoda > Insecta > Lepidoptera > Geometridae > Selenia > Selenia dentaria. The sequence continues at coordinate 14,179,193 of OU862889.1, read as the reverse complement.
AATAAATATTATGCATTACACAATACAATCGATAACAAATAATATATATTTTTTAGTATTTTGTGAAATTCTTTGTAATATTTATTCAGTTTCTCTACATTGTGAAACACAGTAATAAATAAGCATTCACGAAGCGTATTTGCGCTTTACCCGATACTGTCAATACTGTGTGTCAGAACAATAAACGATTTAATTTATAAGAACTCAAATATAAAACACCTGCCCCTTAAGATTCTCTATACTCGGGGCCACGTTTAATGCAAATCGACTGAGTTTTTTAATAGTCAAAATATTTTATTCTATTTAGACATTAAAGACGTGTGAAGCTGTGAAGGCTACCCAAAATTAAAATTTGGTACCAATCTGCACGTAAATATTTCACTGATTACGCCTACATATTCTAACAAAAGTTACGTGTTTATAGGTTTCTTTATTCCAGCAAGCATTTCAATTGTTTCAAATGTAATACGAATTAATAATTGGAAATTGTTAAGCAAAGTTTGATGTAGACTACACTAAGTTATATTTTAGAAGATATAAGTTTACCGTCTGCAAAGAGCGTTGCTGGTTCTATATTTCACGTCGCTTGAAAGCCTTTATCTATCGTGCTCGTAACGACTGGACATACATTACGGGCAAACAATACGTTAGGTTAGGGAGCAGCACGCTATAAAATACTACAGAAACACTACAGACGTCAGCAGTCAATAATCTATTTGTATTGGATCTAAGTTCTTTTTTTTTTTTTGTCCCGGGGAAATCCTTTATGGATACCACCTACCACGGGGAGGGAGGTGGTTATGTGGGAGTCCGTATACCCACCAAAACCCCGGGGTGTTCCGTCACTGCCGTCTTCGGCGGGAACGCGGGACAGATTTTCCACACGACCGCGAACCCGCCGTGGCTGTCCGTTGCCGGACCCTTCTCTTCGCGGCACGCCAGAACACATGGCGCGCCGCAACTGCCTCGGAGACCAAACTCGCCAACAATGGGCGCCAGACTTCCCCGTGTCTGGACGCCCTAGGTCTCCCTGCGGTGGGTCTGATATATATAGCCCCACCGCCTGCTACGTCAGCCACAAGGGATAGCCCCCCCGCGACCCCACCTCCTCGAGTCTGCGCCGAGCGCCCGGACCCCACCTCCTCGAGCCTGCGCCAAAGTGCCCAGGCCCCCCTCCTCGAGCCTGCGCCAAAGCGCCCGGGCCCCACCTCCTCGAGCCTGCGCCAAAGCGCCCGGGCCCCACCTCCTCGAGTCTGCGCCAAAGCGCCCGGACCCCGCCACTCCTATGTGGACTTGGCGGCCAAAGCCCATAGGAGCGGCCCGCCTGAGCCGGCCAGCGCACCCCAACGCCGGCGCGGCCCCTGGGTTCCTCTTGGCTTCACCGTGGTGTACCTAGCCACGGTTACTGAGCCCCCCCCGCCACGTCAATGCGAGAACCCTTCGGGGGAGGGGGATCTAAGTTCTAGACCAATGCGTTCTAACTTAAACTAACCTAAATAATATCGTGACTTTAATTCGCAAAAACAGCAGCTCTCCAATATAATTGAAAAGAATTTGATATCAAATTCAAGAAAAATTTACTCAATTCAATCTTTGATTGTTCTTTTTTTCTGACTGGTCTTAACAACGACTTTAGCATTAAAGCTTTTATGATTGCCTTTTATGTTATTCGGCCAAAATCATCAATAACATATGTTCATGTTGTTTATCACATGGTAAATGAGATTTTAAATTGATAAATACACTATAAATGTTTCATCATTATCATCTCAGCCGTAGGACTTCCACTGCTGAACATATGTCTCGCCGATAATTTTCCAAAAGGACCGTTAGAAAGCGGCCTGCATTCAACGTCCTCCTGCAACCTTTATCAGGTCGTCTGTCCACCGTGTCGGTGGACGACCTACGCTACGCTTGCCGGTCCGTGGTCTCCACTCCAGAACCTTCCGGCCCCATCGGCCATCTGTTCGGCGTGCTTGTGCCCTGCCTACTGCCACTTTAATCTTCTAATAAGATGGAAAAAGCCTGAAGATGGCCTGTTCGTGACAGTTACAGCGACACCTAGAGCTCAAAAATATTTGCGCTCTCCACCCCGTCACTTCCTATCAGCGCCTTTTAAAGTACATTGTACTAGCACATCATATAAAATATTATATACCAACATAAAAGTAGTGACCATAAAACCTTCCAATGAACATGGATTGCATATACAAAGAATTTAAAAAAATAATTACTTATATTCAAAATGCGAATGTTTAGATGGATGGAGGTTTGTGTATCAATCACGCGAGAGGGGTCAGAAGACGTGGCTTGGGTCACCACGGTGAAATTAAGAGGAACCAATGGGCCTGCCAGTGATAGGAAATAGGCGGCGGGCTCTAAGAGGGACCGCTTCCATAGGCTTTGCCCTCGAAGTTCACATGGGAGTGGTCAATGCAGGTTGCGATGATGTAATGCCAACACCGCTACTGAGGCGGGCTGCGGTGTCGTATGAACGGCTCCGCAGCTGAGAGTTGGAGGCCGCAGCGGGAGAGGAGTGCGAGTATTACGGTGAGCCGCTCTTCCTGCCTTCTGCGGCCTTGACGGGGCCGCGACCGTTACTAGACGAACGCGGTGGGGCCGCAGGGGAAGAGGACTGTCGATATTGAAAGGCGCCGCCGTCCCTATCCTCTGCGGCCGAAGTAACAGGCGGTGGGGCTACTCACATGATCCATCATAGGGGGACCTTGGGCGCCCAAAACTCGAGGGAGTCTGGCATCCATTTTAGTGTTTGGTCTCCTGGGGCAGTTGCGGCGCGCCATGTGTTCTGGCGTGCCGCAAGGGAGAGGGGTCTGGCAAAGGACAGCCGCGGCGGTTTCGCAGCCTGTGCGAAAGCTTTCCCTCGTTCCCGCCATAAGCGGCAGTGACGGACACCGCAGTGTGGGTATGCTAGACTACCACATAACCACCGCGCTCCTCCCGGCACCTGTAGTATGTATATAAGATTTCCCTGCGACAAAAAAGGGAACTAGTATAACTTAAAGAATTCTTTAATTGTCATCATTATCATTTTCCATTACCATGAGGGTGAAACCACGGGGTGCAGCTAGTATTATATTACAGGCATATTATATTAAAATTAGTTGTAAACTGAGTATCAAAGGTAAGCAAAGTTTGCGGCCGTCACTACTTTGATAGGTGACCACTACTGGTGTTTTAACTGAGTTCGTTATTTGTAGGACATATCAAAATGTTGGTCTTGGTTGTTGTCTTTAGATAGCGGTCGTCACGCCATGTTTGAAGCTTCGCCTTCGGACCCTTCTTCATATTTAAAGAAAAGGAAAAATTACTGGTACTAAATTATACACTTAGAAATAAAACGTGACCTTTAAGTAATAGTAAAACCTCCGGGCAATACAAGTTTAAATCCCTATGAAACACAACGTAAAAATCTTATCCATTACGTTTCAGTAATTCAAAATATTTTTCCAGGATAAAATATCAGATAGAGATATCGCCTCGTTTACCTACGTGTAATCATGTGGTATATTTAATATTTGAATACAGCGTATTATCTTCAAGAACATTTTTTTCGGCTAAGAACGAATGTATTAATAATAGATAGCAGTACATTTACTTGAGACAGTTAAGTCTAAGTTTCATAAGCTATCATTTGACATACATTCACGTCACTGCAGCAGCAGTAGTATATGAGCAGTGATCGCAGTGCAAGCTACACAGGCTTGAATATACATGAAATCCGATCCAAAGGCGAGATTCCTCATTTAAGTAAATATAATTAAGAGTAAAAGTACTAGTCGTAAAGTAAAGAGAAGGGCAAAATTAGCAACTCCGAAGACAAACGTAGTTTTTTTTTATTATGAGCGTACAAACGACACATTACCTCTTTGTCGCGAGGTGAGGAACGTAGTGCATTTACGCGAATAATTTTGAAATATGTAAATGTCTGTCGTACTGCGATGACTGTTATAACTGCAACTGCAACCGCTGTCTTTTGAAACTTTCATCAAGCAAACACGCAAGAATGCTATACTTGACTTTAAATTTAAATGTTGCATGTGCTGTATCTTCTTTTGATTTTCATTTATTTTTCATTTATCTGCTTCTTATGTATTTATGTTCCGTTGGAGAGAATAAAAGCATATTATTCTCTCTGATATCAAGAAATTTAAGATGCTAAGAAAGAAGAAACCCGGCTTCCGGGTTATTAGGTGGTAGGTTCCTTGCGCAGAAGGTTGTCTGGATAGCACCTCTTAAGTGCCAGATAATCAACCTTGAAGCAATACTACGCTAAGGACTAAAGGGCATTGAAGCAAGTGAAATTACAGTATAAACAAGACTCCAAAAACAATGTTACGAGGTGAAAAGCGCAGTGCAGTGGCAAGCAAAACTTCAGTTATGAGCTCAGAGTGAGACTACATCTGTCCCTCGAAGGTAGTACAAACCATCAAGGTGCACGATTTGGATGTCCCATCGCTCAATACCATACAAAATATAAGTGGGGTGCGATTACAATAAATGTTAAGGGCAACCCTCGTATTGAAACTACTTTTGTCTGGCTATGTACCGCTGTGGGCTGATGATAACGACGTGCTATTTATTTACATGATACTTTCAATCATTACATGTTACTTTCAATATAATCAGTACCGTATTTTTATTAGACGTAAAAGAAGAAGTTTCTGGAATCGATACATCTGTCGTATTCAAATACATGTTTTATGTTAGAACGTTAAACATAATTTACATAATTCTCTTAAAACAGATGAAATAATTAGTAATAAAATAAGGAAAGTTCGCTATGTTTAGGATATCGTATTGTTAGGCATTATGTTGTAGATGTGTCAGTAATAGAATAGAAGTCAGTTTTATATTTTTATAATTACTGGTTTCCAAAATAACAGTTTGAGTACAATGTTATATAAGCTAATATAAATATAACAAAAAAAAACTAATATATAAAGTATTCCAAAACAGTAAACTTGCACAAGCTTAGGTACTGGCAGTACAATACTACGTAAGTCTACCTAATACTATACGCACTCTTAAGGTATCTCGGATAAAAATGATTTCCATTATACGTCTATTAAAGTCTATAGATAACAAAGGAGCTTTATAACCTAGCAACGGAATGGCTATTCAGTCACGTAAATTAAACGTATTTTTAATAAAGGTTTCGGAAGCCTATTCTTCTCAAGGCTATATTATAAGCAATATTACTGCGAAATTAGGTTTTACCACAATAGAGATCTGTTATAAAGCTAGGGAGATTGAGTTACATTGAACAGTAAGGTACTTTAATATAGTACAAGTACCTTTTTTGAGACCAAACATTACAATATTATAGAGAAAATGAAGGGTTGCGATTTGCGACATCAATACGAAAAATAATTATTTGAAGAAATAATAAGATATGAGATTTGAGATAAGTATGCCACGTAGTTAATTTTTACGTGTTCTTCGTAAAAACAGAAACTAAACAACATCACTGCCACATAAATAGCATTCTATAATTTGTTGTTTGTAAAGGTTGACGGACGATAATTTTACGTGATAACGTTATAAGACAAACCGAACGCTCGTGCCTCGCTATCGCTTGTTCCGTGCCCTCGCTTGCTCGCTCTGCTCAGGCGTTACGTGGTAACGTGACAATGAGTCGTACTTTTTCGTGCGTGCAGCCGGTATTTATCGATTTATAAGATGTTATCACGTCAAAATGGTTGTCTGTAAAGTCGGTTTTTACGTGATAACGTCATAAGACAAAAGGAACCGCGCAGAAGAAGGGATACAGAGGAAGGATCGGTCTAAGCGCAGGCGTAACGTGACAACGTAATGTGACAATGAATCATTCTTCTTCTTCTTATTGGATGGCTTCTGTGGCAATGAGTCATGCTTTTTCGTGGGCGCAGTTGGCGTTCATCGATTTATAAGACGTTATCAAAAAGAGCATTGTTATATATAATGTATATGGACATTCATCGTTCTATGACGTTTTTGTGACTGTTGGCCAAATTGTTACGTTTCAGTTTCAAAATTGGCCATAAAATACTTTTGTCTGTCTGTCTGTTCTCACCTACAGGTCACATTTTTCAACCGATTTAGACCGATTTAGATTTAGAAGATAGTTTTCTAGTTCCTTGATTTATAAAATTTTTAGTCGTTCATGATTGTTGATTAGTTTCGTTTAGTTTTGTATTATTGGTTAATATATAATTAAATACTATATAATACGAGTATAATAATAAAAATCTATTAAGTATTAGTATTAAGTATCCGAGGGTGTGATATTTTTCTCCGAAATTGTATTTGACCTATAATTTTAAAAGGGTATATTTTAATTGCGTGACCAAAATTTCCTAGATATTAAAATTGTCATATATTCTTATATCCAAATATTTACTCGTATATATGTGATCAGTTGTATCTTTATACATACATGCGACCTATAGATCCTAAAGGAGTCTGAAGTAGTCATGCGCTTGAAGTAATTATGTTTTTGACCACATTACTAATATGGAAATTATAAATGAAGATTAAGAATTTGTGTTGCCCATTCTTTTATTCTTTTGCATTTGACCTAACTCATTGACCGTATTTCTTTTTTATGATATTTATAAGCCTAATTTTATTATATAAAAAGCCACATAGGTACCTTGCGGTGGATATCGCAAACACATAAAATAAGACAAGAAGGGAATATGTTCGAACGGGTCGGAGAAAATTTCTGGTAAATATCACGCCAGTCCTAGCCTAGAGAATAGTTTTAATTAAAATATATTCTAAAAACTAATCGAATGTAATTCATTTTTATAATATAAAGTTATATTATGAAATATTTTGAAGGTACAAAATTGTAAGATATGAAAAGAGATAATAAACGTTAATTGCTTTTTTACCGAAATTAAATAAGATAATTCACACACAATTTCCGAAGTTTAATTATATTTCGTCGGAGACCTGTCTCTTAATTAATAGGTTTCTTCGCAGCTTCATAATAATCTTGAGGGATACGATTGATCATTCCCGCGGGAATCGACTTAATTTAATTAAGAAGTTGCGAGTCTGCCCCTGATCGGATTTAACCTTGGATTTGATTTAAAAAAATAAGGCGCAATTAGTTATATGGAGATTTTCAATAATAAAGACACCGACTATATTTATCGGTATAAGAATAAAATTTTATACTTTAAAGGAATAAACACATTGACTACCAAATTTAGTAAACCCCACATCAAACTCTAACATAGCGTACTATTGCCACTTAAACAAACTTTTTCTTTACGTCAATTGGTGACGGGATGAGTTGGTCACTTGCCAGATGTTAAGCATCACCCTTGCCCACAACGGTTCAGTGCCATTTGGAATTATAAACTACAAGAGTTTAAAACCCTTGGCAATGCATCGCATAGGTCACCCCAAGATATAAGATTTTAAATCTCATTCCCTGTAATTGCGCTGGAAACATTGCCCTTCAACCAAACCAAAAATGTTCGCACACTACTGTTTCACTGCTGAATAACTGGTAAAGGTGTGGTACTTCCCCAGGTGGACTCTGCAAAAGTCCACTACATCACTTTTCCAGGAGTAACTTTTTTAGTTGCGACGATGAGTGAAGCAAAGAGGAGCGCAGCTGACGCCGGTGACTACCCGCAAGCTGAGCGAAGATAATTAAATTGATGTTTTAATTTTAATATTCATTTACTATTTTTAGAGTAATTTAGTAGTTATTGAACTTTATATTAATTCATATCTTGTTTTATACAAATGATTTTGCTTTATACAATGTATTACCTAATCATACTTACTGGAAATTATATATTGAAACTATATAGTATCGGAACTAGTTATTCGTACGGAAAAGTTCAATTAGTTTAAACAAAGCTCTAAATAAAATATTCCAGAAAGTACTAATAAAAGTAAATAGAGTAGTAATAAACATATCAATCAACACAAGCAACACAATTAACCAAAAATAAAGTATATATTTCATCTAAGATACGCCTGAATCTATTAATGCTTATGTCAATAGCTTTACCATCGATGCCAATAACCTTACCAATTTATTTATTTATTTATTTATTTATATATATATAACAGAATCTACAGCTCATAATAATACATTAAATAAACTAGTGTATAAAACTTAAAGCCAATAACAGATTCAAATTATTTAGCCTAAATTTACTTAATGCGACAGTCACTAACAATTTAATAAAATCATGTTACAAAATAAACTATTAAACATTAATTATGTAGTAAGCAGGTATTGTTGTGTGTGTTAGTGTAGGGATATGTGTGTGTATGAGGGTGTGTGCGCGAGAGTGTATGTTTGATGGTGTGTTTTAAATTGATTTTTCAATTACGCTCTAAATATCTACATCATTAAGAATTTTCAGAGTTTCTCGTCTGAAAACCTCCCTGCTATCATAAAAAATATCTGTACATTGAAATCTTTTGTTATAACTTCTGTGTAACCGACTAACAAGTGAGTTTTGACCATAATTAGTTCTTGTTTGCGGGACAGCGAACAGTTTCGTGTGCCTAGTACGATTTTTTGGAACATTGAAACGTAAAATTTTAGTCGAAAATTCATTACAATCCACGTAACCTAATGGTTACGTCTTTACTTTGTAATCAAATACCGTGAAGAAAAGACATGTCAGCAAGAATCCTTCGATTTTCAAGACTCGTGAGGTGGTGATAACTACACGCTTCATTATAATTAGTAAATGTGAGACAATTTCGATAATTGAGATGTTTTAAAAACCGACTTTGTATGCTCTCAATGCTCTGATTGTAGGTTATATAGTTAGGGTTCCAGATAGGACTACAATAATCAAGAATGCTCCTTACAAAGGAATAATATAAAACTTTCAGGCAAACTACATCCATCGCAACCAGTTACTTTTTCGAAGTCCGTGTAAACCACATCAACTTGAGAGCCACCCTCCATGTTGCTTGCAACATTATCAATAAATGCTCCTAAATTAATAACAGTGGACCGCCCTTTCATAAAACCGTGCTGTTCTGCGGGAATTGAAGGTGAAACAATCGGATAAATGTGGCAGTGAACTACTTTTTCAAAAACTTTGCTTAGTACATTGAGTATCGATATTGGACGATAATTTTCAATAGATGTCTTGGGGCCTTTTTTATAAATAGGAACAATTAGAGCTTTTTTCCAAACATTAGGAAAGTATCCTTCCCTGAGACATCTATTGAAAATTGACGCTATAGGGCCAGACAGTGACTTAGCACACCTAACAAAGAATATTGGAGGAATTTCATCGCAGCCGGCTCCTTTCGTTATTTCAACTCCTTTTAAAATTTTAAAAATTTCCTCTTGACGGACTTCAATATTGTATATTAAGTCAACATTAGAAGCATTGTCTAAAATACTGAATGAGTACTGATCAGCGGGGTTACTAAAGTTTCTGTCAAAGAAAGTGTTAAATGCGGTACATATGTCAACCTGTGAATTTAATGAGCTGTTATTATATGTCATTTGTTTAGGGTAATTACTATTATTTTGCCTCTTGGATTTAATGTAAGACCAGAAATATTTTGGATGAGATTTAATTTTTACCTGAGATAAGTTTATATATGAATCATAGCATTTAGCCTGTAGTATTTTTTGTTTATGTCTTAATTCCGCGAAATCAACATAATCATTAGGATTATTATAACGCTTCCATATTCTATGCATCTTAAATTTTTCTTTTATGACGTTGATGAGAGCTCTGCTGTACCACACAGGATACACGTAGGTGCCAGAACAACGAACTTTTGGAACATAAGATTGTATTACGTTATTTATGATCGAGTAGAAATGATTTATACTAACAATACTAACAACTTGCGCCAAAACACTGAATTCAACCCCTTCCCATCAAAAATATTGGATTAATAATATACAAAAGTAATATTTTGGAATGGATAGGCATTCCGAAATGTTTCATGAAGAAAGGTTCTTTTAAAAAGTTATAATATATATACCTACATATATTTGTACTCGTCCTGGTAACTGACTGATTCAACAAAGCAGAGTCTATACCTGCTAACAAGTAAAGGCTACAAACTTGACATTTTGGCAGTTGATTTGCTATTAGCATACACTAAGAAAGATTTTTTGAAATTATATTTCTGAAAAAGCGATATAAGCCAAACCGGTCAGTTAAATACTTGATAAATATTAAGGATTAAATCTATTACAACGTGATAACTACGTCATTTAATGTATTTTTTGTCGTGCATATGACTCGTGAAAAGTATTCCCATTACATCAATTGCACGTGTATTTTGTGGTTGAAATAGGTCTTAACTTTTATCTATTGTATCTTTCATAGGATTTTTCTCTCTTGCATTTCTTCGGGAACTGTAACCGAGGCGGCATGAAATTCAGAAATTTCCCACTAAGGCTCCAACGGAACAAAATTTAATTTTGTCAGACGTTATAACAATTGCGGGTACGTAATAAGAACAAACTGTTGCCTGTAAACTGGCGAAGGTGTACTCGAAATTAATTTTGGTAGAATTAATTCTGGCGGAACGATGAGACGTCAAGTGAAACCTCGGAGGTGTGAGGTTAAGGAAGTGACAGCAAAGATATTGTTTTTAGAAGTAAATTGGGGACAGTAAACTTTCCTCTTTGGCTTTAACTTTATTTTTATTTTAGAGGGGAATTTCTACGGAGAAATTTGAAACCTTAGCAGAGTTCAGTACATGTTTCTTACGTAAGACCATTTTGTCTACTTACTAGTGTTAGGTTAGGTTTAATTTAAGCTGTCAACATCTACTGAGTTACTATGATCTGTGACAGGAACTGACAGCCAATCGTAGAGCTTCCCGCCATTGGAAAATGGCATTGGTTGGTTCGGGCTGCGCTCGGCTAAAGGAAACGTCACAACGAAAAGTAAAATGGCGTGGGGAACAGGAGTCAGTAATACATTAATTTACGAGAGAAGCAGTACCAACTAGTACGATTGTTGTTTATACTTAAAAAAACTACCGAATGTTAACATTAAAAGTAATTGAGTTGTTATTCGACGTCCGAGAACCTAGAGATAGTGTATTACGTCTTAAACTAGCAAAACCAGATTAATTTGTTCTTTATGAAATCGTGTAAATATTTCACTCTGAAAACGTGTTGTTCTCTTCTTTTTTGTGTTAAGGTTATGGAACAACCTTGAGGCCCATCTTGAGAGCTTCGTGTGAGTGGTAACCTCTGCCTAAAACAGAAGCATTTTTTACATGTTAAAAACAAACCGTTTGAATTCGGAAAATTATAAACAAGTTTTGGGCGCAACCAAGAATTGATGGGCTCACGAATGAATGTCACATTGTCATGCTCTTTACCAGGCATTGATATTGGCCGTTGCAATAACGAACTATTACTATGTAAGTGGTTTTCGTTGCAAGTCTGATAGATAACTTAAATACCGCTCTGATTATTCAATTTTGAAATTCGCAACATGCTGTTCGGTGCTATGCCAAAGTGACTACGAACCTTAGCAGAAGATACAAAATCATAAACCTACGAATAAATTCAATCTAAATGAAGATATGTTTATTTATAATCATACGATTTTCATTTAGATTATATTCTCATCTGATGCCTGTACTCACATACAGCATAAAATATTTTTCTTTAAATAAATCGAGTTAAAAAGCAACGCTGGTTCTTCTTAATTCAGAACAGTTTAGGTAATACGTGCGTTATATATTATTACATTTAAATGACACGAAATACTGTTACTGCATTTTACAAAGCTGAACTAAAGTGAAGCGAGTATCAAAGCAGTCACATTCCATAAGTTGTCAAAAGAACAGTGACACTGCAGAAATAATGCTGTTTAACTTGTGTTATGTGATATGTGGTATTTTTTGTAGGTATCTACGCAACGTTCTAGGGTATTCTATTATTAAAATTTATATCATTCAAACAAAAACAGGGTGAAAAAAAGTTTACCATAAAAAAGGCACCGACTTCATCACTAAAAAGTGTGACATTGTCACCCTTTTTAGTGACCCTTGCTACTTACGGGATCGATTTCATTCACTATCAATTACGATATCATCAAGATAGGTTAATTATTGAAAATTAACTCAAAAACGGCTTGACCGTTTTTAATTAAATTTAAAAGGGACCACCTTGGAAGTAAACTCCACCAAACAAAATAAGGAATTTTAAAAATCGGACTGCTCTGTAAAATGTCATGCGTACATGAAACAAAAAAATAAATACGCGTCGACTTGAGAACATCCTCCTTTTTTTGAAGTCAGTTAGAAACATTTTTTTAAAGTGTCAATGGGATGGAGGTTGAGAACAGGGGTCTACCTTTAAGGATCGATTCTTGCAGATAATTTCTATCATCTGGGATGAGCCAGCCCTCTAGCGACAGACCACGTGTAGCTGAAGAATGATTGTTAGTGTTGACTGTCATCAGCAATATCTATATAATATGTATTCGTTTTTTTCATCTCTCCTATAGTTTTATTAAGCGTTACGCAGATATCTTCAACAAAAAATGTTTTAAAACTCATTATTTTTTCGTAATATAAGAGCAAAATAAGCACTACCTATATATACACAATATGGTCGAAGACTTCCATTTTTGTCCTCAAATGTCCATGCACGCACAGAAAGGGCACAGCAGTTGTTATTTCAAAAACAAAGTATTGTGTTGAAAATTACAGAGGGTCGAAAATTTGCAAGCGGACGCAAAAGTAATAAATTTCATGCTCTCATAATTCTGTGGCATGATTTACGGTATGATTCCCAGCGACAAAATGGTTTTTGTACAATATGCCAATTAAACGTGACTCACTGTAAATTTATTTAATATCTATGAGGATTGTGGACAGAAACGTTAAAATTCTGTTTGTGTGCTTTTATATTTACCAGATGTACTTTAATGTACTTGTAAATTTTCAGTGTTGTTATTTAACCAGTATTTTGTGGAACTTACGTAGTACAGTGTACACTGTTTGTAAAATTTGTTCGTTTGTGCGTCGAACGTAGAAATATTTAAATGGTTTTAATAATGTATTTAAGCTAAAATGTAACACGCCTTTACAGTGTTAAAGGGGTCAGTAGAGATGTGTAACATCCAAATATCCCCTGTTAATCCTTCTTCCTTCAATGATCTCATCTCAATTTGTATCAGGTCGTGAGTATATCCTTATTCCTTCCGAACCTCTTTACATATTTTATTGTATGCAAAGTCGTATAATGTTGATGTACCTACACGTTTGTTTATTTAGGTCAGTCTTCGATATTTTTTTTCACAAAGAATGATCGTAGTCGTCATAGCTACTCGTATAAAGGCGTAAAACGTATGCAATCCAAAATAATACGATGCGAGATAAAAGAAATCGCCTCACAAATGAAGTTCGAAAGAAGAAATAATAGTGTTCAAAGGAATATTTTGCTTTGTCCCGTTTGCTATTTCCGATATTTTACATCGTGCAGCTAAAGTTTAATGGGTTCCGTGAGATCGATTCCAACACCTATATATTTTTATTTCATTGAATATGCCATTTGATTTTAGAGTCGATGTATAAAAAAGTAGAATATGCTATTAGGATATCGGCTATAAAAATCTACGCATTGCAGTTACATGGTAATTTGGAACAGAATTTATGATTGTGATTGGTGCACAGCAGGGCCATTCCCGATCAGATTTATTTTGACAGATCTAAAATACATTTCACCATCAAACGGAAAAATTCGCGTATTATCTAATATGAGACGGCATCAGTGGAGACTGTTATCAGATCCACCGATTATTTTAGCCGTTCTAGTTCTAGAGTTCTAGAGTGGAGACCGCGTCTCGGCAAACGTAGTGTAGGACGTCCTGAGGCACGGTGGAGTGACGATCTGCGCAAGACGGCTGGCAAAAACTGGATGCGAGAAGCCCAAGATAGACCTAAGTGGCGTGCAATTGGAGAGGCCTATGTCCAGCAGTGGACTGCTACAGGCTGATGATGATGATGATGATGATTATTTTAGGATTGTAACAAAATGTCGATAACTTGTGTGTCATCGGGCCTCTTAGTTTGGATAAGAGGTCAATCAAAGGTTTCAGTAATTTCCAAATTTAGAAGCACACTAAATGTTTTCGACTAAACAAAGATAGGTACACCTTAATATGAATTTGAAGTTTTTAAGAAAACCGGTGTTTTATTTATAAGGTTCCGTACCATAAAAAGAAAAAAAAACTTTAAGTTTCTACTGTATAGGATCACTTTGTTGTCCGTCTGAATGCCTGTCTGTCTGTCAATACCCTTATTCTCAGGAACACGTAGCATTATCCTTGCCTCCTGCCTTAGAAATTTATGTACTCGCTACTATGGTCTCTTTCAGGTGTAAACAAATTATACTTTCAAGTGACTACCGTCTTTATGTAGCATATATTCGCTTATTTGGGATTTCACATGGTAACAAACACATATAATGCACTCTCCGTTTACCTGGACTCGTGACATTTGGCAATAAGCAATGCCTTACAGCAAAGGAAAAAGACTCACAACTAGTTTAATAACAAAAAAAGCGAATTTACTATTACAAAGTTATTATTTGCGATTAGTACAATAGTCGTGTCTACGGATCAAACGTTAAGTTTGTTCTTTAACCTAGTTTGTCTTTTAGTGAGAGCAATGTAAGATGCTTTCTTAATGTACTGAATCATCGGTGCGCAAGTCCAAGTTGAACTTGGCTGGTCTTTTATGTAATTAAGTTACAGAAATAGCATGATGCCCACCTGGTGTTAAACGGTGACTATGCGCCTATAACATATGCATTTCGTCACATGTGACGAGCTGCACTACGTCCATCATCCCTGAGATATTTATTTATTAAGTCTTATATACCTGTAACTTCACCGGCGTCCATGTCCTCCAAACTGGAACACATTATTGCGAATATTATAGCTTTGCAGTAGAAATAGATATGGTGGCAGTACATACCCTGACTAACTACTCGTAGTTCAAAGAGTTCTACTGCTACATATAGTGCAAACTATACGGTTGATCTATAAGCTTTGTAGACTTAGCTCGTATAACTGTGCAAGTGTAACGTAACTGTTCGTTCAAGTGAAACAGTACTATTGTCATTTATCTAGAGCAACTGTGACACAGTTAACTCATAGTTTGTTTGCCGAGGCGCGGCGAGATGAATCTTACGACACGAATACTTTTTTGCAAATTATTTATGCTACGGCTTCTGCCGTGCGATTCTCTAATGATACGTCGTTGCGTTCGTCGACGAGCTCACCGATGTCAAATACTTTATGAGATATCGCCCTTGTACATAAGGTTGTTATTCTAACGTTTCCATGTCATCTTGTCATTTGTTTCACGGATGTTGTTAAAGATTCTCTTAGAAAGTTTTCTCTTATGGAGGATCCCAATAATCTATCTATCCACGGTTTTCCTTACTACTAATAGAAATTTGACATAACGTCCATACAAACAGTGTCAAATATCTATCTCTAGTAAGGTAAACCGGCGATAGATAGATTATTGGGACCGGCCGTTAGAGAATCGCATGGCTGGTTACCACTGATATTATCATGAGCTGCCGTGGCGTTCACCAAAAACACTTACCATACAACGTGTACATTTTGTCACATAGTACGATAGACACTAATAAATTATAAAACTTCAAAACTAATAATGTTTATCAACTTTAATAACACATGACATAAAGTCTAAATTATAGTATTGAAATAATTATATGTTCAGATGTATTTTTATAGTAAATTAAAGTAAATTTCTTCGTTAAAGTCGCAAAACCATCACACTTAATTAAAGTCAACAAGAAGCACCTTTAATTTTTCAATTAAGACACAACGCCGGACGTATTCCGAAGATAATTAAATTGGAAAATCAATGAAGCAATTTATTTTGTACTAGTATTTTTTCGAGGCTGTGCTCGTATGGCACGAGTACCTCTTTTCGTAGATAGGATAAAGTAATAGTCATTTTATCTGTTTGAAAATTAATTTACTACAAATATGCCACAGTGCTCTTCACTCTTCGTACTAACGGCCGGTGCCAATAATCTATCTATTGCCGGTTTACCTTACTAGAGATAGATATTTGACACTGTTTGTATGGACGTTATGTCAAATTTCTATTAGTAGTAAGGAAAACCGTGGATAGATAGATTATTGGGATCCTCCATAAGAGAAAACTTTCTAAGAGAATCTTTAACAACATCCGTGAAACAAATGACAAGATGACATGGAAACGTTAGAATAACAACCTTATGTACAAGGGCGATATCTCATAAAGTATTTGACATCGGTGAGCTCGTCGACGAACGCAACGACGTATCATTAGAGAATCGCACGGCATTGGGCACAACTGAACCTATCATCATCATCATCATTCATTATCATTATCAGCCGGAAGACGTCCACTGCTGAACATATGTCTCTCCCATAGAACGCCACTTGGACCGGCTACTCGCTTCCTGCATCCAACGATTCGCCGCGGTTTTGACGAGGTCGTCGGTCCACCTAGCGGGGGGCCGGCCTACACTACGCCTTCCGGTGCGTGGTCGCCACTCGAGAACCTTTCTTCCTCGTCAGTTATCAGTTCTGCTAGCGATGTGGCCTGCCCATTGCCACTTCAACTTGCTAATTTTGAAAGCCATGTCGGTGACCTTAGTTCTCCTACGGATCTCCTCATTTCGGATCTTATCACGCAGGGAAACCCCAAGCATAGCCTCCTCCATTGCTCGTTGAGCGACTTGAAGCTTGTTAATGAGGCTTACAGTAAGGGACCACGTCTCAGTGCAATAAGTCATCACTGGCAACACACACTGGTTGAAAACCTTGGTATTCAGGCTCCGAGGTATTGGGGACGAAAAGATGGATCGAAGCTTCCCGAACGCTACCCATCCGAGCTGGATTCTTCGTGCGACCTCCTTGTTGAACTTGGACCTGCCTTATTGGACAGCCTCTCCCAGGTTGACGTACTCGTCTACAACTTCGAGTGTATCGTTTCCAACAATAACCGGTATAAGTGGAACATGGACATTGGACATGATTTTCGTCTTATCCATGTTCATCTTAAGACCAACCTGTTGGGAAACTCTACTGAGGTCGTTGAGCATGGTGCCGATATCTTCGAGCGACTCCTCCAATATGACTATATCATATCAACTGAACCTTTCACAAAGTATAAATTAATATGAGTTATGAACACATTTAGTAAGTTATATTGAATTATATTCATATTTTAATCGTATTTGCTACAACTCAGCGCTGGAACAGCTGGCTAGTTTTGTTGAAATTCGGTATTATTGTCAAATGATATTTTAGAAAAAAAAGATACTAGAGGAATAGTATTTACATGGCAGTAGAGCTGACGAGAACAATAGTTAATAAAATATTATTATATATTATTTAGTTAAAAAAATCGTTATACATTGATCGATAGACATTGCTAGTGGCGTATTTAGCATGCAAGAAAGCATCGCTAGTCTCGTCGCAAAGAATGTTGCCTCGCCCGTGGTGTTCAAGGCTTAGACAAGACTGAAATTCTTATTCGTGAAGTATGCTCAGTTGTGAATCTGGACTTGAATAGAGGTTCGACAGTAAATTCCGTATAAAATTTACTCAGATCCTGTAGTTAGTTGCTACGGCGCACTCTTGCACACGAATACGCCACTAACAATGTGTATCGATCAATGTACAACGATTTCTACTGACTTTTTAATACCGGCCTAAATATTAAACGCAAGTATAGCTCAGCGAGTGATTCGAAAACTACCACGCAGTACTATAGTGTAATTGCTGAGCGACCCAATTTTAGGTTAGTTGATATACAGAAGGACTCACGAGGATGCCTAGGCAGTACTTGATTATTGTAATATTTGTATAAAATACCAGGCAGATCCGTTTATTCCTAGTAGTATATGTTAATGTGCTATTGATACTTTTGTCCTATTAATATGTATTATAAACGCGAGAGTTAGTATGTATGGATGGATGTTTGTTACGCTTTCACGTTCAAACGGTTGGGCCAATTTTGAAATAGAGGTAGATGAGGCGCTGGCATTAACACATACGATACTTATCATCATCATCATCATCATCATCATTCACCACCACGCGGGCATAACCGCGGGGATAAGTAGATTACTGATATTTATATAGTACTAGCTGCGCCCCGCGGTTATGCCCGCGTGGTGGTGGATGATGATGAATGAAATATAGTGTATGTTACTCGAGCATAATATAGCTTTCTTCTGGTGAAACACTTTTTTAAATCGGTTAAGTAGTTTTTGTGCTTATCCATTATTAACAAATAATCAAATCTTCCCCTGTTTATTATTAGAGTAGATAAGAATTATTACCAAGGTACTAATATTGTGGCCTAGTTTATACCGGCGTTACTATTGCATATTTTATTACGGAAAAGTAGTTTTTGTAATATAACTATAATATGTAGTTAGACATATAGTATTGCAAACTTTTTGTAGACATTGATGTTCTCTATAAAACTGTAGTACATAATTTGGCCTATTGTATTATTTGTAGTATATAAATTTGGCATAATTTGGCAGCGCACCTACGCCTTTTAAAGATTTATCGGCGTTACTATTGCATATTTTAACATGAAAAAGTAGTCATTGTGACATAAAAGTAAAAGTTAGACATTATGGTATTGAGGATTTTTTGGAGATTTTGATGTCTTCTATAAAACTGTAGTGCATCACTTGGCTCTATTGTCAATAGATTTCGCAGCGCATGCGATATAAGGATTGTTATTGGTATTATTTTCACACCTTGGGGTTACATTATTGATGTTTTCATACGGATCCCTAACTTTTTTGAATACTGTATATAGCCTATGTTCATCAGGAATAATGTATAACTCTAAACATGAAGAATAATTGTAATTCAAATTTGTCTAGTACTTTCGGAACCTATTCAATTCAAACAAACAAATCTTTCTTCTTTATAATACCTATTAGTGTAGATGTAAAAAATTGCGTTGCAAGATCTGAAGGTACCAACATGTGAGTGTGACTTCTTTAAAATGAAACATTTCTTTAAAATAAAATACAGTTGTAATTAAATAAAACTTTATCTAGTTATTTTTTATTCTTTATGTTCATCGTTGGCCAAAAGAATTAAGCTCTCGCTCTCTGTAGGTGTATCTAACAGTGGTAGATTTTCCACCTCACCTGAAAGAAAAAGTGTCGTTGAATTAGTATGTTTGAAATTTATTTATCAGTGCAGTCACTTTTATTTACTCATTAGGAATAATAGTACAAATTATTTCAGACACCGTATAATGACTGTCTCATAGGGACAGGGCCTATTGCTGTCTCATCCCTTAGTTAGCTTTTACCACTTCCACGTGCCAGTTCTATATGGTATGTATTAGGTGTATAGGTAGTATGACTTAGCTATAATTTAACTTTTTGGTGTTCTATATGGAACAATCCAATTATTCATTACTTTGAACTAAAAACTAAGTACTCCAGAATAGAATAATCCTATAATTAAGTGTTTTATTTCGGAAAATCCAATTCCCAAGTGGTCTAAGGCATAGAAAAGCTAAACCCAGAAAATGCACATCACTCTACCTAATAGGTACTAGTGTTTTATCGCCCATAAGGTGTATAACGCTCTTGCATTAATAAATGCATTGACTCTCAATTTCTTCTTGTGGATGCGTGCCACAAGAAATAAATAATCTTTGGTTATTTGAGATTTCCTATAGCACTAATCATCACACAATATGAATGAATCAAAGGGCCAGCTTGTCTTTATTCCAACAGAACCTCTTTCAACAAGTAGCATTATAAAACTAATAAAATTAAGACACAAAAGTAATAAAAGAATTAGCGAGATTGTTCCATCCGTTCTCAAGAGCGTGGCCAGGAGAAATAGGGGTTCATTTTTATATATATATAAACTAGCGGCTGCCCGGGACTTTGTTCGCGTAAATGTAATAATAATCACATCACAACGTCCAAGAACCAAGAACAATCCTTTCTGCTCATCACACAAATATTTGCCCTTATCTGGGATCGAACCTGACACTCGAGTTTTGAAGGCAAGATCACTACCAACTGGGCTACCAGAGCTATCAAGTTCTTTGACAATTTTGAGAAACTTACCAATTCTGACTATAAAGTTCATAGTCTCGTCATCGTCCAGCATTGAGAAGACGTTTTCGACTGGAATGTAAACATTTTGTGTGTGTTCTAGGAAATCAGCATCCTTTTCACATTTACAAGGGCGCCTGCAATGGAAACATTTCCATATATTTTATTATATAATAATAAGCTTTTTAACTTAACAAGCAAACTTTGCTATTTTAGAGAGACGTTTTCAGTCCTTTCGTCCTTTTTTTTTGATGTTCGGATGGAACATCTACGTGGTCTGATGGTCATGGCGTCAACACGGATTGTTGAAAGACGGGATTGAATCTTGTTCGTAGGTATTGAATTTTCTCTCTAAAATTGCGAAATTTTCTTATAAGGTAACCGTTTTAGCGCTGGGTAAATATATATATACAGTACCTATATTATCGAAAGGTGAGGCTATTAGGGAAGTACGCTCAGTAATTAATGTATAATATATATTTTATGTATACAGGTGTCCCGAAACTCAACAATAACCTGGTTTCGGGCGAGAGCCCAATTTTGATAAATATAAAAAAAACCTCTATTTTTCCAACATGGAGTGTCAAAGTTAACTGACAATAATTTTGTAAACCATAACTCGTCAAAACTTAACTAACTTTAACCACACACGTTGCAGTTCCTGAAAAATTAGGTTGATCTCTGCGAAATCTATTGTATTGTTGGCTAAATATGGCGAAACGCGAGTCAACGGATAATTTGTTTTACTAAGTTAACAATGTGTATTACATTTATTTGTGGTTGCGATTAATAGCACTATTATGGGAGACTACATTACTAGAAATATAAAAGTAATAATTTTTCAATGATTTTGAAAAAAATCTGTTTTAGCTTGGCTGAGTGACATGGAATTTTTACTTACTTTTTTTTATAACTGGTATACCATGTCCGCTCGCCCGGTACCAGGTTATCGTTGAGCTTCGGGACACAAGATATATGAATATATAGGTTTGAGTCTAGATATAAGTAAATTTTGTATGGTATTTGCTGTGAAATCTCTCTCTACTCTAGCCGAGAATAACATCTAAACGTCTGTCTAAAATCCCGGGCCAAAATTCATATACAAGAGGTGCACTTTAATGAAATGACAAACTTTGGAGTATAGTTAATAACACACCTAACTTGTAACTGTAGAAAGGTTTTTTTACTTAATGAAAGGTGATAAAATATAACAGTGCTCTTTGTTAAAAAACAACGTCGATTTATAACGAGAACATACAAAAATCAAAGCTGTACATAAAATAGAAACAGTCATGTGAAAATAAACAAGTAGAGCTACCCATATGCAAAAACAGAAATCTTTTTAAGAATCTGTCTTCTACGAATATAAAATAACGAGCGAAGACACACAAATAAATTTAAATATAATAACGAACGCGAGTAAAGCAACACAACGACCTAAACTTTTTTCTATATTGCACAGTAAAATTTGTATGCTCCCAAGAGAAATAAATGTTTTCAACAAAGTTTGTAAGCGATATGGTATCATTTACAAGCAGGAGATTCACGCTAGGAATATCTCGGCGTCTTCTGGCAGGCAGCTTTTATACGACACGATCATTGTATATTTTCACGTAGAAGAATAACACTTATTAAACTTAATGTTGAATGAATAGAAAAATAACGCTCACATTCATTAATCTTCAAATTGTTATACACAACGCGTTTTTTGTATTGCTGTATGAAACAGTTGTTATTTGTATGAAATCCGTGTTACCGATGTCATAATACACGTTCAGTACTTGTTGATGTGATTGAAATGCTCTTATTAATATTTTTACTGTGAAATCTAACGTACACATTTTTATTATGACACACGGAAATACTCGAGTATAAGCCGGATTGTTTGCACTATGGTTCAATCAAATGGCATTTTCAAAGAAGTTAAGCACAAAACCATTTTGTTAATGATATTTAAAGTGAAATTTGCACTTGACGTAAAAACCTGGCTTAGTGTGGCTAAACATAAATTATAAATTACACAATCGGTCCAATTGTTTATTTTATCTACCTTTCCCTTTCATTTATTAACCTTCATTATTAATCACTCTCCCATAGTAATATGCTGATGCTTTCCTCTTCACAACTTACTCCCGAAACGAATCCCGAATTAATTCTAAATGCTGTACCGACCCCAATTGGCACCAAGGCACCAAGGTCGTTGATGATAAGTCATTCTACAATAATATACATAATATTATGGTAGAATGATTTATCATCAACTTTAATTGAATAGTACTATCCAATCGTAAAATTATTACTAATATCTACGAGTATAAACTAACACTTAAAGGAGATATTGTAGAAGTAATAAATTAAAATCATAAGTAAATGAAAATCATAACGTCGAAACGGAAAGTATAAAGATAAACTCGTAAAGTTCACAAATACTTGTTTGTTTATGTTATAGGATATTTTACCTGTAAACAATCCTTTTGCTGGGGAAATTGGGCAGAAATATATCGATTTCGAAGTAATAACGCTCCGCGTTGTCGTCGTTCACGAGGACGGTCCACATCATTCTCCCTGAAATTGACAATGGTGTGTTTGCATATATAAAAATATTCATTTCCGTACAGGGACCACCAAGCTATCTTACCAATTTGATACGAATGTTTGGGAGGATGTTTGTTACTCAAACAAGTAAAAAAAAAACGGATTGGATGAAATTTGGTAGATATAAACAGATGAAGCGCAGGATTAACACATAGGATACTGTTCACCTTCATCAATTACCGCGCGGGTGAAACTACGGAACGCAGGTAGATTATTCTGCCCTCATAACTCAAACTGCAGTAATCGACATTTTTGGGATATTGACTTTTTTCAAGAAATGGGGCCCCAAGGGGTTTATTTACATGAAAAAATATTAATATCTTAAAAAAAGTCTCTACAAGTATGTTTTTTAGGTAACGTTTTGCGCAGTACTTACATGAAAACTATATCAATGATAAGAAAAAGCACAGTATTAAACACATGCTAAAGAAGAATGCAGTACTTGTTAGAATTTCCTAAAACAAAGTGCAGTAATAGCCATTACTGTATTCTTTATTTAAGTATCTATAGACCAGTTACTAAGTCAAAACGCAGTACTCCACATTACTGCATTTGTGCGTAGTAAAAGTGTGCGAGATCGTAACCGTACGATACAGTGCCGCGTTTTGTTGAAGCAAATCAGTGCGTCGTCGTCTTTCGGCGAAGTGAGACGTGCGGCACGTGTACCGCTCCGGCGCGCTGTTGTTTTTTAATAAAACGGAATTTGGGTGAGTTGCTATAATTTTACTATAGTCTACTATTTAGTTATTATATATTTATAGCTTTAAGAAACAAAGAGTTATCCCCTGACGTGACAGTCAGATTTTAGTTTTTTATAACCTTAAAATACTAAAAGAATATTCTTGTTATCTAACTAAGAGTGCATATTCTGTAGGTTTTCATCTACTTTGATTGTTTACTTGTATACCTAAGGGATACCTAAAATTATTGCTATCTGATTGAAATGTAATTACATCGTCGTTGATGAACTTAACATTTTTAACTGATAAATAGGTTTAGGTATCTATAATAAACCGATTATATTGGTAGTTTATAGTACATTTAAAGTATTTTATAGTATATGCGTATATGAAATACAAGCGGCACCTGCGGTTTTACCCGCGTTAAACAGAAATAAATATAGCTTATGTACTAATCCATAGTCCAGTCTACCTCCACACCAAATTAGATCCAAATTAGGTCAGGCGTTTTTGAGATCGGCGTGCAAAAAATATACGATTAGTTACAGATTTTTTATAGTAGAAAAGTAAAGATGATATTTTATGATATTTCCTTCAATGTAGATTTATTATGTTTTCAGAATATTCTCTTCATAATGTCTGCCAAAAATTCCCGCGGAAGAAGCCTGTTAGACATGGTGCTTGGTAAAACTGATCGTGAAACAGAACCACAACCATCTACTTCTACAGAATTCAATTCAAACCAGAAAGATGAATCATTTAGTCTGTTATGTGATGAACCGTTCCCAAGTTCTTTGATGGATATATCATTAACAGATATAACATTCGAAACAGGAGAACCCAGCGAAATTATTCCTATTGCATCAAGTTCAATGATTTTGACAAGCGAAGCGGCCCAAGATGACAATTTGAATCATGATACACATACAACTGAATCCAATCATATTTTAAATATAGAGTCTGAAAATAATATAGTACAAGCTAGTTTGCAGGAAAAAACGAAATCAGGCAACCCAAGGAAGAGACGGAAATTTGAAGAATCGTTAGAAACAAGACTAACAGACAAGAAAAAGAGAAAGTTAGATAAAATGGCGGTAAAACCTGGATGCAACAAAACCTGTACAAAGAAATGCATGTCTTATTTTACGGAATTAGAACGCATACACATAAATGACACATTTTGGAAATTTAATTATGAAGCACAAGGTCTATATGTAAAGTCGTTGGTTACTGAAAAAGAAGTACAAGACGTATCAAAGACAGCCAGATGATGCGGAAGAGCACATATAAGTATTTTTTTGACACAGACAATACAAAGAAAGAGGTTTGTAAAACTTTCTTTCTCACGACTCTGGGATACCACAAAAATAATGATAGACGTGTGCTTGACATTTTGAAAAAGCTTCCTGAAGCTCAAAAGGATCTACGCGGAAAACATAATAATTCCAAACACTTGGATAGAGAAACGATCAAACAGCATATCGAGAGTTTTAAACCAGCCATCGCACATTACAGACGTACACACGCTCCATGTAGAAGATACCTTCCGAGTGATTTGAATACAACCATGATGCATGCTGATTTCATAGAAAAGAATCCAAATTTTAAGGTATCATATGATCTCTACAGAAAATTCTTAAAAAAAGATATGAATATATCTTTTGCCCAGTTAGGTAACGAAGAGTGTGAACAATGTGAAACATTCAAACTACATAAAATTGTATGCAAAGATGCCGAACATTGTACCGAATGTGCTACATACCAGATCCATCGTGAAAAATTTGAAAAAGCACGTACTCATTACCAACAAGATGTAACGCAATCTGGGAATAAGTCAGAATCTTCAAATTGTTACTACTCTGCTGATTTGCAAAAGGTCATCATGTTACCCAGACTAGATATGTTTAAAATTGTAATGTTCTGCCCAAGAATCATAGCGTTTAATGAAAGTTTTGTGCCTTTGCGCTCTAGTAAAGAAAAACCATTTGCAGCTATATGGCATGAAGCTATATCTGGCAGGAAACAGGAAGACATAATTAGCACATACAGATCTTTTTTGGAAAGCAAACGTGATTGTGAAGAAATCGTTATTTGGACCGACAACTGCACTAGTCAAAATAAAAATTGGGCATTTTTCACCTTTCTGGTGCAGATTGTAAACAGCCAGTTTATTAAAGCCACAAAAATAACTATAAAATACTTTGAACCTGGGCATACGTTCATGTCCGCTGATAATTTTCACCATCAAGTGGAAAACCAGCTGCAAAAAGCCAAGAAAGTATATGACTTTTCAGATTTTATAGATTGTGTACAACTAGCAAACTCAGGAAAAGTTATTGTTAAACCGATGGAAGTTAACAATTTCTATAAATACAAAGATCATTCTTCCCAGTATAAACTCAAAAAATGTGAAGAGAGAACATATCTCAAAGATATTGTTTGTGTCGAAGTACAGAGAAAGAGCATGAATCTTTTTGTTAAGACAGACCACAATCACAGCAACATGACAGAAATAGATTTTTTAAAAACAAAACTGATTAAACAAAATAATATACCTGAACCAGAGACAAACCAGAAAGCACGCGGAATAACTCAAGAAAGAAAAGCTGGCATACTAAAAAAACTAGGTGACCTAATACCTCAGAACAGACTGATATTTTGGGAAAATCTTCCTGTAAACGAGGAGTCTGTAGATCTCACCGAGACTAGAAAGCCTCAAGAATAAGACTATGTATATGTACTATTTTTAGAAGACTTATTATTTTGAAAAGGAGTTTTTTTTGTTTTTTTTATGGGTATTGAATGCCTAAATTTAATTTTAATATTTGGATTGAGATATTTTTTACAATGAACGGTAATTTAACTACCTGGTCATCTGAAAAGACACTGTGGCCCAAAGTGAAGGGGGATGACTGAATTGGAATGGTACTTGATCTTAAACGAGGCTGCCAGAACACACCTTAAGGTGCTTGGCAGAGTAGGTATATTTATAATTTTTTTAAAGATTTTTTTAAAGAAGTATTTTTTAATTTGTATCTTTAATTTTCTTATGGGTATTGAATGCCTACATTTTATTTTAATATTTGGATTAAGGGTTTTATTTTTAGACTGAACAGTCAGACACGGGCTGCAGCCCGAGGCAGGCGGCTCTGACTTCATGTAATAATGTGCCTTAATCTGTGATAATTAAATACCTAATAGAACAGTTTCAATAAGTAAGACAACCTCTAGTCTATTTCTAGATACACATCTATAAATACTGTTAATTATAAGATTATTAGTGAAGTAATTATAGACGTAATGTGTAATTTGATTTTAAGAATAGAAACCTTACTATTATTTTTAGTAATATGTGTATCTGATATCCTATGTTTAAATACGAGTATGTTGGTTTAATAAAACTGATTATTCTTTAACAAATTGTTTAATTTTGATATCCCGTTTATGGTTTAAGCCGTAGAGCAACTTAAAAATCTATATTAAATACACTGCAGTACTTAGCTTCGGCCATTAAAATACTAAACAATAACGCAGTAATCATCGCGCGCTAGACCATAATGCAGTAATGAGCGCAAGTACTGCATTTTGACTTAGTATCCAGAGATTTTTACAAGACATGGTACTAAAACTAAACGCAATAATACGCATTATTAATGGATATACTAATTTACGCAATAAAAGATAATTATTTTTAAAAAGCTTGTTTTTTTTCCTATTTTAACGACCTATTTGAAAAACTACAAAATACATACATCTTCCTCAAATATGTCAAAATGTCTTTCGCGCGTTTATCTCGAAACCGCCATTTTGCAATTACTGCATTCTTAGTTATCAGGGCAGTATTATAAATAAGGTTTTTTTATTAGATGTGTTTTGTATTTAATTTGTTCACATCCACTTCTACTGGACCGAATTTAATGAAAGTTAAAATTGGGACCACACGGGAAGAACCTTTCAAACAAAAAAAGAATTTTGAGAATCGGTTAACCCAGTCGAAAGTAATGAGGTAACAAACATAAAAAAACATATAGTCGAATTGAGTACCTCCTCCTTTTTTTGGAAGTCGGTAGATAACCAAACAACTCACCTCCTCTTTTGTCATAAATCTGGTACACATTGAACACCCGGTCGTAGCACTTCATCAGAAAGTAGTTCAGTACTGGCTCCGTCCTCTTGGCGTCCCAGCGGTATTTGACAGTGATGAACGGCAGGTCAGTGACCCTTTCCTTGTGGTTCACGAAGCAATGATCCATCCACTCGCCCGCTCGGCCTTCCCAGGAGCACTCGCCTGGGGAACGGTGATCTTGTACTTTAGTTGTTTATAAACTGTACCAAACGTTTCCCAAAAAAAAATGTACTTATAAGGAACTGTTATGGGTGAATTATTAAATAATTAATATGTTATTTTTACTTTGCATGCTTTTTTGTGATTATGCTTTATATAACAGTAAATCCCTTTTTTTAATTAAAAAAAAACGTCAGCGTAAATATACATCAAGGAAAAATATTCAGTAAAAATAACATTCGTAAGAAAAAAGAATATCGATACTAATATGTTAAAAAATACTAGATTTGTATAAAGAATGTACTATGTCTTTAAAAGTATTTAGTTTGCGGCAAAATTTAACGAATACAATTTTGGACCTTTTTATTTTTAACCAACGTTAAAAATGCAGGAGGTTCTCAAAATGGTGTCAAAAATTTTATGTCGCGATTAGTCCGCCAATACTGAATTGATTTTGGTGGATATTTTTTTGTTAAACGGGTTGTTTATAAAAAATGCGATAACTATACAAATATAATAGAAATATTTTTAAATTAAAATTTATTAGGAAGTAAAAACTTTTTATTTCTTTTGAAAATTGTCATTTTTACTCGATTGAGTAACGGCATCAAATTTTAATGTTCACTTTTTACACAGTTTTAATTTTGGTAGGTATTGCCATCACGAGCTGTTAATTATGCCAAACCGTAAAACAGCTGTAATAACAGCTTGTTGAAATCCATTTAGAATTTTTCCGAAGTTTTAGTATCAAAAAAATTTAGATACATCTTATTAAGTATACATTTTTAGATCGAACAATAAATACTGGATACTAAGTAATACATTCACGCGTCGTCACAAAGTTGCTTTAAGTTGTAAACAAAATTAGTTTTACTTATATAAATATATCAATACCAATTTATATAAGAATCTAAGTTCTGATTGATTGCCTGACTGACAGACAACGCAAGTCCTAAACCGCTGGTCGTTGTAACTTGAAACTCGAAGGGTATTTTTTCTTAGTGGGTAGAGGTGTACTAAGAAAGGATTTTTCAAAATCAATCCTTAAGGCTGGAGTCTTGCAAAAATCACTCGCGGCGAAATATTTGCGCAACTTCGTATATTAATTTTAAGCAAAATAATGAAATTACATGAAATATTATTTTTGCACATAAATAACCATAATATAAGTAAATGCTAGTTGTTTTTTTTAAGTTCATTTAAGTGGATTATGTAAGGTAAATCAAGGGTTAAATATAGCTCTTTCGTGCCCAACGTCATTTCGAGTTATGTTTGCGCGCTTGGTTTATGGCAATAAAGAATTATTTTATAAATCTGTTCAGCGCATAATGAGCTCAACATTCTCGTCTTCAAAATGCGCTGATTAGTTTTTTCTAATTATTTTTCATTTTCTTAATTCAGAGGCCCCAATTTCATCAAAATTCTCTGTCTTTATCTCTTAATAAACGGTTTGTTTCATAATAACTATGCATCGTAGGTATCTAATAATTATATTATTTTGATGCCAAGAGTTCAATGAAGCAAATAAAAAAAAATATATATATCTAAATCACCCTACTCTAACAATAATATTGATCTCAAAAGACCTACAAAAAAAGAGTTTATAAACAAAAACTGCAAGGGAAATTCTTCAGTGCCCACTCCACGGCCGGAGTGTTCAGACGTGTGGTCCACGACGAATTTAGATTGTTCCCTCTCGCTCTAACTTTGCTCTTGCTCTAACGTAGGTTGCGCACCGTTATGCATCTAAAGTTGCTCTACTTTATTATTTTATGTGTATAATTTTTCGAGTGCCTTGTATATATTTGTGTTTTTGTAAATATTCGTGTATTAATACATCATAGTTCTCTAAAGATTTGATTTAATTATGGATCGTAATCATAAGAAATATGCATGTACGAAAAAAAAAATTGGTATCAAACGTAGAAGTGATGAAGAAAAATAGAATCCAAAGGTAAGTATAATTGTTTACATTATGTATTCATGTCAAGAGCGTAACTACAGGGTCAAATTAAATTCCCTAGCGAAGCTCCACACATGTGATGGATTTTGAGTGTTATTATCTAAACATGATAAATATTATATTCAAGCAACATTATCGATACTATCGATAGTGTTCGTGATTCCACTTGAGGAGGTGAGGACCAAAAACTACATACTCACTTTTGACACTTTTTTTTAACCGACTAAAAAGCAGCATTTTAGCTTAACCCGTATGTTTGTTTTTTGTATGTATGTATGTTTGTCTGTTTGGCGTCGTTTGCATGTCTTCATTAATTAGTTCAACTGCATGCTGTCAGAAGGTCATCATGCTGTCAGTAGGTGTGTGTGTATGGGGTGGGTGTGTGTGTGATGAGTGTGGTTGTGTTTGAGGGTGTTTGTGGGGGAGTGTAGGGTGAGGGTGTGTGTGTGTGTTTAGTG
Organism: Selenia dentaria; assembly: GCA_917880725.1. Taxonomy (NCBI): domain Eukaryota; kingdom Metazoa; phylum Arthropoda; class Insecta; order Lepidoptera; family Geometridae; genus Selenia; species Selenia dentaria. Next base: position 14,149,081 of record OU862889.1, on the reverse strand, counting down.
TTTATGTATGTATGGGTCACTAGTATAATATACTTTAGTCACATTTATGTTCTAAATGCGATTTGTGTGTCTGCATGTATTTTTGTTTCCTCTAAACTCCATTACGGCTGAATCAATACAGATAATAATTATTTTGTATAAACGTAGGCTTAAACTTGAATAACTCTGGCTACTTTTTGCAACAGAAGAAATCGCAGGGTGCTTTTAATAATATCAGTATTATGACGATTTTTTAATAATACTTCTGAACCCTGTTCAAAATATGACTTATTTAATTCATTTCACAGGACTGCCGCTGGCTCTCGTCAACCGTTGTCAGATGTCAGCAATCTATCAGAAGCTCAAAATTCTAAGCCTACCTCTTCTACTACGGAAGTATCAGTGATGATTGAAAATACTGCCAGAACTGAAAACGAAACAAGGCCAAAAAAAAAATTACCGGAAAAGAACATTTGAGGAGGCTTTTCCATTTCGCCGAATTTTTGTAAGGAAACGTCAACATCCTATACTCATTAGCGACGACCAACCGCTACAAATTGAAAATAAACAGAAACTACCAATGAAGATGAACTATTTCACCTAGAAGGACGCAGAATCGTATCGATCAGATATTTTTTAGAAAATTTGGGGAAGATTGCTGATCATAACCAAAAATCTTTCGGATGCAGATATAGCAATCTGAAATGTGTCAGTGAGCGACGTAAAGGTTTTATATCAAAACTTCGTTTCAAGTGTGAACTCTGTAATTCCGAATTTGACATAAATACTGAAAATCCGTCTAACATTTGTGATGTAAATCACAGTATAGTCGCAGGTATTATTAGTATTGGCTGTGGGTTGGGAAATTTAAATGAGTTAGCAGGTAATACTGATATGCCTGGTATGTCAAAAAATTTATACGCTGAAACAAGTAAATGGCCAAGGCAGGCATCGAAGAGGCAGAACATGCTAAAGAAATTGGCAGAGTTGACTGTGAAGGTACACCAATGATTGATGTTATAGCTGACGGGTGTTGGTCCAAACGATCTTTCCGGAATAACTATTCAGCATCATCAGGTGCAGCAGCAATAATTGGTGCATACACGGGTAAAATTTTATATCTTGGTGTAAAAAATAAATACTGCATAGTTTGTGCAAAAGCTGAAAATAAAAAAATTTAACCTGCAAATCACATATGCTATAAGAACTATTCTGGTAGCTCTTCTAGTATGGAGTCAACGTCGCTTGTTGAAGGATTTAGTAACTCTCTTGAATCTCAGGGTCTTATATATGCTAGACTAATATCAGATGGTGATTCAAGTACTCATAAAAAAATATTAGAAAGCAATCCATATAAAAACTGCAAGGTTCAGAAGATCGAGTGCAGAAACCACCTGCTGAGAAATCTTTGTAACAAACTGAGAGCACTTACTAAAGATACTCATATCCCTATTCAATTAAGAAAACTTTTAACTGACTTCACAATCATGAAGTTACGCAGATACACAGTGCGGGCTATAAAGCTAAGGAAACACGGAGACCTAACTGACAGTCAAATAATGGTTAAACTTCGTACAGATATTTTGAATGCATTACACCATTCCTTTGGTAGCCACTCTGATTGCGATGATGCTATATGCTCAGCAACTGACAAAACTGAACAAAATACGGCACTTGATGTAGCTAACACAATTTTGTGGAGGAAAATGAGTCAAATTATCTTATTTTTAGCTGCAAACGCTAAAAGTCTTATTTATGACGTAGATAGCAATCTTGCTGAGACATTCAATTCAGTGATTGCCAAATATGTGGGGGGAAAACGAATTAATTACACACTTAAAAATTCATACCAGGAAAGGTGTTCCGCTTCAGTTATTTCCTTTAACACCAAACGACCAATAAACGCTATTCAGGAATGTGTATTTAAAAAACCTCCTGGTAAATACACAAATTTATATGAGGCACAAAAAGCTAAAAGAAAAATTTACAAAAGATTATTTCGAAAAAAAATCCGTAGAAACTTGAATGATCCAGATTATGGCCAGAAAGCTCAAAGACCAGATATGACCGAAGAAGATTTTCAGATGACAAAAGATGAATTTCTTAAACAAATTGAACTTTCTGACCAACAAAGAGAGGAACTACAGAGACAGACGATAAACCAAAGTTCCAGTCAAAAATGGTTAGAAAATAGAAACAATAGGTTAACCGCGTCTATCTTTGGAAAAATATGTAAACGGAAAGAAAATATTAGCTGCGCTCCTTTAGTGAAAGCTATTGTGAAACCGCAAAACCTGTCAAATGTCCCGTCGATCACATATGGCAGAGATAATGAACATACAGCACTAACTCAGTTATCTTTGCAGAAAAACGTCACAATTGCCCGCTGCGGTCTTTATATTCATAAAACACTCCAATATTTAGGAGCCAGTCCCGATGGTATTTATAAAGACAAAGATGGAAAAACAGGACTAGTAGAAGTAAAATGCCCATTTACAGCAAAAAATATGCAAGCTGAAGAAGCTATAAAGGCAAAAAAAAAATTTTGGAAATATAACACTAGGAAAAATGCGTTTATAATTGACAAAAATCACGATTATTATTTCCAAATTCAGGGCCAATTAAATATTACGGAGATGAATATGTGCTTATTTGCTGTATGGACTGGAGAGGAGTACTTGATGAAAGTTGAATATATAGAAAGAGACCCTACGTTCTGGCACGACAAAATAGTGGGCCCATTGACAAAATTTTATTTGCATTGTCTGCTTCCTGAGCTAATTGATTCCCGCCTTGAACGCTCTATGCCAATAAAAGACCCGCCATATATCATTGAAGCTATTGAGAAAAAAGTTAAACGTTATAAGAACGCATCTACGTCTACTGTCGCAGATGCTGCCATTCCGGAAAAGTAATTCCTGCAGAGTTATCACAGAGTTTTGTATATTTTGCTTTTAAAGAAAACAGAAACAATTATTTTGTGTTTAGTCACTACTGCATAAAGCATTATAATAAAATTGCTTTACATAAAAAGTTTTCTATGTCAGGGGTAACCCCGACACAAAACACAAACAAAATCTTTCCATCTCTTGTAAACATACTGCCCAAATATTCAAAATCATTCACTTGCTCATTTATTTTCACATCACACAACGATACATCATCTTTTCTTTCAAAAACCATAGCTTTCGTCTTGTTCACATTTATATTCATCCCTTTTCTCTTGAACGATACATTTATTAACGTTATCATGTCTTGCAATTGTTCCGCTAACGATGCAAGAAGAAATTGAAAATCTGCATACAGAAGACACTTGACAGGCAACTCATTCATCTTTAATCCACACTCGCTCTCTCTAATATCTGCCAAACAACTATCCAGATGATGCCTGGACCGATTCAGAAAATTCTTCTTTTGTCTTCAGAGGTGGTTCCATGATCATTAGGTCCGGATCTGATGATGGGATCCTGGAGAAATCGAGGAAACTCTTCAATAAATAATAGCGAATCAACCGCGATTGCTACTATCGCACATTTTTACATTGAATGTGCAATCAAACAACATAACATCACGCCTGTACCCGCTAAAAAGGGTAAAATAAAAACTTTTTCAATAAAAATATATAACCGACTTCTAATATAACTCCAAAAAAGTGTAAAATTTTAATTTTTAAACTTTTCTTTCGAAAGTCGGTGGCGAAAAAGTTAATGATATAAAAAACAAAGTCACGGTTATACGAGTATATATTTCAAAAAAGTTTTTTATTTACATAGGTTAGAAACTGCACATAACGGTATTAAAACACTTGTGTGATACTATTAAAAACCGAGCCCTATGAATACCCCTCATTATGCAACAATTTCATAAACTGCTAATGTTTAATACTTAGTAGAGCAACCTTCCTTCCTTCAATACTACGCTAGGTAGAATGAATGCGGGGGCTGCGGGGACTGCGGGGAGCCCGAGTACAGACGCTCGGCGCGTGTACTGGCCGCCCGCGATTCTTATATTGTGCACTAGAAGACTCGGCCCTTAAGGGAGTAAAAATGGATGAAAATTTTGTATTAAAGTCCATTGTTTTTGAATTTACATGTGTGAAAAATTGTATTGAGATAAACAAGTGCAAATTGAAAAATTGAATACCGACTTCCATTCTATTACTATGGTAAAAATCAGTAATTGGAGTGTAACTCAAAAACTACCGTACCAAATTTTAAATGGGACCACACGGGAAGCACCAGCTTTTAAACAAAAAATAAGAATTTTGAGAATCGGTTCACCCTATCGAAAGTTATGAGGTAACAAAAAAAATCGTTGAATTGAGCTCCTTTTTTTGGAAGTCGGTAGAAAAATGTTCTTTTTCACTTTTTAAACCTAATGTTATACTATCTATATTAAATATTAATATAAGCTATATAATTAACCTAATATTTATATACATAATTTTATTTAGGTGCAATATAATTGAGCTCGTAAAAATAGTTCAATGTTATTAACAACCGAACAGATAGTGTAGATATGATATCATTGTGATTATTAGTTCACTGTGATTCACCGAAGTGTCATTGAAGATTGGAAATAATCAATTATGTAACTTGATTCTAACACTAGAAAGGAGAAAAGAAATTGCCTACGATTAAAATGTATATACAGCTTATGTGTGTTATTCGTAGGTGTGAGCTACCTATTCAAAGTACTTAGACTGCGCGAATAGATATGTACCTTGCCTTTATTCCAATTTGCGTCTAAATCAGTTATTCCGTTTCAGCTTGAAGACATAACCAATATACACACTGTCATCCTCACTCACTCACTTACATACTTCCACAATTATTATTATCATATTATATTGATTAATCTTAAGTCACATTGAATGCAACTATATCTATAATAAACAAATTGATAAATAAGCAAAAATGCATATTTTCTACCGATTTCCAAAAAGGAGGAGGTACTCAATTCGACTGTATTTTTTATGTTTATTACCTCATAACTAACTAATCGATAGGGTGAACCGATTCTCAAAATTTGTATTTTGTTCGAAAGCTGGTGCTTCCCGTATGGTCCCATTTAAATTTTATCAAATTCGGTCTAGTAGTTTTTGAGTTCACACCAAAAACTGAATAGAATAGAAGTCGGTATTACATTTTTCGAATTGTACTTGTTTACACAAACGAATAGGTACTTTGACTGTGTGATTAATATATGAACATACCAAGCTAGCGAGCTACTGAGAGCTACAAATTAAGGACAAATAATGATGCCAATTATTTGGGTAATTACTTGAAAAAAATTCCAAATTATTCGGCTTCATTTCTCATGATTAACGCTCTGATTATTTCAGTAAAACTGCCCATTTTCCAACAGAATGAACGAATAAATGCATGCCGTTAATATTGAGAAGGTATATGTATTTTTAGTTCGAAAATGTAAATTAAAGCACATTATAAACAAATATAAAACTAAAATATTGATAAAAACTAAGATAAGGGCAGCTTTTGCAATTTTTTTTATTATTTTTTATTATTGGAGTCATTTGATGCATGCTTTAAGAGTAGTTTACAACTATTTCTACATACACAATTTTAAACACAATATATTATATAAATGTACTTATTATAGTTAATTTAGTCGGTAGTTGATAAGGCAAAACTGGACGTAGAAAAAAACTAAATGCCTTAGAAAATTAATAAGGCCTTAGAAACTATATTAGTTTAGTAGCATTAATATAAAGTACCTACATAAATATATGTTGGTTGTGGATCTAATAATAATTGTATGTCATTACAAAAGTGACCTCCTTGGGACAAATTTGCATTTTAATATTATAATTGTAATCTCATACTTAGACGGCCACTGGGCCGTAGCACAAACGATTTGCGAAAAATGTTTCGTATCGTAAGCTACGCGACACGCTTCAGCATACAAACTATATGTTATCTGTGTCACAGTTGTCAGATAGTGTACAGAAGTGTAGATACATGACAGTTTGTACTGTTTTACGTAAACGACATGTTACGTTAAACTTACGCAATTATTCGAGTAAGGCCCACAGTTCATATAACCAGGGAAACTTAAGCAGATATTGTTTATTTCATTCGAATCTTTATTTATAAGAACTGTACTGGCATTCTTGCTAACTTCAAATTTAACAGCAAAGTATAGTAAATGTTCTACGGCTCCAATCTGGGCGAATTACAACTCTAATCAGAATCTACTCACCGTAAACTCTAGCCATGAAGCAGTTGATGAGCCGATACTGGCAATGTGGAGCGTGTTTCTCAAGACTAACCAGCGTGGCATGCTTTGGGCAGCCTGCATTTGTGCAAGGAAACAGCACTTTGTTAGCCAATGACTCCAACACCACCGGCCTGATTTGTGAAAACTCTTTCTGGAAATAAGAAAAGAAAGCTAATAGTTATTTCCATACTCTTGTCGTTGGTTTTATTTCATCACATAGTCCTCAGTCCTCACCTCAGTCACCCGACGCAGATGCATAGCACAGCATATATGCATATTTAAAAATACTTCCAAAAAGGAGGAGGTTTTGATGTCGTCGTGTATATATTTTTTGAAATATAAAGCGCTGTTTTATATATTAAATTATTTTATTATTATAACGCAAAGCTGTTTACTGTATCATCCTATTTCGATAATACTCGTTTTGTTGCATAAGTGTTAGTTGTAGCTAAATTCATATTCGTGCGTTTAACGTACTTTGAAATTTGCTCATTGCCAGAAAAAGTATTTACACAAAGATTGATGTTATTTATATTGTTTTAAGCATAAACGCATACTTCAGTACTAGAAATCAGTTTCGTATTTAATATAAATGAAAATTCAATTAAAAATAATTATTTGTATAACATAATCAGCCCAATATGTTCCCACTGCTGGGACTTGACCTTCCTCTCAGAGAGAAGAGTTGGGCCATAATCCACCACACGGTCCCATTGCGGCTTGGTCGACAGGCTAGTGGCCAACCCATGTCGATCTCTTCAGGCCGCCCGAAGGCCTTCGATATAGCCTAACGACTGTTGTCCTAAGACAAACAACCGAGACTGACGGCTTAAAGAGCCCTCCGAAGCACGGAGTGCTAAGTTGAATAATGTCCCTAGCAGCCACTAATCCAAATGCTGACCGCAGAAAGCGTTGCTTAACATTGTTGATCGGTTTAGATCGCCAAAGATTAAGTTCAAGCGCTTCATAGTAGTACGTAATTTTTAAATTGCAAGTGCAATTTGAAAAATTTAATAGAGATTTCCATTCTATTACTTTAATAAAAATCAGTTGTTGGAGTGTTGGAACCGAGTTGGAACTCAAAAACTACTGAACCGAATCTGATAAAATTTACATAGGACCACACGGGAAGCACCAGCTTCCAAACAAAAATATTTTTTGGAAATCGGTTTACCCAGTCGAAAGTTAACAAACATTAAAAAAAATCAGTCGAATTGAGTACCTCCTCCTTTTTGGAAGTCGGTAGAAAATAAGTGAGAAAACAGGAAAGGTTGAATGCAACATTTTCACACTTCCCCTTGGTGGGTGCAGTGTTATCCAGAACTTTAAGTTGAAAAGTGACTGCAGTGCTGCGCATTATTTGAAATGAACTCATCTTCTGTTAAATTCTGAGACAATGTATTTGTGGCCGTTAGTTTTGCAGAAAGTAATACTTAAGAACTTTAGAAGTATGAGCAGTATTTGGATTCTGTGGAAACAACACAATGGATGGAAGAAGTAGAAGCCGCTGAGCTCAACTAGCACAAACCCTATGTGTAGAATTGTTATAAACAACCAAATAACCAAGAGATATTAAAATTAATATTAACAAATAGGGGTAAAAAAATGTATAAGTCAACAATGCTTAATAGCTACATCCAAAAACACCTTTGACATAATGGTGCACTGATTAGTGAAATAATTAAAATTTCAAATTAAAAAAAGGGTTTGCGCAAATCACATTTCGCACTCAAGTGCGATTTGCGCAAGTCCTTTTTTTTAAACTGGGTTATTTTGGATTTAGCAGATATTTTTGAACCATTGGAAAGGAAAGAGACGTTGGGTTCCAAAGTAAAAATGGGAACAAAAGTTTAGTTTTCGAACTTTTTCTATAAATAGAAGATACTAACCTGACACACATGGCACTGGAAGCTCTTTTCGAAGCAAGGGCCGCAGACGCTGTGCCCATCCACACATAGGTGGATAGGCGGCTTCATATATTTGTTGCACTTCGTACATGTCAGGTCCTTGATCAAGCTCTCGTAGTGCTCCGTTTCTAACAGCGTGCTTAGGACTACTGAAATGAGAAGAATACCAAATTACGTTATTGATTATAATTTCTTGACGAAAAATTCGTATACTTTCGTATTGGCCAAGTACGATTGTGACTCGAGTACCAAGGGTTCCGTAATACTACCTCACAACATAATTGTGCCATATTCATAGCGCACGTATTTAGTCGGTTTTATTATTTATTGTTTTTTGATGCTTACACTGCTGTAATTAACATTTTTTGCATATTTACTTATCTAGTACCTACTGTGAATGATATTTTATAACAGTTTTTTTTATTCTTGTCAAATCTCCAAAGAATCTAAGTTAAAGAGAAGAATCTTATACTTTTTATTTCTGCTGTATATAAAGCCGTATTTTATATTGTGTTAACAAAGAAACATTTTTTAAGTTGCTGTAATGGACCGAGACTTAAGTATTTGATTTTAATTTCTACTGGATCACTTCACAGGTTCCTGAAAAAAACCAGCATGATAGACTGACAGATATACCTCAAAAACCTGCAAAAACAGAGTATTAGTCATTCAGAACGTTGATTGTTGGTATGACTCCGGATGATAAGTACATCAGTATCACATATTATCTGAGGGACACTGCAACTGTGATGGACAGACGTGACTTTAAACATTCATAGATCAACTGGACGGTCTCATTACTTATTAACATACACAATCAGTGAAGACTTAAACCATGAACCGCTTAAAGATTTAGAATAGTAAGAAACCGATGGATGCTGTTTATTTTTAATAATAGGCTACAAAGCAGCAAGAAACTAGAGAAGCACCTAGTTCAGCAATGAATGTAGCGTTCCTGATGATAAACACTGTTCAGATTGCAATATAGTCAATACATGCACCTTCTTGAATATTTATCAAAACAAATTTACCCAAAGCACAAAAAACACAAATTGTAAGCGCACGTTTAAATTATTAAAATTGCAAAAAGTATAACAGCATTTTGCTTTGTTTTTCTAGCCGTATCGCTTTACTCGTTTAACGCTTTCTCTTAAACTAGTTTTTTAATTTACTAACAGAATATTAAAGCGCCTTCGCAAAAGAAATTCGATGGTCATTGTTAAAGGAGTTCTTGTACGCGATATTAAAAATTCCTACCCAAAGAATGGTGTTCTCTGAATTCGAATATTCACTCTATTAAGAATTTCTTACTTAAGTATTTGAACTATGTCTGTAATTAGTTTTAACCCTGACATGAACTACGTAACTGACCATAATTGTCTTTGGTCGAGCGTTTTCAAGAAAAGTCTACGTTTTATTGATCGTGTGTTCTATTGCTGATTTTCTGTCAGAACTAACTGAATGCTATTCTGTGTAAAATATATTACGTGTGTATCGTTCTATATTAACTAGTAGCTAATCTAAGACACAGTACTGCGGATATATATGAGGGGTAGACAACAGCTGGTGTGCCGTTTGCATAACGACCTTAACCAAACTTTTTGTGTTCGTTTCTTTCAAAAAAAGGAATATTGATAGAAAATACAAAAGTGCCGTTGCATATATGTCTGTTTGAATTTATGAAGGAATGTTTGTTTTTATATTAGCCAAAAATATTAAACTGATTTAGGCAAAATTTATATTATAGGGATATCACTTAAAGAAACATTTTATATTGGAAAAATCCGGTAGGTTAGTATCTCCTCGGATGGAGCCGCGCAGCACAGTTTGTTTATCTTTGGTTATAATTAATAAGATTAGTTTTTCATTTATTTATCTTCTAGAACAATCGAAAATCAATTAAGGAAAATAATGTCCATTATTGAGTAATATGATGTCGGATAGATAATTATTTTGTACAAAAATCTCATAGTCTTGGTTCTTTACTGAATTACAATAAAGAAAAATCCTCTTCAGAATAAAAGTAATACAATGGACAGTGCAATTACTACTGTCGACCTCTTTCAAGCAGTGTTTTGCTTGAAGAGAATAAATTTTAATATGAAAAAGGAGAACTTAGATTTTGTAGTAATAGTGATAATTCATTTCTAAACTACATTAAACAAGATAAAAATATTTAAAATGTACATCCTACAAAATTACCAGGTAATTGTTCTTCAGTGACTTAAAATATAATAGTTACCGAAATGTTATACAAATTATGTGTATCGATTTTGTGGAAAACCTCAACAATCCACATGTAATTGGTCATGCAAAACAGTCTATACATTACAAAAATACCTTCAATAAACAAACGGAAGCACCGTGAAAACTAAACCACAACAAAAACACACTTTTCCACGCACCAATAACAAAATCAAACACAGAAATATCGCACTAATAATAACTAACTTCTTTTCCCAGACGGTGACGACGCAGACGACATACTGATGTAATATATCAACGTTCACACAAATCGAAGCACCAAACACTTGTTAATATAATACATGTTGAACATTCTTCGATTGGTAGTCGATGGGGAACGATTAGTCCGTAATCGTAGTGTCATTTTCAGAGATAAGACTGGGCGATATGGGTTAGGTGGAGCTAGTTGGCGACAGTATGCGGTGCGTCTATTTTCTGCTACAAGGTCGCGGCTAAGGGCCGCGACTGACCGGTAGACTAGGTAACTGCTATGCCGCTAGCCAGCCGTTGTTGCAGGAAATAAGTAGCTGTTTATATTGCAGTGGAAACTGTGTTCTTATAAAGCTGAATAACTGTATGGTATAACATTAAATCGGGCACTAGGGTTTAGAGTGATCGAGGTTTGTGTTTATAGTGATCTATGTAGGATTAAGCTTCGGGTTTAGGGCAAAAAATTATACTACCTAGGTACCACTTGTCTACATAAAAATATAAAGCCACATACATATAAATGTAATATAATATATAATACATATACCTGTACCTGAAGATATTGTACTCATACACTAGAATTCATAGTCGAGGGATGAACAGACCCCCAAAAACTATCATTCAGCATTCACCTGGAGGCTGAATGATGAATCAATCTTCTTTGTCTTTCATAAAGAATTGTTGGAAGGGCCCCCAGCTGAACAGAGCTTCACACGTGTAGTCTATGCTAAAGGCACACGCTTGAGACGTAATTACCCAAAGACAATACAACATGGATGGTTTTGGTACCTGGGATCCCTTTTTTCGACTCATTTTTGTGTCCTGATTTAATTTGGCTTAGCAAGTTAAGCATATTTTTTTATGTCTTAATAATAAGCAGGTACCTATATGCCATATTCTTAAATTATGACATAAAATTTTATGCAATAAAATAGGGAACCGTATTTGTTATTGTATTCCATCAACTTTTTATAGGTAGGTACATAGAATGTAGGTATCATGAGTAACTTCCGACAAGTAGCATAGATAAATTTGTATTTAAATTGTCCAACGGGCAACGACACAATAAAATTACCTATTTTTGGGCAGATGCTAGTCGTGTAAGAAATGTTCTTATCTAATTACCTATATTATTAGATCGCCTTGAAGTTTCAAATAATTTTCCACATCCAAAAAAACTCTTTAATCAACTTATTTTTACTACACGTTATATAAAACTTCGGTCTAGGGAACTGTTTGAAGAACGAAATTTGGTCATCCAGGATCCAGCCCCTGACATCTATTAAAGTGGGCGTGTTTTTGTCTATGAAATGCATAGAGGTTGAAACCGTCACACAGCGCCTGAGTTGTCACCCAGGGGAGCCCCTATCTTGATTATGAATTCCAGTGATATTGATGAGGCATTTTAGCTAAATTTGGTAACAAACACAGATCGCAGAAACAAGGGAGATAAAAAAAGGGGCGCGGCCTGTGTCGCAGTAATATACCCTAAAACAGAACACATTTCTCGTGGCGGTTCACAACTTTTGTATTATATGACTGAACGCCGGTCGTCATATTGCATCTAAACAGTTTGCAACGCTTGCTATATACTTACGAATATTCATACGTTAAGTTTTAATACCGCAGTGGACAATGAACTTATTGAAGCTAACAATATGTTGAATTACGGAACACGGTCGCTGCGCCACCAGATTTGTATTCAGCGCACGGTTTGGCATCTTTCTAGATCTCTATGGTAACAAATCTGCCATTTGTAATTAGTGAAGAGCACAAATACCTAACGTTAATTTGTAAGAGACACAACAAGTAAAGATTTTCTAACGTCGATTCACCACTCACCAGCAAACAATCGTGCGATTCTCTAAGAGTAAATCGTTACATCTTTGAAAACATCCGTGAAACAAATGATGAGATGACAAGGAACGTTGGAAAAACATCCTTATGTACAAGTAATAGGCGGTATTTGAAATCGGTGAGCTCGTCGACGAACGCAACGACAAATCATTAGATAATTGCACGGCTGTATCGATATCATATAGCACAATGTCACGACTTGTCACTCACTAATTAAAACCCGTCCTTTTTATTTTTACAACCGACTCTTACTAAATGCTTACACGATTTTAGGTACCATTACATGCAATACTTAAACGAGAGGTTCTTATTTACCGTCAGTAAGTCATTAACAGAAATTAAAAGAAGAACAATTGAGAAACTACATTTTGCACCCTCGTCCTGTTAATAGTAAATAATCATTTCGCTTAGGTTATACATGAAACATTGACAAACATTTGAATAAAAATAATTAAATTAAGTATTACTAATTAAACTACGCAAATAAATATTTTTTAAATAAAATATGCATGCGAAACTAATTTATTAATTAATAATCATAGATAAATATACGTACGGGGGTTTACTGACCCAGATGTCCCTTTATTTAAATCCATCACATATAAGAATTTTTCAAAAATAATTATTTTGTATTTTTTAATGAAGCTATTCAACTACTCTCGTCAGTAGTAACATAATCTTTCATTGTGGTCAGAAAAAATGGGTATTGATCAAGTACTGATAAACGATAAAAAATCGGTTTTCAATGATAAGTGGTGATACTCAATTTGATAACTCGCTATCTACGAAAATGCTGCAGTGTATTTACGTAAATCATTATCTGGTGATTATTTGGTATCGCAGTGATATGGGCTAGTAATATGTATCCTGTGGTTGGTATGAACAAACACATTAATGCAGTTATTATTTACGAATAATCCGGCACAAAAAAGTACTGGATTCAAGTAATTACAGGCCAATTCCGTTGAAAACGAAACACTCGTTCCGCGCGCTTAATTAAAAATAGCTCATATTATGTCACTAAATAGTTCATTTACAAAGAAGCGAGGCATTGTTAAGTGCGTGGTGCATCGCGTCTTGCAGATCACTTGCGGAAATCATAATAACTATGTATTATTCACGCAGATACGTTTCTTTGATAGATATGCAGCGTACATGAACCATCGGCGAACGCATCGTTAATCGCATTTACGCCCATAAAACCGCCCAAAGAAAAATGTGAGAGGTGTTTAATTTTGTACGCAAAGTGCAACGATCAAAAAAATATAAAACATCTGACAAAGGTTGCAGGACGACTTTGGATGCAGGCCGCTTCCAACCGGTCCCGTTTAAAATTTAATGGGGATCCATACGTTCAGCAGTGGACGTCCTACGGCTGAGATGATGATGATATGACGTTGCTATCGGCGTATGAAGATAATATGGCGAATGCTATGTCACGGGCGCTATCTCAGTGTTGCCACACTTCACGACTCACGTGCCGAGTTTCTGTTGAACGGAGATCTCCAGACGTTAATGGAAGCGTGAGGACGGTGGTAAAAATGTTGGTTAGTAGAGGTCGCGAAAATATATCACATAGTTTTTACAACTTCGTATAATTTAATACAGCGAGTTTCCGAATTATAGAAAAGGTATTTGTCATACTAATTTAATCCTTCCTATACCGTGATAATTAAAACAAAAGATTTATATATGAAACTGACGTATATTGACGTCTCTGGGACGCAAAGGGTTAACCATTTTTCGTCATTTTATTACTGTTATTTTATAATGAATTTACAAATTTAAATATACAGGAAATAACAGGACAGTAAAACCGTAGACAAGAAAACAAACTTACGGACATATCAGCTAAATCCGCCTTATTGATTTTTAAGCATTTAATGTACCCGCTGACATTCGCGCCATAAAGGCGAATCTTTGCCGGTATCATAGTCGTATCACAAATCGGTTGCGCCGTTGAGTAGGAGGGGGCATAGGTATAGATAGGTCACACAACCCTCCTTTTGGACTTCGCTGCAGTCATTTAAAAAATATTACTTAAAGCGTTTATGCAGTTTTTGACGAAGTGGCTTACAAATTTAATATAGATTCATATGTTATTTTAAATACATCAATCAACACCTTATGCACCCTTCTTTATATAGTTATGTTTGTTCTGTTCTATTCTTGCCGTGTTCCAAACAGTATTAGTTTTCTAATACAATTGAGCCACCGGACGGGCAAGTCGTGTGCTGATTTTTATCACTACACTTGTCCATGTTCAGTTGAAGTGTCATCCATAGCCTAGAACTGTTAGTCTTACCTGCGGCTGTACTGCGCTAGTCATTCCGAGACATTGGTTTTTTAGCCTCTATCGTAATTTCACTTGCCCTACACACCCTTTCTCAGTAATGCTTACGGACTATTGCTACACGGCATAACTTAGTCAGCTTTTCTCGCGTCTTTACGATTCGCTTCCCTACGGTGGAGGGAGTAGTCTTCTCCATACCCTCTTGGAGAAGAAAAGTGAGGTTGCCCTTAAACTTAAGCGTTGCTGACCAATAAGTTATGATCTCTTGATGATGATTTGAATTATGTTTATTTGAGTTTTATAAGGATTTTTATTACCAACTACGTATCTTTGCCTATGACTTTGTGGAACAGTCCTGCCGCTAATCAACTCCAGCAAATTTAATTTCGTCCCTTTGATTTATTAATATGCATCGCGAAACAAACCTCAATTGTGACCTGCAATCTTAAATCCAAACAGAAGTTTATTTTGGATCCATTTGACAGTTCTTCTTTGGCATCAGTTAAAATATTGGCCTTAATAATATGACAAATCCTAGTACACATTTTCACAACTATAAGTTCAAAAACGAAGAATTATTCATACAAAGTTTCAACCTCCATTTCATCCCTCTAAGTCACCCCTATCAAAAAATATTAAAGAACACCATTTTTATTTTAAACTTACACATAAATACAAATTTTACTTAAGGAGCACCTTTTTTATTTTAAATGAACTACAATACCTATATTACACAATTGAAAACAATATATACAATTTATATACAAATTTTCACACCTATCAGTTTACAAAGAATTTTCCCTTACAAAGTGTGATCCTTCTTTTTTGACAGGGATGACTAAGGGTGCCCTTAGTCATCCCTATCAAAAAATATTAGGATCACCATTTTTTATTTTAAATGATCTATCATAATACAAATTTTCTGTCATAACATCAAAAACAAAGGACTTACATACAAACATTTTCAGCCATTTTCACCACCTTAGGGGATGATTAAAAAAACCCTATCTTGATACACCTCTACTCTACCCACCAAGACAAAAAAAATACCCTCCAAAGAAGGATGGCAGACTCCTATACATTTGTAGCCTAGAAGGATGAAACCAAGGGTGAAAATTGTACGTATCGGTAGAGCAATAAATATATTTTATACTGTAAATAGAATCACTTTCCTAGAAGTTGGGAGAAAAAAGATATCACGGAAAATTATCTCTGAGTCAGTGTCGTATATCCTTATCCCAAGGGCATAGAACACAATTTTGTTTGCAACCAGGCGCACGATTACGACGAATGTACTGTAGATGTTGTGGTACGGATCACGATATTTATTGCAGGCGTAGCATTCATGGGTAGTCTCAGCTGTTATTGTAAGATGTTAATATTAAAATAAAATCAGTTTATTCATAAATACACAAAGCATTTATTTAAAAAGTATTTAACTGTACAAACACATTGTAAAAAAATGAGGCTTGACAGAGTATTGAGTAACATTGACATTGAATTTCAGAGTGAAGCAGCCTTATTGTCTAAAAAGTGGTCTAACAAAATGGTAATGTAGATGATCTTCATTTAGACATTGTCCTATGATATATATGATATGACTGTTGATTAAATAATTTGGCGGGAACCTCAAATAAGACTCCGACAAGCTACGTATTCCAACGTATTAAGAGAACGAGAGAGGACATGGATGAGTCTATTTCTAAGCAATTGGAAGAGTTTAAAACTGAAATCAAAAAAATGATGTCCAGACAAGGGAGTGCGATGCAGCAGGTTACCACTACACTGAAACAAATCCAACAGACAAATCTCAATATAGAAAAATCTATTGAGTACCTGACTGCTCAAAACGAAGAGTATAAGAAGAAGTTTCAATTTTTGGAGAATCAGGCTAAAGAAGACAAAAAGAACATCACAATACTTGAGGATAAAATTGAAGACTTACAGATAGGGAGCCGAAAAACTAATTTTGAAATAAAGAACGTGCCAAAAAAGAATAATGAATCCAAAGACGAATCAATTGAAATGGTTTTATGCCTTTACAAAAACATAGACTGTACGGTGAATAAATCTGATATTAAAGACATATATAGAATTCGTGAGAAGAACAGTGAAAAACAAAGTACACCTATTATTGTAGAAACCAGTTCTACATTGCTTAAGACCAATTTACCACAGATACCTGTGTAGAGCACTTAACTGTGAAGGGGGCTCGGCTATATTTCCTTGCGCGCGACCTTGCCAAATCTATGGTATATAAATTTTGCTGGACTGCCTATGGAGAAGTGTATGTAAGAAAGGACGAGAATTCTCAGATTGTCAGAATTAGAAGTGAAGAACAAGTTCATCAACTAATGCAAAAAATGTGACTATTTATTATAAACCACTTCAGATCGTTTTGGTTAACTTTTGTAAAAAATACACATACATTTATCATTATACTTATCTACACACTAAATAACAAAAATATAACACACCTTACAGCTAGTACACACATCTTGAAAAATCAACTACGTCATATATTTAATATAGTTCTAAATTAAAATTCTTAAAACTACAGCATAATAACTATACACATAATAAAAAGTAATTTAATATTTTTGAAATACAAAACAAACTCTGAAATGACAACAATAACTTCATTTATAAATCATGGGTGACATAATACAAACCCTTCACGAAATAGATAACATTAAAATTGCACGTACTTTGGAATGTGATGATTCAGAGTTGAAAAGATTGATTCATGTAAGTAAAAGTGATTTCACTATTATATCTCAGAATGTTCGGAGCATTTACTGTAATTTTGATGATTTTGTGCTTACTCTGGCCAATTTTAAATTTGAGGCTGATATAATTATTCTTACAGAATGCAGACTTAACGTTAATAAGCCTATACCACAACTTGATAACTATTGTTCTTACATCACTGCTTGTCAACATAACCAGAATGACGGAGTGACAGTATATATTAAAAAGAAACTTAACCATAAAGTCAAAGAAATTAAACTAGCACAGGCATCCTGTTTACAACTGGAAGTATTGAATAGAACAGTTTTATGTATCTATCGATCGCCTTCTAATACTAATACAGATAGTTTTACTGAATCACTTAGTACTCATCTTGAGACTTTGACTTCTCAGAAAGACATTATTTTGGCTGGGGACATAAATATTAATCTTAATCCTAAAGAAGCGGAAGCTCCGTATCAATATAGAAACAGATTAAGTTATCTTAATGTACTGACAACATAATATGGTATTCTACCAGGGCATACATTACCAACTAGGGATAAATTATGTCTTGCTCATTTTATGCTCAAAATTAATTAAAAAAAAGTATCAGAATTAATAGCTATCCTACACACATCTGTCACTGACCATTTTACTACACTACTAAAATTATCTAAAGTTAACCATAATCAGCATTTTAATAAAATTAAAACCTCCATAAATTTTGAAAGGGCGCTTAAATATTTACAAGATCAGAACTTGTATCAACTACTCTTCTGTCATGACCCTAACTTAATAACAAACCAACTTATAAATACTTTGTCTGAATCTATAAAATTAAATACCAATATCATAACAAGTACAAGTAGTAAACGGATACTCAAACCTTGGATCACACCTTGTATTCTGCGCTGTATAAAAAATTGAAATAAACTTCAAAATAACTGCACTAAAGATCCACACAATGATATCCTAAAAATCACTTACAAAAGGTACAGAAACTACTGCAACAATCTCATCAAAAAACTTAAACGAAAATATGATAGAGAATTACTAGCAAACTCTATGAATGATACTAAGTTACTATGGAAAAATATCAAAAATATTACCTAATTTCAAAAATAAAACAATCATAAATACGAATTGCTCAATACTAAGCCTTCGCATACTGAATTAGTTAATTACATAAATGACTATTTCGTTAATATTGGTAAAAATATTGCTCTAAAATTTAAACGTAATGCTGATAATACCTTTGGTGACTTGTCGAATTTAATAACACAGCCGAATTCCATGGTACTTTTAAATACTGATGTTGAGGAGGTAGACAGAATATTAATAAATCTTAAATCAAATAGTGCACCAGGGTGGGATGATATATCTACGAGATATTTAAAATATGTAAGATTTAGCATTGTACCCATTATAACTCATCTTGCAAACGAATGTATCAATAGGGGCATTTTCCCAGACCTCCTAAAGAAATCTGTAATTACTCCAGTGCATAAGAGTGGAGATAGAAACGATGTCAACAATTATAGGCCCATATCTGTCTTGCCAGCTATTTCAAAAATACTGGAGAAGTTACTGAATAGCAGGCTTGTTGATTATCTCAATAAATTTGAAATTCTATCCCCATTTCAATTTGGTTTTAGACGAGGGAAATCAACCGAAGATGCAGTTACTTCCCTGACCTCTTTAGAAACGGAACTTTTGGACAGTGGAAAAAAGTGTATAACAGTGTTTTAAAACCTAAAAAAAACCTTTGACACCGTGTCTATGCCAATCCTTATGCATAAGCTAGAACGAACGGAATAAGAGGAATGCCACAGAAAATTTTTCGAGACTACCTCACAAATAGAATGCAAAGAGTAAGGGTGGGAGAATCTGTTAGTGATTATGCAGGGGTGTCGTATGGAGTGCCCCAAGGCAGTGTCCTGGGCCCAACCCTATTTCTTATATATATGAACGATCTTTGCAATATGGAAATTAAAAACGCCCAGATATTTTCGTATGCTGATGACACTGCCGTATTCTTCTCTGGTAACACATGGGATGAAGTTGAGAAATATGCTGAAGATGGAATTACCAAGATTGGTAATTGGCTTACTTTGAACTTGCTTACCCTAATCATACTCAGTCCAAAGAAATTAAAATTAGAGTTCACACATGTAACGAAACGAACAGAGAAACTTGTAAATGCGTAAGTCACAAACACTAAATACTTAGGTATAATACTGGATCAAAAACTGACCTGGTACTCCCATCTTGAGCAAGTCACTGGCAGAATTGGAAAGTTGAAATGGATTTTCAGAACTTTAAGACACGTTGTCCCAAAGTATGCGACTATTCACACACAAAACCAAGACCATCCAAAGAATCTCTTGAATGAAATATATGTTGCATTAGCTCAGTCGATTTTAAGTTATTGTATTACTATTTGGGGAGGTACGGCTAAGACAAAATTTATAGAACTTGAACGAGCCCAACGAGCATTAATAAAGGTAATGTATTTAAAAAAAATGAGATTTCCTACTCAAAGGCTTTATCAGATCAGTAACTTATTATCTGTGAGAAAATTATATATCTTACAGATGGTGCTAAACAAACATAATTCGTCACCTTACAATGACCTTGTAGAGAAAAGAAGAAACAAAAAAGGTGTTTTGCAAATTCCCTATGTTAAAACTAAATTTGCAAGGTGGCAGTACAATTCACGCTCAGTACAACTATATAATAAAATAAATAAAGAACTCAAAATTTACAACAAATATTATTATTAATGTAAAAAAATTATAAGTAATTGGATTAGAACTATTGATTACAAGGAGACAGAAACACTTTTGCAACAACTTACATAAATAACACAAATTATATACTCTATTCTATGAACTAAATAGTAACTTAAAACAAACATACATACGCGCACACAAACACACATACACACACGTACACACACACACACACACACACACACACACACACACACACACACACACACACACACATGTATACATATACACACAAATACACGCACAAACCACACACTCAACATTAATCTATTATCGATAAAAAGGTTTGTGAAGCATTTATGTTTACACACAATGTTACTAGTATGTACTGGATACGGAAGAGCGGAGGCTCCTACTACAGGCATTTTATGCTTAAAAGGAGACTCCTGACACTTGCTTTATGTAACATTAATCTTTGAAATGAAATAAATAATTTTTGTATTGTATTTTGTCCTTTATAAAGGATCTCCATTCTGGAGTTCCAATTACAAAGTGAAGATCATTTTCATTACCAATCTAATTAGACAATAAGGCCCCAGTTATTCGAACGCAGCAAACATTTGAGAACCATAGTGTGCGTTCGAAAATACACTTATCACATCTTATTATGTGCTACAGTTAAATGAATTAAAACTACTTTTTAATTCCTTACTTTATAAATAATGCAAATTATTCATAGGAACCGCAAAAATATAATTTTCATTTATATATAGGATACACATACATGAAGGGGTTGTCATTTAGTTTTTCAGGAGCAAGGCTAGTTTTGCTACCCTACTTTCAAGTATCTACGATCAGCGGATTAAGGCTGTGCGTTGTCTTTCAGTTAGTCATTAATACATAATCATTATTGATGACCATTACTAAAACGTTACATAATCCGATATGTTAACAAAATTTACTCAACTGAGTAAGTCATTAGTAATTTTCTTATCGGTAGGTATAATTATAGACATATATAATTTTATTGATATGGCTATTGATAATTTTAGTTATCGTCTTCCAAATTTTGATACACAGTGCACAATATTTTTCAAATATATTTAAGGTTACAAATCGCAATAGAAATAAGCTCGTAAGGTACCTAAATTTTGTCTTACAATGGAGATAGATAACCTACAAACCACGAATGTAGGCATTTATCAATGTTCTAAGAACAAATAACAATAAACAAGAACTTATCACTCTACTAGTGAACAAAACTCTATTATATATGACTGCATTCTCAGTGCATTGTGCTGGTATACAATTGGGATTTCCCAGCATGCAAATAAAGCTAAAATTTTAATAGTACTGCTCTAGCTCTGAACATAAACTTGAAACTTTATTAGTAAGATTAAGGCGAGCGCGGTCATAATCTGAACCTGTAAGATTTTACTCTCTAAATAAATATCTTATGCAAAAGTTTTACGATAATGTGAAAACATGAACAGTGGTATAATAATTAATACGTAAATCTATACATAAAAATGAACCCCTATTTCTCCTGGTCATTCTATAACTTGAGAACGGCTTTACCAATTTCATTCATCTTTTTTCAAATGTTTTTAATACTTCGTACAAGGTTCTTACATTAAAAAAAGTTAAAAAAAGATGGGAGGCTACGGCGAGGCCGAAGGCCGAGCATACTACGCGAACGAAGTCGGGGGCAGTCGCTTGTCTATATATATGAAAATGTACCCCTATTTCTCCTGGTCACGCTATAACTTCAGAACGGATGGAACAATCTCGCCAATTCTTTTTTTGTTGTGTTATTTATGGTTCTTATGAAAAAAAAATCAAGAAAAGACGGGAGGTTATGGCAAGGCCGAAAGCCGAGCCTACTACGCGAACGAAGTCAAACGAAGTGTATAGTTGCTAACACTATATATATAAATAATTATATACATCTTCAGAACCTCCTCCTGTGCATCGCCCGTGAATTGCTTTACCCTAGAACGCAACGACTTTATACAAGTGAACTCGTAGACCCGGACTCTTATTCTATCTGTCGACATTTGTTCTATGAGAGATATAAATTTGACACTATTATAATGCAACTAACGGCCGATCTCAATAATCTATCTATCGGCGGTTTACCTTACTAGAGATAGAAATTTGACACTATTTGTATTGATGTTAGTATTGAGTAACATTGACATTGAATTTCAGAGTGAAGCAGCCTTATTGTCTAAAAAGTGGTCTAACAAAATGGTAATGTAGATGATCTTCATTTAGACATTGTCCTATGATATATATGATATGACTGTTGATTAAATAATTTGGCGGGAACCTCAAATAAGACTCCGACAAGCTACGTATTCCAACGTATTAAGAGAACGAGAGAGGACATGGATGAGTCTATTTCTAAGCAATTGGAAGAGTTTAAAACTGAAATCAAAAAAATGATGTCCAGACAAGGGAGTGCGATGCAGCAGGTTACCACTACACTGAAACAAATCCAACAGACAAATCTCAATATAGAAAAATCTATTGAGTACCTGACTGCTCAAAACGAAGAGTATAAGAAGAAGTTTCAATTTTTGGAGAATCAGGCTAAAGAAGACAAAAAGAACATCACAATACTTGAGGATAAAATTGAAGACTTACAGATAGGGAGCCGAAAAACTAATTTTGAAATAAAGAACGTGCCAAAAAAGAATAATGAATCCAAAGACGAATCAATTGAAATGGTTTTATGCCTTTACAAAAACATAGACTGTACGGTGAATAAATCTGATATTAAAGACATATATAGAATTCGTGAGAAGAACAGTGAAAAACAAAGTACACCTATTATTGTAGAAACCAGTTCTACATTGCTTAAGACCAATTTACCACAGATACCTGTGTAGAGCACTTAACTGTGAAGGGGGCTCGGCTATATTTCCTTGCGCGCGACCTTGCCAAATCTATGGTATATAAATTTTGCTGGACTGCCTATGGAGAAGTGTATGTAAGAAAGGACGAGAATTCTCAGATTGTCAGAATTAGAAGTGAAGAACAAGTTCATCAACTAATGCAAAAAATGTGACTATTTATTATAAACCACTTCAGATCGTTTTGGTTAACTTTTGTAAAAAATACACATACATTTATCATTATACTTATCTACACACTAAATAACAAAAATATAACACACCTTACAGCTAGTACACACATCTTGAAAAATCAACTACGTCATATATTTAATATAGTTCTAAATTAAAATTCTTAAAACTACAGCATAATAACTATACACATAATAAAAAGTAATTTAATATTTTTGAAATACAAAACAAACTCTGAAATGACAACAATAACTTCATTTATAAATCATGGGTGACATAATACAAACCCTTCACGAAATAGATAACATTAAAATTGCACGTACTTTGGAATGTGATGATTCAGAGTTGAAAAGATTGATTCATGTAAGTAAAAGTGATTTCACTATTATATCTCAGAATGTTCGGAGCATTTACTGTAATTTTGATGATTTTGTGCTTACTCTGGCCAATTTTAAATTTGAGGCTGATATAATTATTCTTACAGAATGCAGACTTAACGTTAATAAGCCTATACCACAACTTGATAACTATTGTTCTTACATCACTGCTTGTCAACATAACCAGAATGACGGAGTGACAGTATATATTAAAAAGAAACTTAACCATAAAGTCAAAGAAATTAAACTAGCACAGGCATCCTGTTTACAACTGGAAGTATTGAATAGAACAGTTTTATGTATCTATCGATCGCCTTCTAATACTAATACAGATAGTTTTACTGAATCACTTAGTACTCATCTTGAGACTTTGACTTCTCAGAAAGACATTATTTTGGCTGGGGACATAAATATTAATCTTAATCCTAAAGAAGCGGAAGCTCCGTATCAATATAGAAACAGATTAAGTTATCTTAATGTACTGACAACATAATATGGTATTCTACCAGGGCATACATTACCAACTAGGGATAAATTATGTCTTGCTCATTTTATGCTCAAAATTAATTAAAAAAAAGTATCAGAATTAATAGCTATCCTACACACATCTGTCACTGACCATTTTACTACACTACTAAAATTATCTAAAGTTAACCATAATCAGCATTTTAATAAAATTAAAACCTCCATAAATTTTGAAAGGGCGCTTAAATATTTACAAGATCAGAACTTGTATCAACTACTCTTCTGTCATGACCCTAACTTAATAACAAACCAACTTATAAATACTTTGTCTGAATCTATAAAATTAAATACCAATATCATAACAAGTACAAGTAGTAAACGGATACTCAAACCTTGGATCACACCTTGTATTCTGCGCTGTATAAAAAATTGAAATAAACTTCAAAATAACTGCACTAAAGATCCACACAATGATATCCTAAAAATCACTTACAAAAGGTACAGAAACTACTGCAACAATCTCATCAAAAAACTTAAACGAAAATATGATAGAGAATTACTAGCAAACTCTATGAATGATACTAAGTTACTATGGAAAAATATCAAAAATATTACCTAATTTCAAAAATAAAACAATCATAAATACGAATTGCTCAATACTAAGCCTTCGCATACTGAATTAGTTAATTACATAAATGACTATTTCGTTAATATTGGTAAAAATATTGCTCTAAAATTTAAACGTAATGCTGATAATACCTTTGGTGACTTGTCGAATTTAATAACACAGCCGAATTCCATGGTACTTTTAAATACTGATGTTGAGGAGGTAGACAGAATATTAATAAATCTTAAATCAAATAGTGCACCAGGGTGGGATGATATATCTACGAGATATTTAAAATATGTAAGATTTAGCATTGTACCCATTATAACTCATCTTGCAAACGAATGTATCAATAGGGGCATTTTCCCAGACCTCCTAAAGAAATCTGTAATTACTCCAGTGCATAAGAGTGGAGATAGAAACGATGTCAACAATTATAGGCCCATATCTGTCTTGCCAGCTATTTCAAAAATACTGGAGAAGTTACTGAATAGCAGGCTTGTTGATTATCTCAATAAATTTGAAATTCTATCCCCATTTCAATTTGGTTTTAGACGAGGGAAATCAACCGAAGATGCAGTTACTTCCCTGACCTCTTTAGAAACGGAACTTTTGGACAGTGGAAAAAAGTGTATAACAGTGTTTTAAAACCTAAAAAAAACCTTTGACACCGTGTCTATGCCAATCCTTATGCATAAGCTAGAACGAACGGAATAAGAGGAATGCCACAGAAAATTTTTCGAGACTACCTCACAAATAGAATGCAAAGAGTAAGGGTGGGAGAATCTGTTAGTGATTATGCAGGGGTGTCGTATGGAGTGCCCCAAGGCAGTGTCCTGGGCCCAACCCTATTTCTTATATATATGAACGATCTTTGCAATATGGAAATTAAAAACGCCCAGATATTTTCGTATGCTGATGACACTGCCGTATTCTTCTCTGGTAACACATGGGATGAAGTTGAGAAATATGCTGAAGATGGAATTACCAAGATTGGTAATTGGCTTACTTTGAACTTACTTACCCTAATCATACTCAGTCTAAAGAAATTAAAATTAGAGTTCACACATGTAACGAAACGAACAGAGAAACTTGTAAATGCGTAAGTCACAAACACTAAATACTTAGGTATAATACTGGATCAAAAACTGACCTGGTACTCCCATCTTGAGCAAGTCACTGGCAGAATTGGAAAGTTGAAATGGATTTTCAGAACTTTAAGACACGTTGTCCCAAAGTATGCGACTATTCACACACAAAACCAAGACCATCCAAAGAATCTCTTGAATGAAATATATGTTGCATTAGCTCAGTCGATTTTAAGTTATTGTATTACTATTTGGGGAGGTACGGCTAAGACAAAATTTATAGAACTTGAACGAGCCCAACGAGCATTAATAAAGGTAATGTATTTAAAAAAAATGAGATTTCCTACTCAAAGGCTTTATCAGATCAGTAACTTATTATCTGTGAGATAATTATATATCTTACAGATGGTGCTAAACAAACATAATTCGTCACCTTACAATGACCTTGTAGAGAAAAGAAGAAACAAAAAAGGTGTTTTGCAAATTCCCTATGTTAAAACTAAATTTGCAAGGTGGCAGTACAATTCACGCTCAGTACAACTATATAATAAAATAAATAAAGAACTCAAAATTTACAACAAATATTATTATTAATGTAAAAAAATTATAAGTAATTGGATTAGAACTATTGATTACAAGGAGACAGAAACACTTTTGCAACAACTTACATAAATAACACAAATTATATACTCTATTCTATGAACTAAATAGTAACTTAAAACAAACATACATACGCGCACACAAACACACATACACACACGTACACACACACACACACACACACACACACACACACACACACACACACACACACACACACACACACACACACACACACACACACACACACATGTATACATATACACACAAATACACGCACAAACCACACACTCAACATTAATCTATTATCGATAAAAAGGTTTGTGAAGCATTTATGTTTACACACAATGTTACTAGTATGTACTGGATACGGAAGAGCGGAGGCTCCTACTACAGGCATTTTATGCTTAAAAGGAGACTCTTGCTTTATGTAACATTAATCTTTGAAATGAAATAAATAATTTTTGTATTGTATTTTGTCCTTTATAAAGGATCTCCATTCTGGAGTTCCAATTACAAAGTGAAGATCATTTTCATTACCAATCTAATTAGACAATAAGGCCCCAGTTATTCGAACGCAGCAAACATTTGAGAACCATAGTGTGCGTTCGAAAATACACTTATCACATCTTATTATGTGCTACAGTTAAATGAATTAAAACTACTTTTTAATTCCTTACATTATAAATAATGCAAATTATTCATAGGAACCGCAAAAATATAATTTTCATTTATATATAGGATACACATACATGAAGGGGTTGTCATTTAGTTTTTCAGGAGCAAGGCTAGTTTTGCTACCCTACTTTCAAGTATCTACGATCAGCGGATTAAGGCTGTGCGTTGTCTTTCAGTTAGTCATTAATACATAATCATTATTGATGACCATTACTAAAACGTTACATAATCCGATATGTTAACAAAATTTACTCAACTGAGTAAGTCATTAGTAATTTTCTTATCGGTAGGTATAATTATAGACATATATAATTTTATTGATAATTTTAGTTATCGTCTTCCAAATTTTGATACACAGTGCACAATATTTTTCAAATATATTTAAGGTTACAAATCGCAATAGAAATAAGCTCGTAAGGTACCTAAATTTTGTCTTACAATGGAGATAGATAACCTACAAACCACGAATGTAGGCATTTATCAATGTTCTAAGAACAAATAACAATAAACAAGAACTTATCACTCTACTAGTGAACAAAACTCTATTATATATGACTGCATTCTCAGTGCATTGTGCTGGTATACAATTGGGATTTCCCAGCATGCAAATAAAGCTAAAATTTTAATAGTACTGCTCTAGCTCTGAACATAAACTTGAAACTTTATTAGTAAGATTAAGGCGAGCGCGGTCATAATCTGAACCTGTAAGATTTTACTCTCTAAATAAATATCTTATGCAAAAGTTTTACGATAATGTGAAAACATGAACAGTGGTATAATAATTAATACGTAAATCTATACATAAAAATGAACCCCTATTTCTCCTGGTCATTCTATAACTTGAGAACGGCTTTACCAATTTCATTCATCTTTTTTCAAATGTTTTTAATACTTCGTACAAGGTTCTTACATTAAAAAAAGTTAAAAAAAGATGGGAGGCTACGGCGAGGCCGAAGGCCGAGCATACTACGCGAACGAAGTCGGGGGCAGTCGCTTGTCTATATATATGAAAATGTACCCCTATTTCTCCTGGTCACGCTATAACTTCAGAACGGATGGAACAATCTCGCCAATTCTTTTTTTGTTGTGTTATTTATGGTTCTTATGAAAAAAAAATCAAGAAAAGACGGGAGGTTATGGCAAGGCCGAAAGCCGAGCCTACTACGCGAACGAAGTCAAACGAAGTGTATAGTTGCTAACACTATATATATAAATAATTATATACATCTTCAGAACCTCCTCCTGTGCATCGCCCGTGAATTGCTTTACCCTAGAACGCAACGACTTTATACAAGTGAACTCGTAGACCCGGACTCTTATTCTATCTGTCGACATTTGTTCTATGAGAGATATAAATTTGACACTATTATAATGCAACTAACGGCCGATCTCAATAATCTATCTATCGGCGGTTTACCTTACTAGAGATAGAAATTTGACACTATTTGTATTGATGTTAGTATTGAGTAACATTGACATTGAATTTCAGAGTGAAGCAGCCTTATTGTCTAAAAAGTGGTCTAACAAAATGGTAATGTAGATGATCTTCATTTAGACATTGTCCTATGATATATATGATATGACTGTTGATTAAATAATTTGGCGGGAACCTCAAATAAGACTCCGACAAGCTACGTATTCCAACGTATTAAGAGAACGAGAGAGGACATGGATGAGTCTATTTCTAAGCAATTGGAAGAGTTTAAAACTGAAATCAAAAAAATGATGTCCAGACAAGGGAGTGCGATGCAGCAGGTTACCACTACACTGAAACAAATCCAACAGACAAATCTCAATATAGAAAAATCTATTGAGTACCTGACTGCTCAAAACGAAGAGTATAAGAAGAAGTTTCAATTTTTGGAGAATCAGGCTAAAGAAGACAAAAAGAACATCACAATACTTGAGGATAAAATTGAAGACTTACAGATAGGGAGCCGAAAAACTAATTTTGAAATAAAGAACGTGCCAAAAAAGAATAATGAATCCAAAGACGAATCAATTGAAATGGTTTTATGCCTTTACAAAAACATAGACTGTACGGTGAATAAATCTGATATTAAAGACATATATAGAATTCGTGAGAAGAACAGTGAAAAACAAAGTACACCTATTATTGTAGAAACCAGTTCTACATTGCTTAAGACCAATTTACCACAGATACCTGTGTAGAGCACTTAACTGTGAAGGGGGCTCGGCTATATTTCCTTGCGCGCGACCTTGCCAAATCTATGGTATATAAATTTTGCTGGACTGCCTATGGAGAAGTGTATGTAAGAAAGGACGAGAATTCTCAGATTGTCAGAATTAGAAGTGAAGAACAAGTTCATCAACTAATGCAAAAAATGTGACTATTTATTATAAACCACTTCAGATCGTTTTGGTTAACTTTTGTAAAAAATACACATACATTTATCATTATACTTATCTACACACTAAATAACAAAAATATAACACACCTTACAGCTAGTACACACATCTTGAAAAATCAACTACGTCATATATTTAATATAGTTCTAAATTAAAATTCTTAAAACTACAGCATAATAACTATACACATAATAGAAAGTAATTTAATATTTTTGAAATACAAAACAAACTCTGAAATGACAACAATAACTTCATTTATAAATCATGGGTGACATAATACAAACCCTTCACGAAATAGATAACATTAAAATTGCACGTACTTTGGAATGTGATGATTCAGAGTTGAAAAGATTGATTCATGTAAGTAAAAGTGATTTCACTATTATATCTCAGAATGTTCGGAGCATTTACTGTAATTTTGATGATTTTGTGCTTACTCTGGCCAATTTTAAATTTGAGGCTGATATAATTATTCTTACAGAATGCAGACTTAACGTTAATAAGCCTATACCACAACTTGATAACTATTGTTCTTACATCACTGCTTGTCAACATAACCAGAATGACGGAGTGACAGTATATATTAAAAAGAAACTTAACCATAAAGTCAAAGAAATTAAACTAGCACAGGCATCCTGTTTACAACTGGAAGTATTGAATAGAACAGTTTTATGTATCTATCGATCGCCTTCTAATACTAATACAGATAGTTTTACTGAATCACTTAGTACTCATCTTGAGACTTTGACTTCTCAGAAAGACATTATTTTGGCTGGGGACATAAATATTAATCTTAATCCTAAAGAAGCGGAAGCTCCGTATCAATATAGAAACAGATTAAGTTATCTTAATGTACTGACAACATAATATGGTATTCTACCAGGGCATACATTACCAACTAGGGATAAATTATGTCTTGCTCATTTTATGCTCAAAATTAATTAAAAAAAAGTATCAGAATTAATAGCTATCCTACACACATCTGTCACTGACCATTTTACTACACTACTAAAATTATCTAAAGTTAACCATAATCAGCATTTTAATAAAATTAAAACCTCCATAAATTTTGAAAGGGCGCTTAAATATTTACAAGATCAGAACTTGTATCAACTACTCTTCTGTCATGACCCTAACTTAATAACAAACCAACTTATAAATACTTTGTCTGAATCTATAAAATTAAATACCAATATCATAACAAGTACAAGTAGTAAACGGATACTCAAACCTTGGATCACACCTTGTATTCTGCGCTGTATAAAAAATTGAAATAAACTTCAAAATAACTGCACTAAAGATCCACACAATGATATCCTAAAAATCACTTACAAAAGGTACAGAAACTACTGCAACAATCTCATCAAAAAACTTAAACGAAAATATGATAGAGAATTACTAGCAAACTCTATGAATGATACTAAGTTACTATGGAAAAATATCAAAAATATTACCTAATTTCAAAAATAAAACAATCATAAATACGAATTGCTCAATACTAAGCCTTCGCATACTGAATTAGTTAATTACATAAATGACTATTTCGTTAATATTGGTAAAAATATTGCTCTAAAATTTAAACGTAATGCTGATAATACCTTTGGTGACTTGTCGAATTTAATAACACAGCCGAATTCCATGGTACTTTTAAATACTGATGTTGAGGAGGTAGACAGAATATTAATAAATCTTAAATCAAATAGTGCACCAGGGTGGGATGATATATCTACGAGATATTTAAAATATGTAAGATTTAGCATTGTACCCATTATAACTCATCTTGCAAACGAATGTATCAATAGGGGCATTTTCCCAGACCTCCTAAAGAAATCTGTAATTACTCCAGTGCATAAGAGTGGAGATAGAAACGATGTCAACAATTATAGGCCCATATCTGTCTTGCCAGCTATTTCAAAAATACTGGAGAAGTTACTGAATAGCAGGCTTGTTGATTATCTCAATAAATTTGAAATTCTATCCCCATTTCAATTTGGTTTTAGACGAGGGAAATCAACCGAAGATGCAGTTACTTCCCTGACCTCTTTAGTAACGGAACTTTTGGACAGTGGAAAAAAGTGTATAACAGTGTTTTAAAACCTAAAAAAACCTTTGACACCGTGTCTATGCCAATCCTTATGCATAAGCTAGAACGAACGGAATAAGAGGAATGCCACAGAAAATTTTTCGAGACTACCTCACAAATAGAATGCAAAGAGTAAGGGTGGGAGAATCTGTTAGTGATTATGCAGGGGTGTCGTATGGAGTGCCCCAAGGCAGTGTCCTGGGCCCAACCCTATTTCTTATATATATGAACGATCTTTGCAATATGGAAATTAAAAACGCCCAGATATTTTCGTATGCTGATGACACTGCCGTATTCTTCTCTGGTAACACATGGGATGAAGTTGAGAAATATGCTGAAGATGGAATTACCAAGATTGGTAATTGGCTTACTTTGAACTTACTTACCCTAATCATACTCAGTCTAAAGAAATTAAAATTAGAGTTCACACATGTAACGAAACGAACAGAGAAACTTGTAAATGCGTAAGTCACAAACACTAAATACTTAGGTATAATACTGGATCAAAAACTGACCTGGTACTCCCATCTTGAGCAAGTCACTGGCAGAATTGGAAAGTTGAAATGGATTTTCAGAACTTTAAGACACGTTGTCCCAAAGTATGCGACTATTCACACACAAAACCAAGACCATCCAAAGAATCTCTTGAATGAAATATATGTTGCATTAGCTCAGTCGATTTTAAGTTATTGTATTACTATTTGGGGAGGTACGGCTAAGACAAAATTTATAGAACTTGAACGAGCCCAACGAGCATTAATAAAGGTAATGTATTTAAAAAAAATGAGATTTCCTACTCAAAGGCTTTATCAGATCAGTAACTTATTATCTGTGAGAAAATTATATATCTTACAGATGGTGCTAAACAAACATAATTCGTCACCTTACAATGACCTTGTAGAGAAACGAAGAAACAAAAAAGGTGTTTTGCAAATTCCCTATGTTAAAACTAAATTTGCAAGGTGGCAGTACAATTCACGCTCAGTACAACTATATAATAAAATAAATAAAGAACTCAAAATTTACAACAAATATTATTATTAATGTAAAAAAATTATAAGTAATTGGATTAGAACTATTGATTACAAGGAGACAGAAACACTTTTGCAACAACTTACATAAATAACACAAATTATATACTCTATTCTATGAACTAAATAGTAACTTAAAACAAACATACACACACACACACACACACACACACACACACACACACTCACACACACACACACATGTATACATATACACACAAATACACGCACAAACCACACACTCAACATTAATCTATTATCGATAAAAAGGTTTGTGAAGCATTTATGTTTACACACAATGTTACTAGTATGTACTGGATACGGAAGAGCGGAGGCTCCTACTACAGGCATTTTATGCTTAAAAGGAGACTCCTGACACTTGCTTTATGTAACATTAATCTTTGAAATGAAATAAATAATTTTTGTATTGTATTTTGTCCTTTATAAAGGATCTCCATTCTGGAGTTCCAATTACAAAGTGAAGATCATTTTCATTACCAATCTAATTAGACAATAAGGCCCCAGTTATTCGAACGCAGCAAACATTTGAGAACCATAGTGTGCGTTCGAAAATACACTTATCACATCTTATTATGTGCTACAGTTAAATGAATTAAAACTACTTTTTAATTCCTTACTTTATAAATAATGCAAATTATTCATAGGAACCGCAAAAATATAATTTTCATTTATATATAGGATACACATACATGAAGGGGTTGTCATTTAGTTTTTCAGGAGCAAGGCTAGTTTTGCTACCCTACTTTCAAGTATCTACGATCAGCGGATTAAGGCTGTGCGTTGTCTTTCAGTTAGTCATTAATACATAATCATTATTGATGACCATTACTAAAACGTTACATAATCCGATATGTTAACAAAATTTACTCAACTGAGTAAGTCATTAGTAATTTTCTTATCGGTAGGTATAATTATAGACATATATAATTTTATTGATATGGCTATTGATAATTTTAGTTATCGTCTTCCAAATTTTGATACACAGTGCACAATATTTTTCAAATATATTTAAGGTTACAAATCGCAATAGAAATAAGCTCGTAAGGTACCTAAATTTTGTCTTACAATGGAGATAGATAACCTACAAACCACGAATGTAGGCATTTATCAATGTTCTAAGAACAAATAACAATAAACAAGAACTTATCACTCTACTAGTGAACAAAACTCTATTATATATGACTGCATTCTCAGTGCATTGTGCTGGTATACAATTGGGATTTCCCAGCATGCAAATAAAGCTAAAATTTTAATAGTACTGCTCTAGCTCTGAACATAAACTTGAAACTTTATTAGTAAGATTAAGGCGAGCGCGGTCATAATCTGAACCTGTAAGATTTTACTCTATAAATAAATATCTTATGCAAAAGTTTTACGATAATGTGAAAACATGAACAGTGGTATAATAATTAATACGTAAATCTATACATAAAAATGAACCCCTATTTCTCCTGGTCATTCTATAACTTGAGAACGGCTTTACCAATTTCATTCATCTTTTTTCAAATGTTTTTAATACTTCGTACAAGGTTCTTACATTAAAAAAAGTTAAAAAAAGATGGGAGGCTACGGCGAGGCCGAAGGCCGAGCATACTACGCGAACGAAGTCGGGGGCAGTCGCTTGTCTATATATATGAAAATGTACCCCTATTTCTCCTGGTCACGCTATAACTTCAGAACGGATGGAACAATCTCGCCAATTCTTTTTTTGTTGTGTTATTTATGGTTCTTATGAAAAAAAAATCAAGAAAAGACGGGAGGTTATGGCAAGGCCGAAAGCCGAGCCTACTACGCGAACGAAGTCAAACGAAGTGTATAGTTGCTAACACTATATATATAAATAATTATATACATCTTCAGAACCTCCTCCTGTGCATCGCCCGTGAATTGCTTTACCCTAGAACGCAACGACTTTATACAAGTGAACTCGTAGACCCGGACTCTTATTCTATCTGTCGACATTTGTTCTATGAGAGATATAAATTTGACACTATTATAATGCAACTAACGGCTGATCTCAATAATCTATCTATCGGCGGTTTACCTTACTAGAGATAGAAATTTGACACTATTTGTATTGACGTTATGTCACATTTCTATCGGTAGTAAGGAAAACTGTGGATAGCTAGATTATTGGGATCCCTCTTACGGCCCGTCCCAATAATCTATCTATCGCCGGTTTACCTTACTAGAGTTAGTAGATATTTGACACTATTTGTATGGACGTTATGTCAAATTTCTATCGATAGTAAGGAAAACTGTGGATATATAGATTATTGGGATCCCCCGTTAAATGTCTTTCTATCGTTAGTAGGGTATCATCTTTGTCAGTCTTCGTCTACCGTCGAACGAAGTACTAAATACAAGTGATTTGTTAACATTGATTATATATTTTTTTCTGTGAAGGCCATCACTACTTTTATCCTAATTTCATACTTGTTTACGACGGTATTTAGACACTTAAATAAACTCACCAGGAGGTCACCAAGAGCGTACTGGACGGGATTGGATCTGTACCTACTCTAAGTAGACATATTTATTTCATGATTTCTTATGCTTTCGAGATTGTTTTTCATTAAAATTAAATGACTTTAATATCAATAACATAATCAGCCCATCATGTTACCACTGCTGGGACTGGAGCCTTCTTTTCAGAGAGAGAGAGGAGTTGGGCCATAATCCAATAGCGACCCATGTCGAAATTTTCAGGCCGCTCGAAGGCCTACGTCATAGCCTAACTCCACTTTGAGTATTATACATTTAACAAAGTAAGTAACACAGAGTAAAACAAATTTTATAAACATGTTGAAAATAAACAACTTTAAAGGGATTGGAAACGTGTATAATTTTATATTATTTTATCCCGACGATTCGAACACTTTTCAGTGAGCATAGTCGGCTCAGCACCCACTCGGCCCAGGTTCCACTGGCATATAGTCATGGGTAGACGTAGATAGACGTCGGGATAAAATAACATACATTTTTATGCGATTTATTCCGTTTAAAGTTGTATAATTTCAACATTTTTATTTAGTGTATTTTACTATGTGTTACTTAGTTTCAAATGTATCAACTTTGAAGTTGAAAGCATAAATTCAGTTTTAGAATCAATTTTTCAATTCTTATTTTTGACTTGAATCCTAATGGGAGCTATTTTAATTGGTACGATTCAGCGAACCTCACCATCATTTATAAATCTTAAGCGTAAACCTGATGCGGACAGATTAATATTCAGACGGGCTATTCGTGCAGCTGGTGATCTGCACCACGCTTTGCACATGACAGTGCAGTTCCACCCAGAACATAAAGGCGTTGCCCTGTACTACGTTCGAACTTCGAGGCAAGTTATTTCGTTTCCGTCAAAGCACTTAAACCTTTACACAGTGATGCTATCCCAACAAACATTTAAGCACTAAGAATGAGAGCTATAAACAGCTGTATCCCAGTTTAAATAATACTATTGCGGTGTACAAGAGTGCTTAGAAGAAGTGAACTAGTCTGCTCTAACCACGTTATACGCGGCCCCCGGCCCACTTTATATTAGGCCCCAAATTTTGCAGCCTGAAGATCTGTTTATCGCTGTAGAAGAACCCTTTACGTTTTTGAATTCTTAATATCGTAACTAATGGAGCCCAAACCTATACAAATAAAATAGACAGGAGCGATATATACATGAGCTCTACAAGAAATATACAACTACCGTGCGATTCAGCCGTGCGATTCTCTAATAATTCGTCGACGAGCTCACCGATGTCAAATACTTTATGAGATATCACCCTTGTTCACAAGGTTGTTTTTGCAACGTTTCTTGTCATCTCGTCATTTGTTTCACGGATGTTGTCAACGATGCAACGATGTTTGCTCTTAGATAATCACACGGCAGGCTGTACAATTCCTTTGCGTTAATTTTAACCAAGTTGCAAGTACAAGTTGTATGGTATAAATATATTAAAAAAATATTCTCACCGAAGGGACGGAGTTTAATAATTTAGTCTGCGCCTTTTCTCTCTTGGAGCAAAGTGGGTAAAGAATTATAAAGAGTTT
This sequence comes from Selenia dentaria, assembly GCA_917880725.1. Taxonomy (NCBI): domain Eukaryota; kingdom Metazoa; phylum Arthropoda; class Insecta; order Lepidoptera; family Geometridae; genus Selenia; species Selenia dentaria. The sequence goes on along the minus strand of OU862889.1, from coordinate 14,112,433 downwards.
TGAACTTCGTCTATTATCTAACTAGTATCTTGTCTTCATCATGGTCCAAGATTGGCACCATTTAGCAATTGATCCATTACAGCCTGTTGCTGTCTTCTTATGGACTGTATTTGTTCCTAGCTCTTGAGGTTCTTGAAGGTTCTTGAGGGTTCTTGAGGAGAAGTAAAACACAAGGTATCCGTTCGTAAACTGACAATTTAATACAAATTTGGCCTATTTATATTGCCACATTAGGCCTCGCAACTAGTGGTGTCGTCGACTAGTGTTTTATTTAACAATTTGATTTTATACATATAATTTTTCTTAACCTATATTTACATTCTATGACTTATTCTAGGGTGCTCGCGTGTCCTTAACATTCTCCCCCCGGCGAAGACTCTGCGGAGCCCTCTATCGGTAGGACGGCGAGCTTTGTAGTCGGCCGCTTGAAGATCCCCGTGCGTGTTCGAACGTCGGCGCTGCGCACCAAGCCATCCCGGCCCGGGTACACGCGCTCGACTACTCCTCGAGGCCATGTGTTGCGGGGTAGCGTAGGGTCGACCACAACCACCAGATCTCCTTGTTGCAGCGGCCATGCTGCGGTCTGGGCCCCTTGGCGGGGCACGAGCGTCGGTAGGTACTCCTGTACCCAACGGCGCCAGAACTCGTTCGCCAGCGCTTGGCTAGCTCGCCAAACGCGCCGGTCAGCAGGTTCACATTGTCCAGTTAACGGCAGTTCTGCGGGTTTGCCCAATAAAAAATGATTAGGGGTGATCGCCTCCGGATCAGAAGGATCCACGGAGACGTGTGTTAGAGGCTGAGCATTGATTGAGTACTCAGCTTCGATCAACACCGTATGAAGTGTCTCTTCCTTAGGTGCCTTTTGGTGGAGCACGGCGGTGAGTGCGACCTTGACTGATCGCACCAGTCTCTCCCAGGCCCCTCCTTGGGCTGGAGCCCCTGGGGGGATATAACGCCAGGATACGCGCTTCTGCAGCCCATATTCTTTCAGCGCCGGCGCCCACTCCTCATAGGCTGCCCGGAGCTCGGCATCCGCTCCCTTGAAATTGGTGCCGTTATCGCTGTACATGACGGCAGGCCATCCACGACGCGCAGCCATTCGTCTGAGCGCCATGATCGCAGAGTCTGTGGACAAAGAATAGACCACCTCTAGGTGGACAGCACGGGTCGTTAGGCATGTAAACAGTGCGCACCATCTCTTTTCATGTCGTCTGCCGATAGTGACAGTTATCGGCCCGAAATAGTCCACTCCGCAGTTCGTGAAGGGGCGTTGATATGGCGCCACCCTGGCGGCAGGTAGGTCTCCCATTACTGGTGTCAGTGGAGTCGCCTTTCGTATCCGACACAAAGCGCAATTTCGTGTGGCAGTTCTTACCGTCGGTCGGATTTTGATGATCCAGTATTTCTGCCTTAGGTCATTGACCACTCGCTCTCGATTCGCATGTCCAGCGGCCCTGTGTTCTTTATGCACGAGTAATCTGGTATATGCATGTCGTCCATCCAGAATGATCGGTCGTTTAGTCTCATCTGGCACGTTCGCAAGCGCAATTCGACCATTGATCCGCAGCAAACCATTTTCTATGATCGGGTCCAACTTATAGAGTTTGCTAGTCTTTGGAATTACCTTTCCTTTCCTTAGCAGTTCGAGCTCATTGTTGAAGCTGTCGCGTTGACTTTTAGCCATCCATAGCTCCTCGGCCTTCATTAAATGGTCGACTTCCATAGTCGTTGCGCGTTTCCTGCATTTATCAATGAATAACAGTATGAACGCGGTGGCTCGTATCAAGCGTTCATACCCTGAGAAGCGTGTGATGTCAGGCAGGCTATGTTCCTGGGTCTCCGTGGTGTGTAGTACATCTTCTACCTGCTCCTGAGGTTCGATCTCTGTACTTACACATTGTGGCCACGTATCGATAGGTTCTCGTAAGAAAGCCGGTCCCGTGAACCATACATCTTCTGCTGACGTTGGTACGTATTGTGGCCGCGTAGCTAGGTCAGCCACATTGAGGTTCGTGGGAATCCAACTCCATTGACTCGAGTGCGTCAGCTCAGCGATCTCTCCTAGTCTGTGTGCTACAAATGGAGTGTACCTTATATTGTCGTTTCGTATCCAGTGTTGTACTGTGCGTGAGTCTGTCCAGTACACCACGTCGTCGGTAGTCCATCTGTGTTCCCTCAGTATTGTTGCGGCGAGTCTCGCTCCAATGACTGCCGCTTGAAGCTCAAGTCTCGGGATCGTTTGGATGCGTATCGGTGCCACTTTCGACTTGGCGGCGACCAGAACCGTGTTCGCTGTTCCATCGGGTCTTTCCATTCGCCAGTACGCTGCCGTGGCGTAAGCGGACTCGCTAGCATCGACAAAGATATGCAGTTGTTTACTCACTGTTTCCTCTTGGGGATCGTAGCACCGGGGTAGCTGCAGCTGGGCGATGGTCTGCATGCTCTGCAGCCAGACAGTAAACTCGCCCGCGGACTCTGGTGGCAGCGCATCGTCCCACCCGATGTTCTTGCGCCACAGCCGTTGCAGCAGTATTTTACCGGTGATGGTGTAGCAGCTGAGGAGGCCTAGAGGATCATACAAAGACATTATAGCACTTAAGGCCTCACGTTTCGTGGGAGACCTGCTCAAGGCACGAACTTCTGCGGCGACTCGGCTCAGTGACGTGTTGAAGCCTAGCGTGTCATGCCTCGCGTTCCATTGTAAGCCCAGCGTCTTTTCTGAACCGTCATGGCTTGATAGTAGCTGCGTCGTCGTTCTCGCTCTGCGTTCCTCGGGCATACTGTTCATCACTCGCTCGCTATTAGAGTTCCAACCCCTGAGAACGAAACCACACCTTTTATGTATTTGATCGACTTCGTTTATGACTTTCATGGCTTCTCGTTCGCTATTATGGCTGTCTACGTAATCGTCCATGTAGTGAGCCTTCGTAATCGCTCTAACCGCCTCCGGGTATTCCTTCTCGTACTCTAGAGCGTTGCGATTCCTCACGCTGTGTGCTAGGAAGGGCGAGCTCGACGCCCCAAATATCATTGACGTCATCTTGTACTCTTGGGGTCGTTGCTCTCTGTCGTTCCCCCTCCATAGGAACAATTGTGCCGGTTGGTCGCATGCTCTGATCTTTATTTGCAGAAACATTTCTTGTATGTCCGCGGTAATGGCTATGGGTCTCTCTCTAAATCGAAACAAGATCGTTTGTAGCGATTGTAGCAGATCAGGTCCCTCTAGCAAGTGATCGTTGAGGCTTACACCTCGGGACTTAGCGGCAGCGTCAAACACAAGACGTACCTTCCCTGGTTTGTTCGGGTTCATGACCGGAAAGTGTGGCAGGTACCATCTGATCGGGCTATCGCGTTCGCTGCCATCACACAGTTTGGCGTATCCCTTGTCCAACAGGTTTTGTATCTGTCTGCCGTATTCTGTTTTCATGTCCAAGGATCTATCCAATTTTCGTTCTAACGTCGTTAGTCGTCTTAACGCGGCGTCGTAGCTAGGTGGCATCATGACATCATCCTCGCGCCAAGGTAGACCAACTTCAAAACGTCCATCCTTCCGCTTCGCGGTCTTCTCGAATATTTCGATAGCGCGCGTGTGAGCCGCGCTTGCCTTCACCTTGAGTGATACTCCGAGCGCATCGATCTTGAAGTGATCCTCTACCAACTGTTCCAGTCGATCGTTCTGATTACAGCTGTGTGAGTAGATGTGCTATACGTCCTCTCGGTCTTTGCACAGTCCCACCTTTGGTAGTGTTCCGTGTATGATCCAACCCAATTGGGTTCGAGATGCAGCCGGTTCGTTCCTTCTACCGGTGCGTAGCTCCCTGGATACTATGAGCTCCCAATTGTCCGTTCCAATCAATACCTGTGGTTTGCCATGTTCGTAACAAACCTCATCTTGGTCTAGATCTCGCAGATGGTCCAGGCGCAGCAGTTCGGTTGGCATGTTCTGTGGTGTCAACTTCATCTCGGGAATCGTACGAGCTCGCATCGTGTACTTCTCCGAGTTAGTTCCATGAATATTGAATTTTACCAACTCACTTGCGACGCTCTGGCTGGTGTTGATCCCTCGTATGTTCAGTGGTCGTGATGGTCCACTCGCCCCAATTTTGGTGGCTATCTCCTGATCTACCAACGATACCGTAGATCCTTCGTCCAAGAGGGCATAAGTCGAAACGCTCCCTCTAGGTCCCGATATCACGACAGGGCATATCTTAAGCTTGACTTCCTTTACCTTTGCTATGGTCATCGTCACCGTCTCCACTCCCCCCGTAGGGCTACCTACGGCCGCTGCTGGCTGCGCTCGGGTGTCATGCAACAGCACGTGGTGTGGGTGGCGGCATCCGTCCTCACCGCACAGTTTAGCCCTACAGTTCATGCGCCGATGTCGACTCATTATACATTTAAAGCACAAGCCTTCTTTCTTAACGAAATCCCAGCGCTCCGTGGTTGACATACTGGCAAACTGCTTGCACTTATTCAGCCCATGATCTCTTTTGCAGAGCGTACATTGCGCGGCCGACTCCGCCTCGGTCGTAGCGGTAGCTGTGTACACTGCCTTTTTCTTCGTCTCCTTCGGGGCGGTGTTAGGTCTAACCGTCTCCCTCCTAAAAGTGGAAGCTGCTGCTACGCTACTGTAACCGTACCTGAGGCCTACATCCGCTTCACGCATTAAAAATCTAGACAATAACATAATCTCTGGGTCAGCTTCGTTCCGATGCTCGTCTGCGTAGTCGCACCATCTCGATCTAAGGTCTGCTTGTCCATAACATCGCGAGTCATCATGGGATTATATAAATAGCCCTTATTGTCTAATGATTTTAAAATGCTCACCATGTTTTGGATTCTCACGGCGAACGCGTTCAGTTCACTGGCTGAAGTCCCAGGCCGTGGCAACTTCCTCAGCTCGTCCATTGTCTTGTCAATGATGACCTCAGGTCGGCCGTAGCACTGCTCCAAGGTCCTCATGATCGTGTCTGGATCCTCCACTGTGTATAGCATTGCCGACACAATGTCCTTTGCTTCCCCCCTGAGGCAGTTCCGTAGTCGCGCCATGTTCTCCGTCCTCGTAAATTTATATGTTCTAGTGGTTTCTATCATAGCCGCTTTGAAAGCGAACCACTCGAACGGTGCCCCACTGTACACTGGTAACTCGTACGATTGTCGTGGTGGCGGTCGGTTCTTCGTCATCTTTTCCATCACATCCACTAATTGTTCAATGCCTCTTGTTCGAGAATTGTTGCGCCCCGGCGTTGGTGATTGCCGACGCTCGTTCGTAGGCAACATAGCACGTGTCGGGCGTTCACTTAAAAACGGCACTGGTTCCGTTCCTTCGGGCACATTCGGGCGCTGCGTAGCACTGTTTCTAATCCAGTTCTCGACTCGTTCTCGCTCTCCCGTTTGTGCCTGCCTCTCCATGTTCTCTTCTTCATGCAACATTTCGATGTCGTAAGCCAGCTTTCTCCTCACTATGTCACTCTCTATTTCCATCTCTCTTCGCTTTAGTAAGGCGAGTCTCTCCTCCGCCTCAAACTGCGCCTGGCGGATCCGAGCCGTGACGCTGTTCGTGGATCGGTTCGAGTTCACTGATCGCGTCGGTGATATAAGTCGAGTCGAACATTGAAGGTGCCGACCCTCTCCCCCCGTAGGTGCACTTGGTCCGGCGACAGGAGGCGCGTCCTCGGGTGGGTTCGGAGCAGTTACCCGACGCGCAACATGTACCGACGGCGATCGCGGTGTTTCGTCAAATCGTAACGCCCGTATTGTTGGCGGCGCGTTCACTTCCACTGCCCGTTCAGCATCGTCCCCGGTTTGTGATCGTGTCACCACCATTGTCAGTCGTTCACGTTTAGCACTGTTCTTTGATCACTGTTCCTCGATCACTGTTCCTTGGTCACTGTCCCTTGGTCACTGTTCCGTACGTAGACCCTCTACGTCTTGGATCGCGTAGCTTCCACCTTCTTATATCAATGTTGTGCCGTAGTACGTAGCGCTGTAGTTCCGTAGCACCGTAGAACGTCGTAGCACTGTAGATGCGTAGCGCCGTAGAACGTCGTAGCACTGTAGATCCGTAGCACCGTAGAGCGTCTTAGCACCGTAGCACTCCTTAGCACCAGTCACTGCTACGCCGTAGCTTCGTAGTTGCTACGTCGTAGGCTCGTAGGTGAGAGCCTTCTTGCGTAGGTTCCGTTCTTGTGGACCCGTGGGTAAGGGTCCGTCCCAGAAGTCCCTGGTCGTCTTCCGAGTTCAGCACACTAGATCCGGCGTTCGAAGGGCCAATATTGCTGTCTTCTTATGGACTGTATTTGTTCCTAGCTCTTGAGGTTCTTGAAGGTTCTTGAGGGTTCTTGAGGAGAAGTAAAACACAAGGTATCCGTTCGTAAACTGACAATTTAATACAAATTTGGCCTATTTATATTGCCACATTAGGCCTCGCAACTAGTGGTGTCGTCGACTAGTGTTTTATTTAACAATTTGATTTATACATATAATTTTCCTTAACCTATATTTACATTCTATGACTTATTCTAGGGTGCTCGCGTGTCCTTAACACAGCCCTTGAAATTATCTGAGGCCATCCAATAAGGTTAAATGACTAGACATTTGTCCCTCAATTAATTTTGATAGACCTTCTATCTGAGATAATGACCAGCAATAAACATGAGATAATTTTATAGTTCACATAAAATACTTCATTAACTTTTGATACTTTAATACAATAATTTATAGCTTGATATCTCAAGCTTCGATTAAAATGTATCTTGAATAAACGCTGGGGCAGTATTAATGAACGAATTAAGAATAGGGCTGTTAATTAATCTTTCTACGTAGATTTTGTAAAACCGACTAAGAACTAATAATAAGCACTGGGACCGCCCCTCCTTGAAAAAGTAGTCCGTGATGAGGCTATAAATAATGACTGACGACGTAAATTCTGACCCCTTCATGTATATAAAGGCATTCTAGTTTATTAGTTATTCAACCATTATAATTTATAGTTTATAAAACAGATATACTCACTACACATGTGTGTATAAGTTTATGAACACACATTTCAACAGTTATATTTTATCTTCTATTCGACACTGCTACTGAAAATATATATGCAGATAAAATCAAAAGTTTTTTATTTACATTTTGTATTGACATGGGAATCGAATCCTGATCCTCTCCGATTACATGTGACCCTGCTATTCCAATCCAACTAAACCTTCTTACTCATGAACTTTCGCGTAGTAATATTTAAGCATAATAAGGGGAAAATCTAGTGAAACTTTGTGGGGTGTCTAAATTTCGACAAGTTCAATTCTTTGACAAGTCGCTTACTTCGAATAAATATATATCGACAAGTCATTACTTCGAAAAGTATTTTATCGCAAAAATGTTGCGTTATATCTTTATCGATAATATATAATAATAAAGAAGTAATAAAGTGCCGCTGCCGGCATTGCACTCTCGCTGCGCTCGCTGGGCTCGCGCGTTTGTGGTCACCATTAAATCCTCACTCCTCACTCACTCCTGACTTTGCTCTGACTAGATACTCCACTACGTTCTGTGGGAGTAATTCCGGTCAAATATTTGTTCTGTAGAAGCAATTACTATAGTCACCACGTTACCAACTGAGTGGTAGGACCATAAACGTCAATAGGGATAGGAATGTGCAACGCGTCCTAACATGTTATCGATAATCCGCTACCTGCATTAGACCTTCGTTAGCGCTCGCTTATCGCTAGCTTCTGATTGGTCGTTACATCTTGCCGCCGCGCTGCAGTCGTCGCAAAGTTGTTATTTTGCTATAAGTATTTGTGACTTGTGATTACATTCATGTAACAACTTTTGTCAAGTCTCGTCGCTCACAATGAATAATTGTGCATGCCGAGGAACTTCAAAACACCGACTTACAGAAAGCCATTATAAGAGATCAAGCACCATTCATAATCAATCTACAGGACGATACAGAGGACGAAGATTCCGATGAGAAAAAATTAACGTTATTTATTTAACATTCATTACAAACGGCCCTTTTCGGGGCCGCAATACTATCTACTGTGTCTATCTGATTTTATGCTTATCGTTATGCGCCTATAACCATCTTACGCACATCACTATGCGGCTCCATAAGACCCACAAGTGCGAGCGAGATAGACATAGTGAAATGATTTATGGCCTCACGACTTGGTAACGTGGTGACTATAGTCGAACTATAATATGTTTTTTCTAAGTAAGCAACTGTCGAAGTATTGAACTTGTCGAAACTCAGAGGTACACTGTATCATTATGCCTAATAACTATTAGAAGAGTAAATATAATGCCTTACAACTTAATACAATTGAAAATTAGGGCATAAAATATTAGTCTAAACTATATTTTATATGCTCTATTTTAATTAGAAATACGGAAATAATAAAAATAAATAATAATATAATATAATACCGCAGGGGCGGCTTTGTGGCGAGCCGCCGGTGAGTGGTGAAACCGCGGACCCTGATTCTCCCTGGGGCTAAATGAGACCCCTGACCCCCGGCTTGCCTTAATTGGCCGTCTGGGGGTGGGGACGCAAGAGCATGTAACAAAAAGCTCCAAGGTTGGAAGTGTTAAAGGGCATAGCGCCGGTAGTAGCGCTCTAGTGAAACCGCAGCACACCTCTCGATACCCTTTAGCCATCCACACCAACGTTGCCTTTTTTGTCACCATTGATGGTGACCCTTATGGGGGGCCCGTTTAGTGGGTGGCAAGTCCCCACCTGCCTAAATATTTTAATATGACACTAAAATTGACAGGTGCCGTAGTCTCGTCAATAGTCTTATATCTCCCTTATCATTTATAAGTTCATAACAATAGCCTTGTAATTTTACCCATTTTTGTAATAGATATAAACTTACCATGTTAGCCTTCATCCAATATGTCTAGTTTTTATACTACATTGTATATTTTATACCAAACAGGCCTCTAAGGCTACAGCCCCACTTATGCCTTTGCAAAGGATCGGACGTAATCCGTGAAATAAATGGAATAATATAAAATATATTTATGCTTACTGAAATAGTATGCCAAAAACACTATGATTTTGACAAAAAGAAATGCGTTACTCGTTGCGAAATCTGTTAGGACAAAAAAGTAATTCGAAAAAAACGTGAATTGTTGTCTGAAAGAGATGGCTCAGAGCGATAAGACCGGTCATTGTGACACTATTAATTTTAAGCATTTAATTGTAGTAAAATATTTTTGTGTATAACTGTTTCATAATTCGTCATCCCCTCCTTGTCTCAGTTCATGAATCATTTCACCCATTATCATACTGAGTCACTATATTATACAGCCAGTATTGCGCAAAGCAATAATATATGACCCGTATTGTACGCCCCGTATTGCACAGTCCATCGTTTCAAAGCTTAGAATTTCAAGAGAACGGAAGTGCCAACCTTAGGCGGTCCTTTCTGCTGAGGTACATGAACGGTTGTCCAGGTTTGCTTATAAAAAACTAGTTTGCCGCGATCGTGCGCCATTTTACCTGAATAGCTGTCGCAATAATAAGCTCACTAAATATCCTAAGTTGTGCCGTGATTTCATGTAAAAGGCAAATTGGAAACATAAAATTTAAGTATAGACGGAGTTTCTTATCACACATAGTAATTGATGACACGAATAAGCTATTATTTTTACTCTAAAATACGTTTTGTAAATGTAAGAGAATACGATACGTAATTGAATGGTACGCGGGGACTAGTGATGCGACAAAAAGGAACGAATGAATGAGTGAACACATGATTTTAGTTTATAAGTCTTACTTTTTCATATGGAAGCGTATAGTCGGCAAGTACGATTTGTAAAATTTAATACCGACTTCATTTCTATTCAGTTATTGGAGTCTAACTCAAAAACTACTGACCCGAACTTGAACAAATTAAAAAAAAATATAAAAAAACCTCACGGGAAGCACCAGCTATCAAACGGAAAAAAGAATTTTGAGGATCGGTTCATCCTATGGAATGTTATGAGGTAAGTAAATAAAAAATATATATTAAAAAAAATTCAGTCGAATTGAGTACCTCCTCCTTTTAGGAAGTCGGTAGAAAATAAATTATACTGAGAGCGATGATTCTAGAATAGTATCACTAAACTTAACTAAATAAAAATAAGGTTAGTGGTATGCCGGCGACATCGTCTGCGCAGGATTAGTACTTCGAGTAGCTTATTATCTTCTACAAAGCCATATCTATCTTTATACGAAAATGTTATAAAAATTGTACATGGTTATATGAGTAAATTTGAACTGAAAACACTAATAATAAAATACAGTACCATACAAACATACAAATATAAAATTAACCACCATTGAAAAAACTGTCATTACATTTCATCACCTTTGACGGTATTTGTATTACATTTCATCACCTTTGACAGTCGCCGAGCACGTCTAGTGCATTGCGCTGTCAAATGATAGCGTGCTTTTGACTAAGCTATTAGAAACTGACACATACTTTGACAAAATTGTCATCATTACGATCTTAACGTAGGTAGGCCGAGATCTTGTTATTTTGTCTATGCTGTGCTCTATTTTTACCCGCGTGGTCATATATGATGATGATGATGATAATGATGATAATGATGAAAAGTATCCTATGTGTTAATCTAGCGCCTCATCTTCCTCCATACCAAACTTCATCAAAATTGTTTGAGCGTGAAAGAATAACAAAAATCCACACATCCATACATCCATACTCTAAACTTTCGCGTTTATAAATAGTAGTATAATAATATGTATAAATAAATAAATAAATGTTGCACTAGAAAAGTGTTCGAAGATCGAACGGTAATGCGTAACTATAAAGTCAGTCGTGCGATTCTCTAATGATTCATCGTTGCGCTCGTCGACGAGCTCCCGATGTCAAATACTTTATGAGATATCGCCCTTGTACATAAGGTTGTTTTTCCAAAGTTTCTTGTCATCTCGTCATTTGTTTCACGGATGTTGTCAAAGATGCAACGATGTTTGCTATTAGAGAATCGTACGGCAGCTTGCCGTGGCTAAGCACAGTTTAACCGTAAATATTCTAGATCTCTGAAGCAAAGACATCAGAATTGTAATATTAAGGTTTTATAATAGGCACTTTTTATTGATAAATAACTATAAATTGTCGTATGGTTTAACTACCTGAATTGTAAAAAATTTAATACACCACAGTAGTTTGCAGTTGTAATAAAGTCAATTACGTCAAGGCGTTTGGGGTTGTTTGGACCGACTACTACAATATAACTGCTTCGTTTAATTTACTTGCAGTTCGAATGATGTCAGTGACTTCGATACATTTTGGGTAATAATGTAATTGTGGAGTATTGCCCATTATAAGTTTAAAATGTTCGTTACATACCATATATGAACCTTCAAGAAATAATGAAAAGAAAACTTATAAAAAGCTTTAAAATGACTGAATGACAAAGTGAGAGGTTGCGCAGTGATCAACGGGATTTGAGGGATGACAATAACTCATCGTTTGGGTTCCCTTCCGAAGCCCTCATTAAAATGCCGGTCCTAGGGGACCTCACGAAAATGTCGTCTTAAAATGTACTTTGTTAGAAAGAACATGAAGTTTATGAATACCTTTTGTAATCTTTGTGCAAGTTACGCACTCGAACAAAGTCTTTTTCCATTCATTGTCTGAACTTGTTCCTAAGGCTTAATGTACTTGTACATACTTGTACATAAAATTGATACAACAGCTTACTTGCATTTATTACGTGACAAACTTGAGAAATCTTGACATGTTTTATGAACATACAGGTTATATTATAAATTCAAAAGTTTGTAAATGAGTTAGCAATAAGAAGTATAAGTATATATTTGAATATAAAAAACAACGGGAATACTTATGTATATAAATTGTATCGTTCCAGCAATAGTTTTAACGAACATCAGGTGGTTCAAGCAGAGTGCAGAACGCTTGCGGTAGCGTCCCAGCTCGAACAGCGCAAATACATGCATGAGTATTCCTGTTTTTTTTGTGTCATTGAAACATACACGTCGTGTTACTTCTTCGCGCTGGAATTACTCAAAAGTAGTACCGTCTTGCATCGAAGTGCGCCGTGCGTATTAATTTTAACTTGGTTCTCTGGTTCTAATCAATATCGATTTTGATCAATTCCAAAGCAATAATAAGCTGTGTTATTTAAGTAATATCTATAATAGATTTTAGTACATACATACTTATGTAAGAAATATTCTAAGAAACACACATACGTACAAATAATTCTAAAAAACAAAAATTTTATGCCTCTAATTACTTTAGACAGTAAAATATTCATAAAATATGCAGAAATAGTCCAATCAAATTTTTATAATATTACAAATTAACCTCGCGTGGTGATGGATGATGATGATGAAGAAAAATTTCTATGTGTTAATTCAGCGTCTCATCTACCTCCATACAACATTTCATCAAAATCGGCTCAGCCGTTTGAGCGTGAAAGAGTAACAAACATCCATCCATATATACAAACTTTTGCGTTCATATTAGTAGGGTATGTGTATTAAACCATGATGTGTGATGAGTTGAGACAAAACAGAATGGCAAAAGTCCACATGTTGTCCACGAAGTAAGAAATATATTTCTAAGAACGGATGTACTCATGCAAAATAAAGATAGAAGTTCTCATGGACATAGAGTAGAAGAAATAATACAAAAATATTAGAAGTTCAAAATACGAAAAGCTCTATCTACAAACTGGCCTTAACGCTTATTATGTTGCGGACCTCGCCGAGCTCAAACTAAGTTAAATTTAAACAGAAAGATAGCGTTTTCCAAGCTATTAAAACTGACTAGAACTTACGAGAAACTGCAAATTTATAAGAAAACAAAGTCACAAGTTTTCAAGCAGTCCGAAGCAGTCAACGCTAACATCTTCGGTATCACGCTTTGTTCCTTTTGTAATTCCATTCTCAGGTAGTTAACAAGTTTTCCATTTTAGAACTTGAAAGTTTACAAATCGTTCCCCTTTTGAATGATATTTAAAGTCTTAGAAAGTTTTGTCTGGCAGCTAAGATCTCACGATTTAATGACAAACTAATTTCAAGCGAAACATTTAGAATCATATCTGTGCTAGGTAATTAATTATTACTATAATTTTAATTACTTTGAAGTCTTTCTCCAACGCCGCTCAAAGAGAATTTATCAGGAGAGTGAGAAATTAAGATTTGCTACAAATGAAATATGACTACTCCTATCATTTTATTATCTTGGAGTGATGAGTGCAGGAAAGTACAGTGCCATACGAAACTCTTGCTTAAAGGGGCTTGAGATGTCAAAGTCAAAGTCAAAGTCAAAATAATTTATTCAATTTAGGCATCAAAGACGCACTGAACGTCAAATTTTCATTATAATGTACTTTGAAGACTCTACCGCCGCGTTCCAAAATATATAGAGCCCACCGAGAAGAAGCGGCAAGAAACTCGGGGCCATTCTTTTTATATAGATGTTTACAATGTTTCTACATAGGAACTACAAATATTACATTTTATGGATGGCAGAGTGACAGCTTGCCAGAAGTGGAGTATTCCAAGCATCTTTATCTATATAGTGTCGAACTTTATAGTAAGCATTTTTTTTTAAAACGTTTTTTACAGTCAACTTGAATTTGCCCTCTGTGAGCTCAGTTATGTGTTTTAGGATTTTATTGTAAAAATGCACATAATTTCCTAGAAATGACTTATTAGTCTAACTAGGTACAGCTATCCTATTAGTATTTCTAGTATTAAAAGTGTGGTGATCACTATTTAACTTATATTTATGTGAATTTTTACGAACATACATTATATTTTCAAATACATATAAGGAAGGCAACGTTAATTTATTGATTTCTTTAAATAAATCTCTCAAAGATTCAAGGGACCCATTTCGTATATAGCTCAAATAGCACGTTTCTGTAGGATAAAGATGGTCTCTATATCAGCCGCTGAACCCCATAGCAATATCCCATATGACGTTACGCTGTGGAAATATGCAAAATATACTAACCGCGCCGTAGAAGCGTCTGTTAGTTCTCTTATTTTACGTACTGAATATGCAGCAGAACTGAGTCTCCCAGACAGGGCATTTATATGAGGACCCCATTGTAATTTTGCGTCAATTTTAATGCCTAGGAAGACTGTTGCCTTGTCCATTACGAGTTTAACTCCATCAAGCGTAACGTTGGACTCCAAATATGGAACAGTAGGCAAAGAAAGCTTCAAACATTTTGTCTTTTTTGAATTCAGAAGTAAATTATTAGTTGAGAACCATTTAGAGATACTAGTCTTGAATTAGTGTGCTATCTTTCCTATCTACCTACTTTGAAAATCAGAGATGTATCATCCGCAAATAAAACAATATCACAAAGATCCTTTGCCATAAGTGGCAAGTCGTTAATGTATACTAAGAACAAAAAAGGCCCCTTGTGGAACACTCATTTTAATTATAGATCCCGAAGATGTTACACCATTTATGTCAACCTTTTGCATCCTGTCAGATAAATATGACTCGATGACATCAAGCGCAGCTCCACGAATACCATAATGGAAAAGCTTTCGAATCAGTATACGGTGTTCCACGAAATCAAATGCTTTAGAGAGATCACATAAAACACCAATAGCATCATGTGAGCTCTCCCAAGCCTTTAAGACATACGTCATTAACTTCACACCGGCATCCGTAGTTGATCTTGTTTTCGTGAAGCCGAACTGATTTTCATGCAGTATTGAATGCTCGTTGAAGTGCGCCAAAAGTTGTTTGAGCATAATTTTTTCAAAGATGCCACTGCAACGGTCAGACGCACTGCTATGCACGACAGGCCCACTGCGCCGCTGCAGTGTATCAAATTCATTTAAATTTACATCATTTTATTAACAGATATTTAACAATCGATCTACCTTCTATCTAGCTATTCATATATAAAAGAAGAGACTGACTGAATGACTGATTCACTGACTAATCGTTCAACGCACAGCTGCGGCCGTAACACAAATAAAAAAAAAGTATCGTAAGCGTCATCGCGTCACGATTTGGCGTACAAACTATCAGTTGTCTGTATCACAGTTGCCCTAGATAAATGGTAGTTGTCCTGTTATCGATAAAGGATACGTTACGTTACACATACGCAGTTATTCGTGCCAGGGTCACTGAAATCGCGGGTCTGGAACAATACAATTTTGCACAAAATTTTCCTTCTATGGCGTAAGTATACAACTAAACTACTCTTTTTTTTTTGTTATAAAACTAACGTGCTTTTCACTCATTATTAATTAGAAATACGGGATTACTCACGTTGTATTTATCGGATAGGTCCGACTATAGTTTCGATCACATTCGGTGGTCTTTTTCAACGCAACATAGTGCATCCCGCCCCCGCGGCAGCCCGCAGTGCTAAGCGAGACGTCATCGACGTGGGCGTCCCGAACACTCCTTGAAAAAGACCACCGAATGTGGTCGAAACTATAGTCGGACCAATCCGATAAATATTACGTGAGTAATCCCGTATTTCTAATTAATAATAAACTTCTCTTAAAAAGGGGTGCAATGGGGGATGCAAATATGTATGGGAAAATACATATATTTTTAATTGTTAATTCCTAAATCTCTGTATATAACATCATCATAATCAGCCCATTTTGTTCCCACTGCTGGGACTCAAGCCTTCCTCTCAGAGAGAGGAGTTGGGCCATAATCCACCACGCGGGCCCAGTGCGGATTGGTGGATGTCAACCCATGTCGAAGTTTTCTTGCCGCTCGAAGGCCCTCGACATAGCCTAACGGCTGTTATCCTAAGACAAACATCCGGGACCGACGGCTTAACGTGTCCTCCGAAGCCCGGAAGCGCTCAGTTGAATAATGGCACTAGCGGTCACCCATCCAAGTCCTGACGGGTGAGGTAAGCAAGTGTTGCTTAACTTGTTGATCGGTTAAGATCGCCAAGTCGAGCTCCTCTACGAGTGCTTCACTTTGTTAACTGCGAGCGCTTCACTTATCTTTTCTACCAAAAATAATTTGAAATCAATTTTTATTTTTCCAAACGACCATATATTATATATAGTGTGATGGAATGATGAAATGGGGTTGCGAATTCACTTAACTAATTCAGGAACGTAGAGCCGTAGCTATGTAAGCCATAAACTTGACATTCGGCGAAATGATTTCTAATACGACGTTTTTAGGAAAACATCCCTTACCCGTCCGAATCAGCAAACCCCTCTTCATTCATAAATTTTTGTTATAGCGTAAACCTGATGCGCACAGATTAAGGCGCTGCCAGATAAGCGCTTGTCTACGTTCAATTTTTTTTACTTGAAATCAAGCAAGCGCATCTCCTCGAAACGTACAAAATGTATAAAAAAATACTGTGCATTCCTTAATAAAAAAACCCTTAAAGGATGTGTATTAAAAAAATCTATTTTATGATATGTGTTTCATGACAAATATAATAGTGAATAAAGAGAAAAAATGTTTTAATGGAGAATGAAGTGGTATGTTTGTATTTATTTTTTATGTACCTTAGTATGTTAAAATATGTTTTTAAGTCCGTCAATGTGTACTTAGAAGTCTTGGAAATGTCGTATTATTTTTTGTAGTTTAGATTAAATCGATGCTTATGAAGTAAACTGCTTTAAAAACCCTCATTTTTATTGACATAATGATATGACAGCACCTTAAGGGGTTAAAATAGAGGATGCAAGTTTGTTTGAACTCGATCAAATTTCAAGTAAGATCTGTAAAATAATGATTGGTTCTTCTTTCAAACAAACACAAAGTTTACTGTATGATTATAAAAAAACATTGTTTAAGGAGAAAAATAATATAAAATAAAATTCAAGGCTCAAACGACTGGGCCAATTTTGATGAAATTTGGTATGGAGGTACATGAGGCGCTAGATTAACACATAGGGATAATTTTCATCATATTCATCATCATCCATCAACACAGGGGTGTAACCACGTGGCGCAGCTAGTGTTGTTGACGCTTGACAGTAAACAAAAAAATCTTAAGAGAAATATACTAAAAAATCTAAATGAAAATGCTTACCCTACAAACAAAACAAAACACAGCAATATATCTTATTTTGTCAATTAATAGTATCTCTATAGTTGTCTATGATCGTGCCAAAGTGCCGCCTGCTGGTATTTCTTAATTAAACAAGAAACTGTGCTTAGCAACACAACATTCAATGATAACTGTTGCTGTGTATATTGAAACAAATTTATAACGTGCATCCGATATCGTTATGTATATAAGCTACGTAATAATTATATGTTTATAATAAACATTACAGGCAAATGTGTTTTGAAATATATAACCAATATTTTATCTACTTAGTAATAGCAGTGATAGGTACCGTGTTCTAACAGAGTTTTAAACCTACTATTTCATTACAGTGGGCAATGATTTGTTTTTAAGAGATTGCATTATAATTGCGAAAGTTTGAGTGTGTTTTGTACCTATTTCTTCGTGTGAAACGGTTGAAAGGTTTAATTATTACAAAATAACTAGTTATGTCGCGAGCGGCTTCGCTCGCTTAGTCTTAGACAGACAAACTAACAAAAAACCTAACAATCTTATTTTCTTTTCTTTTATAAAAGTCTTAATATTTTTTTCATTTAATTTCCATGTACTGACAGCGATCTGTTTCATTTTTATTATATTATGTATAGATTACCCAAATGATTTAAATATGACTTGGGCATTGCATGTACGCAGGTGCATTTAAGCGACTTATTATCCCGGATAAATGGTCCTTCAGGGCTATTATGTATCTCAGTTGCTAACAAATGTTAATTCAAATCTTGAAAAATGGCCGCTCTATGTCAGTTTTGACAACTCCAGTAAGTAAACATTTTTGTAAACTGATGACTGAAGCTAACAAAAGTGACATATAGCCGCGAATTCAATCAACATTTCTTAGCAACTGATATGCATAATAGCCTTACAGGACTACTTCAAAAATAAATCTGATATTTCGTTTGACTGATCTCGTATTTTCTACTATGAGAGCCAAACGCGTTGTATATTGTGTCGAATAAATAATCGACTCATATCGTATAATTATTGTAAATTGTAATTAGGTAGGACCAGTGACTTATTTATAAGACTATATATGACTTGAATCTGACTACTTGAATAAAATAACGTCCATTTGTAAAAGATGTCACTAAAAAGGGTGAAAAAGATGTTTTTTATCAAAAATAGAACCGACTTCTTCACTAAAATTTGTGAAATAATTTGTCGAAGTCGGTACTTTCTATCTATCGTGGTACCGACTTCAACAAGTTACTCGTATTTCACACATTTTAGTGTATAGTGCCACCAACTTATCTGTTCAGGTGGGCAAAATCGGAACTACTACATACATCCATACATACCTACTAACTTTCGCGTTTATAATATTAGTAGGATTTTAATAGTAGAATTTGCAGATTAAAGAGTGGCTTGAAAGACTGCCCAATGTTTTGATTTCTTTTTTCTTGGAGAATTTCTAAGGTTGCAATATTATATTCTCCACTAGCGACACTGTCATCTGAACAGATAAGTGGTGGGACTGTAGAAGTCGGTTCCATTTTTTTTATTTGCATTGTTGCATAATTTTGGTATTTCAAATAATATGATTAAGATTTTGCAAATAATATGGTAGAAGTTTTATAAACAACACTAGTCTAACTTAAAAATATTTTAGGTACAGATTATACATTAGCAACTTTACTTTCTGTATTATTTTTTCTCATTTAATAAAACTGACCAAATTATCATACTAATAAATTGAAATTGTTTTTAAGGTAATTTTTGGTTTAAAGTTTTGTCAGCCTACAATAAAGGTACCTTTACAGAATACACTCAAAACAGGTACACTTTGAATGTCATCACGCCTACTTTGATTGAATCTCATAACGCCTACTTTGATTGAATCTCATCACGCCTACTTGTCTTAGTTTCATATCAACTGTAATAACCAAATAATGCTTTCAAGAAACGAGACGGTCAAGTCGAGCCCTTGATGGTATAGCATTATGCATTATGACAGTTGCAATGCCACCAGAGCTTACACTCGTATTTATAAACAAGTAATTACTTGTTGCCAAGTAATTTATCAATAAACTAATTACTTGACAATAGAATACTTCGACATAAAATACTTATTCTTTGG
This sequence comes from Selenia dentaria, assembly GCA_917880725.1. Lineage (NCBI taxonomy): Eukaryota > Metazoa > Arthropoda > Insecta > Lepidoptera > Geometridae > Selenia > Selenia dentaria. The sequence goes on along the minus strand of OU862889.1, from coordinate 14,093,277 downwards.
TCGAGCATTATTACTAAAGTAAATGCTTGTAAGTATGCACATAACCCTATGAAAATTGAATGTATCTTTTTATTTTATTTTTATTTTATTTTATATTATTGTAAGTACATGGAAAACAAACAGCTGCACACAAAATTATATAAGTTGATGAATTTAACAAATAGAATGCTTAATAGTTTTTACTTTTAGAAATATTTGTATTAAGTTGTTGTCCTTGAATTTCTATTTTTACAACATAATAGATCCTTCACAGTTCAGACTTGTGTGAGAATGTAATTTTATATAATTTTACTTTTAACTTCAGGCAAATACTAGTCTATAGAATTAAAATTGTTGGTGAAATAATTACTTTTTCTTGTTTTTATATACTGCTGTTATTAGACTGTACTTTTACGTGCCACTGCACTGTGCTTGGGGTAGTAGTCAACGCGTCACGGTTCGGTATACAAACTATGAGTTATCTGAATCATAGTGGTCCTAGTTAAATGATAGTTGGTACTGTTTCACGTGAACGACACGTTACGTAACACTTACGTAGATATTCGTGCTTATCTCCCCGAGTCATTTTGAGTCTCTTTTGCCCAGTAATTACACTTGCTACAGGGACGTTCACACTTTAACCCTTCATAAACCGTGATAATCAAAACAGAAGATTTATGAATGAAACGCACGTAAATTTACGTCAGTGGTGCTAACGTTTGCGTGCTCTTACACTGACCGTCTAGTGCATCGGGGGTTTCCGCGCCTGTTACGATTCGTATTCTAAAACAAGAAATATTAGTTAAGTCCGTCCCCTCGAGGAACTAATGTCGATTACTTGTTAAATATCTATAAAACAGTAGATACTGTCGAGTACTCCGAAACTGAGAGCAACACTTGAAAGTTCTTGCACAATATCTTAAATTCGCACCTGTACCATTCCTTAACGTTAACCATCCTTCATTTCGCGTCTCTGTAATGTATTACACTTGAAATATATGGTACGTTATATAGGTACATTGTTATCTGGAGTGTGCATGCCAGAAATGTCGCAGGAATATATTGCGCTCTACATCAAGCGGTGACGGCAATAGTGACACTGAAATGAGAGGAAGTATTTTAGGAGAGCAGAATGGAGACATAAAAATGGCTTAAGGCGCTGTCAGCTCAGCGCTTGGCTACGTTAATTTCCCTTACTTGAAATCAAGCAACCACATGTCCTAAAACGTACAAAATTCATGAAAAAATAATGTGCACTCATTAACAATTTTCCGTCAGTGTATGTGTATTCAAAAATGCAATTATATGATATGTGTTTCATGACAAATACAATATTGAATAAAGAAAAAACTGATTTAAAGGTGAAATTAAGTGGTATGTTTGAATTTTTTTATGTACTCTAGTATGGTAAAATATGTTTTTGATTCCGCAAATGTGTACTTAGAAGTCTTTAAAATGTCATATCTTTTTTTATTTTAATTATATGGCTGCTTATGAGATAAACTGCTTTAAACCCCCTAATTTTTGTCGACATTATGAATTGACAGCACCTTAAGGTGCGGTCCAATCCTAATTTTAAAACAATTTACGGTGGTTTACATAAGGTTGAGAATTGCTTACGATTTAATGCGAAAATTCAATTGAATACGTGCTAATACTTTTTATATTCATCAAATGATCAAATTTTAATGATAAAGGAATCCATAGTTCACTAGTAAATTTCATTGGGAGTTCGAATATGATACATTAATTGAAATATATTTGCCCATAATTGAATAAAAATGCTTTTTTCCACGAACCACGTAAGAAAAATTGCAAAATTTACCGAATGTTGCCGATTTTTTTCTATCGAGCCAAGTTTGCTCAATCGTGTATTGGCTCCCATACTTCATAAGGGAGTATATTAAATTTACACTACGTTTTTTTCGAACTTCGGTTATTAGGTTTAAGTGTCGAAAAACTAAGTTTTCGCGAAGTCGAATCATGAAATTTGGAACTCATTTCGCCTTAAGGAATTTCACTAGATGTGTATCCTTTGCTTAACCCTTAGCCTACCATTGACGTAAATTTACGTGCGTTTCATTAATAAATCGTTTGTTTTAATAATCACGGTATAGGAAGGGTTAATATACTCGAGTTGCGCCTCGCCAAGGCGGTAAATGATATAATGATTATGTTCATCGCAAATATAATTTTGTTTTTTTCTTTAAATTATTATGATTACGGATTTTGTTAAGTTTGGTTTTAATGTAACTGCGGTTCCCTTATTTACCTTACAAATAAAGTTGAATGATGTTTTAAGCTGTTAAAGCAAGGTACCTATCTATTGGCATCATGTTTGTCTGAAAGAGATCGCTCTGAGCGATAAGACCGCCCATTGTGACACTTAGTTACATTTTTTTTAAAATTTTGTTTCTTCTTTTGTTGCCAAAATTATCGTATATATTTAATTGTGTATTTTTTGTATTTTGGTGATGCAATAAAGTCCATATATATTTAGGTCAAGATCAATTAAAAGCGCGGTCCAACCTCAAGTTTAAAATAATTTACGATGCTTTACGTAACGTTGATAATCGCTTGTTAGATTGGACAATATAATGCGAAAATGTATTAACTTTGAACGTTCTCTTTATATTTTTCGATATTTACTAACACAATTGAAAAAACTGCTGGTTACTAATTTAGTATTATATGTTGGCTATGTATTACCTAAAAAAATAAAGTGTTATCGCTGAAAATTCTGAGAGTTTGGACGTGAAAGTTTAGGATTTTTTTCTGCAGAGAGCGAGTAATATTTATGAATTCTGTTCAGTTATTAGTCTTTGCCTGTTCCATTTTCTAACGTACCTATTTTTTTCATACAATATTATCGATCGGTTTCGTTACACTAGATGTTTAAAGATTCTGCTTTTTACTATTATCAGGATACGAGTGCGCCTTATATGTACTTACTAACCAAATAATTAAGTCATCGAACTAAGATTTTATTATTCGACCCGCCTTGTAGATTATTGTTTACTCTCTCGTGTGCGACTGGTGATAAATAAATGGAGCGCTGTATAGTTGTTTGCTTCGTTATCACATTAGGTCGGCGCTTAAATACCTTCACAATATTCTATATATATGAAGAGAAGTGCACTGAATGATTGACCACAAATCTGTACATCTATGCAAACACAATTATCAGAAGTGTATCATCATCATCAGCCAGTATCAGTCCACTGCTGGACATATGCCTCTCCTAATGCACGCCACTGAGCCTGATCTTCGGCTTTACTCATCCGGCTGCTACCAGCCACTTTGCGTATGTCGTCGCTCCACCTAGCCGGAGCACGTCCTACACTACGTTTGCCGAGTCGCGGTCTCCACTCAAGAACACGTCTACCCCAACAGTTATCGGTTCTTCGGCTAATATGACCAGCCCACTGCCACGTCAGTTTGCTAATTCTTTGGGCTATGTAGGTTACCTTGGTTCTCTTTCGGATCACTTCATTCCTGATACGATCCTTCAGAGAAACTTCAAACATAGCCCTCTCCATAGCTCGCTGAGCCACCTTAAATCGGTGGACCAGTCGCAGACGCCGCTGGGCCACCGGCAGAGTAGAATAGTGCCCACCTCTCTCATAACGAGGTGTCGTAAAAGGCGACTAAGGTAAATTTGACGATAAATAGTTAACACCCGTCCACCGTCAGATGGCGGTATAACCATCTCGTAACTAACGCGTAACTAGTAAATAAAATAAACACGACGGGCAGCAGCGCCACCAGTGCAATAGTTAGCTCTGCGATCGCCAACCCGCATGCCCAGCGTGGCGATCATGGGCAAATCCTCCTCATGATTACACCAGAAGTGTATGTAATAACAAAATGTCAGCTCTATACTAAATGCATATGAAAGTATTTATAACAAAAACTGACTTTTATTCGCTTACGTTAAAAGGTTCACTTACGTTATATACTTACCAAAAAACATATTACCCGTGAGGCCATACTAGCGAAGCAACGGGTAAACTAGTCTTCAAATTCATAAGTGCGAGAGATTCGTATAATTATACTCTTCAGTTTCTTCACATAATATATTAGATATATGTATTTATTCTTAGCGTGACTACGGGCACTTACACACGAGCGGCATGTTGGATGTTGCCAACGGCAGCCGTCGACACGAGTCGGCGGCAGCCTTCAATCTACAGCGACACTTGCAGTTGTAGCGTGCTGACGATGTCCACCGCTGATCTTCAAAGTAAGAAAGTCTACAGCTGCCGCCGAAGCGTCAACAACTGCCGTCGTTTGTTTTTGTACTTCATAGTCCTTACTGTAATCGAACCCAGTTTGACGTTTATGTATTACCGTATAAGGGCCTATTCAGACCTGAGCGTTATTCGCTACCGCTGTGGGTAGCGAAAAATAGCACGCGGAACTCGATGGGTAAATAGTATGAAGTTCCATAACTGCAGCGAAACTTGTACAGCCTAGTGAGGCGGTATTTTCTCTTGTTTGGCGAAACTAGTTCCGCCGCCCCGCTAACCGTTGCCAACGAATATCTCTACCGCGCATCCGCTTTGGTGTGAACAGTGAAATTAACGCATACCCTTTCAGATTTCTCTATCGCTCGCGGTAGCGAATAACGCCCAGGTCTGAATAGGCCTTTAAAATGGCATTGGCTTTCAAAGATCTCTTTGACCCGCTACTAGCTATTTTCTTTGATTTTCAAGCGCGGTCCCTTAAAGTCATTCTGCTCGTTTTCTTTTGAAAGAAATAACACAGTATTCGTGTTATTTTCCTTCAAAAGATTTTAACAATCTTCAAGCGTGCTTGAGAAAAAATTAAGTGTATGATTCCCACGGACCAGAAATGGAATACTAAGATTGTCCAAGTCACGATGTACGCGTCCGCTAGTGAATGATAATATAATTAATAATAGTAATGAGTGTCAAAATGTTGTAAACAGCGTGATTTGTGTCCTTCATTTGAATAACATTTGCTAATTATAACTGATGCGATTGATTGTGCTTAATACTGTGTTGTAAATAATGTTGTTATCTAGACATGACCTTATTTTGGCTCACATCGTGCATTTTGAAAATAATAGTTTTTTAACCGACTTCAAAAAAAAGGAGCCGGTTTCTCAGTTCGACCGTATATATGTTTTTTTTATGTGTGTTCGCGGATAACTTCGTCATTTATGAACCGATTTTGATGTTTTTTTGAACTGTAGAGTATACTTTCGTGGTAGTCCCATATAAATTTCATAATATCTCACTACGCTCGTGATTCAATCATCACGAATCACTCCCTGCGGTCGTGATTCAACAACTCGTGACGAGTAAGTGAAGGATCCTAACGATTAGCCATAGATAAATCACGAGTCGTCATTTATCTATGGCCCTCGCTTTAAATCCGTCCTTTATTCACTAATGGTATAATATACTATGGTATTTGCTTTGTCGTTAAAATTATATAAACACACGTGTCAGTATAAGTATAAATAGTGCTAACTCTAAAGTTAATTAAAAATAGTAAAAAAAATCCCGGCCAAGTGCATGTCGGACTCGCTATAGATTATAATTATAACAAAAATGTAAGAAGTGGTACGGAACCCTCTATGTCCTTGCTAGTTTGCCAACCTATCCCATAAAAAACTCCTCCAAAACGGCTTCACCGATTCTGTAATTTTGTGTGTATATTCAATAGGTCTGAAGGCGTAAAGTACTTTTCATCATCATCATCATCATCCACCACCTGGTGGAAGCCGCGGTGTGCAGCTAGTAATTATATTTATTATACTTTCTTGATATATCTACATTGAAACCTGATAGGGATGTCAATACTTCTCTATTTAATGTGTTAAATAATTTTAAACACATATTATTATCATAATTATGTGTTATTTGTTCACTCATTATACTGCAACAATTAATAAACAATTATTACGAATTAAAGTTCCTCGCCGTTCTTCGAACCACAACAGCAATTCTCTATAAAAGTTTCTTATCAAAATTCTATAAATATCAAATCGTTACAGACTTTACTTAACGCCCTCCGACTTGTTGTTTTGAACTTGTGTTGTTTTGTAGTCACAGTTGACACGGGTTATCGCATGTATTTATTGTGGCTTGGCCAGTGTGGTACTTTAGACGGAAGCTTTAGTTTCTCTACGACAGTCAAGAAACAACGTTCAGAAACAAACATGTTTCGTGCATTTGTGAAAATTCAATGTATAATATACGCTTTATGTCTACTTACAAACGTTCACGTGGAGTCGATAACGTTAGACTCTATGGTAACAGATATGTGCAGTAGATCTTTATCCACTTTGGTATTTCAAATCTGCACAGGAAGTGTACCCATAAGTGATGAGTCAACAGAAGACTTTCCGATACTTCGAGGGAAGAGAGCAGCTATATTTTCAAAGGAGAGAATAAAAAGGCAAATAGTGGATGAGTGCTGTTTGCGTCCTTGTTCAATAGCTCAGCTGATCGCGTACTGTCCTGATACATGGTGAAGATCTTTTGGATTGACTTTAGCAAAATGAAAGTGGTTTTCACATCGCGTCGCGCGAATGCGTATACAAGTTTCAGTGATAATTTAGTTATGTTTGTGTACAAATACCATATTTACAATTATGTCTAGTGAAATGATCTCATTAGTTAGTCCATTCATAGGCATTTTGAAAGCCCTCGCCAATCTTTACGAGACTGAGCCCTTATATAAATAGCCACGATTAACTAAACACTTTGAACGGAGCAAATCTTTTCATAAGTTAATTTGAATTACTTGTAGCTGTATTTTCAAGCCTCTCTACACTTTCCGGATTATTATTTAGATAAATATTTACATGGTTCGATGTATTAGCGATTCAATAATAAATTGTTATCAGCCATAATTACTATAAAGTACTTTGTCCAAAAGTATCAGTCCATGATCATTGTTTATTCAGAAAAACTGGATAATTGGGGTGCTGGGTGAACCATATCCCTAAGAGCATACCCTTCAGCGTTTTGTGGTCCCCAGGTATTGCCAATCGGGTGCCATACTAGACGATAGGTTGTCATAGGTATTGAAGCGGAAGTGTAAACGCACTACTGTTTTAACGCTCAAGGGCACTGTAGGAAGTAAAATTTCTGGGAAGTGGAATACAGATAATTTATCAGGGCAAGAGTGTGGCTGGGTAGTACTTTAACTGTCATGGGCGGCTTTACGACGATATGTCATATTTATACTGTAGCGTTCTAACAAAGTAATTGATGGAACTATATTTTTAAAATTTAGATTTATTATGACGAATGAGTACAAATCATGTAAGCTGTTTATAAAAATGTAGTTGCTAAAATGTTTATTAGCAAGCAAACAGTAAAACATTAATTTACGAATGTTAGATATGCGTAGATAGGATCGACAAATAACTCGGGGTCAAAGAATTGGTGTGTTAAAAAAGGGTATCAATGCAGATGGTTAAACGTTACGAAATGTGTATATGATTTAAGTAATTAATAAAATTATGTGTTTCAGACTGAAGTTTACTTTCCGTCCTATGAAACCCCTGTTTGAAATATGGTTGTTTCCATATGGCATTTGCTTTGTTTACAATAACATTCATAACAATAAGTTATTTCATAAATCTATTTAATTTTATTGTTCATTACACACAATAATAATTATAGCAAATAAAAACTAAGCCCTGGCAGCAATTTGTGCTCATTTAGCTCTTAGTACTGCTATTCGTTTTATTTATTTTGTAAACAACATTGCAATAAATTATTTAATAAACCTTCTTACTGGTATTCTTTTATTGCTAAAGTACACACAATTATAACGTAAGCAAATACAAATATAACTGTGACATTAATTTAAGCTCTTTTAAAAACGTGTATAGAGAATTATGTTTTGAAACAGGCCAAAAATCATCATCATTATCATCTGTCGTCCACTGCTGAACAGATGCCTCTCCGAAAATCTCAAAATTTCCGACCGAAGATCGGTTGTAAACGGTCTGCACTCAACGTCGTCCTGCGACCTTTATCAGATCGTTTGTCTACCTTGACGGTAGAACGCTGGGCTTGCCGGTCCGTGGTCTCCATGCACTCCAGAATCTTCCGACCTATCAGCCATCGATTCTGCGTATTATGTGCCCTGCCCACAGCCACTGACTGAACCATGCATTACTTTTATATCGAGTAGGTGCTTACCCAATATTTCGATTCAGTTGCATGCGCCATGGTCTCAATGGGCACTACCGCTAAACGCTGACGCTGCAGGTAGGGTATTATATATTTTATTCGTTCTCACATAGCACAAGTCACATTACTACTCCTTAACTTATATTTGTATTACTTGATACTCGTACTAATAGTTGAAATTTTTAAATTTCAACATTTAAGTAACTGTTGTAAATATACCATTTTTGGTGTTTTGGACGTCATTACAACCTAAGATTTGTAACACAAATCGGGAAACGTATATATATACAATCTAGGTCATTTTATTATTTTATGAAAAATAAAGTTGTTTTACTAAAGCGTATTATACAATAACTCAAAGTATAGTAGGTGGATCACTTAATTTCAACTCTAGGCTCGAGTTCCGTATTATGAGTCCTGAGTCTCATAATACGGACCTCGAGCCTAGAGTTGTCTGAGAATCGTCTTCCGTCAGTATATACACATTATAAATAATATAGATAACATAAACATCATTTACAAACATAATATTATAATTATGTATATTAAATTTAAATGTATATATCTTGATGAACTTAAACTACAAAAGTAATATTTTTGTGCGTATTATGTATTATTTTTAATTATTAAAATAAAATACTTCCACTTAACCTTAGCAGTACTAGAACCTTATTAACTATGGGGGAGGTAAGGATATTGTATTCTATCTAACTGACCCGATTCCTCAGTGAATGCTTATAGCATAAAAGACATCTACTGCCAAAATTTAAAGTTTGTAGCCTCAGAGGTTTAGGCTCTGCGTTATTGAACCAGTCAGTCAATAATGTTTTGCTACAGTGATAAAACCAGGTACTCTTGCTTCAGTAATAGTTATATGACATGTGGAGGTCGAAAAACATAACAATTATAATAATTGCATTTAAGACCTTATTATAAATAAGTCGAGCTTGTTTTTACAATTTAAGTTTCAGACTGCAATGCCAAATTATAATAATAAAAGAGGGTCACATTATGTTTTCCAAGCGCGGACGCATAAGCCAAAATTAATAAAAACATAAAAAAAACAAATTATTTCTAAGAAAAATTCCTCGCCTGGACTAGAACCCGGAACGTCTTAAATATAGCTTGCAGTTGCGCAAGCTGCTCATTTGATGGTCGCACAGCGCTGCGATTCTCTAATGATTCGTCGTTGTGATCGTCGACGAGCTCACCGATGTCAAATACTTTATGAGATATCGCCCTTGTACACAAGGTTGTTTTTCCAAAGTTTCTTGTCATCTCGTCATTTGTTTCACGGATGTTGTCAAAGATGAAAGATGTTGGCTCCTACGAAGAAATATTATTTTTTCGTAGGTTGGCTCTTAGAGAATCGCACGACTGGTCTTTTATTTTAACATTATTGCGCGTTGCGTTAATAATACTACAGCCGCTTTTCGAAAATATATGATCATTGGTAAAATAGACATGCATGTGTTGTATGTTTTCGTTGATACGCTCTTCACTTCAATGGAAAAATCTATCAAAGATACAAAGGGCAAGTTGAAGCAGAAATACATTTTAAATATTTTTGTTCCACTAAAACTGTTAAGATGAAACTGTTTTACCAACAATACTTTCAGAGTGTTCGTATAAGCCGTTCTGCAGTATAAAGAATATTGTCATAACAACTCTTTTATTTGTTTTAGGCAGCGGCAAACAAGTGGAAACGTTAAATACAAGAAGTATTCTTAAAGTAAGAATCACAGGGAGAGGTAATATAGTCGTACAAAATATTAAAAAAAATGTTGGTCTTATCCGGCATGGTTAGTAGAAGTAAAAGTAACTAGCACAATAGTATTGCTGCCGAATCAATCACAGTGAATAGTTGAGTTCATGAAATGGTCACAGTGGGAAGGTTTTATTGTCGAAACACTCGAAAACGTTTTGGACGCGCAATTCAGTTGAAAAACAAACTTTATCGAAATTCGGTATACATTAAACGCTGCAAACATTGCGATTTTATTTTATTTATTTAAATGACACACATTACATTACAAAAATATAAATACATGACTTAATTAACTAGCACGAGGTTATTATTGTAATGTGGTACACAAAACAACCGATCAAGTGACAGTTGGACTTGCGAACCAAGGGTTCCGTATTTATAGAATGTATTTAACGTTAAGGCGCTGTCAGCTTAACGCTTGGCTACGTTCAATTTCCTTTACTTGAAATCAAGCAAGCGCATCTCATCAAAACGTAGAAAAAAAATAAAGTGCACTCTTAAATAAAAAATAATCCGTCAAGGTATGTGTATTAAAAATTGCTATTTTATGATATGTGTTTCATGACAATTACAATGCTGAATAAAGAGAAGAAATGTTTTAAAGGCGAAATTAAGTGGTATGTTTGAATTTTTTCACGTAATCTTGTATGTTAAAATATGTTTTTTTTTTTCCATCAATGTGTACTTAGAAGTCTTAGAAATGTCATATTTTTATTGTAGTTTTAATTAAATCGCTGCATATGAGATCAACTGCTTGAAAACCCCTCATTTTTATCGACATCATGATATGACAGCACCTTAATGTCCTAACTAATTACAAACCAGCTATTATATAATGCAAATAATAAATTTGATTAAGCAAATTCGCTTTTTTATAATATTAAACTACATATTTATTTGACATTTTCAGGCATTTCATGATTCTAGGTCAAAAGGAAGTACCCTATAGGTTTTAATTCCATTATGAAATCGCAAAATATGCGAAAATCCTGACATAAACGTTAATAGGTATCTTATGATAGAGTTGACTTACAAGTTAGATTCCTTTACAGCTGCGGGATAACCGTAGATCCGAGTATTTTATATAAATTTCACATTGATACATTTAAGCGTTCCTGAGAATAAGAGTCTTAACAGATAGACAAGACATATGGACAACAAAGTGATCCTATATGGGTTACTTTTTCATTTGAGGTACGGAACCCTGCAAATGACTTACAGAGCCCCCACTCGTGTCGTGGGCGCCTGCTTCCTTCCAAGTCTTCATATTATCTGTTATAGTATATCATTATTAGTAAAATACGAGGAAGCACTAATAGAGAAGCATTTTTGATTTTGGTTTATTTTTATAGATTTATATAATGTAGTACCTATATTATATATAGTATCTGTAGTATAATGTAGTATATCTGTAGGTTATTGTTCATTCTGACTTTTTTATATGCACAAAAACACAATTACGGCCTCACCGCGTCCGGTTGTCGCTGAAATAAACCAGTACAATAATAGTTTATCAATTGAATATTATATTTAATATTGAATAACATAATTAATATTAATAAAATTATACAGTATTTTAATACGTATTAGTTTGAGTGGTATGTGGTTTTGGTGTTTATAAGTTATCTTATCAATCTTTCTAGGGGTCGACAGTGTAGCGAGTCGAGACCTCTCGAGACAGCCTCGTGTGGTTTAAAACACGTGGCGATTGATGTTACAAAGTCTTCGTTTTATTAAACACTTGCTTCTCTCCGCGGTTTCAACCGCGCGGTGATGAATGATGATCATGATGATAAATTTTATATAGCCTATGTTACTCAGGGTGAATGTAGCTTTCAAATGGTGAAAGAATTTTTGAAATCGGTCCAGTTCTTTTTGAGCCAACTCGTTACAAACATACTTACATACAAATCTTTACTCTTTATAATATAGATTATCTCGCTTTTTGTGTGTAAGTATATGTGACAAGGTATTGATTGATTGTTTATATTGTTATGGAAATGTGACCGCAAAGATATGACTTCGTTGGTATGCCTAACGCAAATTAAGTAAAAATCTACGCCCGCTCCAAGTAAATTGCCAAACGAATGAATGAGTGCAGTCATTTCTTGCGGCTTATTGACATCTACACTTCTACACTATTATTTATTATTAATTTATTAATAATATTTATTATTATTTATTTATTTATAATATTATAAGAGGAAATATTTGTTTGTTTGTTTGATATGAATAGGCTCCGAAACTACTGGACCGATTAGAAAAATTCTATCACCATTAGAATTCTACATTATCCCTGATGATCATAGGACATAGGAGATTTGCACAAATTTAGGGAAACGTATGAAAATTTTGATAATGTACCACAAGGAGTGAGAAAATCCTTATATCGCGTACGCTACGAAAACTATTGACATAGAGCAAAGTGATGTAGCACCTTTTTATAGAAGACGTCAATGTCTACAAAAATGTCAACAATACCATTTATGTCTGACTTTTAAAGTTATGTCAAAATAAATACATTTTCATGTTTTTCTTACGCAATTGTATCGCCGAAAAACACTTAAATCGCTTACGATGCGGAAATTATTGATAATAGAGGGATATCGCTATTATAGAGGATATATAATAATCATATATGTAATAGATATGTAATATCTACAAAAAAGCTTTCAGTGCCATATGTCAACTATTACTGTGCTTAACATACGGTTGCTAGGCATGGTCGCTTAGGAGAAAAGAAGAAGAGAAAATTGCAATTTGAATTAAAAAACTTCAGACAAACTAAGTAATAAAATATTAATAAACTAAATTAATTAATAAAATAAATTAATAACTAAAGCACCAGATGTAACACAAAGGATAAGACTATTGAAATGGACAAGGGCAGGCCATGTCTGCAGACTATATAACGAAAGATGGGCAAAAAGTGTAACAGAGTGATACCTCTGGACGAAAAAGAAACCAAGGAGGGAGTAGAAAAGATGGAGGGACATATTATCTAAGATAATCGGACCTGACTGGATGAGAAAAGCAAGAGAAAGAGTAGAGTGGAAAGATTTAGGGGAGGTCTACGCCGGAGAGCCGATACATTATAGTGTAAAATTCAATAGTTAATTACATAAGCTAAGATGTTAGATTTTTGTAGTAGAATAAAGGCTTTTTATTTATTTTATCTGAACTATTACAGTTATAGTATTACTTTTTAAAGCAGTTACAAGCAAGTTTTACATTAAAAAGGCCACGAATTGCACCATTGTATAATGTGTTCGCAATGCCAATAACCGTTAGAAATGGAGAGACATCGCGAGGAGATCGACAGCCCTGGAAATGGAAACTGGCAAGGATCCGCCGTTTACCGTCACCATGACCACGACCACTCTGCCAAGAGTGCCCGATTAAGAAGATTATAATTATAAAGAGGAATGGTATATGATGGTTTGTTTGTTTGTAATGGATACACGTAAAACTACAGCTGAAGGCTTTACCGATTCAAGCAATTCTTTCACGAGTTTAGAGCTAAGTACATTATGCCTGAGTAACATTCGCTATATTTGATTCATCCTTATCATCATTCATCACCACGGAGTTTAAAAAAAACAGTCGAGCGGTCTTGAATGAATCGCTTGCAATACTTACATTTTAGTTTTAAACACAACATAACAAATAGTTTCGCCTATATATCCTCGAAGAGGAAGCAGCGGTGTCTTAAACGCCAGAGACTGTAGAGACCGTGCGTAACCCATAGCAACGCGGCACACAACAATCACCTTCCTATGGTACAATCGCACCTTTTTTTCTTTTTTATCAGTAAGCTGTCTCCGTACTAAGAGTTTTCCTACAACCTACTACCTTACCTACTTTTTTCTACCGACTACCAAAAAAGGAGGAGGTACTGAATTTGAATGTATTTTTATTGTATGTTTGTTACCTCATAACTCGACTGGGTGAACAGATTCTCTAAATATTTTTTTTGGTCCGTGAGGTCCCATTTAAATTTCATCAAATTCGGTCTAGTAGTTATTGAGAATCACTCTAATAACTGAATAGAATGGAAGTCGGTATTAATTTTTAAAATTGTACTTGTATAATTTTCAAGTCAAAGAATCTCAATCACTCGTAAAACTTTCTTCTCTATCTATACTATTTGATTTTGATACACATAACCAAAAGTCTAAACTACTTGCTGCACCTCGGCGTTACACCCGTGTGATGATGGATGATGAAAGTATCCTATATGTTTTTATTATATATCTATTATATAAAATATCCTATATGGATTTAATCCAAATTCGTTCAGCAGTTCTGGCGTGTTTGAGATACAAATCTCCATTCATCCAAAAATGCGCATTAATATTAGTAAGACTAGTGCAAATACATAATACCTAAATTACAGTATAGCATTTGCTTGAATTTTAATTGAATCACATGCATGAAGCCAAATGCTGACGGCAGCATTTGGCTTCATGCATGTGATTCAATTGAGTTGTAACGGATCTTTTTTTCCATAAATCCCCATTAACGTCTCATAGAGCTTGTAATGGGAAATTGTGAAAAAGAAATCCACAAATTCCCATCAGTTTAAAATAAAATTCTAATTGGGTAATATATGAAATATTAAATATAATACAAAGAACATAGGTACATAATGTTGAAGTATATAGGTACGTAGATAAGAGTATAATAGCTATATTCTAGCTATGACTGCCAAGAATATAATATAGATTCTACTATTTCCACTATATGAAGACAATCATCTGGAATTAAATGTAAATTCCACTTATGAAGACAATACCAAGTAGTCCGAAGGTAAAAACCTGCTAGTTATTTCGTTGTTAAAAGGTGTAAGCTTATGTTTAAATATAGTTATACATCAGTGTAATTACAACATTAAAATAAAATAATAACATGTCTTTTAAACAGTCTATTTTTTCGTATTCAGCCCGTATTTATCTCGCGCTGCCGAGGAAGAAGACATCATTGTTTGTACTAAATACATATTTTAAAATGCAGGGTATCACTGAATCATTTACCACGGCAAAATATATATTTTCTCAAAGCTGATGATATAATTTATTTATTGTGCTTACATGCATTGGTTGCTGGGGTAAATTAATAAATAGATTAACGCAGGTTAAATAGGTTTAAGCAGCTTAGATTATTACAACGACGTTCGATATAACTTGTTGGCGTTTTTTACGCTATAAGTGGCAGGAAAGACAAGTCGTGCGCCTGATAGTATACACTACGCTTGTCCATGTCAGATGCAGTATCACTCAGAGCTTAGAACTGTAGTATTGCTCTGCACTGCTCTGGTCACCCCGAGACATTGGTTTTGTAAATTTTTTTCGCCTAGTAATTTCACTTGCTTCAGTACCATTCACAACCTAACACAGTAATGCTTACACGCTATTGCTTCGCGGAAAAATATCTGGCACTATGGTGGTATCAACCAAGACGGCATGTTGCACAAGACGCCTACCATGTTTTCATCGCCTCTTACGATTCACATTCCGACAGCGAGGGGAATTTTCTAATCCGTCCCCTCACAGTTTTTTACCGACTTCAAAAAAGGAGGCGGTTATATGTTCGTGTGTATGTATTTTTCTACGTGTATGTTAATCGTTTTCTCCCCCATTTGTGGACTTATTCTTAAAATTATTGCTTGTTTGGTAGAATATACTTCCGAAATGGTCCTATTTAAATTTTATCAAACTCGGTCGAGCAGTTTTTGAGTAATACTCCAAAAACTGAAAATTGCTACGGCTATCTTGATGATATCTTATATAATGTGTGTATTTATATATAATGTACTTAAACGGTATCATAAACATGTGCCACAATTACCTGTTACGAACAAAACCGTCGACCGTTGTCCAGTACCATGGGCACGATGTAAAATTGCCCGGAAACATTTTGATGTTGCAGCACCCTGTTTGTATAATAAAATAAACAGTAAATTTAAAACTAAATAAAAAACCAACAACGAATCTAAAAAAATAATACTCACCTGGCTCAAGAACCTTGACTATGAGGATGTCGAGTGCATGGTAGACACCTAGTGTGTATGATGAATGAAATAAAATACTGTAGTTATTAACTCTCGACACACCACCAACAAACAGACAGACCCCTTCAACATACAAATAGCAAACATCTCCATATACAATACCCCATACACATATACACACACAAACAAGTACACTCTTGCACTTTTATTTAAGTCTATGGTAGACAACTAGGATTGACGCGTTTGAAATGTGGTGCTGGCGCAAAATGCTGAGAGTATCCTGGACGGAACGCCGGACAAACGAGTCAATCCTAAAGCAGCTAAATATAAAAACACGACTCTCTACAATCTGCAGACAAAGAGTCCTCAAGTTCTTCGGGCACACAGTCAGGCGAGACCCAGACAGTCTTGAAAGGCTGATTATCACTGGCTGTGTCGAAGGAAAACGAAGCAGGGGGCGCTCTCCAACGCGATGGACACACACCACTCAAGAGGCAACAGGGGCCACCTTACAATCATCGATTCAAATGGCGCAAGATAGAGAGAGCTGGAGAAAAATGGTGGCACAGACTACACACCAAAATCACGTCCCTCAGTCATGAGGATACGACTAAGAAGAAGACAAAACAGTTTGGTTAAGGCATATTTTTTGTATCTTTCCTTAAAGTATTTATTATAATATTGTAGACATGTAAGCTACACTAAATATTGGGAGAAGACCCTGGTTCCTGAAACACAGTACCCACTAGTTCGGGAACCAGTGGATTTCACATTTTTAATTGTAACAAATACTACAATAAATACTTTGATTGATTGATTGATTGATTGATATCGTTGACGGTGAATAACAATTGATTCCGTAAGAGTAGCAAGAGCCACTTAAAATGGGTGAAAGAAGAACTTGTGTGGATGTTATAAAAAAATATTGGTAATAGCGCGGACCTCTGGGGTAACTCCGCTTACTTCCTTATGTACAAGTACAATTAGAAAATGTTTATACCGACTTTCCGTCTATTCAGTTATTGGAGTGTCACTCAAAAACTACAGGACCGAATTTGATGAAATTTAAATGGGACTACACGGGATGCACCGGCTTTCAAACGAAAATAGAATTTTGAGAATCGGTTCACCCTATCGAAAGTCAAGAGGTAACAAACATAAAAAAAAACCTTCCAAAAAGGAGTAGGTAGTCAATGTACCTCCTCCTTTTTGAACGTCAGTAGAAAAGTGGGTTCGGTCTACGCAATAGAACAGATGTACGTCAATAACGTCCTGTTTCAGGAAACTTGGTATTATACTTACTCGATCAACTGTTATTGGTCAGTTTCAATTCGGTAATCTTTTATTCCATCTAAGCTATATGTAAGCGAGAAATGTTATCTCTTGTTAGTTATCAAAACAGACTTTTGCGACTGTTTCGGCTATCGAGTAACTGTCATTCAAATGGTCCATGTCACTGGGACAGTATCAAGGATCACGCCTGTCAGTTGCGGCGATTTAACGAACTTCAGGCCTTTCGAAGATTGAGTCGACTTAAAAGTATCCAAGATATTGCTGTGGAAAAAATGGAACTGACTCCAACACTTATAAGTGTGAAATAACTTGTTGAAGTCGGTACCATGATAGCTAAAAGATATATATTGTGCGCATTGAAGTGGGTTCCAATGTTAAGTAAAAAAAAATAATCACCCTTTTAAGTAACCCTTGCTAGTTACGCGATGATTTTTATACACCATTAATTACGATATCGTCAAGATAGGCGAAACACTTTTTAGTTATTGGATTGTAACTCAAAAACAGCTTGAGCGAATATGATGAAATTTAAATGGGACCACCATTGATGTACAAAAAGAATGGGGACCACCTTGAAAGTATACTCTACCAAACTTTATTATCAAAATTAGACAAAAGTAAACAGTAATTGTGCGTGATCTTGAGAACCTCCTTCTTTTGTTTTGGAAGTCAGTTGAAAATATAGTTATGAGCGCAAATAGCTATTACGAGCCTTTATTAAAGCTATTGAAGCTTTGTTTTGAAGGTTTGTACTATTAAACAAATTTTTTTTAAAAAGATTTTAATTTATAAAAGACATTTTAGAGTACGATTTTATTGTTTGTTGTAACATAAGTTATAGTCTACGAAAAAATAATTAAACACACAGAACATTCAGAACAAATTCCACACAAAAAGTGGTCCTTCAAACCAAAACGACGTATGATTACAAATACGAATTACTTCCGAGGTTACAAATAGACGTGTTCGGTGATTGTTTTAAATTTCAGAAGGAAAGCAGGGATTGGTCCACGCGCGTGCTGCAACGTTTACTATTACAGCTGAGTTATAGCGGCGTGAACGATGTTATTGATTTGGCACGACTTCAAAGTCGTGCTAAATCAATAACATCGATAAATCGGAATCGAAATCGAATAACCCGATAAATTTCGACCCCATAAATTGGTTCCATTTTATAAGGCTGAACTCTTCCTGATATTATTTCTTCGTTCTCCGTACTTTCTCATGTGGGAAAAAACAGAAGACTACAGCTAACGGCTAATAAACGAGCTCGTAATGTATGGCCATGACATCAAAGCGAATATAAGTCAAAGAGAAAATCCGCCATTTCTCTCAGACCGTAATTAGGTAGTGAAGGAGTTATGCGCAAACGTCCCAGGGAATAATTGGTTTCCCCAGTCTTTGTTGAATGTCGGCTGTCTATGCTGGAATATTATGTTATTATATGATTGTTGCATTATTTATAAGTATTGTTGTACGATTAGGATTGAGGTTTTATCTATTATGTACTAATATTATAAATATGAAAGATTTGTATATTTAACCGACTTCAAAAAAGGAGTAGGTTTCCCATTCGACCATATTTTTTTTTATGTGTTCGCGGATAACTTCGTTGTTTATGAACCGATTTTGTTGATTCTTTTTTGTTTGATAGAGTATACTGGTGTTTACATAAAAATTTCATCAAATTCGGTCAAGCAGTTTTTGAGTTATACTTCAATAACTAAAAAGTGTTTTGCCTATCTTGATGATATCATCATTGACGGTGTATCCTGTAAGTAGCATGGTCACTAAAAAAGCTGAATTTTTATATAAAAAAAATAGAACCGGCTTCTACACTAAAAAGCTTGTCGAAGTCGGTACCATGCACGCAATATTGTGATAATAGGATACTTTCAAACTATCATGGTATCGATTTCAACAAGTTATTTCACACTTTTTAGTGTAGAAGTCGGTTCTATTTTTTGATATTTTTTTTTATTTTATTTTTGTAACGAATAAACTTATAAACTACGGGTCCGATTTCAAAAATTCTTTTGCCGTTCAAAAGCTACATTATCAAGAAGTAACATAGGCTGTATATTATTTTCAAAAATTTAGGGATCGGTATGAAAACTTTGATAATGTAACTCAAGGTGTGAAAAAAATACCAAATAATATTCTTATATCGCGTACGCTGCGTAAACTATTGACAATAGAGCATAGTGGTATACCAACAACATTTTATAGAAAAAATCAATATCTATAATAAAGTCTGCGGTACAGCGTGTCTAACTGTTACAATAATGTTACTATAACTAGTTTTTCGTGTTAAAATAGGCAAAATTAGCGCCGCTACAAACTATTCCTTGTCTACTCTAATACGAATATTAAAGAGGAAAGATTTGATAGTTTGTAATGGATAAGCGCAAAAACTACGTGACCGTTTAAAAAAACTTTCACCAGTAGAAAGCTATATTATGCCTGAGTAACATACGATATCTTTGATTCATCATCATCATCCATCACCGCGCGAGTGAAAGCGCGGAGAGCAGCTATTCAAATAATTGAACCAGTTGTAGATGAAGGACCACCATGTTCTGACATATTGGTGACAAAAATTATGTGGTAAAATTGGTCAAAACGTCCACTGTA
Organism: Selenia dentaria; assembly: GCA_917880725.1. Lineage (NCBI taxonomy): Eukaryota > Metazoa > Arthropoda > Insecta > Lepidoptera > Geometridae > Selenia > Selenia dentaria. The sequence continues at coordinate 14,073,413 of OU862889.1, read as the reverse complement.
CCAAGAGATATACCTAATTGATATCTAGCTTTAGAACGTAACGTTCTTTGGTTCGTTAATATTGTTAAGACAGTTTTATTTAGATGGCGGTTTCGTGGCGATACGTGGGTGAGTGCCGATACCGCGGACTCCCTTTCTCCCTGGGCCCAGCATGCCTTAAATAGCCGTCCAGGGTGTGGACTCCTCTTGCATTTAAGAACCAGAAACCTCCAAGAGTACCTTAGTATAATTATTGACTGATCGAGCGAAGCGTTTCTGCTTTAACCGGCCAAATTGACTTTTATCTGTTCGTATGTTTGTTAGGTTGTGTGTTGGTCCTCCTGTACAGAAGTCATATTGTCTTTACGAAGAAAGGGAATGGGCTTCGTTTTGACATTTTAATTCCATTCTGGGTGAAACCCTGCATGCCTATTGGCTGGAATAAGAATGAAGTGACAATTCATTCTCATTAAAGTTAGAAAATAAGGCGGCAGATCGCATTTTTCATTTTATGACTTTAAAGAGGAATTTAGAATAAGAGCATAATTGGTCAAGTGGTGTCAGAGGATTTAAAGTTTAAAAACTGGATGATTTGGTATGTTAAGAAAATTTATTAATATATGTAGTAAACATTTCAGCGTATTTTGAACCCGTTTAATTTTGTTCTGTGGCTATGACTGTATCTATTGTACTCACAGATCACAGAAACAAGAATTGTATACTAATATTCCACCTCCAAATGCAGATAGCTCAAACTGTAAAAAAAATGCCGCCGTTAAGACTGTACTCGCGAGGTCTGCTGCTCGCAGAGCTTTAGGTTTATGGAGGTATAATTTGTCAACACACACACTATAGTGTGTTAAAAAACCTAATGCCGCTAGTACCGCTCAAGCGAAATCCAAGTGCACCTCCCTTGTTATTATTTTCAGCGCTGCACTTGATCTTTATCGTGGTAGACAGTGAATTATAAACTGAACATTCTTATTTCTAAGTTGTATTGACTGTTTTATTTGTCCTTACTGACTAATTAACTGTATCATAATTTAGATTCTGATTCAATTCAATCTAGAAATTATGATACTCGTAGTTATATGCATTTTATGTTGTAAATCCACTATGGAAGGCACTTTAGAAATCACTTTTTCACTCCTACGGGAGAGGCAAAGTCACTGGCGTGTCAGTTAAGTACAAAACAACATAAAACACTGCAAAACTTGTTAAAAAAACTACTTTATTAAATGGTAAATAAAAATACTCTATCAGTATTTTATTATCTTCTTAAATACCTATATTTAATAGACTTGAGTTTGATTACTATCTGTTTATGTTTTAAGTGATGTTGCCGCTCTGCATCACTTATTGATTTTTGAATAATTGATTAAAAATAAATATAAATATAGGTATTTTTTATTTTATAATATATGAGTGCTAAAGTTTGAGTCGACGATCATTGGGAGTCTGACGAAATAAAGCGTAGAAAAGAATTTAAAGGCAATTCAGCGCTTTTCATTATGCCGCTTAGATGCATAACCACAGACGCAGCCTCATTATCCTCATGCTTCATTTGCAATATGTCCGACGCAGATTATCATTCCTCCGAATGAATAGGACTAATTTTCTCTCCCCTTTGGACGAAAAAGATTTTCATTCCAGTTCCAGGTTTCTATTAATTTGTTTCGCAGTCGCCGCATAATTTCAATCTTGGTATTGTATCTACGGAAGTTCTTCTTCTGTTCATTTTGTTTCAATGTTTTCTCTTCATTTTCTTGACGCTTTATCGTCGGCAGCGTTGCATTCATCTCCTGTCGAGAAACGGTGTTTTAGTTTTTTGCTGATTGCAGGACTGACGGAATTAAAAATGTTTCCGCTCTAGATAAAACGGATGTTTTCTTCACGATGTCCCAATTTTTATTCGTAATGTGTATTTTAATCAGATAAGATGGGCAATCAAATCAAAGACAAAAAGGTTTAGGTAAAATATATTAAAGTTATTATTTAGTTCCAGTATTAAAAAACAGCACAAAAAAAAATGTATAACGGACGATATAACAAAGACTAAGCTCAAAAAACATTTTTGATAAACATGTCTGACATTACATTCACGCAAATTGCTCGTAGGGTCAATATTACAGTAGGTATTTGGTATTTCGAACCTTTTACTCAGGAATAGACAATTTAAAAAAAGTCGTTGGAATCATGAGTGCCAACTGAAATATTTATATGTTTATAATGTTTTAATAGCTGCTTGAGTTATTTAGTGTGCTAGTTGCCTGCCTAGATTGCCTAGGCGTGATTTACGACTAAGTTCCTTCACTTTGCATAGCAAATTGCTAGAACAATTAGTCTAGGCGTCAAGTGCATTGCTCTAATTATAGTCTATTAAAGCGTATATCCAAAGGTTATTATTATTACCTCAAATCATTTATTACTAAAGATTTATTATACTGCTATAATAAATGAGAAATTTGTGTGTGATTAAGTGAGTGTTATACTTTACGCTCAAACCGTATGCACCTAAAACATTATACATGTAATGTTTTGAAACTTGTTTGACACAGTTAATCTCACAAATTGTTTTGTTAAGGTTTGCGTTTTGAGGTTTTTGAAAAGATTTATGAATATGGAGAGATGGGTAAGACGGAGACGGGATGGGTAAGTAAGTACTTAACGTTTACTTAACGTATTTTCAACTTCACTGTCACTGCTCTCTATTGATGGGACATATTTAGATCCTTTTTTCTTTTTGGCCAGATTTTTTTATTAGTTACAGATTTTTTTTCGATTTTCGTTAGTTCTTTAATACTTTTTACTTTTGCTTTTTTTCTTTTGCCAACTTCTTTTTTTTTAATAATCTCTTCCAATTCATTTTTATATGGTGATGAAGTTATAATTGCGGTTTTTCCTCGTTTTCTAACAACGCGAGAAGCTTTGCGTGTTGCTGGAAAGGACATTATTTGCTGGGGACTGGTTACGGAAAATGTCGATTTTCGTGGAGTACTTGGTGTCTTGTTTATTTCAGTGTTATCAAACCAACTAGAGCAACCAGGCTTAGGGGATAATATTGTTGTAGTGGAGGTCACAAGAGGAATTACTTCATGACAGTTTGGTTCTGTTTCAATATTTGGCTATGTTCCTGTGACAGTTGGAGCTAAAATCTGGGAATTTAACAATGGTGCTGCTGCAGCTGCTAATCTGGTATTAGATGTTGGGTTGGAGTTGTAACTTCAGTAGACAGCTCTCTCTCGATCTGCGGAATATTCGTCATCAACGAAGCAGTAAAGTCACTTTCTAAGAAAACTGATGAATCATACGGCCAAAGTCCGCATTTTTTAAACCCATTTACAGCTGTTGACACAGAAGACGTCTGTATGAACGCTTTCCCAAAAATTTTAGCAATTTTCTGAACTGTGACGACCATTCCTGGATCGCTGCTAAGCCAAGCTGATATTTGTTGATCATAATATGTGCTCAACGGTCTCATGTAAGCAACATCAGCATCACATGATAACTCCGTGGGATCGAGCTTCATTTATGAGATCAATATTTTGAGTGTGGGTACTATGACCATCCAACAGTAACAAAACAGGTCGTTCGACCGTGGCTCCACTAAACTCGATAAACTTTTTAAACCATTCCAGAAATAACTCTGCTGTCATCCAGCCAGAATCACTGCAAACTCCCCAAGCTCCATGTGGAGCATTTAGCATTAGCAGCTGATCCATCCTCTTTCTAGGAAATACCATCATGGGTGTAATATATTGGCCACTGGCACTGAAACATATTTCGACTGTGATGGTCGTACCTCTTTCTGCGGAAGTTATGGCCCCAACTTGCTTTCGACCTTATTTATCTATTACTTTTGACTTCGTCTTGGGCACAACGTAAATTCCTGTTTCGTCACAGTTATAGATTCTGTCAGGTGTCAATTGATGTTCATCATAAACATTTCCTAAGAAAGTGAAAAACTTATCAACCACCTGTTTGTTGAATCCGGCAGCACGCGCAGTTGAGGTGCTTTCATGTTGTCTTATAGACAATTCTGGATTACTCTTTAAAAAGCCTTGTACCCAGTCTTTACCAGCTTCTTTTTTAAATCATCAATGGATGTGGTTTATTATTTTTAATTGCTAGCCTGTAGACTAAGCCTCTAAAATCTTTAGTAGTAATCCCGTAAAGCCTGCTCTCCATATCTAATATATAATTGCATAACTCTTTCTCTTCGTCATAAGAAATAAACTGTTTCTTTAGGGCCTAACTGAACCTTCATTTTCATTGTAGCTGAAGCATTTTCCTTAGAGCTTTCACGAATCATCTTCACTTTTCTTTCCAAAGTGGCTTGGGGGCACCAAAGGTCTTTGCTGCTAGATAGTAACCCATTTTGCCTTGTACCACAGAGTCCACCGCATTTCTCATGACCTCTTCTGACCAATCTCCTCTATTTGTTGTTCTTTTATAATTTTTCACCATACTGCAATGATAACAAAAAAACACATATAGTAGATACCTATATTACAAATCATTAGTATTTTACTGATATAGCAAGATAAACATTAGAACTATGTATTTTAGTGCGGGCAAGACGGGGTATGTCTAACCCTCTCATCTCCAAATAAATTAACAAATTAACATCTAAAAACAATGCTCTCGCACACAAATAAACACGTGCTTACCTGCATGAGTAAACCTTGACCCATGTGAATAACTTTAATTATACTCCGAAATTTTGTTATTTTTAGAAGAATCACGGTACAACCAAAGTGAAAAAACGCTGAGACAATCGCCAAATTAATATATTTCCACATAACGAACAAAAACAGTGGCGTCGTCGCGCTGTCACTGCGCCGATTTAAAAGCCATTATGGCGGCGCTGCGTCACGCGCAGAAACGATCCTGATTGGTCAAATGGTTTCCGATATAATACGGGTACCTCATCTTGCCTGCCACCCCGTCTTACCCTCCTCTCTATAATTGTCAATGATCGCACTGAATAATAATATGACATAAAACACGTTTGTCTATAGATTTGTCACGATTGGTCGTCGTTTCTGAATCTCGCAACGTTTTTAGATCATCTAGCATGTTGTGTGACAGTGCGTAAGCTACTCTGTACAATGACATAAAACAGTGTTTACAACATGTTTTCATATGACTGTTTAGGCAGTGCAAACTCACGGAAATTTGGAATGTATATAGCTAGCTTACGTCCTGGCTTAACACATAGTCTACATTTATAATAGAAAATTATCCTATAAGATTTTTTCGGTCTTTTTTCGTACGGGTGGAGTTACGATGCGCAGCTAGTGTTTATAGTGAGTAGTATAGTAGTGAGTGTCTGTAGTGAGTTGATGCTTAGGCTCTGTATGATCATAATGATTATTGTAGACATTTAAGGTTGTATCTCTGTATTTAGTAACAATGGACAACAAGCTTGACGGAGGTAAACTCATAATGGACAAGGCAACAGTTTTCCTGTGCATTAAAATTGACGCAAAATTACAATGGGGTCCTCATATAAATGCACTGTCTTGGAGACTCAGTTTTGCTGCATATGCGGTACGTAAGATAACTAACAGAACTTTCTACGGCGTGGTTAGTAATACTTTGTATATTTCCACAGCGTAATGTCATGTTCATAGTTACTATAATATTGGCAATAACTATATATAAATGATTATAATGATATAAATTTGAAAACTATGGATAGTGCAAACTAAATGCAACTGTAACGTATTTTGTTTCACCATATCTATACAATACATACATAATTGTAATAAAATACTATAGATATTGCAATGCCACTGCAAATCAGGCTAGTATTCTAGAAGGACGATCAGTAATGAAATTTGATTTTCATGAAGACGTAACTAAATGACTATTTAATAAGCAATTTATTTAGATCTCTACCTGTACATCGTGTTCTGATATTAGAGCAGAGTCAGGAAATAGCAGGCCATTTTCTACCGACTTCCCAAAAAAGGAGGAGGTACTCAATTCGACTGTTTTTTTTATTGTTTGTTACCTCATAATTTTCGATTGCGTGGCCCAATTCTCAAAATTTATTTTTTTGTTTGAAAGCTGGTGCTTCATCAAATCCGGTCTAGTAGTTTTTGAGTTACACTCCAATAACTGATTTTCACGAAAGTAATGGAATGGAAGTCGGTATTAAATTTTTCAAATTGCACTTGTTAGTATTTGATTATACTTTCTTATATCAAGTGCGCATAATTTTATTATTTTATACTAGCTGAGACTGAGCTAGGTTTTGATGGCTTCCTTATATGTATTTGAAAATATAATGTATGTTCGTAAAAATTTACATAAATATAAGTTAAATAGTGATCACCACACTTTTAATACCAGAAATACAAATAGGATAGCTGTACCTAGTTTTAGACTTGCGAAGACTAATAAGTCATTCCTAGGAAATTGTGTGCGTTTTTACAATAAAATCCTAAAGCACATAACTGAGCTCACAGAGGGCAAATTCAAGTTGACTGTAAAAAACGTTTTAATAAAAAAAGCTTTCTATAAAGTTCGACATTATATAGAAGATAAAGATGCTTGGAATACTCCACTTCTGGCAAGCTGTCTCTCTGCCACCCATAAAATGTAATATTTGTAGTACCTAAGTAGAAACATTGTAAACATCCATATAAAAAGAATGGCCCTGAGTTTCTTGCCGCTTCTTCTCGGTGGGTTCTATATATTTTGGAACGCGGCGGTAGAGTCTTTAAAGTACATTATAATGAAAAGTTGACGTTCATAAGTGCGTCTTTGATGCCTAAATTGAATAAATGATTTTGACTTTGACTTTGAATGCTAGCATCATTTTAATTCATTTAATCTAATTTACATCATTTAATCTAATTTGGAGTCTAGAAGTGAGGCTCGTTTATAGCAATAGGCTTTGCCCTCTAATACATGGGACCTACCAAAATTATCCTGCTTATCCCTTCACGGATATACAGGCGAGGCGATTAGCTATATAATGAATTAAAATAACATGCAAGTGATGTTTTATTTTGTTAAAATTTATTTTTACTAAGTTTTGATTGTATCGTACCAGAAATATATATTTCGATATAATAATTTCTGCACACCTGCACACCCTGTATGTAGTTATGCAAACATAAAAAACTTGCTAAAATTTTAATAATTAAACTGTTTTTTCATCATTTAACAAATCTACGCAAATTGCACACATATCGCCTGTTGCTGTGTTGCGCATGCGCAATATATATGCGCATAATTTTAAATATCTAATATAACAATTTATTATATAACATCATCATAATCAAACAACCAGGACCGACGGCTCAACGTTTCCTCCGAATCACGGAAGCGCTCAATTGAATAACACCACTAGCGCTTACCCATCCAAGTCCTGACCGCAGCAAGTGTTGCTTAACTTGTTGATCGGTTTTAAGATCACCAAGCCAAGCTCGATTTGAGCTATCCAATCGCTACGATTGCCTTGAAAACCTCGCTTCAGTGGACGAGATCAATAACAGGTTAGTAGAAACTGTCCATAAAGTGGGTGCCAAGTACTTTAAACCCCACCGTACACATAGGCCACAGAAACACTCCAACGATACCTTAAACCTAATGGCTGAACGACGCTCCTTAAAACTGCAGTCTTTGGATGATACTGAAGCATATAGGCTGCTCAATAAACGAATATGGAATTCCTTGCAACACGACATCCGGGTCTTTAATACTAATCGTATTAAAGAGACGATAGAGCGGAACAAGGGCTCCAAAGTGTTTGCAAGAGACAAGTCTATTGGGCAGAGCCAGTTGACGAAGCTGAAGAGAGAAGACGGCAGTGTAGCGTCGACCAAAGCAGAAGTGTTAAGAGAGGTAGAGAGTGTCTACGGACAGTTATACTCTTCGGTCGCTAAACCTGTTAGCAGCTCGGCCAAAGATCCAAGAGCCAAGCTGACCCTACATTATACCGAAGATATCCCAGACATCAGCCTGTACGAGATTAGAATGGCCTTGAAACAGCTTAAAAATAACAAGGCGCGGGGTGATGACGGTATCACATCGGAGCTTCTGAAAGCGGGTGGAACACCGGTACTTAAAGTCCTTCAGAAGCTCTTTAATACCATCTTACTCGAAGGTTCAACGCCAGAAGCATGGAACAAAAGCGTGGTGGTGCTGTTCTTCAAGAAAGGTGACAACGCTTTACTTAGGAATTACAGACCCATCTCGCTTTTGAGCCATGTTTATAAGCTGTTTTCAAAGGTCATAACGAACCGTCTAAGTCGCAGGTTTGATGAATTCCAGCCTCCGGAACAAGCCGGTTTCCGCAAAAGGCTATAGTACCATAGACCTCATCCTTACGCTACGGCAAGTTATATAGAAGACCGAAGAGTATAACTTGCCTCTTTGTTTGGCGTTTGTGGACTATAAGAAAGCCTTTGATTCGATCGAGACGTGGGCAGTGCTTGAGTATCTCCAGCGGTGCCGTATTGACTATCGGTATATTGAAGTCCTGAAGTGTTTGTACAAAAACGCAAAGGAGCAGAGTTTGAAGGTAACTCAATTGCAAAGAAGCGTGAGACAGGGAGACGTTTTATCTCCGAAACTGTTCACCGCTGCATTGGAAGACGCCTTCAAGCTCTTGGAATGGCAAGGACTTGGCATCAATATCATCGGCACTCACCTTCGATTTTTCGGCGATATTGTAGTCATGGCAGAATCCATGGAAGACCTCATTACAATGCTAAAAGGCCTCCATCGAGTTTCTCAACGGGTAGGCCTTAAGATGAACATGGACAAGACGAAAATTATGTCTTATGCCCATGTTGTGCCTACCCCAATATCAATTGGGAACTCAGTTCTCGAAGTTGTCGACGAATACATCTACCTGGGACAGACAGTCAAACTAGGTAGATCCAAATTCGAGAAAGAGGTCAATCGTCGAATCCAACTCGGCTGGGCAGCGTTCCGGAAATTTCGCGAAGTCTTCTCGTCAAAAATACCTCAGTGCCTCAAGACAAGAGTCTTTGACCAATGTGTGTTACCAGTGATGACTTATGGCACTGAAACGTGTTCTCTTACTATGGGCCTCATAGATAAGCTCAAAGTCGCACAACGAGCTATGGAGAGGGCTATGCTCGGGGTTTCTCTACGTGATCGAATCAGAAATAACATACAAACATACAAATAACATAGCCCAGATTAGCCAGTTAAAGTGGCAGTGGGTGGGGCACATAGCACGCAGAACAGATTGCCGATGGGGCTGGAAGGTTCTGGAATGGAGACCACGGACCGGCAAGCGCAGCGTAGGTCGTCCACCAACACGGTGGACAGACGACCTGATAAAGGTCGCAGGACGACGTTGGATGCAGGCCGCTTCCAACTGGTCCTTTTGGAAAATTATGGGGGAGGCTATGTTCAGCAGTGGACGTCCAACGGCTGAGATGATGATGGTGATGATGATTTAAATGAGAGTCTAAGCACTCAGCGTATTTTCTGCGCGCAGATCACGCGCGTTATCACACTTCAAACGAGATTCAGACGCAGTCTTGTAACCTAAGCACACGTAAACACTCAGTGGTACTGTAAACGCGCGTTTCAAGAACCCTCGTTATCTGCACGTATTAAATATATGCCGTCATATTACGCGCAGATACAGCGATACAAATACGCTGTAGTCGCTCGTTATCCTCCGCGTTTTAATTTGTATCACGGCATTGATTCAGACAACACGCCCGTCCCCCGCCCCTTTACATCACTTTTTACGCGCGCTCGAATCGATTCAAACACGCTTAAAACGCGATGCAAATGTGTTTCGAACGCGCTTCTCACGCACGTACTCGTATGTATGGCTTTATACGCGCGTTTGCATCGACACAAATGCAACAATCTACATTTTGGGCATCGACGGTACCTAACGGCGCGTAGCGCGTTTAAAATACGCCGTGCGTTTTGGCTCCTACAGTAGGTCTACCATGAGTTTACAACATTGACACCAATCGATGCTCGATATCGTCTGCCGTGAAATAATGTATGTAAAAAGAACAGTGCCACCTCGCAATTAATTGTAGAACTTGACAGCGAATACGCCAATCACAACCTTAATAAGTAGGCGAGATCAAGTATCGACTATAGATGACATTTATGTTGCCAACTCATGGTAGAGGTACAGATTTGGCTCAGTATTTTATTAACCGAGCGAGCGATAATCGTCTCTGCTTTCACAGGCAAAAAGGCTTTCCTGTCTGTATGTTCGTTAGGTTGTTCATTGGTCTTCCTGCACAAGTCCCATTTTTCAACCGATCTTGACGAAACTTGGTACACATGTTCTAACGAGTTGAATATTTATGAAATAATGTTTGGTAGTGCAGCGTGGACCGGCAATGTATGCAGATTATAAATTCCCCATGACACAACCTGCTGGTAGTGCAGTGGGGAATAATAATTCGCTTCTGCACTACCAGTAGTGCAGCTTGGTAGTGCAGCGGGGAATTACTGATAGATTAGATATAATTTATGTCGTCGGTGATTTTGAGTCTGTACTTTTCCTAAAAAGGGGGTTGGTGGTTTCCGAGGGTTGTGTGAAGTACGGCAAAAATTGCCGCTAATTTGTATATTTGTATAGACTGCCGTCTCGCGCATCCTATCAATTCTTCTTCAGTTTCATCGAGACCCATCAGTTGGGTCAGAAACAACAATAGGTAAATACGAATTTTCTTTCATAAAAAACCATGGCGTCGATTTCAGACTTAAGAAAAACTGCTTTCATATACTGTAATTTTCCTTCATAGATGACGAGACATATAACCCAGTAGCTTTTATAAAAATCTTTACTCGTTTTGAATAATTGATTCATTTGAATAAATATCACCGTGCGTATCTCTTACAGTTTTTGTCTTTCCTTTGATAAATGGTCTCAATGTATATTTTAAAAATATTCCATATTATATGTTATATATACATTAAAGGCTACGTAACCAAATTTGGATCGCCTCTCTGACTCCGCTTCGTCCTGAGGTCGGTCTACACTGAAGGTCGTACTCAGTTGTGCCATTGTGCAAGTCGCCTAAATCTTTAATTCTCTATTTCTTCTCTGCTCTCTCTCTCTCTCTCTCTCTCTCTCTTTCTCTTCTACTATCGCTCTGCTAGCTCTAGGGGCTGAGTGCGTTGAGCATTCACCACCATCCATCCATCCATCCATCACAAATGTACTCGGTAAATGTATGTATGTAGGTAATGGCAAACAGCATTTAGACCTATTAAAAAAATATTGTTGTTACTTTTCACATAACCGATATGTTACTGCACCTTACGAAAGTAGTATCATTTTGAATTCGATATCAGATTCCGAATACCTAGACCTAGACGCATAAATTGCGCGCATTGCATCAAATAGTCAATTCATAAAACGAATACACGATGCTGTGATTGCATTTGAATTCAATTTTGCTGGTTCTGATATGTGATAAAGAGAGAAAACTGCAGCAAAATATTTGGTGGTGTTTGTTCTGATCTGATACAGTAAAATACTCTCATCACACGTTGAAAGATATTTCGCCTTTATGCTGGCTTTTGTTTAGAAATTAGCATAGAAGACCGTATATTTGATTTTTCGTAAGCATACGTGTTATTTACTAAGCTTCAGCGATAAAATAGGTATATAAGACTAAAATACTTTTTAGAGATTCATAAAATGTTTTTAATTAATAAATTCTAACGTACCTACTTGGTGAACAATATTAAAGCACATGTTCTTATTATCATAATACATATTCTCTTTCAGTTTCTTTTTGGGGGTTGTTACCGGTTTGTAGTATTTGCGCAGTTAGCAAAGACACTGATTCTTTGCTTACTGCCAAAATATTACGACACTGGTTCTGTATTTCATTTTTGAAAGGACAAGCAAAGAATGAAACCGTATCGTAACTTCTCCTACACCGGGATCAGGATTTTGTACGTAACGACTCGAATTTACCTAAAATACGATACCACTTTATTCAAAAAAACTCCGGCCACGGTCACAGGCGAGATAAAACCGTCAACGGGGACTTTATTAAGTTAGGCTGAAGATTTATAAGAGCCCTTTTTGCTGGAGTTATCCGTACCTATGGTGACCAATTTCCCGTTTCTATAGGGGACCGTAAGTACTCCATTTTTATTTCTTCTTGACGTCCGTTTAATTTGACAACTTCAAAGAGCACTTGACTGAAGAGCAGCGATATTTGTAGTAAAACTCAATCGAGTATTACAAGTTAAGAACTCAGAATCTTCACCAATAGAGCGCCTAAGGTTTTTTATATCTTCATTGTCATAACAGTGACTCTATTGTTTTTTGCTGCATAATGTATATATATATATATATATATATATTCATTATAAATTAATTAATGCTTGGTTCAAACAAGTTTTAGATAGGTGAACGTAATGTAAGTATAATTTGAACGAAACCAGTGCTCCTTAACATTATAACATATAATTGAATAGTGAATTGTATTGTAAGATATAATTTTACTTTTATTTTTAAGACCCACGCCTTATTATGCGGCTAAATTGAAATTATAATTAGGGCTAGCACTAACCAATTACAATATATTCTTTACTAAATACATCTAAGTTATTTTATTTCTCGGTATCCCGTGTAACGACAACTACATGGTCAACATTAACAATAAATCCTAGCCAAGTCTGCTAAGCGTTTTATCAGGCGGTCGTTCAGAACGCAAATCAAATTAAACTGCGATTAGGCTGAACGATGTATGAACGAGATTCTTGGCTGTGTACCTATTTAGTTCGATGTACTGAAATACGAGTATAACCATAACGCGAAACATTACGAATATAAATATAATGGTATTTCTGTTTTAGCTAAGTACTGTCAGTCCCGTATATTATTAGGACAATACTCATTTTATAATGTCGGAACCAATCGGGTTGCCCGAAAACTCCGACGGTAAATCTTGGCATATCCACCAACCCACACTGAATCCGAGTGATGGATTAGGGCACATAGTCCTCTCTATGAGAATGAATATGAACAATGTTCGTGTCCCAGCAGAAGCAATATGGGATAATTTTGCTAATCTTTTTGGAGTTTAAAGAAAATTTGTCGATGTAGAATTTGCATAGAAAATTGCTTTGTTTTGTGATGATAATGGTAAAATAGTAGGTAAGGTAATAATCTTATATAATAATCTTATAATATTAATAATCTTCAGAGTTCACAGTAATTTTAAATACAAAATTATACTAGAATTCAAAAAGCGAGCAGAAAAAACCTTTAACTCTTAATGGATTTATCGGATTATCTTATCATCTTTAAGTACTTAGTAAATAAATAAAAAAAACAAGCAAAGGAGTAAGATTATTTCTTACTGTAAAATTTTAAGAGCACTATCCCATATAATTACTAAATTATATTATATAAAACTTTACTAGCTTAGTATTTTGTGTTTATTTATAGTTACTGCCAGCAACTTCATCCACGTGGAATTAGTTTTTCGCGATCGAGAACTATACAGACGTCGGACAATTAACATAAAGAGAAGCCTTTAAGTTAATCTTAGGCATAAACAATCTCAATTTAGGATTACATCAAAACCTCACTTCATATTGGTATTAACACACAAACTATCGCATTTATTGATAATATTATAGAAGGAACTGTGGAAAGTAGAGATAACAGAAGGCTGGTTACTTGGCGATGAGACAAGCAACATAAGTCCGAAATTATTTTTAACAAGTATAACAGGCATACACAAAAAACATCCAACTCTACGTACAGCTCTCAAATAAGGTAAAGTCTGCAAACGTAACGCTGTATTGCATCTTTATATCCATTTTACATTATTGGCATCGATATAACACGGGACTCCCACATGTCATTTCGCTGCCTCCAGGCGCAAGAAATTGCATGAAATACATCCTACGATACGCTACCACTATATTCCGACCTCCACTTGCATCAAGTTAGTGCTTTATAAAAAGGGAATTCGATACCAAATGAGAGATCTAAGGGAGCTGGTTGGCGAGGCTATTCGTGTGTGCTTGAAACATCCCTGTAGGGCGTATTGGACGCAATCTGCGATACCTGACGTGGCTGGGAATTTCATTATAGTCTATTGCATGCTCATGACGAGCGCCTAGATTGAAGTGTGAGTCCAAATGTTTACTGCAAATACGGTGCATTGTTTGCGGAATGGAAAGACTACTCTGTTTTGATTCTGAGTTTCCATTTAATATCTTCGTATGTAATGGATATAACGTTTGAATTGAATTGTGTTCTAAAGTTATCGATAGATTTTAGTTTACTTCATAGATACATCTTCATGCTAAGATAGGGTGCCTTTTAGTATTTTTTATAAAATAAGTCGGCAAACTACATCACCACGCAGATGAAACCGCGGTGCGCTGCTATATTTGTATTTTATTTGCAGTTCGTTATTGCGTCTACCGGTTCTCACAGCACCCGTGGGATAAAGAAACACCCCTATTACTATGCCGCGCCCACAAAATAGCTACTTTTGCTACGGGTAAAACTTCTTCCAATATATAATTAACGAAAAGCAACCAACTCTCCGTAAATCCTCATTCGAAGTCCTGAATGGACCTCAAAAGTTAGTTCTCATCAATACGGACTGCTAGTTGATACTGAAGAAAGGAATTAGAAACTATAACAGAGTTAAAAGAGAGTTCTTTGAGACGAAAGTCGGCAAACACTCTTTGTTCGGACTTTGCTTATAGTAACAATGGTTGCCAATCAAACTTTACAAGTCAATAGTTTAAAAATAGAACAAAGCCTACCGAGAAGAAGCAGCAAGAAACTCGGGGCCATTCTTTCATATAGATTTTAAACAATGTTTCTACTTAGGTACTACTATTATTACATTTTATGGGTGGCAGATGACAATTTACCAGAAGTGGAGTATTCCAAGCATTTTTTCTTCTATATGCTACTGTTATATTCTACTGCGTGAATGAGATTCGAAAACCAATGTCTTGAAGTGACAAGCACAGTGCATTGCTACACAAAATATTAGAAAGCTCTGGGTAGCACTGCATCTGTCACGACCTGCCCGAGTCGTCACCTTTTTTAAATAAAAATAAGTGACTGTAACGCCCAGTGCCTTGGGGTTATGTACATCACGCTAATATGGTAATTGCTTATGCGGATGTGAATGAGTACGAGTATGTGACTGAGTATGATGGCGAGTGTATAAAACTGAATATTGGCACTTCATTGATCGAAGAACCTTAAATGTTTGGCACTCTCTTTGCTAGTCACCCCGAGACATTGATTCTTACGTCTCATTCAGCCAGCTAGTCTTGATCTTGAAAACTGATAGAGTGAAGTGTAGACATTTGTGGCACTTACCGAACTTAGTCAGACAACAAACCCAAATCCTACCTCAAAATTATAAAAACGTTATTTTCATTTCTGCCAAAAACAAAGCAAACATAATAATATAATTAAACTTAAGGATAGCGCTTCGAAGGCCAAAAAATCTCAACAACAGTTAACACTTTGAATTCAGTTAAAACAAGACACAATTTACAACTCCCCTTGCCAGATGTAGAAGAAACTTTGCACTCCGACTTCCTTAGACAGTCGTAATGATCCAAGTTTCGTGTTTTTCTTGTCACGGCCCATTTCCTCACGATTTACCACTAGTAGCCTTTGTTTTTTGTGCTGAATATATAAAATAATTCAAAGAAACTTCTGGGCAGTTTTGGCACTGGACAAGAAAAGTTGAATCACAAAATGAAATAGTTGCGTCTTGGGATTATTTAGGATAACCTGGGTTTCACGTATAACTTGGCCTGTTTTAACATTTAGTATTTTTGTGAAGGCAGAGTGAAGTCCTATAAGCTATTCAGCTATGCAAGCTTATAGTTTTATATTTTGAAAAACTTTGAACAAGTAGCTTTGTTAACTTGCCAAACTCTATAAGTACTTACATAAATTACTCATTAAAATTCTAACTACACAAAGTCAGATCCTATATATTTAGTGCATTATGCATAAAATATATCAATCTAATATTTATAATATATCAATCTAAAATTAATATTTTACATTTCGTTGTACTAAAATATTAAAAAGGATACTTTTGTAAGTTTGTTTATTTCTTTGGCAAAGGTATTGATCTCTAAAAACATATCTTCACTGTAATAAATAGCATGTCTACGCTATTGAAATTTGAACGCTATCAGGACGTAATAGGGCTCTATTATAGCGGTACATTTGAAAGTCTCAAAGTGTAGCTAGAAAAATCATTAAGAACACAATGCATTTTCATAAAATTCAAATTAACAAGGTAAAAGAACTTTTGCTGCTAACATAGTTAAATGGGTGAAAGCTAGTGGCATTTGCTTTTGTGCGTTGTACATTAAGCTGTCAGTCCCGTTTGTTTGTTATTTATAAACATTAGTCACTAGGTTATTTACAGGCATTTAAGTGGCCTAATAATTTTGACTCTAATAATAATTATAAATCTATAAATAATAATTTTGGCTGCCCACTACGTTATCCACCAAACCACACTTGCCGTGGCCACTACTAGATTACAAAACTAAAGAATTAAAATCTTCCAAAATACTAAAAAAAATCAAAGTTGGGCAGGTTTCCATCAACAATTTTTTGTGCTTCAATCAGATCGCCACCCAGGCGTCTTTTCTTAAGAGTAGTAAAGCGCAAAATCCGAAGTCTACGTTCGTAGAACTTATGATGGGGTATTGTAGTAGCTTTTCATTTTAGACGCTTTCCAGTAGTTTACATTATACATAACGCGAGTGTGAAAAAAACTACACATACATTTTAGATTACTTACTGGATGTTTATTTCAATGAAAATGCTGCACTGCAACGAGTTACTTATTAGGGGCACTCCTGAGAAAGAAATCATTACCAAAGTAACAGCGAATATTTTATAACGAGGTATGTATTAGATTAAAAACATGTTATATTGACTTTAGACATATATAGTATAATACATAATACTTAACTAGCTGACCCATCAGTGGCTTTGCTCGCTTTACCCCCTTAGAAATGTCATCCACATTTCAAAGAACCCTTCCGTGGTTGATTAAGTAAAAATACAAATTTTAAATTCAGTAGCTACAGCAGTTATGTCTTTTTGTCAATGAATCAGTCAGGATATGTAATTGTATATGTATGGATTGTTTCCTGTAGCCCTTTTTCACACTAAACTTTTCAAAAGGGGACCGATAAGAATGGCATAAAAATTATTCATGCATGCCCCGAAGTTAAACCGAGGGTCTGTCTGACCACATAGTCCGTGGACTGGGGCTGATTTATTCCAATTCAGACGTCAAGTGGGACTTTGAACTTGGTAGCTTTTACCGTTTGTTTGTAGGAGAATTACGATTCGCACTTTGTTTTTCAAGCTGATTTTGTTTAAGGCTCTTGAGTCTTCTAAAGCTTTTCAATAGACAATTGATAATGGGCAGTTTTAAACTCATATGATTATTCTATGACTATATGACTGGTTTTAAACTCATATGATTATTCTATAGACAATGTTGTCGTTATTGTGTTCTTATTTTTATTATAAGCCCAATAATGCTCTAATAAAATATAAGAATGAAAAATGCTCACCGAATGAGATCTTCTGTATTGGTACAAAAAATGTGGCTCTTGAAATGTCATCATCATCACCATCATCACTGCCGTAGGACGTGCACTGCTGAACATAAGCCTCCCCCACAAATTTTCAAAAGGACTGGTTTAAAGCGGCCTGCATCCAACGTCGTCCTGTTACCTTTATCTAGGTCGTCAGTCCACCTTGTCTGTGTACGAGCTACGGTGCGATTGCTGGTCCGTGGTCTCCACTCTAAAACTTTCCGGACCCATCGGCCATCTGTTCTGCGTGCTATGTTGCCTGCCCACTGCCAGTTTAACTGGCTTATCTTCTGGGCTAGGTCGGTTGCTTTAGTTCGTCTACGATGGTTGAGCTGTGATACTGCTCAACCGTCTATGTAACCGGGGGGATTTTAATCGTAATATTCTTTTAAATGAAAAGTTAATTCTGTACGACAATGCCAAATTCTCGTCACAGTCCTGGAACCCAGGAGTACCGCCTAAATCATGACCCTAGCGAAAGTTGACTCAGAAAAAGATACACAGACGGTCGTGAGAAATTAATTAACTAAGTACGCCTGAATCAATAAATTATCTAAAGTACATATGTAGAAAATAGCGAAAGTGCATACATAATAATGGTTCATAGTTCAATTATACAAAATTTGTTATATAAAATGTCGTCTGCCGTCGTTCTTTGAATTTTTTTTCCGACGAGAATAACCTATTTATTGATATTCCCAAAACCCGGAGCCGCGTGAAGATATTGCATTTCGCGCGTCAAGAGAAGTAGGGTGTTCATGTAGCGGGACTCTTCGGGCTATTATTGGAAGTGAAGAAACAACCAGTACCATACCAGTATCTCCGGCGCAGCGAGAACAGCAGTCACTTCGCGTTTGCGTAACAAAGTCACAAGCGATCACGACAAAGGCGATGTCTGCGCTTTTGTCGCGGCAAGCGAAGACTGCCGTACCTCCGCGCCGCTTGGTCTATTTTACTTCTAGATTCTAGACCAAGACTCTCTAAAACCTTAGACAGGAAAAACAAACGATAGTTAAATAGTCTAAGTCATGTTCATAACATGTCAACAAAATCAATAAAAAACATAAACAAAATTAAACGTTTAGAAATCAGGATAGGTAGTACCTAGATAATATTAGATATATTATATAGTAGATAATATTATAATATAATTAGTGAGTAGCGGTTAGAGTACCTGATCTTTCAAGGTGTTCAGTAAATTGAAGTTAACGATACGTAATACCTTATTTAAACGTGAAAACTATGTGTATTTTAATACAATTCCTGAGATTTGTTTAACTTTGTGATTGATTGAGGAGTGACTATATTACATTTTAATATAAAATATATCAACGAATGCGAAATCATATCAGTCTTATTGATAACGTCGTAAATTATCCATTAGTGCAATTTATTTCGTTGTAGCCAATACTCGCCACGCTTAGCAGGTGGGTTGGCAAACGCATTTTTCGGTATTTTGTTCAGAAGGTGCTGCCGCTCACCGTCTGGTTTGATATCCCTTAGCGATAGCCTGCGACACTTATGCCCGTTTTCACCAACATTTTAGGTAACAGCTTAGCCAGTTAGGTAACACTTAGTAGTACAAAACTGTACTGGCTTAGGTGTTACCTAAAACATTGGTGAAAACTGGCATAAGGCTTATATGTAACTGTCAGATGCTTTATTGTTTACGTTTATACATTTATTTCCCATTTATTTATTATACTTCACAATTCATATCTGGCTCTCAGCCGATATCCGTATAATTAAATGGACAACAAAAGTACGTTATTTAAGTATGTCTTTGTATATTATTAATACAATTTAATCGCTCTGAGCTATGAGACCGCCCAATGTTACACATACTTACCATTTGCTATTTGAAACTCCTCTGCGATGATGATGAAACGTGCTTGATGACAGTTTTGTTTCCATTGTAATTAGTTTTATATTTGTATGTACAGCCGCATGCAATAAGATGTATACATTTCACAATTTTCAAAAGTGCCTCAACAATCAGGTTCATAAACATGGACTTCAAAATTATTCTAAAATGAAGCTATTTATATTATTTACTGTTTAAAATAATAATTATCTAAATTGTTATAAAATGTAGTACCGTATTATAGTTTTGAAAATTATGGAATGTACGAGTATACATCTTATTACAGGTACGTAGGTACTGTATTTTATTATAAGTGTTTTATTTAACACTATTATAGCAATTGCGAATGACCATGTAAATATTTTATGACATTTTGCTATAAAGATAGATATGGCCTTAAAGAAAATAATAAGCTAATCGAAGTACTATCCTAGTAAGCCAGCGACTTCGTCTGCGCAGGATTAGTACTTCGATTAGCTTATTATTTTCTACAAGGCCATATATTTCTTTAAAGCAAAATCTTATAAAATATTTGCGTGGTCATAATAAAAAATATAGAATAAAACATTTGTATTTTAACATTTATTTAACAACAGCTTTTGACTAAATACACTTCAGGAAACTTTAACAAAAAATCAGCCTAATCAACAAAGATACATATAAGTTTTGGATGAAACAACTTAAAGTGTTATATAACATAACTAGACAATAACTATAATGTAGATGCGGATGACATGAAAATTGGATAATGAAAAATTCATTTACTACGTGATAAGTTTGTAGCTTAAACAGACCTGCCATATTACATACTACTGCTCCTTCTTCACATTTCGAACGAGCTCACATACACCCCAGACCTCTTCGATGCAATTTCTGTGAAAATTAAATTACAGTTGAAAATGATTTCGGTAAAACAAATGTAAGTTCAGAAGCGTGATAATGTAAATCCAAAATATATTTACTTAATGAGGGGACTGTACCTATCACCGATTTATACGCGTGCGCCAACGGTACGCACAACCATATTATACCATATAGCACTTAATTGTTATGGTTTTGAAAGTAGTCGAACTTTTGCACAGTTTGTCTGGCATTTGGTACTTCGCCAAACGGACTCAGCAAAGCTTTTTACTCTGCCAGTGAATTTTCAAAAAAATCAGCCGTGATGCACCATTTAGATGGAGACAGTTTCTTGACTCGAAGATATAATGATTATCGAAAGGAGCATAAAAATTTGCTTCGTGTAATCATTCACGGTTCTCGCCCTTCCCCATGGGCAATAATTGCCTCGCATAGAAATCTGTCTCCGTGTAAACAGAACTACACAGCGAGAATTGCATTTCTAGTTTTTGTGCCAGTCGCTATACCATGAGTGCAGTGCGCGTGTTTTATTTGTATCTGCTCTTTTAAGACAGAGTTAAAAAAACGAACATAAAACACTTCACATCTTTTAATTCTGATGTATATTCCTTAGGTTATAATATTCATCAACTGCCAATTCTCTCGCTAGTGCATTAAGAACTGCTTCTCTAGCAAAATGATTTTTAAAATGCATATTTGCCTTATTCTACAAACACTCATTCATAATAATACCAATTACCTACTATAATAATAATACTAATATATATTTTTTAATGAGACTGAAATTGCCAGGTGCCGTAGTCTCTTCCATAGCCCACTATATTCCTTATCACTAATAAGATCATATCAATAGCCTTGCCATTTTACCCATTTTTATAATAGATATATACCATGTCCTATCCATCCAAATGTTTCTATTTTTTAAACTACATTGTATTTGTTATATCAAACAGGCCTCTAAGTGTTGGCTACAGCCCCACTTATGCCTATGTAAAGGGCCGGGTTAAACCCGTGATATAATTGAAATACATTTTTTATACTAATACTAATAATATTAGTTTTTAATATTACTACTAATAATATTATAATAATACTAATAGATACTAATTACCTACTATACCAGCAGTACCAAATTTGAATGATTTTTGTATAATTTTGAGAACAATTCCTCAGTAATCTCTAAACTCGAAAGGGAAATCTCGTACTCAAAACAGTTCAAACCGATTTGTACGATACTCGTTTGAACATGAAAAAATGTCACACGAGATTGTGTTTACACAAGTCGAGAACTCGTAAGCAAGAATCTTCTTACTATATATTTCGCTGTGTGGGTAAACAGTCGCAGGAAATTATCGACTAGGGATAATATCTTTACAGGGCAAGGGTGCATTGTGATGCAGGAGTTTGAAGTGATGTATTTTAAAATTATGAATGGCACTAAACTAATATGGGCAAGCGTGACGCTTAACATAAGACGAACAACTTGCTGGTCTTATGTGTCACAGATTATTATAAAAAAGTGCCAAGACAGAAGTAACGAATGAAATGTATAGAGTCTGGTGACAGAGTGAGGCTCTTTACCAAGCAACCGAAACTTGTCAAATGGCCTAGTCCACTCCTTCAAATACAACGCACGTCCAAACACCGCACAACGAAATCTCAAAATACAACTAACTGGAAGAATGGGTTTAGGGCTGGAAACTGCCTATCACACACTGAATTCTCTAGCAATTATTGCTCTTACTGTTTACCATTTGCTTTCGAGTTCGGATAACTATAACTGTGAAAAATTTCAAATCTGACTAGGCGATGAAAAATCTACACAAAAAATAACTAAGTAATTAAAAATATACTAACTACTACTAACTAAAACTAAAAAATATATTAGGCGTTACATTTTATTAATAAAAACATAAATAAGACTTTTGCCGCATCACACATAAGTGAAACATATGAGGTACTATTTATAAAAAAACATGAATAAGACTTTTGCTGCATCACACATAAGTGAAACTAAAAGATTTGTAAATAGACATAAATCGAATTTGCAAATATAATTATATTAATGCTAATAAATCAAAAGATACCTATTTATAAAAAATCTACCCTTTATCTCCCATTCCTCGGACATTGCATGAGTGTCTAGTTTAAAGGAGTAAATACTTTTTTAATTAAATATGCTACCGAAACATTTCTGAAATCACAGCCGCATCGAGCGGACAGTTTTACTGTCCGTAAAAATAACAATTCGCGATTTATTGATAATACATTAATAAGCATTATAAAACTTCTGAGATTGCAATGAAATGTAATGTCTTGATCGATACATTAGCGTCTTGTACATGGAGTATTGTTTGTAGTGGAGTCGTAAAAAGCTATTTATTTACCAATTGGAACCATATTTGAGTTATATATAAATAGATAAAGGCTTTGCTGTCGTGACAGTTGTACTTACTCACAATCTGGATCGAGATTTCCATCATTTAGACAAATATCCAATACGTTGGTGGGACATTGTGATTTGCACTCTTCAGGTACAGCGTCAACTAGAGCCGCAAAAAATGCCAGGGCGATGAGCATAGCTAAAACGGAAAGACTTCTATTATTCCATCAAAGGTCAAACGGTCAGACACAATATCATAGAATATCTATATTTCATTGTTATGATGACATCGACACTTGAGGGGATATAATTAGACAATATAACAATAATTAAAATAACAAGTCATTGATACAAATCAGTACAGAGAACATATCATCAAGTAGGGTCATTAATAAGAAACGACCGAAAACAGTAAATTTTGTAATAGATAATCCATGTTACCCTTCACCTAAAATGTTTCTGTTTTTTATAAAAAAAATTTTTTGTTACATAATTTTTATAACCAGAAATTGGAAAAGACTTCAACATCAAAAAGTTTGAAATAACTTGTTAAAGTTTTAACCACCGCAGCGACAGATATTCTGCCGCAAAACAATGTTGCGCAAACATTACTGTATTGTTTTTCGGTATTATTCTATCCCTCTTTATTTTGAGATCCTATTGAAATCTTTCATTTATTTTTTTAAATCATGCAAACAAATTTAAAACATGCAAAAAAATTATTAACACTTACAAACTTCTTTCAACTAACTTTTATCTAACTTACTAAAATATATCTAACTTTAATCTTACAGTTATTGTTTAGCACTTTCCCCTTGATTTCGTCTGAAAAAGCATGGCAAGGTTTTATGTATTAGGGTATGAAGGGCACAGTAGGAAGCGAAATTACGGGGTGAAAGAAGAGACTCAAAATCCAATGCCATGCCAATGGGTGATGAACGCAGTGCAGTGTTATAATCATTACCTACTTAAAGTTACTTATTCACCCTGGTACAACCGAATGGATTTGGCATTTGGAATGAAGTTAGCTTTAACTCAGGAATAACACAAATGTTACTTTATCCGTATTTGACGAGATCCCAAGGGTCACTATAATTTAATACCACTGGGCTGAAACCGTATGCTGTACCCGATACATACTCAACTATTATTATGTAAGGTATCGGATTGTACCAGATGTGTATATTTGTTCGATTAAACCCACACGGATTCGAAAAACTTGGTGCAACGCATAATTACGGGACCAGGTACAAAAGCAGGTTGCGAACACCAGCTCACGCTTTACACAAATTCAAAAAGTCTGTATTTGTTAGTGGTCCAAAACTATATAACCACCTACCTGAGTGCATAACGAATGAACACAATAGAAATTTACTGGGATATAAGACAACGGTATCTCTGTTATATAGTAGATTGTATCATAAGGGAGCAAAATAATATTTTTACGGCGAGGGCGCTTTTTTAATCCAGAGCGTAGTGAGGGATTCTTTAGTAGAATCCTGAATTTAGCGAGGGGTTAAAAGAACGTCGCCCGAGCCAAAAATATATTTTGCGCCCGAATGATACACTCTACTTTTCATTACCCGCTATGGGAAAATAAAAGGCGCCATAAAAAAATATAAAACATAGAGTATCAACTAAATTGAAATTAAATAGTATCTAATAATAAAATAACTAAAAATTTATATCAACATTTGAAACATTTTCGCAATAATGAAATTTTATTGTTACAGTTTTGTTAGGAATAGAGATTGTTGTAGATTTTAAATCCTTCGTGATTGAAAAAATGTCCGAATCTGGCTCATTTTGAGGAAAATGTGACGATGTATCTTAACGTTATTTGGATGTAAATGGGTGCGGCGATAGTGGCATGGATGGGTTTACTGAAGGTTGCAATGTTTTTGCCTTGTTCTCAATGGTATCTTCTATATACCCCTCTGCTACAGAACTCGAATTCCATCCCATGTCACTTGAAGAACTTGTTTTTCTAACAATCTGTGAATATTGACGAAAACGTGGGCGGATTAGGTCGCGTGTTTTTAATTTGGGTTCTTTTTTTTACGCAGCCAGCGGCGCGACTATGGTCTACCGTACCGGCCAGTCTTTATTCAAACAATATTTGCGTTCGATTTCTTTGGCGCTGAACTATAAGGTGTTCCAAATTAAAAAGTTCGCGGCAAAGATAACTGCGGCTCATTTATAAAGTGTAACGTAAAACGTTACCTACATATAATATAATATATAACTTTATTGATAATAATATGTCTAAAAAATAGATTAAAACTTATTAATAAACAGAAACACTAATTTTAACTTTAAACTAATATACGGAACAGTAACTCAAACAAATAACCTATACCAATATAATTTAAAATAATAATCTTTAATATCAAATATTCCAAATAAAACAATATCATCATCATCATCATCATCATCATCTCAGCCGTAGGACGTCCACTGCTGAACATAGGCCTCCCCCATGATTGGAGGATGATAGAACGTGTCTGTGAGGTAGCTTGTGTAGAGGTGGAAAAGCATCTAGTGTTGTGTGTATATCGACCACCATATGGTAAAGAGAATAAATCAAATTATTAAAATTTTATGGATACAATGGAATCAATTTTAAAGAAAATCTCTAAATGTAACAAACAAATCTATATCTGTGGTGACTTCAACATCGATCTATTAACAGATTCATCAGATAAAACTAACCTAATTGCACTGTTTAAATCATTCCATTTGAATTATTTATTCTTTGAGCCCACTAGAATAACTGACCATTCAGCTACCTGCATAGACAATATTTATTCAAATTGTAAGGCTAAGGAAACTACAATTATGACCGGTGTTAGGTCTGATCACAAGGGCCTCGCGATAAAATTTAATGGCAATAAAAACATGAAAAAGATAATAATCGAACATAGGCCGTTAACAACTAGTAGACTTGGAAAGCTTCAGCAAAATATTGAAGCAAAACTTTGCATCACGAATCTTTCGGAAGAGGACCCTAACGATTATTATTATTAATTATTATCTTTAGTTAGTACCGAGATCAATGAAGTTTGTCCAAAGATTAAAATGTGTACAACTGGGAAGTTAGTTTTTGGTGACTGGGCTACTCGAGGTATTCGAAAAAGTAGGGATACCATGTATGAGTTATATCATAAAAAAACTATGACATCTGATAAAGTTTTCCATAACTATGTCAAAACTTATTCAAAATTATTTAAGACTGTTTGTATACGTGCTAAAGCTTTGTTTATTAGAGATAAAATTCGGAAATGGAATAACAAAATAAAAACAGTTTGGAAGACTATAAATACAGAGACCGGCAAAAATAAACCAAAAGACACTGCATATGTCCTTGTAATTAACAATCAGACTGTCTCAGAACTAATAAATGTAGCAAATACTTTTGATAATTTCTTCTCTAATTTACCTCTAGAAGTCACCAAGTCACTGAATTCTTGCCCCAATGCAGCAGAAGCTATTCTTAAAGCTAATTTCACGAACGTGAAGTACTTAGTTTTTCTTGTGAATATACTTCAACTGTCGAAATGATAAAAACATTCAAAAGCTTAAATATAAAGACTACTGAAGACTTATGGGGAATGTCAGTAAAAATTGTAGAGCCAATTATTAGTTTTATGGGTCCTATTTTGGCCCGCTTATTTAACCTTTGTATTGATAGAGGTACCTTTCCTAATTTAATGAAATATAGTAGAATCACTCCAATTTTTAAGGCTGGAGAGAAAACAGACCCCTCAAATTATAGACCAGTATCTATACTACCAATTTTGAGTAAGATCTTTCAAAAAAATATTCTCAAACAACTTTTGGCGCACTTCAACGAGCATTCAATACTGCACGAAAATCAGTCCGGCTTCACGAAAACAAGATCAACTAAGGATGCCGGTGTGAAGTTAATGACGTATGTCTTAAAGGCTTGGGAGAGCTCACATGATGCTATTGGTGTTTTTTGTGATCTCTCTAAAGCATTTGATTGTGTGGAACACCGTATACTGATTCGAAAGCTTTTCCATTATGGTATTCGTGGAGCTGCGCTTGATGTCATCGAAATATATTTATCTGACAGGATGCAAAAGGTTGGCATAAATGGTGTAACATCTTCAGGATCTATAATTAAAATGGGTGTTCCACAAGGGTCCATTTTAGGGCCTTTTTGTTATTAGTTTACATTAACGACTTGCCACTTATGGCCAAGGATCTTTGTGATATTGTTTTATTTGCGGATGACACATCTCTGATTTTTAAAGTAGATAGGAAAGATAGCACACTAATTCAAGTAAACAACGCTCTATCTAGTATCTCTTAATGATTCTCAACTAATAATTTACTTCTGAATTCAAAAAAGACAAAATTTTTGAAGTTTTCTTTGCCTACTGTTCCATATTTGGAGTCCAACGTTACGCTTGATGGAATTAAACTCGTAATGGACAAGGAAACAGTCTTCCTAGGCATTAAAATTGACGCAAAATTACAATGGGGTCCTCATATAAATGCCCTGTCTGGGAAATTCAGTTCTGCTGCATATGCAGTACGTAAAATAAGAGAGCTAACAGATGCTTCTACGGCGCCGTTAGTGTAATGTCATATAGGATATTGTTATGGGGTTCAGCGGCTGATATAGAGACCATATTTATCCTTCAGAAACGTGCTATTAGAGCTATATACGAAATGGGTCCCCGTGAATCTTTGAAAGATTTATTTGAAGAAATCAATATATTAACGTTGCCTTCCTTATATGTATTTGAAAATATAATGTATGTTCGTTTAAATATACATAAATATAAGTTAAATAGTGATCACCACACTTTTAATACCAGAAATACAAATAGGATAGCTGTATGTACCTAGTTTTAGACTTGCGAAGACTAATAAGTCATTCCTAGGAAATTGTGTGCGTTTTTACAATAAAATCCCAAAGCACATAACTGAGCTCACAGAGGGCAAATTCAAGTTGACTGTAAAAAACGTTTTAATAAAAAAAGCTTACTATAAAGTTCGACATTATATAGAAGATAAAGACGCTTGGAATACTCCACTTCTGGCAAGCTGTCTCTCTGCCACCCATAAAATGTAATATTTGTAGCACCTAAGTAGAAACATTGTAAACATCCATATAAAAAGAATGGCCCCCAGTTTCTTGCCGCTTCTTCTCGGTGGGTTCTATATATTTTGGAACGCGGCGATAGAGTCTTTAAAGTACGTTATAATGAAAAGTTGACGTTCATAAGTGCGTCTTTGATGTCTAAATTGAATAAATGATTTTGATTTTGATTTTGACTTTGACTTTGACTTTGATTTTCCAAAAGGACCGGTTGGAAGCGGCCTGCATCCAACGTCGTCCTGCGACCTTCCTCAGGTCGTCTTTCCACCGTGTCGGTGGACGACCTACGCTGCGCTTGCCGGTTCGTGGTCTCCACTCCAGAACCTTTCGGCCCCATCGGCCATCTGTTCTGCGTGCTATGTGCCCTGCCCACTGCCACTTCAACTGGCTAATCTTCTGAGTTATGTCAGTGACTTTCGTTCTTCTACGGATCTCCTCATTTCTGATTCGATCACGTAGAGAAACCCCGAGCATAGCCCTCTCTATAGCTCGTTGTGCGGCTTTGAGCTTATCTATGAGGCCCATAGTAAGATACCACGTTTCAGTGCCATAAGTCATCACTGGTATCATACATTGGTCGAAGACTCTTGTCTTGATGCACTGAGGTATTTTTGACAAGAAGACTTCGCAAAGTATCCGGAACGCTGCCCAGCCGAGTTGGATTCGTTGCGTTGGACACCAATATATTCCACCTCCATCTCAATGCTTATACATCTTCCTTACGCAAAGAATAATCGACATACAAATTCTTTGTGCAAGTAACTCCTCAAGATTTTTTTTTTTTTTTTTTTTTTTTTTATTGTTTAATTTTTTGGGGGCTTTTAGACAACATGTCTATGTCAGCTCCATCGTATCCTGACAAAACACAAATTTCCTAAATAAATTTATCTAAAACTAATTACTTTTTTACACAAACACAAACTTACCTAAACCACAGACCTACCTAGCCGGTTAATTATACTTATGGTATAATTAACCAACCAGGCAAGCCTGTGGTGCTAGAATGGTTTAAAGCCTGTACAAAAGAATTTGCCAGACCGTAAACCATTCCAGCCTCCTTAGAATTTGGATCAGATAACATAAGCTGTATTACCCCTACATTGGTTTCACAAATTCTAAGTTCGGTAAAAATCTGTTCCCTCTGACGTTGGTTCCGGACACATTCCATCAGTACATGATACACGTCTTCGGGCTGGTCGCACTCCTCACAGTTCGGTGACGATACCTTTCCCATCATAAATCCAAAAGCATTGAATGGGATGTGTCCGGAACGTAATCTGTGCGCGACAACAACAAGCTTCCGACTAATAGCTCCAACAAACCATGGCGAACGATGAGGCTCGCTTTGCAAAACTTTGTACCAGATTCCTTTAGATTTGGAACGTTCATCAAAGTATTCTCGCCAACTATCAAAACAAACTTTTTTATATTTGGGTAAGTATTCTGTATGAGTTGGTAAAATGTACATGTCCGATCCACTGACTGCAGCTAATTTTGCCAAGCGATCCACTGTCTCGTTGCCTGATAATCCAATGTGAGATGGTAACCATTGTAATTTTACGGTGATTTGATTTGTCCGAAGCCTTTCTACCTTACGTAAAATAGAGTAAGTAATAGGTATACCTCGACTACCCATAGTACATCTATAAATATGTTGTAAAGCGCTTTTACTATCCGTAAGTATTACTACACTGTCTCGCACATTAGACTCGACGTAGGACAGTGCCGCCGATATGGCAAACAGCTCCAAGGTCATTATACATATCGGCGACACGTTCCGGTAACTCTCAGCATATTTACAAGTTGCATCAAAAAATGCTATCCCTGACGAGGACGCACCGGCGCTCTTTGACCCGTCTGTAAATATTTTGTGCCAGTTTTTATATTTTCTATCTAACTCCGTTAATACATTATTTTTTAAAACATCAGTATTATAATCTTTTTTAGCCTTCTGAACACACTCTAAACTATCAACTATATATTTTTTTATGTTTATATTAGATACCCACTCTTCCAATAAAAACATTTCTAATGGATTAGAAGCAGTACATATTTCTTTTTTGACTTCGTTATATGCTAGCATGAGCAAAGGTTTCTTTTTATACATCCAGTATCTACCATATAAATCGGGACAAAGAGCACCGAATTCGTCTAGAAGGGTTATAATCGAGTTTTTACACCATGATTTAGATTTGAGACAGTATTTGTATGCTAAATACTTTCTACGTATACCCAGAGGGGGAATACATACTTCACTCTCCATAACATGTAACGGAGTTGATTTTATAAAGCCGCCAATAATTCTAAGCGCTTGATTTTGTACATTATCTAACTTACGAATGTGACAGTTTGCACCGTTATCATAGAGGAAGGAACCGAAATCTATTCTACTTCTAATAAGATTGACATATAGCCTTCTCAAATGCTTGGGATGAACACCCCAGCCACTACCCGCCAAAACCTTCAAAATATTTAGGTATCTCTCTGTTTTTTCGCATGTTTCTTGGATGTGCCTATTCCAAAGAAGTGAGCGATCTAGCCAAATTCCTAAATATTTAATGTTTTCATTAGATTTTAATGTTACCTGATTTATTTTAAGTTCTATATATTTCCGTCTGCGACCTCTGCTAAACAGACAAAAATTAGATTTATCTGCAGATAACTGTAAACCAACGTTGTTAAGAAGTCTAACTATTGTATTCAAAGAATATTGGATCTCAAAAACACATTTATCAATACTTTTATCGCTGGCATATATTACAAAATCGTCTGCGTATTGACTTATTTCTGTACTAACAGACTTACAGATTTCATAAGTTACTATATTAAACAACAATGGTGAAAAAGGATCACCTTGCGCCAAGCCTTTTGATGTCCACCTTACTATTCGGCTATTCTCACTATTATTACTATTTATTATCAAATGCCTTTCACTAAGAAATTCCCAAATATAATTACAAATTTTACTCCCAACTTTTAATCTATCTAATGTTTTCACTAAGGCATCAATCAAAACGTTATTATACGCGTTTTCTATATCAAGAAAGCAGGCCAGTGTAGGTAAATTTTTTGCGAGACCCATTTGTATAGTAGTCACTAATCGTGTTACAGAATCTAAACAAGATTTTGCTTTTCTAAAACCTGTAGTATTCTGAGATAGTATATTATGATGTTCTACGTACCATTCTAATCTTTTCCCAATCATGTTATGTAAAATTTTGCACATACAAGAAATTAATGAAATAGGTCTTAACTTAACGTCCGTACTCGAATTGTTATTCGCCTTTGGAATTGGTATTATTTTGATATCTCTCCACTGGTGCGGTACTAGACCAGAACTATATATCTTATTGTACAACTGAAGCAAATAAGATTTACCGACCTCTGGAAGATTGCAAATCATTGAGTATGTGATACTGTCATCCCCAGGTGCCGTATCTTTTCTTTTAAGGCATGCTTCAAACTCTTGAATAGTAAAATCTTTTTCTAACAAGCTATTCCTAGACAAGAAAATAGGTTTAGATACACTTGCACAATCTGGGGCTAGGCTACAGAGTAATTCATGTTTTTTAGTTTCAGGCGCAATGAAATTCCGATGACGGTAACCTTTTATCCATCTCATTTTTCTCCACATATCAGATAAAGATGTATCTTCACTAACTGAGTCACAAAAACCGCGGAAATCTTTAGACTTAGCTTTAGATATTTCGGTTCTAGCTATCAACGTTTTCTCTTCTAGAATTTTGAGATTATTAGGGATAGGGTTTCTTCTGAAGGTGCTTAATGCCAGCCTCCGTTGGGCTACTAATTCAGATAGTGTAGGATTCCAGTACGATTTTGGCGCGAATTTGCTTTCTGGATCATTATTGATTATAAGCCACGGTATATTCTCTTCAACTGCATCATTAATAATATCCATAAACGTATCATATAAATTTTGTACGTGCTCAGAATTAAAGTTAAGATGTAAATTTAACAGAGACCGTTCTACTGAAGTTTTATAACTAGGCCAATCAGCTTTTCTAAAATTTCGCTTTTTTGTATAGTGTGATATGTCTTCGTAATTTACAGAGATTTTTATTATCATATGATCACTACCTAGGTTCTCGTTGAGTACTTTCCACTTCAAATCTACCATAATATCTGACGAGGCAAATGTTATATCAGGCGACGTTTTCTGCAAGGAATTGTTTACAAGTTTCATACGCGTTATACTGCCAGTATTCATAGAGATAAAGCCATTATTTAAACTAGAATCGAAAATTCGAATACCTCTAGAATCGGTTTTATAAGACCAGTTAGTGTGATGGGCGTTAAAGTCGCCCCCTATCAAGGTTTTATTGCCAAAAAGTGAAAACAATTCATCCCAGTCTGACTGAGTAGTGAGGACAGGTTGAGTACAATAGACAGAGATAACATTCTTAATAAGCTTACAATTTAAAACTTTTACTGCAACTACTTCAATGCCGGGATTACTAAGATTCACTTCAATCACCTCACTTTGTATAGATTTATGTACAAAAATGGCTACACCCCCCCCATGGTTCTAATCTATCTTTTCTATATATATTGTAGTTACTAATATTGATAGTTATATTTTCCGTTAACCAAGTTTCACTTAAGATGGCTATATGTACTTTATTCTGGACCAAGACACTTTCAAAATCGGTTAATTTATTTTTGATGCTCTGCGAATTCCACTGGACTATGTTAACAAAACGTTGCATACTGTGAGCTCTATCCATGCCCGAGCATGGATAATAGTTTTGTAACATAGTCTCCGTTTCTAAACATCCCAGATACCATAAGGTAGCACTCCTCAAACAATAATTTCAAAAAGTCTGTGATTTTTTCGCTGAGCGATTTGCTTGATAACATAATTTCCTTAATCCTATTGTAAAATTTACTAAAGGTGAATTTTTTCTGTCTATTATGCACATTTTCATTCACAAACTCACTATTCTCTTCTTGACGATGTTCTTCTTTGTTTATCGAAATTTTCTTCTTCTTCTTCTTTTTCTTCTTCCGATACTCGTGGTTAGATTCGCTCTGCGCTGTTGCTATTACTGACTCTTGACTGGAGTTCGAAGCATCGCTTAATAATTCTTCCTCTCGGTTTTCTACATTACTTTTACGTAAAATAGCTTCAGCATAACTGCGACTATAAGTAGGTATGTTGTTATCTGTTTGTTTACGTTCCCTGGGCGTTATTGTATCTTGACTTCCATGCGCCTCGCTGCTTTGTCTTTCCATGTATATAGATAATGCTTTTTTATAAGTGCATTGCTCTTCACACATAACTTTTCTTATCTCTTTCTCTTTTCTAAATACTGGACAACGTGACTTTTCAATAGACATGTGGGAACCTTTGCAGTTAACGCATTTATAAATTTTTGTCTCGCAGTTTACGTGATTTGCACCACATTTAGGACATACAATCTTCTTTGTAGGACAGTATTTTTTTAAATGTCCGTAATACCAGCACCCAGCACATTGCGAGACCGGGAAGGTGTACGACTCCACCATGAACCTGCAACCGTATGCTGACACATACGGAGGTAAAGTGGAGGCCCTGAAGCATAAGCGAACCGTCTCGCTATCAGTCCAGGTGCCTTCGTTCGTTTGTCTCTTAAGACGCCTAATGGATATGATCTCAGATTCACACGTGAAGGTCTTTTGTAACTCTTCTACTTCGGTTTCAAGGTCGATTTGTCTCACTATTCCGTAACATACATTCATTTCGTCTGTTCTTTGGCATCGGAACCCCTTTTCTATTAATTGCTCACAATTCAAAAAACTATTCGCGTTTTCATTCTTATCAAATGTAATAATGACTTTGTAACTACTCTTATACTTAATCTTCAAAATATCGGGTACCTTCAAACTTCTAAGCATTTTAGCAAAGGCAATTTGCTTCGGTAGCGGCTCAATCGACGTAACGCAAACTTCATAATAACGTACAGACCCCTCCGACGTCATAGATTGTGTTGCACTAAACTCGTTCAAACCAGTTTTCTTATCATGATCTTCAGACGCACGCTTAGCCAAACGTTTCGGCCTCCTCTTCACTTCGATGAAATTGTCTTTATCTTCTCCTTCGTAGTTTCTCAAACGTTTACCTCGCTGTAACTGCCCATCCGAGTGGAGATCGCCCGAGGTCACTGACTCGGGTCGATCTACCTCCGACTCCTCCTCACTCAACATCGCGGCGCGACTCCTGTTGTCGTCAACAAAAACAATACGCGGGCGATACACGTGCACTCCTCGCGCTGTTCGGCGTGCGACTGTCCTCAAGATTTGATAGGTCGATATTTGAGACAAGGAGTTAAGCATTAGAAAAAAACTGTATTGTGTTTTTGCCTGCGATTGCGAAAAAAATAATAATAATAATATATAAATTATTCTTATGTTTAGTAATTATTCCAATTTTAATGTGCATTTTAATTAATTTAACCTTCCTTTCTTTCATTAAATGTCTATTTTCCCTTAAATTATTTCTTTTTCTCGTAGTCATGGTATAAAGTATAGTATGCAACTCTTGAATAAAACGGATTTATATCGAGGGCCATGAATCACTCGCATCGCTCAGGATTCTAACACTTGAATAACTCGCTACGCTCGTGATTCAGTCGTTAGAATCCTTCATTTACTCGTGATTTATCTATGGCCCTCGCTTTAAATCCGTTCTTTATTCACTAGTTGCATAATATACTATTTTCTCTGTTTATTCTTACTTTTCTTTGTTAATTTGTGTTAAAGTAAAAATATCATGTAAAAGTTAGGTATACTTATCATAAAATCATAAGAATATTTATTGTTACATAATTTGCAGGATGCAGTGTGCACCGCATTTATTAATTAAGTTAGAAACTATGTGTGTCCCTACTAGATCAATGCTTACTGTTTTTGCATTGTACCAGCCATTCTTAGTTTTATTTTATTTTATTTTATTATTATTTTCTGTCTAACCACTCCTTTAACGACGAATATTGTAAACACAAAAGGTATTTAATATTTATAACTATATATATACCTATATATATATATACCTACTTTTCTTAATAAATAAATAAATAACATATTTCTACTACGAAGCAGTACCGTTCGATATACTGTGTTCTGCTTTGAAGGGTATGGGCACTGGCGAAATTACAGGCGCATAAAACTTAACAAATTAATGACAATTTAATGACACAAATTATTGACAAATGATTTTCTTCATATTCAGAAAGGCTGGCCAAATATAAACTGCGAACCCTTGAAACTCGGCGATTATATAGCGATCTAGTTTGCCTATTTAAAGTTATACACTCGCAGATTGATTCTCCCTCGCTTCTCTCAAGCATTAGTATAAACACAAAGCCGATGGATTTTCCAAAACTACACTCGAGAGCAATGAATCCGGGTCACTTAAAGAATGTTAAAAATCTCGGAAACTAAAAATGATAGGTTAATGCAATAAATTGTATTTAATAGACAATGTAATACTCCTTAAATGAAAGTAAAAAAAATATGAATCACCATACATTTTATTAACACAAAATTACATACAGAAAAAAAACTGCTGATCTCTCCTTAAAACAAAAATAGGAAACATGATATTTTTGAACTTTATTACGATTTTCTTGAATTTTAATACTTCGTATTGCCTCCTCGTGCTTCCATTACTGCGTTTACGCGGTTTGGCATGCTGTACACCAAGTTCCTTATACGATTTTGGGGAATATTCTCCCATTCCTCTGTGAGAGCAATTTTGAGCTCACGAAGCGTGATTGGGGGAGGGTTTCGTTGTTTTACGCATCTGCCTAGCTCGTCCCAAGCATGCTCGATCGGGTTGATATCCGGGCTGCGCGCTGGCCACTCCATATGAGTAATGTTCATCTCTTGAAGGTAGTCATTCACAATCCTACCTGTATGAGGTCGGGCATTGTCATGCATAAATATAGCATCCTCACCTAAATTGACCATAAATGGACCAACGTGATCATTGAGGATTTCTTCCACATATCTTTCGCTAGTTAAAGAGCCGTTTTCTATGATCACCAGCTCTGTGCGACTTTCAGAAGAAATTCCGGCCCACACAAGTACAGACCCACCACCGTAGGCTACTTTTTCTTCGATGCATGCTTGCTTGAATCTTTCCCCTGGTCTTCGATACACTCTGTGTCTTCCATCGTGCTTGTAGAGCATAAATTTTGATTCGTCGGAGAACATAACTTTTGACCAATCTTCAATACTCCAATTTACGTGGCTCTGGGCATATCTTAGTCTTGAAATACGATGCCCACGCTCCAGTTTAGGGCCGTTTGCAGGTATAGGGGGTTTTAAGTTAGATTCAGCAAGCCGACGTCTTACTGTCCATGCACTTGGGTTACTTCCTCCGAGGCGTCGAAACTGATTTGTGAGTTCAGTTCCTGTGAGAAAGCGATTTCGAAGCATGGTGTTCACCAAGTATCGGTCTTCTCGTGCTGTGGTACACCTGGTTCTGCCCGTTCCTGGTCTGCGTAGGTTAGAACCAGTTTCTTCGTAACGTCGGAGAACTCTTTGTACTGTTGACAGCGACACACCGACAGTCCTGGCTGTATCGCGCTGACTCCGGCCGGTTTCCAGCATTGTAAGTATTCTGGTGCATTCTTCAGGCGTAAGCGACATAATTTCAGCTTGAATAATGAATATAGAGCACTATCAACATGGTTTATGTACCCACATAAATGACAGATTACAAACAAAAGCAAAACCAAATGCTGTAATTTCGTAGTTCCATCTTCGAAAGTGGCCCTTTTTCAAATTTGATTTTTTTATGATATAACTTTACAATAACTAAGAAGTTTTAATACCTTCATTTAAGGAGTATTACATTGTTTATTAAATACAATTTATTGCATTAACCTAGCATTTTTAGTTTCCGAGATTTTTAGGATTCTTTAAGTGACCCGGATTCATTGCTCTCGAGTGTATTATTTTGCATGTATATAAGAATATACATGCAAAACCTTCTTTTTATAACCCTATTGTGAGAATTTGTCGCCAATATAATGAAATTCTGAAAGAACATCACGGCTCTATTGACATATTTGTCCAAAACCTCCCTAGATTTAAAACTAATATCAGGAATATAGTAATTACGCTTTAAAACTGGCTAGGACTCGCGTAATATTTACCGGAAATATTCTCCGACCAGTTTCGAACTTATTTGAAGTTTTTCTGGGAGTCACTCTTGTGCACAGCGGCGAGCGCGGGCCACAGCACGTAACTGAAGGAAGATAATATAGTATTTAAGGTAAGGAAACTTCAGGAATATAGTATTTAAGGTCTATGATGAATGTATTTAAAATTGTTTGTTTAACTCTTTTTATTTTTATTGTTATTATTTAATCACATATCTACTTACTGCTTAAAATATCAACCATGTTGTGTACACATATTTAGGAACATAGTCTAGATCTAAATTGTACTATTTAATTTTTACTATTTATGGACTGTATTCTGTCTTGTGTGCCAATATATAAATAAATAAATAAATGTCCCAGGGTAACAAGCGCAATTCAGTTCGTCACTTGTGACGAAATCCATCTGTTCTTGACAGAGGTTACTATGAACATCAGGTGCTTCTAGGAACGCAAAGAAGATACGCAGGTTAATATAGCATAAGCAAGAGAACGTTATGCAGGTATCTGCTCTAAAACTAAAGCAAGCCTTTAAGAATGTCATGTTTGTTTATCATAATATTGTACCAACCCGACACAAGATGAATGAAAGTAGAAGCATGATGAACGGACATAATAATACAGTATATTATACAAAAATATAATATAATACAATATTGGGTACAATTTTATATATCTTACCGATATAAAAGTAAACTCTCATGTTGGTGTAGAAAAATGTAATTGCAGAAAGAAGGCTGAGTGAACAATTAATACTGTATCTATGCATTGCGAACCTTATATATATTTTCCTTCGATTATTTAGCTGTTCTTAATAAACAAAAACAATAGAAACTTGCAACAATATAAATGATAAATGGTTGCTAGCTTCGCCTTAGGGTACCGCCTGCGCTCGAATTGTTATATTTTTATATTTCGTTTCCAATTAATTTTTTTGTGGTTACTAGATTATCCGGGGTTATTTTGGTTCGGGTTATTATACACTTTACTATTATATTCATAGCAGGTCTGCATTAACTAAAGTTTATCTGCTTGAAATTTGAGTTTAAGAAATATCTTTTTCATCACACATGCTCGTAAAGTGGCTCTTATTACATCGTTTTTAGGCACGGAATCCAAGGTTGTGCTTTTTATTGTAATAATACCGCACAAGGAGGTCATGGAATTATCCCGA
This sequence comes from Selenia dentaria, assembly GCA_917880725.1. Classification (NCBI taxonomy): domain Eukaryota; kingdom Metazoa; phylum Arthropoda; class Insecta; order Lepidoptera; family Geometridae; genus Selenia; species Selenia dentaria. The sequence goes on along the minus strand of OU862889.1, from coordinate 14,035,232 downwards.
ATAAATTAAATTTGTATCTCGTTACAAGTTATATGCATGTAGATGAAGCAATCTTAATTTACCCGGGCTTTACTTTATTTATTTACTCGTAGCTTGACTTGTTAATAATAACAGAGTTTTTTTTTATGTGCATAGCTAAAAATAGTACACATTTTCAATACTAAATACATAATTATGAATAAAATATATTTAATATTATCAAATTGTTCATAATTCAAAATAAAATATGCAATATTATATAAAAATATTCGCTTTATTGTATTTTAATATCGTCTGAATGTCAATGTCGTGCGCGCTCTAGCTTACAACAGCGCTCACAAACGCGGCGCGGGAATAAAAATGTTGCGAGCCATTTTTTTTTACAAATATATGTGATCGTATTTGTATATATTTCAAAAAGATGTTAAATACAACGAAATTAATAATACGCAAACTATACAAATGCCGGGAAAAAGCGTCCGATACCATTTTGTAAAATATACTTTTAACAATTATTGTTTCAACAATTTAAAGGTTACGTTAAAAATATAAGTCTGTTTTTACCAAGTGTTATAAAAAACGTCGTATGCAACGCGTGTTGGCTCTTTTATCGCTTTGTGTGTAATGATTGACATCCTAAACTTGTATCATTATGTTCTAGTCGCTAAGTTTAAGTTGACAGATTTTTTTGTAGTAGCAATTTTCTATTCTGGTATATACTTCATCGAGCATTTTCTGTAGTTCGTTATGGCTGCGTTCAAGATACAACATATAGTCCGACCAAAGGAGCGATGCCGCTCGGAAGTTAGGCACGTAGACCAGTCGCGCATGTACAGTTGTGTGAAAAAAGTTGCTTACCGAAACGAGATATAGAACGCCAAATTTTATCAACCGATTTCCAAAAATGGGTGATATTGAGGCATATATTTTTTATGTATGATCATTTTTTACAGAGTAGTCCGATATTGATAATTATATTTTGTTTGGTAGAGTATACTTCCTAGCTGATCCCATTTAATATTAAATGGATTTATTCCCAGATACAAATAAAATCAAACTTTCAAATTCTGTCTTGTGTGACATTGTGTATTTACAAGCTACATATCAAAATCAAATAAATCTTCTAAAAAGGCATCTGATATCACAGTTAGTTAGAATTCTAGATAATCCACATCGTGTGCATCTTGTGTATTTTTCGAATCAAATTGTATTTCCTTAATAAAAATACATGTGCATTATATAAATAATTGTTTAATGGTCATGATTCTAGTATTCTTGTAAATTTTCGTTAGTGCAGTTTGATAAAGATAATCAAAGATTAGCTTAATCAATTAATTTTGTTTTGATTGAAGAGCACATAGATTAGTCTTAGCTGCACTGCCTCAAATTTCAACTAGGTATAATAAATGGGGTCTTACCAAAGCATTATAAATTGTGTAGCGTAATCCACGAGGATCATCAACATCGGACAATATTACGAAGTGCGCTAAGTAACAAAGTAAGCTGATTAACTATCTGCGCTCCGCGGTTTCACTCGCATGGTGATGGATGATGACGATGAAACAGATATGTTACTCAGGCATAATGTAGCTTTCTACTGCTGACATTTTTTTTTAATCGGTTTAGTAGTTTTTGTGTTTCCATTACAAACGAACAAACAATGAAATCTTTCTTTTTATTATAAGGATTAAATACTAAGGTACGAATAATGTGGCTTAGTTTTTACCGGCATTACTATTGCATATATGTAATGTTTTAATTATTTTTTTTATTCATTAGATGTCACTCCATCCCCACACGACGGTTAAAACCAGATAGAGAGTGTTGAGCATTAATTCGGCAAGAATTTGGTGCTCGGACCTCGATTCTCGATCCTTGGTGGCTTAGTTGGTCATGGCGGCTGACACAGATTGTCGGAGACGCGGGTTCGAATCCCGTCCGAGGATGTGAATTTTTATCTCTAAAAGAAAATTCATACGCTATCACTAAGCAGGCGTTAGTGATTTAAAAAAGTAATACTATATCTATAGTAATAGTTCAGATAGTATTTTTTTTTACATTTAGCAATGTTGTTGTTACAAATAAATATTTTCATTTTCATATTTTCATTCATTTCATTTTCACATAAAATAAACAAAAAAGAATATAAATAGCCTTTAATCTCCCACAAAAATCCAGCATAGTTTAACATGTTTATACAATTAACTATTGAATTTTATTTTACACTATAATGTATCGCCTCTCCGGCGTAGGCCTCCCCTAATTCTGTTCACTCTACTTCTCTTGCCTTCCTCATCCAGTTGGGTCCGATTATCTTAGAAAATATGTCCCTCCATCTTTTCCTCTGCCATCCTTGGTTTCTTTTTCCGTCCAGAGGTATCCACTCTGTAACCCTTTTTGTCCATCATTCGTTATTTGGTCAGCAGACATGACCGGCCCATGTCCCTTTCAATAGTCTTATATGTATACTTACGTATATAGCACCAGATGTAGCACAAAGGTGTTACATCTGGTGCTTTAGTTCTCTTTCTTATTGTTTTATTACTTACTTTGTCTGAAGTTTTGTGATGTGAAGTCCTAAAATGGTTTTATCCATTTTTCGCTGGCAAATTGCAATTTTCTCTTCGTCTTTTCTCCTATGCGACCATGTCTGGCAACCTTTTTTTTTTTTTTGTTCCTGGGAAATCCTTTATGGAGACCACCTACCACGGGGAGGTAGGTGGTTATGTGGGAGTCCGTATATCCACCAAAACCCCGGGGTGTTCCGTCACTGCCGCTTTTGGCGGGAACGCGGGACAGATTTTCCACACGACCGCGAACCCGCCGCGGCTATCCGTTGCCGGACCCTTCTCTTTGCGGCACGCCAGAACACATGGCGCGCCGCAACTACCTCGGAGACTAAACCCGCCAACAATGAGCGCCAGACTTCCCCGTGTCTGGACGCCCGTGGTCTCCCTGCGGTGGGTCGGATACATAGCCCCACCGCCTGCTACGTCAGCCACAGGGGATAATCCCCAGCGACCCCACCTCATCGAGTCTGCGCCGAGCGCCCGGACCCCACCTCCTCGAGCCTGCACCAAAGTGCCCGGGCCCCCCTCCTCGAGCCTGCGCCAAAGCGCCCGGGCCCCACCTCCTCGAGTCTGCGCCAAAGCGCCCGGACTCCGCTACTCCTATGTGGGCTTGGCGGCCAAAGCCCATAGGAACGGCCCCGCCTGAGCCGGCCAGCGCACCCCAACGCTGGCGCGGCCCCTGGGTTCCTCTTGCCTTCACCGTGGTGATCCAAGCCACGGCTACTGAGCCCCCCCGCCACGTCAATGCGGGAACCCTTCGGGGGGGACCACTGTCTGGCAACCTTTTTTTTTATTTTTTTTTTTTTGCGTGGGGAAAATGCTTTTACGCATACCCGCTCGCTGGGAAAAGCGCGCAAGTTATGTCGGACTCTGACTACCGACTAAAAACCCCACGATGTCCTTCGGCAACGACTGCAAACAAGGCCACGGGTCCGTTTGCGCACTCTCCGCAGCCCTGTCTTGCCGACGTCCGCCCATCGATGTTTCAGGGCAGACACACCTCGGAGGAGGGACAAAACGCCCTCCTCATACGGCTCCAGCGACGCACTGGGACATCCAGCGCGTCGCCGCCTCGGAAGGACCTCATGGTTGAGGGGTGCCAGACGTCCCCACGTCCGACGCCCCAGACTGTCTGGCAACTTTTTTTTTTTTTTTTTTTTTTGTCCCGGGGAAATCCTTAATGGATACCACCCACCACGGGGAGGGAGGTGGTTATGTGGGAGTCCGTATACCCACCAAAACCCCGGGGTGTTCCGTACCTGCCGCCCTCGGCGGGAACGCGGGACAGATTTTTCACACGACCGCGAACCCGCCGTGGCTGTCCGTTGCCGGACCCTTCTCTTCGCGGCACGCCAGAACACATGGCGCGCCGCAACTGCCTCGGAGACCAAACTCGCCAACAATGGGCGCCAGACTTCCCCGTGTCTGGTCGCCCGTGGTCTCCCTGCGGTGGGTCGGATACGTAGCCCCACCGCCTGCTACGTCAGCCACAAGGGATAGCCCCCCCGCGACCCCACCTCCTCGAGTCTGCGCCGAGTGCCCGGACCCCGCCTCCTCGAGCCTGCACCAAAGTGCCCGGGCCCCCCTCCTCGAGCCTGCGCCAAAGCGCCCGGGCCCCACCTCCTCGAGCCTGCGCCAAAGCGCCCGGGCCCCACCTCCTCGAGTCTGCGCCAAAGCGCCCGAACCCCGCCACTCCTATGTGGACTTGGCGGCCAAAGCCCATAGGAGCGGCCCGCCTGAGCCGGCCAGCGCACCCCAACGCCGGCGCGGCCCCTGGGTTCCTCTTGGCTTCACCGTGGTGTATCTAGCCACGGTTACTGAGCCCCCCCGCCACGTCAATGCGAGAACCCTTCGGGGGGGAGACTGTCTGGCAACCTATGTTAACCTATGTTAAGCACAGTTATAGTTGACATATGGCACTGCAGGTTTTTTGCGCGTAGTTATTAATGTCCACTATAATACTTACATCACTTTGCCCTGTTATCAATAATTGCTTAAGTAAACATGAATAGAACTTATTTTGACATAACTTTATGATTCAGACATTTTGTAGACATTGACGGCTTCTAAAAAAAGGGTACTACATCACTTTGCTCTTTGTCAATAGTTTTCGTAGCGTCCGCGACATAAGGTTTTTTTTTACACCTTGGGTTACATTATCGAAGTTTTCATGCGCTTCCCTGATATCAGGGATAATGTAAGATTCTAATGGTGAAAGAATTTTCCAATTCGGTTAATTAGTTTCAGAGCCTATTCAATACAAACCACCAAATCAAAACATTTTTTTCCTCCTTAAAATATTAGTGTAGATATGTTCTATGTGAGCGTTCAAGTCAAGCGGTTGTCTATACTTAGGCCAAGATACTTTTCAGTGTTTTTTTGCTAAAGAGTTAGTTGTTTATTTTATATGCTTCATGCGGTAGAATAAGTTAATTTTTGGCTCTAAATATTATATAACATGCCTTCGAAATGTTTATAGTCAAAAGATTATGTTGGAACCAGTTGAATAGAAACATTGAGATCATCTTGTGCTCTTTATGTTATGGCGTGAATAGAAGAGAAATAAAATAAATAGGTATCATCTCTGAAGAGTGTAAGGTGACCATATCAACCAATTACATTAATATTATTGATATACATATATCAAAAAGGGTAACGGACCTAAAATTGACCCCTGTGGGATTCCAGACCTTATTGGCAGTGCGTCCCTCTTATAGTAATCTCCTACTTTTACAATTTGAGTACGACCGCTGAGGTGTGATTTCAAAATACTCAATGCTTTGCCGGAGACATTTATTGTTTCTGGGTTTCATAAGTACCTATATTGTAACTGACTGTGTCGAAGACTTCTTTTAGTGCAAAAATTCACCCACTGCGATATTTTTGGGATCAATGTTATGTTTAAGTGATTAAATCTGCTGTCACTGTAAGAGTGCTACTTTTTGTTCTAAAGCCATACTGCCTTTCATTAATGAGTTAATTGCATCTAGGTATTGTTGTAGTCTATTGTATCAGATTGATTTCTAATATTTAAGCAAAAATATTAGTGATTTACTTAACTTAATGACAGTCTGACTTCTTCACGCTGAATTAGATCAACGAATTTGGATGAAATCTAAACACTGGCCACTTATATTCCGATTCAGCAGGTAGTCCCCAAGGGATCGCAATAACTTTGTTTCAAAATAGACCATATTTAGCGGTAACGCCATCGCCGTCGCCGCGGTATCGCTGTACACATTTCTTGTGCGATTTCTTGGCACCGCCACGCCACTTGGCCGCAAGTCTTGATACCGCAGCGGCGAATAGCGATGCCATTGCGGCACCATTTTTAATGCTCTTGCACAGCGATACGCATTTAATCTTTTGCAGCCATATCCTAGAAGGTGTTTACCGTGTCGTGTGTGTGATGTCAACTGTTACATACAAACAAATGTACGTATTTTCTACCGACTTCTAAAAAGGAGGAGGTACTCAATTCGACTGTATATTTTTATGTTTGTTACCTCATAACTTTCGACTGGGTAAACCGATTTCCAAAATTCTTTTTGTTTGTCAGCTGATGCTTCCTCTGTGGTCGCATGTAAATTTTATCAAATTCGGTCCAGTAGTTTTTGAGTTACACTCCAATAACTGATGTTTACCAAAGTAATAGAATGGAAGTCGGTATTAATTTTTGGTATTTATTTTATTGCACTTGTACCTTGTTTTGCAATAAACCGGTGTGATGCTGATGATACTAATATAACTAAAGGGTATTATTTAATAAAAATTCAATAATATAGAAATAATATAATATAAATATAATAATAGCATAAAAAATGTAACTATTGCGAACTGCTATTAATAGTTTCAAGGGTAATTACCTGTATCTTTGCACAAGTGCATAATCATATTTATATAAATTGTGCAATTTTATTTATATCATAGGTTATATTTACACAGGTGTGCTAACTTTATTATTAACTGTTAACAATAGTTACCTACTTAAGCTTTCATTGTTAGCCGGCAAAACACTCGCACACAGACGTTATACGTCGGGTTTCTAATTATTAAAATAACGTTAAATTCCGTCTGTGTTAAATTGAGGGAGTACAATTAGACAGAAAGATAGATAGATAAAAATTGGAAAAATATTTATTTTTGTCTTCTATTATTATAATTACAATAGTAGGCTATGCACCGAGTGAGTAAAGTAGTGTCTTACGTCACGGGCGGCATATTGAAACCTGAGTGTAACTTTTAATAAAATAACTAAATTTAATTCCCGAGCGAAGTGAGAGAGTTATGTAGAGTCCTGAGTGAAGCGAGGGGTTAAAGCCGCCCAAGACGAAGACAGCTTTATCCTCGAGGTGCATACTCTACTTTTCATACCTACTGCAAAACAATAAAAACTCAGAGCTTTAAAAAAACAGTTATTTAGTTAAAAGTAAAATAAATAAATAATTAATATTCATATTGGACGCATTTTTACCGTTATAGAGGGACTTTTAGACTTTCGCGGTTGATAACTAAGTTATAATTAGTACTCACGAGATGTAGACCAAGATTTAGTTGCTTTTGGAGCTCTCGATATTTCGGCTTAGTTGAAAATTATAACGTTTTCAGGAAGTTGTTAAAAATAACACCGTGTATTGTTCCAAATTCATAGATCGCGGTACGTAGCACCTTGAATGCGCAGAGAGCAGTGTTGCCAAGTGAATGTAACGAAATATGGCCAAACACTTCTAAAAGATGGTAGAATGTTATTAATGTATCATAATCAGCCCATTTTGATCCCACTGCTGGGACTCGAGCCTTCCTCTCAGAGGAGTTGGGCCATAATCCACCACGCGGGCCCAGTGCGGCTTGGTGGATAGGTTAGTGGCCAACCCATGTCGAAGTTTTCAGGCCGCCCGAAGGCCTTCGACATAGTGTTGTTGTCCTAAGACAAACTTTTGATTTGGTTGAAATTTGTTGAGATAGATTATAGTCTGGAATAGCACAAATGCTACTTATCATTTGAAGGCAGCTGACAGACAAAAGATAGACGATTTTGAGATGTGGGTCTGACGCCGTCTTCTACGAATACCATGGACAGCTCGCCGCACAAATGTATCTGTCTTAGAAGAGCTAGATTTAGAACGTTCCCAAACAAACTGCAACAGAGGAGTCACGATCCTCAGTAATGAGGGAACGATTAAGGAGGGCTTATCATCATCATCATTAGAATCTATCACTACGCGGGTAAAACAGCCTAGTATTCTTGGGCACAGTATAGACAAAATAACAAGATTAATGGAGATACAATGTCAGATACTGATAGCTTATAGTGCGTTCGAATAGACCCGAGTTGTCAAAAATATAGTGCTCTGGGAAAAACTATCGCAAGTTTTTTGAATCTGCCTAACCCAGCGTTGTACACGGGGCAATGCTTCCGGCGCACCTCGGCGACCCTTCTCATAGATAGCGGTGGTGATTTGACCGCACTGAAACGACACGGGGGGTGGAAGTCTTCTACTGTGGCTGAAAGCTACATTGATGAGTCTTTAATGAATAAAATTCAAGTCTCAAATACGATCTTGAACAGTATAGAAAACAAGACGAATGAAGTAATTATAAATATTCCGACTCCGTCTACGAGCTCTACTGCTTGCCCCGCGACCGCTACAGCTGCTGGATCAATAATTAACATTAACTTTCAAAATTGCACCATACAAAATTGGAACAATTATAATAAATAAACTATTGTCAGCTTTTACTCTTGTTGTTTGATTAATTGCATTAGTGAAGATAAAGTAGTGTATGCAACTGCATATAACACTACTATTTCATCACCTAATACAATTACAAAAAGATAGTTATATATTTAATAAATAAAAAGAAATCCACCTTTTGTTGTAAGCTTTAAGGTATTGTAATAATTATTACAACTGTTCTTTTAGTACTAAAATATCTTCTACGGATTTTTAGTACAAAGTATAAATTATATCCAACCATAGATATTATATAAGACAACCCTATCTTTGTCATTACGCGTACGCAAACGTTTCAAGTTGGACCAGTGCTTCTGCTGTTATTATTTATTCTGTGGTACTGTACCTTTCGGAAGCTTACGAGATAATCCTTTCAGCTATTCAATGGATGCAATAAGGCGCTTTCTCTCACTAATTACGGTGGGTTCTGATATTGAAATTAAGTAGCGTAGAGATTCATCAGATGGGTTTTCGTTTACCATTGTTATTGAATAAATACAGTTTAAACAATATTTATATAATGTACATATATTGTTTAAAAGTGTCTCATTGTCGAATGTTTTAACTAGATCTTTGCAGCAATAACGGCCAAACTCACTTATAATTTTGGGGACTTTACAAGCTTATATAGGCCGATGTTCATAGAGATCCACATCCACCCGCATCTTCAGTTTACCCGTGAACATGCTGCATGTAACTGCGCCGAAATATCGGAAACCCATTGAATGAAATCATGAAACATTGCTAAATTGCTAATCGTGGTGTATATCCCGTGAGTACTAATTATAATTTTGTTCATATAGATAAATCCATGTTTACAATAGCTAGTAGTACTTATATAAAATAATGTACATGCATACATGCGCCTGTTTACCAAAAGATTGAACTGAAGACACGATTTCCCTTTTATTATATAAGGAAAATCATGCTAGTTCCTAAATTTATTACGAAACAGCGCTTCCGAGAGCAATCTGATGCTCTGTTTCGTAATCTTCTCGTATAGAGAGATGCTGCACTGCAACATATCTTAAGTACTTCTACAAACAAAGTAGGGCAAGCAACAATATGCAACAGTATGAGACGGTAAATCCCCAAAAGCGCGGAGGTGTTAAAATGTCGTCCGTAATTTAATTAAGGTGTATACACAGAGCAGCTTTATGAGCTCTGATGCAAATATCAAACATTTCTCATTGAAATAATGGTCATATTTACACGTGCTGCGAAGTGGCTTACGCGTAACACCATGTACAAAGTGAAGAAACAGGCGTGTTGTTTAGATACTACTAACTATTTTCTACTCACGATTTCAACCATGTGATATGCAGTTATTGTCATCCGTCGGGAAGCGTCTGTTGAATCGAGAAAAAAAGTAGCTGTAGTAATATATTTAATCCTAGTTGTAACAACCCCTAGAGCGTTTAAGTGTGAAGAAGTAGCAAACTCACTCACTCACAACATTCGTAGTCACACAGATGCTTTCATATTTATTCATTTAAAAACTTTTTAATATAAAAAATAATATAATACTATAGTGTAATATATATTGTAGTAAATTAGTGGTTTGATGTCTGAAAATTTTGTAACATACCATGGTTAACAAAATGTATATAAATTCCTACAAAAATCAGTAATATGTCAACGTCAAACCAACACGTTATTAAAGACACACAATTTCGAAACACTATGCTCAACTGCAACGTAATTTGTTACTTTTTCAACGCACAATGACATTAAAAGCCGCAGTAGATCTTCCTGAAAGCAGACACTAACACACAGTTACTTAGGTGTTCCCACCCTAATGGACTAAACCAGAGAACTATAAATTTAGACGCCCCTTTCTAAAGGATAATCACACAGACAACTCTGTAGCAAATGGGAATTTAGAGCTCCCTTGGAGAAGGCCTAATTGACAAAACATACTCGATCGAGCGCTTGGCTCAAAGTAAGCAAGTAGGTATTTATATTTAAGATAGAAGCGGGAGCGAGTTTCGTTTGGATGCTTATTCTCCCTCAACCTCAGACGTCGTTCGGAGCACAAAATACCTAATCGGCAAAAGGTGACATATGAAAGAAATCCGTCTTTTATATTTATACTAGCTGCGCCACGCAGTTTCACTCGCGCGGTGATGAATGATGATGATGATGAAAAAGTATCCTATATGTTATTTCAGCGTCTCATCTTTTTTCAACGTTTTTGCGTGAAAGAGTAACAAACATACTATATGATGTATCCATCCATCCATCCATCCATCTAAACATTCACATTTATAATATTAGTGGGATTTAGAACTCGAAATTAAGAATTCTGTGGTAGCGAAACACTTACCTTCCAAAAAAACAACTTTTCAAATTGGGCAGAGAAAAAATCAACTTCAACTTCAACAAAAATCAACAACTGACTAACAAAATTCGAATATACGGGACGATATATAATATAACATAGAAGGATCAGATGTATGCCCATTCCTTAAAGAAATCGTACCGCGCTGCGTTACTGGTTGCGTGGTCAATTGGTCATAGCGAAACGAACTTAGAAATATCTACCTCACATCGGTTACATACTCAAACTGGCAATGTACATCCTCACTCATAGGTTTAAGCACTAAAAACAAATGCCGTCAAAAGTGTTGTTATGCAAAATTAAATTCCACATTAGACTAATATACAAGTGAAAGTTTGGATGCATGGATGTTTGTTACTCAATCACGCAAAAACGGCTGAACAACCGTTCCGGATTTGTATGAAATTTGAAGTGGACAAGGTTTATACCCGGAATCAACTAGGCTTTTTCCATATTTTTTTTTTCTTCTATATAGCTTATTCTATACTAAACAGCGGATAGTTCTAGAGGGCTTGCGATAACATTATTCCACGCCAACTCGCGAGCGGATATTTACCGCCGTGTTTATATACAAGTATAAGTAATTACTTAAGTAAAAGTAATTACTTAAGCAACTATTTTCATTCTATTGACTAGTATTTGCATGAAGTTAGAACTACGAGTAATAGTTACCATTTCCTTTACTTTAAACAATGAAAACACGTACATTTTTCGTTCTTATTGCAAAAGTAAATTTGTATAAAAATGACATTTGCACACAAGTCTGACAGCCGTATTTTTAAACAAGCAAAAATAATTACTTATGGAAAAGTAATTACTTAAGCAACGACTTTAGTTCTACAGACAAGAATTTGCCTGAAGTTAGAAATATATAAGGCTTGAATTCTTAGCCGAGTCACCATTTCCTTTGCTCAAGCAATGAGAACACGTCAATATTTCCTTCTTAACTTAAAATAAGTTCACTTTTCAGTGAAGTTGTATCAAAATTACATTCGCATACACGTATAATCTGTGAAGGATCTATTATGCTGTAAAATTCAAAATCCCATGACAACAACCTAATACAAATGTAAAACCATACATCCAATTTTGATAGGGTTATGTCATGTATTTACTTTAGTATGTGACGTTCGTTGCTCGACTATAAAATAAGATTTTATGTTGAAGTTTTCCATAGTGATCTAATTACTTTATTAAGACATTACTTAGCAACAAGTTTACTTGTTACTTGTTTATAAATACGATTGTGAATTGTGAAGGATCTATTATGCTGTAAAAACTAAAATTCCATGACGATAACCTAATACAAGTGTGAAAAGATACATCCCATTTTGTTTGGTTTATGTCTATAAGATTTTATGTCTATAAGTATTCTATCGTCAAGTCATAACTTCTTTGAGAAACTACTTAGCAACAAGTACCTTAATTACTTGTTTATAATTACCAGGGTAGATAAGTCATATTTATGGTTATTCTCAAGAGACCTATACTCTGCACAGATATCCTATCATCAACATCATCATCTCAGCCGTAGGACGTCCACTGCTGAACATAGGCCTCCCCCATGATTTTTAAAAGGACCGGTTGGAAGCGGCCTGCATCCAACGTCGTCCTGCGTTCTTCATCAGGTCGTCTGTCCACCGTGTCGGTGGACGACCTACGCTGCGCTTGCCGGTCCGTGGTCTCCACTCCAGAACCTTTCGGCCCCATCGGCCATCTGTTCTGCGTGCTATGTGCCCTGCCCACTGCCACTTCAACTGGCTAATCTTCTGGGCTATGTCGGTGACTTTCGCTCTTCTACGGATCTCCTCATTCCTGATTCGATCACGTAGAGAAACCCCGAGCATAGCCCTCTCCATAGCTCGTTGTGCGACTTTGAGCTTGTCTATGAGGCCCATAGTAAGAGACCACGTTTCAGTGCCATAAGTCATCACTGGTAACACACATTGGTCGAAGACTCTTGTCTTGAGGCACTGAGGTATTTTTGAGGAGAAGACTTCGCGAAGTTTCCGGAACGCTGCCCATCCTATGTGATATCCTATAGATATAGATATCCTATGTGAAATTACAAACAAACATCAGCATCCGTAAAAGCTTCTTAGCTCTTAGTTATTATCGCTGACCGTGAGACCAGCCCCTTTACGTCCCTTCAAACTCGCAGCACAAACAAATAGGCAACGAGTTTTGCAGGAAAATTAATTTGGTGCTATAAAACTGATGTCGCGCGGTTTGCCCGACCGGTTTAGGGAGACCGATTGATGGATATCCACATCCAACACGCTATAAACAAGGCATAGTCTGGATTGGTTACGGGTGTAACGCTTTTTCAAAGCTGTAGAATAAGCGGTTGTAAATGATGTCTAGGTAATCATGTTCAAACAAACGACAAACTATGAAACACATTCGGGATCTCCTTGTTTGGATGCCTGGTTATGGAAAGCATTTTTTTTCTTTGAGATCAATCTTTTACGTAGATCATATATGATATAACATTACCGTTTTTATTAAAACCAAGGGAGCAAACCAAGCAAGTACCTACTGAAATACAACTTCCATATGTTAGTTACATTAAATTCACTTTGGTCTTTCTGTATACAAGGAGACCAAAGTCCGTCAACAAGACAGCACATAACTTTATAACCCTCCAGCAAAAAGCCAGCAAAAACTCACGTACAATGTCAACGAACGTCTTAATGCGAAAAGTCCCTATCGGTGTAGCTATCGGTAGAGAAAAGCAATCGATACCTACCCCGTACCTAACGGAGAGTAACCAGCCGTTTTAAGTGAGATTATTCAGTCTCGTCGTAACTGAAGACTAAAAGTATGTATAGTATGTTTTGTTGCTGCATTAAGTTGGTCTCAGTTCATCTGTAAGTAGTTATAGCTGTTTTATTCCAAAACTGTATAATATACATAAAAGCGGAATTGACGATGAATTGTGATTTAAATATAGATTTCTAGTATAAGAAGTAATTATTCAAACATCCATCATTGTAAACCAACTGTTAAACTAAGATGTTGTCCTCTCACATTATAGCCTATATAAAATGTGCAATATTCATCTCGTAGTTGAGCAGTCTTACAGTAAAAAAGTTACAAACATATTATCTCTCACTGATGATATGTCAGATGACATGGACATGGAAAGGGAACGTAGGGCGTTGTCGGTTAGATGCAATATGTTGGCTCGCGGATTTGCTCGATGTACAGCGCCAGTAAAGATAACATTATTTAAAGCGTACTGTACATCGTTTTACACTTGTAGCCTGAGGGCTAAATATAGGCAAAAATCTTACAACGCTCTACGTGTCCAATACAACAACGGCTTTAGGATGCTGCTGGGGCTGCCGCGTTTTTGTAGCGCATCAGGAATGTTTACAGATGCGCGCACTGACGACTTCTATGCAATCATGCGAAAAAGAGTTGCATCCCTGATGAGTTCCATGCGCACTACCTCTTGCGGTCTTCTGGCCGTCGTGGCTGAGGATATGTACTCATCTTTGATGAGACACTGGATGTCAGTGCTCAAGCCTATCACATGCTTCGTGGCTAAATAGTAGGTTTATTTCAATTAATTAAAAAAATAATAAATTTAATAGGTAACATTTGTAATATTTTATATTATTTAGTTTAGTAGTACTAACATAGTTATAAGTGCTCTGTAGGTAGTACTAACATTATATGGACTGTGGTCTGAAATAAATATGATATTATTATTATTATTCACATTATTTATTTCCTTTTCTTAAAATTACATTTTTTACAATATTTCTATATACAATAAAAAATAATAAATAAAAAACATTGTAAAAAACCTAATCCTAGATTGCCATCGGCAGCGGGGCATGACCCAAACTACCAGTGGTTAGGGCTGCAGACTGAGGAACCTCCTGACAATACGTGCCGTGTCAAGAAGTACTGGCTTCTGTATCTGTCCCTTGATCCAACCGTCTAGCGAAAGCCTCTTAAGATGTCGGTCGAGGCTTTTTGCTATAAGGCCGTTTGCTGAAACTACTATCGGAACAATTATTGTCGAATCAACATCCCACATGGCGGTCACCTCATGAGCTAAGTTAATAAGTTAATCTTATTATTATTATTATTATTATTATCCAGTCAATTACTCACTTACAATCATTCACATTCTTATAACCTATCTCATCTCAAATTCTAATTATTAGCCCATTATATTTCGCATATTTTTAATACCTGCAGTGAGCGAGAGTCACGTGAGGCTGTGCTATAACCTACCCAAAGACTGGTCCGTTGTATCGGGCTAAGACGAGCCAAAGAAGAGCGGGCAACCGCCCTGAATCTTTTTCCCCGCATAACATTTATGTGTGCGAGAAGCAAACCAAGTGAGTGAGAGTGAGGATTC
This sequence comes from Selenia dentaria, assembly GCA_917880725.1. Taxonomy (NCBI): domain Eukaryota; kingdom Metazoa; phylum Arthropoda; class Insecta; order Lepidoptera; family Geometridae; genus Selenia; species Selenia dentaria. The sequence goes on along the minus strand of OU862889.1, from coordinate 14,020,229 downwards.
GGCAGACGCAACTATAACCTTATTACCATGATAATGTTAATAAAAGACTGGCAAGCAATAAGAAGCGTTTGACAGCTTACTATCATACATTTCAAAAAAAGTTTTGGGATACTTATGTCACATAATTTACCGTGAAATATGCAGGCTCAACAATTACGTTCCGCATAGCTGTTTTAGTCAACCCGATAAATTTGTTTTTAGGGATCAGTCTTCCACTTAATATACTTCGTTATAAGTAGTACTTAAGGATCCGTATACTAAGCAGTAAAAGGAACTATGTATATACTTGCTAGCCCCTTCTAATATCATCTATTAGAGCTAGTGAAGTTTTTGAATTGCTCTCCTCTCGCATTTCTGCATATTCCCTCATAGTTAGTCTCATCTTATTTTCATACCACCAAGTTATAAGATAAAATAATTGTGTCGGTGTACCTTCTATGTTTCATAGCTTTCATAGCTTATAGAGCTGATATTTGGAAACTCTCGTGAACGTATCACCAATGTATATTCTGACGAAGAAACGAAGAAAGACGAGAAGCTACGACTGTGTACTTAAAGTTTCCAGCAAAGTATCCAGTAACTCTTAAGCTATCTGTTATCGACTCCTTGGTAAACTTGTAAAGAGTTTTATAGAGGATTCAGTTAAATATTTTATGGGCTCAGTGTCCACCAAAAATCAATTTAAGGCGTTAAAAAGAAAGGGTCCCTTATCTATCGTTCGCAGCTGTGCTGAAACAACAGTTCCAACGGACCGGGGATCTATTGCTTTTGCAAAATTGGGATTGTTTCACTGTTTAGATTGTCTTTTATTTTGTTTTAAATGCGTAGGAAGCGTTCTAGTTTCGGATATCGGTTTAATTATTTTACTTGTTTCCAACTATATGTAATCGAGGACACTGAGGTAAGTTAAGTATGATCTAAGTTTTGAACTCCACGAAAGGACCAATCAAGGTCGCATTTGCTTATTTTTTTATAATCATTATCACATTATATACATATTTACTCTTATATAAAATTATACTCGTATATAAAAATAATAACAAGTCTGGATAGGGTTATAATGAACGCAAATGCATATCAATAAAGGATATACCTAAATTCAACCCCTAAGAGGATGAAAATGTGTGTTGCAGAACATTCTTATTGTGTGGATTGATGAGACTCAATTATGTACCACAAACAATTACAATTTGAAAAATTTAATACCGACTTCCATTCTATTCAGTTATTGGAGTGTATCTCAAAAACTACTAAACCGAATTAAATGAAATAATATAAATGACTACACGGGAAACACTTGCTTTCAAACAAAATAAGAGTTTTGAGAATCAGTTCACCCAGTCGAAAGTTATGAGGTAACAAACATAAAAAAATATACAGTCGAATTGAGTACCTCCTCCTTTTTTGGAAGTCGGTAAAAAAAAGTAATTATGAGTTATCTATATATAACGGTTTTATGACATCGTATCTAAGGAGATGTAAAAATGGAAAATTGGTCAAATTCACAACCGTTGTATCACAGGTCTTAAAAGATAATATGGTTGTATCACAGGTCCTAATAGATAAGGTGATTGTGAACCCTGTCGGGCACAGCAATTAGGAGAGAGGAAAACTTTATTATAGGTAGGTAATATATTTATTATGTATATATTATTATTTTCATTATAATAATTTATCATTTAAATAATCTTGAATGTTGTAGTAACTTAAGATTATTAATTAATAAAAATTAATAATCTTAAATTTTTTTAATAAATATAATTTCGTTACCTTGTGTTTTTTTATTGAATGTATATCATCTTGAGATTTGGACTACTATTATTTCTTTTCTAACGTGAAGGTATGTTAGAAAAGATTTTTTTTAAATTTCATGACCTCAACGAGTCCATAGACCCGTTTATTACTCGATAAAATTATTTAAGTTAATAGGTGGTCTTCCTAGTTAAGTATAAGTTATAAACATAATACCTTATTATCAACGCAATACCTAGTAGGCTGGCATGCTAAAGATTTAAGAGTTTAGATTTATGTCCGCTTTAAAACATTCATTGTTTTGACTCAAGGCAAAAAAAAATTACGGATAGTATACGAAACTGCTTCCTTTGGGTTTACAGGAACCAATGCTGTACTGACCGAGGTTTACATATCAGGCATTAGTTCATTAAAATCATTCCAATATCAGTTAGTGATATTCAATCACTAACAAGTTCATATTTTTTACGTATATACATATACGAACGAACTATTTCTTGCTATAAAAACTAACGTGGTTTTCACTCATTATTAATTAGAAATACGGGATTACTCACGTAATATTTATCGGATATGTCCGACTATAGTTTCGACCACATGCGGTGGTCTTTTTCAAGGAGTGTTCGGGACGAATGTGGTCGAAACTATATTCGGACCTATCCGATAAATATTACGTGAGTAATCCCGTATTTCTAATTAATAATGAACTATTTCTTATTAGAAATTGAAATCATGTTACCACGTGCAAAAAACTAGAAGAACATTTATATTATTAATGCGATAGTTAATTAATAGATGTTTTCTCAATCACATCTAAATGGTTGAACACATCCAGATGAAATTTGGAGTGGAGATGATGATTTGTACCCGGAATTAATGCATAGAATACTTTTTCTCCCGATGCAACGAATTGTTCCCGACGGTTCACGACAACCTTCTTGCACACGGACTCACTCGCGCATATACTCGTACCATTAAATCTATTAAGTAAGTACATACTTAAATTATTAATTCCCAGTGATATCTACGTCATACGATGTTCTTTATTAATATCACTATGTCTAAATAAAGGATACAGATGATAGCATACTAAGATTATTGGTTTCATGTTCTACGAACGAAACCAAACTCAAAGTGGTTACAAAGAAACCTTTGTAGTCATTTATCTGTTCAAATTAATTAATGCAATAGCAAGATTTTACCACGACCTCTTTTCGGCTATAACACGAAAATTATCGATCCGACGCAAAAAAATTATAGAACCAAAATTGTAGAAAACTTAATTCTAAACAATTTTGTATATAACAGTTTTCATGTAAAATTGAAAATAAATGAGTTTTTAATCAAACGCATAATTCGCTCTTCTTTTTAATATAAATCGGAAAACAATTAGCACAATTTCCGAAAAAGTGTTCATATATCGAAAACGTCAAGCGTCACGCTTCGGCATACAAACTATGAGTAATTTGTGTCACAGTTGCTTTGTTAAATAACAGTTTGTACTGTTTCACGTGAAGGATACGATGCGATACACTTACGCAGTTATTAGAGCGAGGCCCACATAGATTGATAAAGTTAGATACACAAATCAAGTCCTAACTGTCAAATGGGCGACTTTCATCCATCGCATTCGTGGTGCGACCAGAAGTCGTCGAGCAACATAAAAGAACGCTCTGCGGGTGATCTGATCATCGAGCAATCGCCCCGGGCATATAAAATGCTTTGGACGTCATCGGGCGATAAATAAAAACGTGAAGAAGGGCACGTTAAGCCATTGATCTCTGTTGTTTTTGTACGGCAACGCAGTTGTTGGTTGAGGCATTCGTGCGGACTGAACACACTACAAGGCCCTAGCCTATCCGCCAAGCTACACTAGACCCGAGCGATGGTTCGAAGCCTCAATTGTCTCAGTTTTATATACAAATTACTCTTAAATTTTCATTATGTTGAGATAGAAGGACGTATTGAACGTCGTTCCTGAACGTGAGTTAAAATAATTAAATGGCCACCGACTGTGCAAATTATTAGTTAATTTTAAAATTATTAATTAGAAATAGTTGTTTCCATTAGAGATGTGGGCATATCCCAGCTGATTATTCAATATTGATGACGATGAAAAGAGTATCGAAAGTAGTAGAAGAGTATAACAATATTAAAAATATAAACATTCTTCTTATTGAAATATGTAGCAGCGATTGGCATCTTTGGAAGCCTCTCAGTGCCAATTCTGAAACAATATAATTAAACCGTTACGCTAATAGATAAACTTATGCAGTGAATAGAAAAACCAAACGTTTTGAGGTCTCACTAAGCGTATAACTAAATGATGTTACAATAGGATAGACTAGCAGTCCCCCGCCGCACCTACGCATCTACCTCAACAAAGAGTACAACGATTATGGACTAGGCACTTAATTTATTTTTAAATGTTTTGTAGAAACGATAAACTTACACTACACTTGGGCATTTTCAAAGGCACTACAACAATAAACAATTAACGCATTTTATTATTTGGTGCCAAAACAATGTAACAACATATTACCGACCCACCATATATATATATATATATATATATATATATATAATTATGATTATAATAACTAAGTCTACTATAATATTCTAACTGCGAAGGTAATCTTAACTCTTTATCCGTCTGTCTGTTTGTTAAATTGTCACAACGCGCAGCAACGACCGAAAGGATTGTACGGTAAGCTATGAAATTGGACATAGGACACTTTTAGCATCATCATATTTTTCATCTCATGGATTAACTTGCGAGACGTGACTTTTAATTGCTATATATTTAGGTATGTTTAAACTAATACAATGTTATATTATAAAGATATTTACAAGGATGCATTGATTACTGTGGTAGAATTACACAAATCATTTTTTCCACATAATGAGACTAAAATTTGTCGTATCAAACAGAAATATTCTTCTAACATCCAAGAGGAAAAGTCATTGGGGAAATTTGTAGGGTGCGACGTACCGGCGGCGTCGTGTTTTCACTCCCGCCAGTGTCGTTCGCGCCAACGTCGCGAGAGGGCGCTACACGCGTTCCGCTGCGTGCCACGTGACTTGTTGCTTGAAGCGCTTACCGGTACAACACAAACAAAATATGCAACCCGGTGCAACGTGTTTCAATAATGCCATTGAGAAAATCAAGCGCTTGACATGAATTTCATCACTAAACCTCTCTATAATCACGCGAAACTTTTCATGCTGATAAGTTTCGCACTCGCAATTATATTCACCGGAATCTTCTTGCGTTTAAACAACAATAGAGTTGAACACGACGAAACTCAGAACGGTGAATACGACTCTATGATAAATGCGAACGCCACGGAACCTCGCAAAACCAGAAGAAAAGAGTACCTATACCGGCTTTTGACAAATACGACCCGGTCCCTCATACAAATGGAAATAAAAGCTAGGAGACTGGAGGAAAATATGCGTAGGATTAAGGAGAAGACTGCAGATTTATTGTGGAAGAACAAGGACAAAGCCTTGTGGCATATTCTGTTCAAGAATATAAGCAGGCACATTTCTATCCGGCACGAGTTTCACCAACATGCCAGCTTGAGACGGATTATGCAGGACAGCCCCGGTCACGTACATAATCGTAGGAGAAAAGTTTTTCTATCAAGATAGAATAAGAGTTTTGAATAGTTTATAAGTCGGTAGTGTGTTGTATACATTGTACGAGACTTTACATTCTGAACTGACAATAAGAGTAGAATTAAGTGCTATTTTCGTCGGCAAAGGAGCTTGTCTTACAAAGCACGTAAGTACCATATGTCTGTTTTCTATATATAGCTGATGTGTGGGCTATTTTCTTCTTCTGGAAGTCTTAACGATGTACGTTTGCGGAATTGTAGTTTGCTCACGTTTTTCACGCAGGTAATTGGAGGATGTGATTTGGTCATATTTTTTCCTTGTATACTGATGGTAGATTTGTTTAATGTCAGAAATCATGACATGTTATGTGTATCATACTCGTATGTAAATAGATGTGCTTATAAGTAATTAAGTACCTGTCTATCTGATTTTATACGTTACTAGCTTGGTAAATACAGGTAAGTATATCTTTCTTCATTCATTTAATTACCTGATTAATTGTGATATACTCATTTAAATTATAAGGCTTTATTTTACTTACAATTTTTTTAGTATAAACGTTAATAATCAGAGAAACTACTACCACAAAAAAATACTAGTTATACTGGTGTTTTTTTTACAAACTATAACGTTCAAACTTTATATCAACTCCTCCTTGGTGGAAAATTACAGGAACATTCAATTGAAACATTTTTACGGTGTAATAATGATCTGTTATTTCAAGATCTTTCTTTATACATAAGATAGGTAATTTAACATTCATTTATTTGAGGTCTTCCGTGTGTCTACTATCTTGTTTAGATGTCTAGTTGTTCGTGCTTTCAAATATTTGTTTAATAGAATGGATGTCTATCATTTCGTAAAAAACAAAGCTATATTTATTTTTAATTTTATTGTCCTTTGAGTTGAATAGCACTACCCAACGTATAAGTCATGTGATGTTTAAATAAAGTACAGTATACAGTAGAATCTATGAGTTACATGTGCCACAGTTGTATTAGATAAATAATAGTTTGTACTGTAGATATGCGTAAATAACGGTACGATTACGTTACACTTACTCAAACTGAACGTCCAATTGTGTGCCTAGCACGAATAACTGCCTATGTGTGACGTGACGTGTCGCTTACGTGCAGCAGTACAAACTATCATGTATCTAGGACAACTGTGACACAGATAACTCATAGTTTGTACGCCGAATCGTGACTGTTGACGTTTGCGAAACGAATACTTTTTTGCAAATTGTTTGTACTACGGACGTAGATAGTCAATAAAGACTTATAAATTCCCGCGCGCGATTATGCCCGTTCATTATTCGCATTTAAATGTTTTTATTTAGACAAAAAATGTAGGACTTTCTTACTTAATTTCTACTCCACTTTACCAATAACCAATTGAATAAATGAACCAAACACAGTTACAACTATGTACAACTATATACCTATAGTACAACAATATAGAACCAAAACTGTATAAAAATACATTCTATATACATATTAAAGTTACCTACTTCATTATTTGAAATAAATATTCTATTTAAAGATTTACGTGTATTTTAATTCAAAAGTAAAGAACTTTTTTTTTAATGTTCATCATCATCATCATCATTATCAGCTGGAAGACATCTACTGCTGACCATAGGTCTCCTCCATAGAACGCCACTTGGAACGGCTACTTAGTTCCTGCATCCAGGCGATTTCCCGCGGTTTCGTCGATCTCATGTTAATCCCCCGCAATTAACCGAAATTCCTTCTAAAGGTGCAAGTTGGTAGACGGCTACACGTAGCAGTAGCAGACGACGTGTCGTCGCTTCATGTCGCCGCGACACGTCGTCGCTTCATGTCGCTGTAGTCATTAATTCGAACCCGACTGCAGACGACAACTGCAGATGGCATCGACCATTTGAAAAGCGATACTTTAAAAGCTTTTCAGTTGTTTTACTAGGTAGACTGGACCGCTCGACCGCAGATCAGTAGTGCCGCTTGTGGCTACAAGCGGCACTACTGATCTGCGGTCGAGCGACAGTGACGTCTGCCGCTCGACGACGCGTCGCTAGCTTCGTGTCGCTAACTACGAATGGTATTTCATAGAAATACATAGAAATATATAGAAACCAGCAGTGTCGCTGCGACACGTCGTTAGCTCCGGCTTCATGTAGCCGGCTACCAACTTGCACCTTTAGCCGACAGTTGTTTCGTACTTCGTATATACGTACTGCCTAACTGCCGAAGTTCAGCTTCATAATATGCCGAGCTCTTTTTGAAATGTCGTGTTTAATCAGTAAATCAGTGAGTGGTTAAAATTAGATTTCAAGAAATCTATAGATACGTACTGATAACGATTCTTGGCACAACTCTATGAGAGGACTTCCGTCGAATACGTACGCGTATTAGCATAATTGTAGGTACATAGGTATGTACAATGTTGACTGGCCGTTGAGTACCGACAGCAAAATATAATTTCAGCATACATTATTTATATACACAAATAAATAAAATTGAAGTGTAATTGTTTGATATGTCATAAAGAACAGCATTTTACTAAACGCATAAGAATGTATAATACAATACAAAATGTTTGACGGTTAGTCCCCTCGTTAAATTCTGAAATAGCTAGAGTGATTTTGGCGGGAATTTCACTGGAAGAAAGGTGATAAGGACTGACTTAGGCTGATCATCAGGTATCATTCATGAATGGATGAAATTTAATTATTCATTATTAATTTATCTATTCATAAAGGGATGAAACCGCAGGGCGCAGCTAGTAATTAATAAAATAAACCTGAACACGTTTAACGTTGCAACGTATATTTATTTTATCAAAGCACATATTACCGGCCAAGTGAGTCGGAATCATGCACCGGGGATTTCGTACTTACATGTTACTACATAAAATAATAATTGTAATACAAGAGCATCTAAAACTTGGCTACTTTTTGCTATTTGTTTTTATAGTGTATACATTGCGCGATAATCACGCTTATATACATTACCGCATTTAAGTTAAACTAAAAATAAAATTATTTAAAAACAAGTTTCGTGTATGTGAACTTAGACAGGACAAAACGAAAATTTAGGCTTAGTAATAGGGTCGCTTTATCTCGCCCGAGACCCTAAAATTAGTAAAACGCAGTACCTAACCAAACGTCGATATATATCATCACAGATCTATAAACCGCAGTGGAATTGTAACTAGTGGCGCCACTATAATCTTTATATGCTAAATCGTCGTAATATCAAATCGCGGAGTAGTTCGTATGCTTCACACTACACTAGAGGACGAAACTAATGAAAAAAAACTTTAAAACACACACCAGCTAATCGAATGACAATGGATAGTGATCAGGTAATCATGAGAAGCACTCGGTTACAAAACTGAAACATCTGCTGCCATCATTAAAACCGCGAAGCTTCGGAGACCACTAAATGGTTCATGAAAAATGTCAACACCATTGAAATGATTGTTATAAGTGTAGCAATGATATGGTGATCAAACACCTGAGTTGGTACGACAGACTGTGATGGTAAATGTTTAATATTCGGTTCGCGAATAATATAATATGTTCAACCCTCAACTCGCCACATAACAATGAAGCTTCTATTATGTCTGGTAGGTATGACTCGACTCTTGTTAAAGGACCTTTGTTACATATTTTATCCACCAACTCAGGGCAGTCAGTGAATCTTGTATATTTAAAACTAGCTGCGCTCTGCGGTTTCATCCGTGCGGTGACGGATGATGATGATGATGATGATGAATTAAATATAGCGTATGTTACTCAGGCATAATATAGCTTTCTACTGGTGAACGATTTATTGAACCAGTTATGTAGTTCTTGCGTTTATCCGTTACAAACAAACTATCAAATCTTTTCTCTTTATTATTAGAGTAGAGAAGGATTAACAGCAAGGTACGAATAATGTGGCCTTGTTTGTACCGGCGTTAATATTGTATATTGTAACATGGAAAAGAAGTTATCGTGACTTAACTGTAATAGTTAGACATATTAAGCTATTGCATAGCTTCTATCGCGGGCCTTGAGCGTCGAGACCAAATCCAGAAATTTCGTAACGAAAATAACCTAACACCCCCCTATCTACTCTACACTACTACTACTATACTCCGACTCCATCTATCGATGAATAGCAGAACTTTTAACGACTTTTTGAAATATCACGCTTGTCTCTTTAGTTCAGCAACTCGCCTCTAGATGGCATTGGTTAAATAATTATAATTGCATAAGTTGATAAAACAGCTATGCAATAGCTTTACCGCGGCAGTCTCCGAGTGCCACACATCTTTTTATTACATACTTTTTTATAGACATTGATGTCCTCTATAGAAATATTTGCTCTATTGTCAATATTTTCCGCAATGTATGCGATATAAGGATTTTACGGCGTTACTATTGCATCTTTTAAAAATAAAAAGTAGTTGTGACATAGCTGTAATAGTAAGACATATAGTATTGCAGTATTTATTGTAGATATTGATGTTTTCTATTAAACTACAATACGTCATTTTGCTCTATTGTCAACAGTTTCCGCAGCGTACGCGATATAATGTTTTTGGTATGTTTTTCATATTTGGGTTACCTTATCGAAGTTTTCATACAGATCACAAACTTTTTGAAAATAAATAACCTGTTACTCAGTGATAATGTAACGTTCTAACGGCATAATAATTTTTAAAATCGCTTTAGTAGTTTTTATGTTTATTTGTTACATACAAAACTACAAATCTTTCCTCTTTATAATATTGGTGTAGATATATATTCGTAAGAGTAAAATCTTAAAGTATGCAGAAAATCCAAATTTACGATATATAATAATAATATTACATAGGTAACAATACATTTTTATGCAATAACCTTACACATTAATGCAAAATCAAACAAGTTTTAGCGATAACTTATCTTAACAAAACAAAATAAACGTTATTTCGTGTCGGTTTTGTTATTTTGTTGACCTTACACTCCGGTTTTATCTACATGCATACCGAGTACGATAGAAGGAGATAGATATACCGGTATAGTTTGTTTACTTCGAGTTTACATTACATACGTGACTTTTGCAACGAGTAGACGGTCAATTTAGTTTTATTGTGTGAAATTGACATCATGGCTTGCTGTAAGTACCATAAAATTTGTTTTATGTATACTGACTATAGAATACCATAATTTTAAGACTGGTACTACAATTATGCGTGTGACGTGACTACGTAGTAGTTTTGTTTGATGCTTGACAAACTGGCTTAAATGGGTAATTTGTTAATCGGTAATTCTCTGAGTGTAGATTCGGTAAGAATATTGCATAATGTTAAGGGTTATGTATTGTATTTTTGAATAGAAGTAGTATCACGTAAACGATGTAGGTACCTATTTATTTTGTATGAAGTCGTTCGTTATTGTAACGTTGTGTTTATTATTGCAAAGCAGAGAAATGTCTAGTTATTACTTTCATTCAACTGCATAGTGTAATAAGTTGAACTGCTGAGTCACGTAGTTTGTCTGTGGCATTGTAACTATTCATAATGCTCATGTTTTATTCAAGGTTTACAGATGCCTAAGTTCAACATGATCTTTCCATCTACAGTGCTGCTACAGTTATAACAAATTAGAATTAAAATGTTTATTGTAACTTCAAAGTTATGGCACATGAGGGCATATTTCACAATTTTGAGGGTCTTATAATGTCCAGAGACTTGAAGATTATTCTATCCATCAAGCAAAGTTTGGTTTTAACACTTTCGGAGTCCCTCGGACTTTGATCATGATCAGGTTGGCAGTTCCTGGAGGTATTAAGCATAATTTGTGTTTTTTAATGATATAGAATTGCACGGGCAATGTAAACTGCATAACACAAAGACAAACAAGATAATCACTTATACGATAATAATGTTATCATATCACCAGCCAGATATTGTTCTTGCTGAACTTTGCAGTTTTAACATCACACCTTAGGCCCTCTTATTGTCATAAACATTACATTTGGCAGGTGTGATGGAACATCTGGGGCCCTATTCGCTATGACTATTCAGACACATAAAGTACCGAACTACGAAATCGTCATGGAATAATAGTAAAATTGTATTGACTTCACGAGCATTTCTTGTAGATATCTACGTCTACGCATCGCGTTACATGTTTGAATGGTCATGGCTAATATGGTCCTAGGTGTTAGGAATAAACCTGGAAACATTTATTTGCAAAGGTATTATAGTTTCATATTATTTGTAATAGATGTTGTGTTAATTTCTGTTGTTGTGTGCGATTCTCAGAGCAAAGCAAGCTAAGCATCTTTGACAAAATCCGTAAAACAAATGACGAGATGACAAGAAACATTGGAAAAACAACCTTGTGTACAAGAGCGATATCTCATAAAGCATTTGACATCGGTAAGCTCGTCGACGAGCGTATCGACAAATTATTACAAAATCGCACGGCTGTTCTAAATAACAAAACCAAACAACATCTCTTTTAAAATACTTAGGTACTTGATTACCCGCCAAACCTTTGATGCTTCAAAACCTTCTGATCATAAGAGTTCATGTTCTCTCAATTATCCAACATCTTATGTCAACTTTGCTATAAAATTCCAATATACAAACATAAATTGAATTGCCTAAAAAATCTCTACAGCTTCATCGAAGGAGCTGTCACCTTTTATAAACTCCTGATAGAAATCGAAACATTATTTTTCCCGTTGCATAAAATAATGTTTAGGGTAGGACTTTCCCCTCGTCGTTTGGTAATCACGTCAGGTAACGCTTGCATATAAATTACCCCTTTGTTGGTCTAATCCCATCAATGGACTATTGTTTTGCTGTGTGTTTATCTATACCGTTCCTTTTTCGCTCTGTTGAACACGTGGTGGATTAAGGGCCTGATTAAAACCCTCTCGCTGCTGTGTAGAATATTATAAAATATTTACAATAGCAAATACTCGTATCATGCATTAATAATAATGCGATATTTTTACTGTGAATTAGAATATACTATATGACTATAGAGATGTCACGGAAACCGCGCTCGTACATAACAATAGTTCAGTTTGACTACGCTTACTTCGTGTACATTAATAATCGTGGTGATATTTATATTCCGAAGTAGAGCTGAATGATAAAATTAAAACAAAATAATAATCAAATGAAAACCTAGACTCCCAAATTCCGGCGATCAAGTTACTCTGTGATAGTAGTACCAGTAACCCAAATAAATAGTGATAAATATATAAAAATAATAATGCATAAATAAAACGCGGAATCTATCAAGTAAATTGTTTATTAAAAAATGTTTCACGTTATAATAAGATTATCTTTTTTAACCATTAACTTAGATACGAAAAACGTATATAATATATACATATAACGCATACGATTATTAAAATAAATATATATAAATAAAATATAATACCGACTTCCATTCTATTCAGTTATTGGAGTGTATCTCAAAAACTCTTCTCAGCCGATTCGCTCTTGGCAGGGCGGTCGTGGCCGTCATGTAGTAGTGGTATTGGGGGCAGATGTTATTCGCCTCACGACGTCCCGCCATCTCTCTCTGTTGGCTGTCATCCTGGTACACTCACTTATGGGTCCACCCACTGCGTTCTTGATTTGGTCAGTCCATCGCATTGGTGACCGATCGCGAGGTCTTGTACCGTCAACCTTGCCTTGCACAACCAGCCGTTCGATAGACGCATCATCTCTTCGCGACACGTGTCCAAAGGATGTCAAAATGCGCTTCTGTACGATTGCTGATAGATGCTCCTTGATGCTGCATTCTTCCAGTATTGAGACATTAGTTAAGTTCGGTCCATGATACTCCTAGCACTCGTCTCCAACACCACATCTCCAGAGCGTCTAACTTTTTCTTTTCGATTTCTCGCAAAGTCCACGTTCCGGCGGCATACAGAAAAATGGGGAACACAAGTAAGTCTAACTTTCTCAGAAACTACTGGACTGAATTTAATGAAATTTAAATGGGACCACACGGGAAGCACCAGCTTTCAACAAAAAAAAGAATTTTGAGAATCGGTTCATTTTGTTAATGAGCTACCTCAATCAAATCAACGATCAAGAAACTAACTGCAAAAGAAAGTTATGTTTTCATGAATCGTTCAATCTCCATTACTTCCTTTACTTTATGAGTCCTGTTAAAAATCCACCGGCGCGATTAAAATTCCCCAAAGTTCTTTCAGATTTTTCTTTCTTCAAAAGGAGTTTTATCTAAACAGTGAGATTAAAATCACTAGGGTTTGAGGGACTCGCTTAAGACGGTGCCTTTGAAGTCTCGCCTGAGGGCACGAATGATAAATTGCCGCCCGCTTGATGCTTCTGACACTTTTTTCCACTATGTGACCTTTTACTGGCTCCCTTATTTCGCTTATCACATGACATGGACGAATAAGTTTCATAAAGAGCTGACAAATGGGGATGTGTGGGTGAAACGTGCAGCGGAATTTCACGATTTGATTTTGGATCTAAGGTGGCGGGTTTGACCTTTTTATGTTTCGGAGTTCATCAGTGAGTTGACGAGGGATGGAGGTTCAAAAAATATGGCAGACACCATATATTTTTTTGACTATTTCATTCAAACATATCTTGTAACTATGAATGCATCGTTTACTATTTCATAAAGATGGATTACATATAAAAAAATACTGTTTTTGTCTGAAAATATTTTGTCTGAAAATATGGATTGTTGAGCCGAAGCTGCTTTGTGAATCAAAGGCAATTTGTGTAGAAGCCTTTGATCAAAAGCTGCTGGTTTCTAAAAGAAATAAGAACTGTGAAATACAAAAATAACATGCATATCGGCGAGACATCATACCTACTATATGAAAATCAATAGTTTGTGAGTGTACGAGTGTGCGAAGGTTTTTGATTCTTAAAGATCTTGAGAGAGCTGCAACTGTCTCAAGGCAAGGATATCACTTTTACCAACAGTCGAATGATTTGAACGTTTTTTTACCGATTCAAAAAAGAAGGAGGTAATATGTTCGTGTGTATGTATTTTTTTTTGTGTATGTTTGCTGATTTCTGTCCTATTTGTGACAATCTCAAAAATATTCTTCTCAAAATTATTTTTTCGTTTGATAGAGTATACTTCCGAGGTATTTAAATTTCATCAAAATCGGTCAAGTAGTCACTCTCCAAAAAATGAAAAGAGTTACGACTATCTTGATGATATCATCATTATTTGGGAATGACAATCGATCCCGTAAGTAGCAAGGGTTACTAAAAATGGTAAAAAAAAAATAACAAAAAATGGAACCGACTTCAACACCAAAATGTGTAAAATAACTTGTCAAAGTCGGTACCTAGGTAGTAATAATTTTCATTGTATACAGTAAAAGCCTAATTAGCAACGGCTATGGCCTTCTATAAGTTTGTATGAATGACATCACAAAAGAATCAATTTTAAATTATCGCCAATGGTAAAAATGTTACGGAGTATATACGAGTACATATATCTTAGTTTACGGGCCTTTAATATCTACTATCAATTTATATGCTAATTACTATGCGAATTTAGAAAGAAAAATGCACATCCTCGGACGGGACCCAAACCTGCGTCTTCCGACAATCCATATCAGACGCTATGACCACTGGGCCACCGAGCCATAACGTCCGAGCATCGAATTTCAACTCTCTGTTTGATTTTAACTGTCGTATAGGGACGGAGCGACTCCTATTGAACTATTATACAACTGAAGGGTCGTAACTCTTCATATTATTTTTTTAAGATTTTTGTGAATTGAATACTTGTCAAGCTGTTCAATAGAAATCACTGCGTCTCTATAACAAGACAGAATGGTTCTTAAATGTAGAGAAATACTTAAAAACGTATGAAAAATCTGAGAGAAAACTCATATGTGCTAAGAAAGGAAATTAGTATTTAAAAAGATGATATTTACATGATATTGATATATTGATGATATTGACCATGTATAAAAGAATAGAGGTAATAATAAATAGGATGAATAAAACAGATAAATAAAGTGTTTGCTAAATAGAGCTATGTTAGAAGTGAGAAAATGAGCGTTACTTAATTATTAGAAACAAATTTAATACATAGGTATTAAGGTCAATTCATTACCTACACATACCACATAACATTATCTCGTTAATATATTATATAAAAATAAACCCCTATTTCTCCTGGTCACGCTATAACCTGAGAACGGTTGGAACAATCTCGCTAATTCTTTTTTCTTATGTTAATTATTGTCAGGAGAAGGTTCTTATGAAAGAAAAACCAAAAACAGATGTGAGCTTATGGCAAGGCCAAAGGCCGAACCTACTTAGCGAACGAAATCGCGGGCAGTCGCTAGTACTTATAATAAATAAACTGTATTATTCGCTGCTGCTTCAAAACACGTTCATGAAACAATTAATAATGTATGTCGGAAAAATCTTTCTACAGTCTAGTAATAGTTAATCAAAAATTAAAGTTTAATTAATTTTATATGACCTGTCATTCAAACCGTAGTTATTAAAATGCAATTTACATAAAATTTGTAACAGGCACACGTCTAGGACAAGCTCGGGGCCATAACATTACCAAAGTTTTAATATTAAACTTGTGTGTAAGTCACGTTATTTTTCATATATTTAACTATTATTATTAATAATAATAATATTAGTTAAATATGTGTCAAACTCACAAAAATAATTTTTCATAATTATAAAATAACATATATACGTCTTCGAGAAGTGAACAAAACTTCTGATTACGCGTTCACACTGTCTTACATTTCGTACGGTTTTCTTACCATGAACTATTTTATAATCCCGGATAGAATACTAGATTAGATAGCTTATGAATTGAAGCTGATAAGCGAAAACTTTCTGATTTGTACTTAATCGATTTTCTTCCAGGCAAAGGCGGACCGGGGTACGCTTCCCCTATGGAGGCATTCAAGAATGGCCCAAGAGAGGAACTTTTGTACGTGGTCTGCGTCCAACCAGACCAGACAAAGCAGGATTATCTAGCTACGGTTGATGTAGATCCAAAGTCTTCGACGTATGCTCAGGTCCGTCTATTTTAATCAAATAGGAAAAAAAGGAAAAACTTAACGATGGCTAATATGTCCTTGTTTGGAGGCAGACGCATAAATCAATGCTTACAAATGCGTGCGACAATTCAAGATTTGTGGACGCTTGTATTCAGTTCATTTGTTCCTCAAACCGTATCGTTCCGTATAAAAAAAAACAGAAAAAAATCCAGGCTGCTCGAGCGGCAAGTTTATAGTTTTGCAAGTGAAATGGCTTTCACTTGCAAAACTATAAACACGCACTTTTGATTAGAGCACCCTTATTACTCAGATGGGAGGATCAAGAATTATTATCAGATTCATTACTTTGGCAAGGTGGTCACCGGCAAAACAATGTAATACGGAGTTCACCTAGTCTGAACACGGTAGTTGTTTAAATCTGGGCCGGGAAAATCTCTCAGTTCACAATAGAGTTGAGAAAATGTTTTTCTGACTAACCTAGGTATCGGAGAATTTATAAAATCGGAAAACACAGAAACGATTAATCTTCACAGACCCTTGTTTTTGGTGTGATTATATATTCTTGCCGACGTATAATAATTACACGTTACAATTTACTATACTTCCTTCGTTACGAAGATTATATGTGGTACTAATTAATTATTAAAGTATTTTCGTTACTCAAAACTTACAAAGTTAATACATTAACTTAGATATGATGTTCAGTTGGAGAGAAGATTAAGATGTTTGACGATACGTATCGTGCAATGTAATGTTTGTCCTCTGCTAAGATATAGAACCAGCATACACATCCCTTTGGCCGTATCTTAAACTGTTTTGATGCTTATGCTGGTAATTAATTTAGAAAATACTCGTAACACACAGTAGTTTTCTAAGTTATTTAAACCCGGAATTGAGTAGTAATTGACTTAGAGACTACAGAAAAGAATATACATACATTTAGCTCACCAAATTTAGTCGTAAACCGATTATTTAGAAATTTAATTAATAATAGTGTTCAGAACACCAAACTAAACTAGCAAACTAAAATCTATTTTAGTAAATTATGACAGTTTTTTACTTTCCTTCTAAAAACTGTGTTCTTTCTTGAAAAACTAAGTAAATCTTTATAATCATTTGTAAGCTGTACAAAATAACCAACCAGACTATCGCAACAACGAAAACGGTTTCAGAAAAAAGGTAACGGTAAAAAGGAAACGCACGAAAATAACGACCGCAATTACGCACTAGTTTTGTATTAGCAAAAAAAGCTTTAGTAATAGAGATACAGGCAAGTTTGATTACGAAAAGATACATATTACGTACGTTATCTATCTTTCTTCTTCATTTACTATTTCATCATAACTAGACATGCTCTGATTGTAATCTGATGTCATATTATAATATACCTAGACAATATATTTGGAGCTATGTGAAGAGTAAAGCACAGTCGTAAAGAGGGTCAGCGGCCATTCGGACGCTCACGGGTTCGATCACTACCTCGGGCTTGAGTTTTTGGCGAACGTATGTACTTTAATTCATACCATGTTTCACCATACGGTGAGGATACGTTTTGGCTAGCCTAGCTATCCACCACCCTCAGGATTGAAAGCCTGTTGCTAAATACCTAATAGTGTGTTTCGGCAGTGATTGTTCAGCAATGAAGAGTATATGAACCCTGTAGGGTTTTTTGGATATAAATAATGATAGCAGTTAGCTTGTACAGAACATTAAAGTAAAATTCTCTACACTATGGTTGTATGCATTATGTTAGTACTAAAATTCACATTTCTGGAACTCTTTGAATGTAAATTTTTAAATGTTTATTATTCTACCCAATTGCGGGCTGATATAATAGAATAAAAACTACCATAATTCACTATAAATAAATAGATTTTAGTTAGGTGTTCTGAACGAGTGAATTGCTAGCATTGACACTGGCATGTCATTATGTTATGTTTTTATCAATAAGTTAATTTACTTCTTATCAAATGTACGACCCAGGGAGAAACCAGGCGGTTGTAAGAATTTTCGGAGGAAATATAACGAGATACCAAGTTATTTGATGAAAGTGGCAGGGAATCGATATAATATTACCCAAGGGGTCTCACACTATAATAGCCATTTAGTCGTGCCATGTCTCTGGCAATGGCGTTCCGTAATCCTACCGGATCCAGGATTCAGCGAGGAAGTATTATTGTGTACTTTCCATTGCAATAAAGTGCAATATATCGTTGACAAGGCTCTCTGGGGAAGTATATACTACAGCGGGAATTTATATTACAGAATAATTTTGCACGTACTATTTAATTAGGTGCTGAGTTTTTATACTATTGTGTACCTATTGTATAGTAAGTTAGTAATCGCATTTATTTTAGTCTTAAATAAATTTTTTCAGGGCATCTGCTAAGCTAATTTTTAATGGTTTTGTTTTATATATGTTACGTGTGCTTTTATGTGTGACACTAACATCGTAAGTTTGTCCGAGCATACATACGACTATTTATTTTCATGCAGTGTTGCGTCAACGAAATATTTTATTGTGCCTGAGCGAAATTAACAGAAGGAATGCAATAACTTCGTCGGAGAGGATTTATTACGATAAGATACGAAAGGATAGATCCGAAATGGGTTCGGAGGAATACTTTTACGGGTTCCTAAGTCACGTAGTCGGAGCACAAGTCTACTGTTATTGGATGCTCGTGAAATCCCATCTACATTCTTTGTTCGGTAGACTATATCTTTTCTATGACGGTATCTCAATATAGTACTCAAATATAATTAAACGAAACTAGTTATATTTAATTATGTATTTTCTTAGCAATTAGCTAAGGAATCTTTTAAATACAAATTTTATAAATACTTTTTTACTAGTACTTTTGCGCTTAGTTGGAAAAAAAATTATAACATACTTTGACCGTTCAATTAACTACTGATTGCATCATAATCATAATCAGCCCATTTTGTTCCCATTGCTGGGACTCGAGCCTTCCTCTCAGAGAGAGGAGTTGGGCCATGATCCACCACGCGGGCCCAGTGCGGCTTGGTGGATAGGCTAGTGGCCAACCCATGTCGAAGTTTTTAGGCCACCCGAAGGCCTTCAACATAGCCTAACGACTGTTGTCCTAAGACAAACAACCGGGACCGACGGCTTAACGTGCCCTCTGAAGCAAGGAAGCGCGCAGCTGAATAATGTCACTAGCGGTCACCCATCCAAGTCCTGACCACAGCAAGTGTTGCTTAACTTGTTGATCGATTAAAATCGCCAAGTTAAGCTCTGCTGCGAGCGCTCCTGATTAAAAAATAAAATAATGAAAATAATATGAAATATGTTGATCAGGATCATAGTGAGCGTAAGTGTGTAAGTGCGTAGTGATTTGTATACCGAGGTGATACCCCTTCGAACAACAGGTAACCATATCTCTCATGACATCTCAGCCGTAGGACGTCCACTGCTAAACATATGCCTCCCCCACAAATTTCCAAAAGGACCGGTTGGAAGCGGCCTGTACCCCACGTCGTCCTGCTACCTTCACAAAGACACAAACAAGGGAAAAAACATCATGTGCCTGTAATTTCACTAGCACCCATACCCTTCAAACCGAAGCAGTAATTTGAACATTACTGGTTTACGATAGAAATAGTCATGGTGGCTGTACTTCCCCTGACGAACTCTTTTGCAAAGAATTCTACTGTTACTATAGACTACATAATATTTGTATATCTAGATATCAAACTATGGTAAATCACAATCACATGTAAAAACACGTCATCTACTACTAGGTACTATTACGTGTGCACAAACGTGATTGTGGTAAAGTAATAGAAAGTATTCCATAGTAATAATAGTTGATTGAATAATTAGCCACAGCTTGTCTTTAGATTTCTTTCCTATGTGTGACACAAAGTAGTTAAATTTTAAAATACCTAAGATAAACAACTTCATGCGCGATCTTTCTGGAGACCGGCAAATGTTGTTTTGGCGGAGTTTCCATTTTTTTAATTTAATTTTTTATTTATTTATTATTATTAATTAAAACGGCATGGCCAATTACATTATTTAATTAAAATGAAACATAAAATACAAAAATAAAATAACAATAATTCGTCAATGATATCAATAAAATTAGTCAATTAAAACTAATAGTCAGTATGTATACAATCCAGTCATCCGTCCCTTTCGATATTTATATTTATATTTCCCTTTCCATATCGGTTTCATTTTCATCATTGTTTCATTCTCGCCGACGTCATTGATTATTTTCATTCAGATCAAAGACTTAGACAACCCGATTCAGAACCTAAATCTAAAATTGATATAATATTTGTATATATCAATATTATTTTGAAATAATGCCCAGGTGCGTGTTGGAATGACGCACCGAGGCTTCCGTACATTAAGAAAACATCTAATAATTAATGTTTATTGCTCTAACTAAAAACAAACTATAGCTAAAAGACAAACCTACCGTTGCTGTTCTATCCCTAGACGCGTTTATTCCACCGACCGCAAATAAAATGTTTATAAATTATACGTTGCATGTGGTTTGTTTGTTAACAAACTACATATTGGTAGCAATTCACTTGTTCAAAAAAAACTAAACTAAACTACCGAACTAACAATGTATTATGGTGGTCCTTATTATGTTAACAATAAAATCCAAAATCATTTAACACTCATAATGACACTTCTAAAAAAAGGATTAATCTATTGAATTTTGGGCTATTTTAGGTTAGATTAGCAAGCACCAAGTTAGGTGACGACTAATTGTACTAAACTAACTAACTAAAAACTAACTAAAATGTACACGATTGAAAAGAAATATCAAATTTTAGTGCTATCATTCGAAAGTGTTATACTAAATTGGATTTTTGTCTAAACAAAATAAGTACTGCCATAACTTAGAGATGAGAATACTTACAGAATCGACTCCATTTATAGTTTACAGATTTTCAGAGAGGGTGCTTCATCGTCAATGTCTGGTATGCGGGTGTGTTGTATTACAAGTTGGGTCAGGTATGAATGAGAGCAAATGCGTAGACGGTTCGTCCTGCATGGTTAGTTTTTGAAGAACTTAACCAGGTCTCATGATGAGCGTTAAAATCCCCCAAAAACACCAGTGCTGAGTTTGGAAATCATTCCAATGCATCGTCAGCTGTCTGGCTCAAGAAGACCAACAATATAGAAGTCTCGTAATCTCCTGAGTAGGAACGGTAAAGTCTCACGTAGACTCAGCTGATGCTTAAGAGATCAACATTAACCGAAAGCAAAGAGTGAAGAAAAGGGTTCTGGACAGCGCAAATGTTGACAGTAGACATCCGCCCTAACAAAGAGACACACGCTGGCTTTGGCACTGAAACTATCTTTCAAAATGTAGCACGAGTAATGAGGGTATGAGGGAGGTAATACGACCCCCTGATTACTTGTAAAGTACAGGGTCGTATTTGTGACCCCGTCAGAAAAACAATTGCGGTTTTAACCGTATCTAGATTATGATGTACGACTTTGAGGTTCGAATAGAGTTCACTGATGTTAGTAAACTGAGATTATAATCAGATACTAACGAATTGGTTAAATCTTTTTTTACTTTTTTAGGTTAGAATCAACTGAAGAAATTGAGAGGTCGCTTTTAATGTCTACTGTTTTTGATTTGATGCAAACAACTAAAGTGCAATGTATTGTGACAGAATCGTAATTATATTTTTTTTGTGCTTTAGGTCATCCACCGCACCTACACAGGTAGTTCTGGTGACGAGCTCCATCATAGTGGATGGAATGTCTGCTCCAGCTGTCACGAAAAAAAGGATATGAAGAGAGATCTCCTTATCTTACCCGCTTTGCAGTCCTGCAATGTGTTCGTGGTTGATGTGGGCACGGAACCAAGGAAACCTAAGTTGCATAAGGTAAATAGTACGACCATACTACTACTAATACTTACCATTGCCACAGAATAAGTTATAGTAGACCATTACATCATTTTTAGGTACTAGAGTTCCAGATATGCTCATGCATAAACAAGTCTAAGCGTGAGCTATTGCTTCCATCTATCGAAATTTAGTGCTCACACGCCCTGTGAGGTGCTTTAGAGTGCTCCGTGAGGTAGAGTTAGAAAATTTATCTGTCCTGTTGAGATGCCAATCGCAGCAGACGAGGAAACCTAACTTATTACGTGCTAGGCCTCATGATGATTCATCACGATTGCAGTGCCACCCAAGCTTAGAACTATAGTATCGTGTAACACTGCACTGTGCATTGGTTTTAGAGTCTCTTTCGCCCAGTAAAGGCTCTTATTACAGTGCCTTTGGCACTCTTACACAAGAATGCTTGTTCATTATTATAGTTATAAGCAGAGGTTACCATTTAACACCAGGTGGACCTCGTGCTGGTACCGTCTCTTAATATTTAAAAAAAAAAACTATGGCAACCATGTCGTTTTAAATTATTTTTGTAAGTAGCCGTGTATCTACTTTTATACTCATTTTTCCTAATTTAGCTCAGAATTTGTAATTCGCTTAATAGGTATAAATGCATAAGTTTGTGAATGCATATGTATGTTTGCCCCGCTTTTACGCTGAAACCGCTCAACAGATTAGAGTAAAATATGGAAAAGAGATAATTTATACCCAGGGTTAATATAAATCTAGGCTACTTATTATTCTGAAAGAGGTTCATGAGAGTAATTTTCCACGCGGGTGCTACGGGGGCAATTCTAGATATTGATAATTTATGATTATATGTATCTTCAATAAATAAGAAAAATTTAGTAACCCATAACTAGTCAAAAATACTTATTACTGATTTCGACTGTTAAAATAACTTTTGAAGAGTGTTGACTTCAACATTATACAATCATACATAGCCAGACGAGTACGCCTACCTGGGACAGATTGTCCAATTAGGTAGGTCCAACTTCAACAAAGAAGTCGCACGAAGAATCCAGGTCGGATGGGCAGCGTTCGGAAAGCTTCGATCCATCTTTTCGTCCCCGATACCTCAGAGCAGGTTTTCAACCAGTGTGTGTTACCAGTGATGACTTATGGCGATGAGACGTGGCCTCTTACTGTGGACTCATTAACAAGCTTAAACTCGTCAAAACCGCGGGGAATCGCTTCCAAGTGGCGTTCTGTGGGGGAGGCATATGTTCAGCAGTGGACGTCTTTCGGTTGATAATGATGATATGGCTATCATCGCAGGTCAAACTGAAATGTTCATGCACAATGTTTGACCTGTCCGAAGATGGCTTCTGGGACCAGCGGCTCAGAAACCGGCTAAATTATAGTATTAAACTAGTATCATATTTGACGTTCTGTAATAGTAGTTTATGCAACTGTCATATAATACCTAATTATATGCAGTTGCATACACTACTTTATTTAATCTCATGACATTTTTGCTACTAAAGTTTTACCCAACAAAATATTACTCAAATTCGTATGTACGAAATAGCGCCAAACAAATTGGAAAAAGTCTTCTTCTTCTTGTTTATATGGCTTGTGCGGCGTAACCACAATTTTGCCAATATCAGTGGAAAAGTCTGTTATTGGTCTATTGGCTCGGAATCAGCGCGATGCGCGCGCAGCGCGCTCACTACACATAATGTGTACTTAAATTGAATTGGAACCTCCTTGGTCGGGACACATTGTACTTTAATAATTTAAAAATTGTTTCAAATCATTGTTTTGTTAGGAGAATAATGCTTTAATTTAATTTTTTAATATTCTTAAAGAAGTATGTAAATAAAATATGCCAATAAAAGTCTGTATTTCATTTCATAATTAGAAAATTGCCGAATGAGATTATATAAAATATATTTTAACCGTATTAAGCCAATGAAGTTAAGACTATTAACATTATTTTATTTACCACTTCCAATCTATACAATCAATTTCAACAAATATGGTTCGTTACTAGCAAGAAAGTTAGTAACTACCTCTATAAATTTCAAACTTAACTTAGCTCATGGTGCTCAGTTTTAATCCTGGCTGTACCGTAAAATTGATTTTATGTCAACGAAACTTTTTTAATTCCTAGTTTTTATGGAGTTCTACCTTTCTGTAACAAGTTTTTAGTATCAGTTTGTTTCAACACAGTACTCTATCTAGATGAGTTAAATGTACTCGTGCTTTATACTTGTATGCTTTTACTCAAAGTTTGTGAGCGATTGAGTGAATTAGTTAATGACGGCCTTATTAATAAACTTGGCTTACACCCGGAGTAGTTAAAACATCTATCTGTCAATTTTTCGCTTGCAGTAATTAAATGTCACGCGTGAAAGCAAGACAAAGCAAGTTACGCCTAATATAGGTTTACGCAACGTTTATTAATAAAGGCCTGAGTGGTTTACTCCTGCACTCTGAAACTGAACAGATTTAAACGAAATTTAAATTCAATGCAAGTGCTGAAATGAGATATAAATAGGCTACTTTTCCAGTTCAGATACAATATGCAGTTCCCGAAAAAATACATAACCTTCTGTGTCTGGGTGTAATTTATCTATAATATTTATGTATTTAGAAATATATAAGTATGTTTATCAGTTGTCTAGTACCCATAACACAAGCTCTGCTTAGCTTGGGACTAGATGGCGTTGTGATAGTTGTGGAATATTTATTTATTTATTTCACCAAAACAGATCGCCAGATCGTATGAAGGCAGTCTGTAGATATGGAATCTACATACTGTCTTAGATTCGAATGGATAAAATCCATACTATAATGCGAAAGTGAGTTGTTTATGCTTCCACCCCTAAACGGCTAAACGCACCTTGAAGAAATTTGTCAAGGAGGTTCGTTATATCCTGGAAAATGATATAGGACACTTTTCATTATCAATATCATCATTCATACTGTCCACTACCACGCAGGTGAACTGCGGGACGCAGTATATTTATATTAGTAGGTATACATTAGGGACTTAGTACTCGTAAATTACAAAAACACTACTTACATTAATCAGGATCAGGAGATTAGATAATCACCTAATCTCCTGATATCGGATGCAGCAGCAGTACAGTAGTGGTACTTATATATTATTATGTAAAACAAAGAGTACCTACTTACTTAGCATATCGATCGTGAGATTGAACGGCATGTGCGACATCGTAAGACAGCAATCATAAAATATTTGCCTAGCAAATAAGTCACTGAGACATGCGTCTCATTTTAATGTTATATTAACCAGATGCCATGCTTGAAATATGTCACAATAGGGACGTATTAAGTTTGTTTTAGCATGTATCGTGTATCTTTGTTTATATTGTCATGGATTTCACATAATCTGATACTACACTTTATTTATCTTTAATAGGATATACACTGCTTAAATACATTAAATGAGCAAACTCGTTGAACCCACGAAATTACTTCAAGGTTTTGACTTTTCAAATGGGATGTCTCTAAAATAACGAGTAAGTCTAAACAGACTGACAGACCGACATTACTGTTGGTCTAGCGCTCGACCAGTCACCATCTCCTGAGGATGCCTCGTGTAGAGGCGAAACACGTGTCGAATCGTTTTTGGTTTATTTGGGTTTTCTTTTGTGTTTTTTATTTTGTATTCTTCCTATTAAGCAGTTTGTGCGGGAGGGAGGGTGGTGCATACCCCCAAATAGGCCAAAATCATTGTTTTTTTCAGCGGAAGTGTCACTAAATATTTTTTAATATCGTTTTTTGATAATGGATTTCCGCAAAGTAACGCCTGAGTCAATAAATTATCAAAAGTGAGATTATAAGGCGATATACGAGTATGTTGCATTAAAGTGACTGACCGATCAACTTGATGATGAAACTTGAGTATTTTTCGGGCGACAAGTACAGTACAAAGTCATACAGAGCTTATAGCTTAAAGCTCTGGTTAGCTTTGCTACTTTTATACTCGTAGCATGTGTCTCGGTGCGTGAGATGCGTAATTTTGGCAATTTTACACTTATTCCTCGTTAATTTTCTTTTGATTCGGAAAAACATATTTCGCCTTATATTAGAACGTGGACTAAAGATTGTCTCTAGTTTAATCTGTCCGAATCAGCAAGACTCATTCGAGTTAAGTTTCATTCATAAATCTATTGTTATTTTTTGCGCTGATGCGGACGGGTTAAACCATAGTAAGCAGGTTTACTACATGAAATCCCCAAGTCCCAAAATTAATGATTCCTTTAGTTACTTCAGAATAACCAAATATGTACTAAATTAGGGGATAACTTCACTCCCAGTCTTTATCTTGGACGCACACTTAAACATACTTACGGACACCTATTTTTCTACCACTATCAGTTAGCTTAGCTTATTTGTTGTATCGGTATATGCTTCATAATATCTAGAAACATAATATAAACCCGAGATAGTCGTCGTCGATCGTTTAAGTGAGGAGGGGCGCCAAACTGAAATATTTCCCGTGAAGCGCGTGAACTCGTCACCGCGGCGGCGACTGTTGAAAGGTTAAACGACGATGTAAATTCGAGACTATCTTTTGTCATTTCATAATAAGTATATGGTTAAAAGTTTGTTTCTAAAAGGCACTTTACGGTATCAAGCACTTAGTTTATTTTGTTTCTCAGCAAGATTACGATAAAGTTGGGTCAAGAATAAATGGTTGGCCAAATGTTTCTCATCTCTTTGATTACATTTGATTCCAAGAAGTTTGTTTTCCTATTTAGCACAAGTAATATCAGCTCTTTGATGACCGACCAACGGTTCGTTTAAAATTTCCATTAAAACTTGATGTTTACCACATGGATAATATCGTTTGCCGATGGTTTAAACTCTTATTGAAATCTAAAACTCGTTAATATTTGTCTGATCTTTTCAAATAGATATTTTCTTTATTTTTCGAAATTACTTGAGTATATTCGTTTATGTCATCTAGTTGGTTGAATTATATTTGGATAAAGGACTTGAATGATTTGTTTTAAGGCGCCTGATGTTGTAAACGAAACATTTTTGTAACCTTCCGAAGTTTATTAGCCAAACTTTTATGTTTTATATTAAGCATAATTATATATATTATGTATATGTCGTAGGATAATTTGATAATTCGAATCTTCGCGAAAATCCTAGGGGTTTTGCGAAAACGCGGATAATTAGACATAGGCGAAAAATTATCTTATCTTAATTACTGGACAAAGTCAGGATTTTTGCGAACAGCGCACGCTCGCTGCGCTCGCTCGGCTCGCGCGTTGTGGTCACAAGTAACCTAACACTCCTCCTCGCTTCGCTCGTCGTCGTACCTATTTGTGACTTTGCCTTAGACTGGTTTACGTTAATTTTAGGTATTAGGCACTTTTCGCACTTTTCGCAAAAATCCTGACTTTGTCCAGTAAGATTTGATAATTTTTCGCCTATGTCTAATTATCCGCGTTTTCGCAAAACCCCTAGGATTTTCGCGAAGATTCGAAGTATCAAATTATCCTACGACATATACATCAGTAACATTGTACGTAGGTGATATGTTTAAATTAATTACTTTATTTAACCTTCGTGTCACAAGTAAAGAACACGATAGAAACAAGTCAACAAAATACTTGTCAAAAGCTTATCGGACTAGAGTAGGCTTCTGTATCTGTAAAATGAACGAAATATTTTTTTTGCCTTATGTAAAATAACGGAAGATATTTTAATGTAATACAAATTATAAAATGTTTATATTGACATAATATTGACGCCAACTTTTACAAAACAAATGACAAACAAAAAATTAAAACTACAAGTACAATGGGTGGTAAAATAAATAACATGTAACAATAATAAAAAATACAGAAATATCATGTACTCTTTATCATTAAATTCAAATTTCCGTAGTATGGGGACTGAGCGTCGGTTAAAATCGAATAGAGAGTTATAATTGAAGGCTCGGACGGTATCCCTTGGTGGTCTAGCGGTCATAGGGTCTGACACGAATTGTTGGAAAACGCGGGTTCGAATTCCGTCCAAGGATGTGTATTTCTCTTTCTAAAATTGCAATGTCTTGCTAAACTGGCGTTAGTGTTTTAAAAATCTTTATAACTTTAATCAAAATTATGATGGGTTGCGACATCGATGCAAAAGTTAAAAGTGTTTGAAAAACTGTTCTTTCGCTTGGATAATGCTTGTCAAGGTTTTCAATAGAGGTCGCTCCATCCCCATACGACGGTTAAAATCGAATAGATAGTAAATATCTCAATGCTCGGACGGTATACCTCGGTGGCCTAGCGGTAATGGCATCTGACACAGATTGTCCGAAGATGCGGGTCTGAATCCCGTCCAAGGATGTGTGTAATGTGTATATGTATTAAAACCATCTAAAATAGCAACATTTATTTATTTTCGTGTTCATTTTCATGCATGCATTTACAGACGACTAGATGGTTGGAGGAATAGAACGCTCTAGAAGCCAAACATATTAGATTCTAGCGACTGCCCGCGACTTCATTCGCGTAGTAGGCTCGGCCTTCTACCTCGCCATAACCTCCCATCATTTCTTGGTTTAGTCTTTCATTTAAGAACCTTCTCCTGACCTTAATTAACACAACAAAAACTAATTAGCCAGATTGATCCATCCGTTCTCAAGTTATAACCAGGAGAAATAGGGGTTCATTTTATATATATATACTATACATATACTAGTGACTGCGCGTAATACGCTCACTATAGTGTCCCGTCTTTTCTTATAGTTTTTATGTAAGAACCTTCGACGAAGTATAAGAAAATATTTAAAAAACATGAATGAAATCGGTAAAGCCGTTCTCATGTTAAAGCGTGACCAGGAAAAGTAGGGGTTGTTTTTGATATAGATATAGATAATATAATATTATATCCCTTTATTTCACTCTAGCTCCAAGCATTATATATAATTATTCTGAGTGCCTATCTTCTATATCACGTCGCATAGTTTTCAAGTGAAATTTCCTCTGTAGCAAACTCTGCCAGAATCTGTCGTTAAACTTGGAGCATTCCAGCTCATACCAGACGAGTTTGTGAACTCGTTATATTGAATGCTAGTCCTTAAATTGTCCCATTTACCAAGCATTTCTAGACTCACGTAACTAAGTTTAAAGTTAGCTTTTTACGTAACAGCTAACTTTAAGCACAATTCAGCAATGTTTGGTTCAAGATTTCTTTGATGACAGTCACACAGTTTGATTACAGTCACTTGATATATCGCGGCATGACTTCTCTATCAAGACCGCTCAATATTTTTTTATAATATGTATTGGTGTAGACTTAATAATAATAATCGCAGAAAATTATTTAACCATGATAAGAAATATTTTGTTGTTTTTCAGGCCACATGCAATCTTTGCGCAGTAGCATTAAAACCGGTACAATAGTTAAAGTAAAGGAAGATATAGAAACGACAGAAAAACTTTCATTTATTATTGTTACTTAATTAGTGGTAATTACAAAGAATGCAAGTATTTATTTTATTGTTCCGTAGTGTCGTAGTAATTGATCACTGAAATGAAAACCCCGTTTTACAATGTAGAAACAAGTTCCTATAACTTCTAGTCATGATAGTATCTTCACACAGAAACCATTCATTTTCAAAATTATCTTATTGAACAATTATTCTTGTTCATAGTTCGGTCAAAAATGTTTAAAGTAGAAAGTAATCTGTTTTGAAGCTACGAACATCATCCGGATGCAGCGACGCTATACTAGCGTGGTCGCAGCCGGGTACGCAAGTATACTCGAAGAAGTGGCCTGGAAGGTCACGAAACCGGTTGAGATATACGACTGTACCTGCCGCCTAAGTTAAACCGTCAACATTATATTAAAATTAATAATACTTACGAAAGCTTCAATTAAGTTATGAAACAGCGGTGCGAGCATTGATTGTCAATACGATAAAATTATCGGCTGTTTTTTGCCGATAATTTTGCCGATAAGCCTGCGATATGGGTATTGCAGCTAGATCCATACGAGAGACAAGGTGAGATAGCTGATAAAAGTCAGTCGATTCGACAGGTTTATCGTGAGATCCATGCTCGCACGACAGTTATTATAATCGTTATTTGTAATGCACGGCTGCAAAATTGGTTTTTGGTTCGAGTACTTGTATTGAAACCTGAGCAATGGGAGGGTTGTTTATAAAATATAGAATCCTGAGCGTAGAGGGTTTTAAAGGTACGCGATGCTAAAAAACTCACAACAGCGACAAAAAAGCTAGGTGAAAAAAACAGTTTAGTTATTAAATTAGTGTTTATTCATTTTTTAAATTATAATAAAAATTACTGCAATTGGTAATATTCATAATTAATTTTATTTGGAACTGTTATACTTGTGCTTGTCACTTGTGCATAATAATTTATCTAGTAATATATTAAATAAATGATATCATTTTTTTATTAAGTCTAGTGCTGCCACCCGTGGCTAGCCAGTGCAATTATTCAGAGAAATGAGGTTGGCG
Organism: Selenia dentaria; assembly: GCA_917880725.1. Taxonomy (NCBI): domain Eukaryota; kingdom Metazoa; phylum Arthropoda; class Insecta; order Lepidoptera; family Geometridae; genus Selenia; species Selenia dentaria. The sequence goes on along the minus strand of OU862889.1, from coordinate 13,989,479 downwards.
CACTGACATGAAATAAGTATTTAATGCATTTTCAGTGAACTTGCGGTATATAAAAATATGGAATAGAAAATGAACTTTTGCATTTAGTTTTCTAATGACAAACAGAATCTTTACGAGGTTGAGAGGTGAAAAAATTATTATCATGATTGGTTTATAATTTAGTAAAACATTTTCAATGAAAACATTTTGAATAGACTGTCCACTGACTTGCGTGTCTTATATTTTTTCTGCCACGTAGCTTCCGTTATGTCCGTACAGTTCCAATATCAGTTTTTTACGGTTCCGTTCGACAGTCCGCCAGTCTGTCTGTCTTTCCTACGACTGGCTGTACTTCAAACGAGTATTGTTCTCTTTTCAACTTCAATAGGTAGCTGGTTGAATTTTTTGCTGAATATGTGTTCTTATGCCTACAGACAATTAGAGAAGTAAGAATAAACATAAATATTTGAAGGTCCCTCATGAAATGAACGATTCTTTTTTTAAATGTGTTTTTGTTATTGCTCTATTGTAAAAATAATAATAACTAAAAACTTCGAACTAGGTATGTAAAAATTAGTAAAAATAATGTATCTATCGTGTTCATATTTTAATTCTTCAGTAAATTTATAAGTGTTACACATTTATGGTATGGCTTCATTTTAATAATTTTTGAAGGTTTTTGCCAAATTTTCTTTCATACCATGTAATGCAAAATGGTGGGCAATCTAATAAATGTTATGCCAGCTCATATATCCTATGTCAGTAGCTTGCCTAATACTTATCTATTTATACCTTATTTAACAAAATCAATTAAATCACTTAGACTGTAGTATAATTCTAAGCTTCTTACATACATATATGCATATATATAAGTACTTATTAGTTTACCTTAAACACACAATCTTTTCTTCTAGTAGTTGGGTTTATATTACCTAATGCACTAAAATACATCGACGAGATCTAGTATGAAATGCAATTTTCTTCTGTCGCGAAAAACACAATAACCATTTTACTTCAAAGTCCCTAAGCCCTATTCACACTCTTATCACAATTTCATATCATCAGGTGATCGAGCTAAGATGAGGTCATTCAACTGTAGACTCTGTCGCGTAAAGGGGAAGTCACGATTGTGTGGGTGATTGCACTAAAAGAGAAAATAGTATAATATAGTTTAGGAAAGTAAACAAGGTTGTGCAGTGGTCTACTATTAGTTATTCTGTGGCAGTAGGTATTTTTTACTTAAATGTATGTCTAGCATTTTCTCAAATTATTAAGTGACACTACAAGCAATTTCTTTGCCTGATGTTGAGCATCTCGGTTACCCATGACAGATCTAGAATGACCCAGATATTTGAGCTTCAAAGTTCTATGGGGAACTCCACAACGTTCGTCACATCGAGACATTGGTGCTTAGCGAACGGGTGTAAACTTTATCCCATTCTATTCTGTCTTTCTATTCTATTCTATATGTCTGCGATATTATAGCAATGGATACGGGGATCGTATAAGCAGGTCCGTTTTTGAGCACGCATATTTAAATTGAAGTTTTGTTATAGATTGTTTTTTCGTAGTTTTAACGCTATACTATTTTTAGGTAATCGACGGAGCTGAAATGAGGTCGTTTAACTGCACCTTCCCCCATACTGCCCACTGTTTAGCCAACGGGCAAATAATGATCTCCACGATGGGTGATAGAGATGAAAATGGAAAAGGGGACTTTGTGCTTATTGACGCGAAGACTTTGAAAGTGACAGGTTGGTGATTGTGTTGACAAGACTATAATTTCAGAAAATAATGATGGAACGCAGTTATCCCATTCAGTGATTACAATCAGCACGGTGCAAACGTATTATGCTTACTACTTAATTTTAAATGACGAATTAGAAATAGCACGAAGTATGTCAGTCATTTCTCATTAACTGTGGGCACCCCCCTCAACATGCTTATATTTTTTAAACTATCATTCCAAAGGTGGCATCAATGTCTATGTATAAAGGTCTATCATGGATTAGTAAGTTAAAGATTTAGATACAAATTCATTACATACACGAAACAGGCATGATAACGAACCTTTAAAAAAATCTTTTTGAGTGGTATGTGGTCATAAGTTAGATCAGTGGTATTTCTACGAACTACTCGTACATGTTGAAATAACTGTCGGTATATTATATCACTCAATACTACTTTGACGGCCACGTTAGCTTAATCCCGGGTTCAAGCATATATTTCTGCGATGAGCAAAAAACATATGTATTTGTGTCTCGGATCTTCGTGATGTGTTGAAGTGTAAGTCCTTGCCGCTTGCGACAGATAGAATCATGGTGTGATGGTATGAGTGCGTAATTAAAAGGTTTCTTAAGTTTACCGATATTCTGCATCTTGGGGTACCGTGAGTTCTGGATCGAGACATAGTTTGTGCACATGCTATTCTCCAATTAGTTTATAGACAATGAAAAAGCAATTGCTTTCCAGGAACATGGACGAAGGGTGAGAAATTGGCGAAATTCGGTTACGACTTTTGGTACCAACCATACCATGACGTAATGTTCGCAACGGAATGGGGAACCCCGAAGTACTTCAAATCGTAAGTCATTTACTGTAACAAAATCAGATAGATTGGAATCGAGGCGATATTGAATTTTACTTACGATGTTTTTTTATCATACATGTTTATTCTGAGGTTATTTCAGCTTGTAATAAAGGGGTTTTAGAAGGAATCCGAATTTGTGCATTATATTGCAGTAAGTACCAAACCTATTCATATCTTAAACCATTAAAGTGCAGCCAGTCATTATAGTGCAGCAGTATATAATTTATTAGGGTTTGAAACGTATTATTGTAAAAAGAACAATTTCTAGGTGAACGATACTAAAAAAGTGTCTAGTGCCGTTTATTGTAAGTGCATTGCTGTGCCGTGAACTTGGGGCTATTCAAACATTACCACATAAAATGTATAACTTCATGTAAAAATAAAAGATAAAATATGCAATTAGACTATATGCACTGTTTCATCCTACAATATGATACAAGCAAAAGTGTGTTGCTACACACGGCTGGCCGGATGTCTTTGGATGCATATCTATGAATCCATGTAATATTCAATAAAGTAATATCCATGTTATTAAAGAGGGAAGATTTCTTACGTCATGGATTATAACATTTATGTCGATTTATCGTGATATAACTGAATTTCAAACTCGCAGACGAAGCGGCAAGAGGAAGCTAGTAAACGATGAAGTCCCTTTAAAACACACGTGCACACATGAAAAAAAGTTTGTGATCACTAGCATAAGCTGATATCGTTGCGCTCTTGACAGAGCGGTCGTGATCGTCATGTAGTAGTGTTGGTGGGGCCAGAAGTTATACGCCTCACGATGTCACGCCATTTTTGCCTGTTTGCGGTCATCCTGGTGCACTCATGCAAGGAAACTCATGCAACAATTTATTAATAAAAGGTTTATATTCAATATAATATAACTCCTCCCCTCGCTCGAACCCCGCATTTCTTGGGGTAACCTGTCCTATTCATGAAAAGCGGCTTCCCTGAGCTCTGACACTGTCTGGGGACATGGCTGACGGTTCCACACAGCTTGCTTACGACCATCCCACGCGTGCTCTATTGGGTTTAAGTCAGACAAGCCGTCAGGCCAGTCTAACTTTGTGATGTCGTATTCTCGGAGAGCAGACTTGATTCGTTGAGGTCGATGGGCAGGCGCATTATCATCGACCAGTACAAATTGGTGCCCATGGTTTACTCGAAATGGTTTGACAATTCCATCAATAGCAACTAAAAAGACGAAGAAATCATAATCTAATCTAACAAATCAAAAAGATTTCGATTCTTCAAAGTGATCGCAAACTTTTAATAATATAATAAAATACAGACACGTGAGACTTGATAGTATAGGCAGTGGCTACTATATAACATCAGGTGGGCCTCGTACTTATACTTTCTTCCAATAAAAATGTTATTTATTTTTCATTTCAAATAACAACTCAGAATAAAATGAATCATAATTCTATTAGAGCTTTCGATATTATACTGTGATATGTTTGACTACTTTTAGCTTTAAAGTTTTCAATCAGCCCCATACCGTCCATTTTTTAGAGCCTTTTGTTCCCTTTGTAGGGCTAGTACAAAAGGTTTTTCAACTATATTTATGTAGGCACGTGAAAGAATGTGCTTTCAATCTATAGTGTTGCCATGTTCCTATATTTTTATTTTTTTCAAACATAAAATAGTTGTATATAATACAATCATTTTCTATTGGCATTGTTAATTTTATTATTAATAGCAAATAACCTGATTATTGGCATGTTATTTAGTCAGATTGTTGAGGAAACAAGAGTGTCAAAAGTAAAACCGTAACAGTTTCTAACTATTAAATAAACGAAGTTATAGAAAATGGAGTTTAAATCAGTCGATTGTCAAATATTGCTAGTGGAAAAAGTATAATTAATATTCTACATGAGATACTTTAACTAAAAAATTATTTATTTTAATTCACCACTGTGAATAAATATACATTTTAGAATAGTTTTGTTTAGAATGGTTCCTAAAAACCTAGCAGGACAGATAGATGCTGATATTTAACTACATCCTATTAAATAATTGGAAATAAGAATCAGAATTTTATTTACTTACATATAACTTGACTTATTTCGTTAATGCTCTTGAGAATAATTTCAAGAACACAAAACAACCCAACATAACTTCGTTACTAAAAATCATAAGGAAAGATGAGTGTCTAAATGTTTATTTAATTGGTATTGTCTCATATTTATTAAATAATTGGAAATAAGAATCAGAATTTTATTTACTTACATATAACTTGACTTATTTCGTTAATGCTCTTGAGAATAATTTCAAGAAAACAAAACAACCCAACATAACTTCGTTACTAAAAATCATAAGGAAAGATGAGTGTCTAAATGCTTATTTAATTGGTATTGTCTCATATTATATTGTTTTGGATTGTTCACCGAATAGATTCATAATGATTGTTTACAATGTGTCTCTAATTAGATCATGCACGTGTTTCTTTATCTAATTTGTATGTGTGCTAATTGTTTAGTTCATTCTCTATATGTACGCGACAATAGATTGACAATTTGACGGGGTTGGTCTCTTCTATGCAATTAGTAAACATGCTCTGCCATAAAACAGATGCATTAATTTAAATCTCATTTAGCAGTGATCACAACAATTTTATTACATAAAATTCACATTACCTACTACGTAATTACGATGGATAACGTTTACAAATAAGGGCGTACATTAATATAACATATATAACATTATACCTATAGAAAGTAAAGTATTCGAAAAGTCCATTATATTCCGATTAAGAGCCTTGAATTCATTGGAATGATTTTATTTATTAACACGACGTGGCTCCATACGAGGTAGTAATTATATAAAATATATGGGTATACTCTTTATCTGCTTTTATGGTGACATTACTTCATGCGGGTACTGTTTCAATACTTAAAACTTTTTTTTTATAATCAATGTAGATATTGTCTTATCGAAGTAGGATAGTAGTAGTAAAACACCTACTTATTGACCGAGCGAGCGAAGCGTCTCTGCTTTAAATGGCCAAATTGACTTTCATCTGTACGTATGTTTGTTAGTGTGTACGTTGGTATTCCTGTACAGATCGCGTTTTTCAATCAATCTTGACGAAACTTGTTATGCATGTTCTACTAGTTTTTTTTTCATCCTCAGTGGTTTTGAGTGGGGGTGGGGGGAGGTACTTTACCTAAAAAGGAGAGAATCTTGCTGTGGCGCTATTTACCGGCCTATTTGGTACACATTAGGACTTTAAAGAGGAATTTTGAATATGAGCATAATTGGTCAATTTGTTTCCGATATAATTGGTTGTGAAGTACTACGAAAATTGCCGCTACTAAGACGTACTCGCAAGGCCTTCTGTTTGCAGAACTACTAGTTTAATTCCTATCCGCTAATGGACATTATTTATCATTTTTTAATTATTTATTGGAATATTACAGCTTACATTTTCACAACAAAAACTCTTGAGTTGAAAAAATAGAAAGCCCGTCTTTAATATTTAATAGCGCCTAAAAAGAAGTGTGTTTCGATGTGTACTACAACAGTAATCATAATTCTTAATTTCCCTAATTTAATAGTGGTTTTCACGCTGAGGATGTTCTTAACAAGGACCGCTACGGCACTACTCTGAACGTGTATAAATGGTCAACGCACGAACTCCAACAAGTCATAGATTTGGGTCAGGAGGGCTGCGCCCCTTTGGAGGTCCGATTCCTGCATGATCCTAAAGCCGCGCAAGGATTTGTCGGGTGTGCTGTGGAGGCCAACGTTTACAGGTAAAGGATTTGGAAGGATTTGGAACTTGGTGACTTTTGTTCAATTTGTCCATCCTATATATGAATGAAGGATTGATTTATTTATTATTGTTGGATTGTATTAGGTTCCTAAATAGGATTATAACTTTCATTGAAATACAATTATCTAAACTTTGCATCTTTGGAGACAAATTATTATACCTTCGGATGAGACTTCAACCCGCCTCTTCATGACTTCTGAAGTTTGGTTTCTTATTATCAGATAGTGCTATGAAAACCATACGTACAATTAATTACTTTAAACCAAAGCCATGTTCACAAATTCTGTATATTTAGTATCGAGTATTTTAATCAAAAAGAAAATATTACGTTGAAGTAGCCATTAGATAACATACAAGTCACGAGAATGTTAATATGTATTGATACATTTCTTCTGTATTTGTGTTAATTACAAAAATAGCATCACTAACTTGTATGCTATGATATATTGATGCTAGGTATAATCAAACGCATGTCAAGTAAATAATTTTATTTTATTGATATTTAAATTTCAATATAATGAACAATAATACTTGTAAAAACAATAAAGTTTCATTGATCCTAGTACCGAATCGAACATTTACGAAATCTATAAGTGTGCCTACTTTAAGGCAAAGTTAATCACATCTACGAATTCGCAAACAAAAACTTTGCACAAACTTTTGCTTTCCGGTAAGTATTACGTTTGTGGGCAAATAAAGGAAATTTGCTGAAGTTGGGCTACTAATTTTGTTTATTAATTTTCCTATAAATAATATTTAAGCACGAGGATTATATAAACATAAACCATATCGTTTTTCATTGGAAGGTTGGTGCAAAATATGGCTTTGTTACATTTTGTCGCATACATTTTTGAACTTGATTTGGTACCGACCGAAACGTCGATCAAATATTGCAAATTTGATTTAAAAATGTATATGAATACAGTGCATAATAGCATAATAATTGTGTTGATTGATAGTATGGTCTCTTAATGCTAGATATACTGCCTTAAAGCTGTCGAGTGTTAACATTTACTGTGTTAGCGAATCACTGGGTGAATAAACAGTATTTTTTTTGTGACCAGCAATGTAGTGCCCCGGAGTACTTTAAAGTTTTAGGATTTGAGTCGCAACTATCATAGGCAGGCTTGACGTTTACCATCAGGTGAACAAGATTTGTCCGTCTCACACTGATAATTATGATAATACTTACTACAATTAAAATCACAGGATTCTTTATCACTTAAAGCACTCTTGAGTGTGCATATTTGGAATTTTTAGTATTACTCGATCAGAACTTAGAGAAACGCATTGGACTATTTGAGAAAAATATTTTCTGCGAACACCGTGTAGTGCATTCGGTAATTTTTTATTTTATTTTCAGATTCTACAAAGGACCAGACGATTCATGGCAAGTCGATAAAGTCATCGACATACCAGCGAAAAAAGTGACCAAAGACGGCGTGGAGTCGGAACTCAACGGTAACTTCAATATGCTTTCTTTTTGTTTTTCGTTGGTTTCCAAGGCTAACTTTTTGGTTGAAATACTTTTGCTGAAAATAATCTGAGTGTATTACGTAACAAGGCTTATTGAATGAAGAATGCTTAATCACCCTGCGTTTGTTATTATTACTTTTTTTATCTTTAAAGTGCAGTGACATTTTGAATATACGGCTGCTTCTGCTTTCGTAATCCTAAAGTATTAATTTTAAGTGACTGACATAATAACTAAATATAATTTTGAAGACCGCGTAATCAGGTAATATTTACAAAATATTACTTGGCATGGGACAAAGTTTTGCGTTTGCCTTACTGTCTAATTTCAATAAGTTTCGACTAATCTCAATAACTACCGTAGAAAGTTTCATTAATTTTTTATCTAGATAAACTAAGCTAAATGTTTTGGTGAAGTGGCTTCAAATCAGCATTGCGGTTGCACTGCACTGAGCTTGGATTGTCGATAAGAAACATTGACGTTAATTATCGATAAAACAGCCCGCGACATAGGTAGCTATCGCGGTTAGATCCATGCTAGAGACAAGATGCGATAGGTAAAATTACTTTATCGACGTGACCTGATTAACGTAGACAAATCCATTTTTGCACTGGCGTCAAAAAAATATACTGATAAGTATTAATCCAATACATTTTGTTAATTATGCCCTTTTAAAAACTCTACCATCACTTATAAACACGCGTGGTGCAATTGATTATAAAAATTGCAAAATATTAGGTTAAATTATTCGGATACCTCTTATTATTTATCTACTGACTTCCAAGAAGGAGGAGGTACTCAACTCGACTGTATTTTTCTTTTATATTTGTTACCTCATAACTTTTGATCGGGTGAACCGATTCTCAAAATTCTTTTTTTTTAAATATATTTGTCTCGTGTGGTTCCATTAAAATTTTATCAAATTCGGTCCAGTAGTTTTTAAGTTATACTCGAAAAACCGTATAGAATGGAAGTCGGTATTAATTTTTTAAAATTTTACTTGTATAGATATATCTACCTATATGATGAAACCTCAGGGTAAACAAAGGCCAGTCACTGATCTTGGGTTCGCGACCTACATGGGTCTTGAGATTTCTGTTATTGAACATCGAGATAAACGCACTAGTTAGGTGCTTGCTTAACTTGGTTAGCTACATACATTCAGGATAAAAAACTTGGCGTCAAATACTGAACGGTGTGTTGCAGCAACTGTCTAGTAGAGCCAGTTCCCATTGTAAAGTCCCATGTGTAATTGTAAGTTAATTATATTTTGTACTCATAACTTTTTATTCCAGGTCTAATGTCTGACATCATTTTATCTCTCGACGACAAATACTTATACTTTTCATGTTGGCTCCATGGAGACGTTAGGCAGTACGATATTTCTGATCCGGCTCATCCAAAGCTAACTGGTCAAGTGTTCCTCGGAGGCCAAATAGCTAGTAATAACCTTGAAGTTGTTGAAGATAAGGAGTTGAATGTAAGTATTTTAGTTGCGAAGCGTTTTTAGACGAAGCGGAGCTTGACTTGGCGATCTTAACCGATTAACAAGCTAACCAACGCTTGCTGCGGTCAGGAGTTGGATGGGTGACCGCTAGTGGCATTATTCAACTGAGCGCTTCCGTGCTTTGGAGGGCACATTAAGCTGTCGGTCTAGGTTGTTAGTCTTAGAACTACATTCGTTAGGCTATGTCAAAGGCCTTCGGGCGACCTTAAAACTTCGGAATGGGTTGGCCACTAACCTATCACCAACCCGCACTGGGCCCGCGTTGTGAATTATGGCCAAACCAAACTCTCTGCAAGGAGGGCCGAGTCCGAACAGTAGGAACAAAATAGGCTGATTATGATTTTAGTTGCGATTAAGGAGCGGAAAGCATTTACCTAATGGAAGGATTTTAAGTCACTCATTTCTATTTTTGCAAGACATTCCAAAGTTCTGCTTGACTTGATTAATACTTACATTATGTGTAAGTGTAATGTTACTCGTAGTATATTGATAAAACATTCTACGTTAAGACATCGTTTTGATAAATATGAAAATAGTGAACTTCTTTACTCTAAAGTTTTTAGAAAACGTCTTATATGAGGACGGTTTTAATGTTTTTTTACCTTCGTAAAAAAATCTGTTTGTTCTGTTGAGAAATCCATATCAATTAATATTAACATAAAAATATTAAGTTCAATTCCACTGATTCCGCTGATGACGTGCTTATTTATTACAATAAAAATAAAACGTTGGTAGTTACAAGCTTAGAGCTGAAGTTAGTTCAAAGCACTTAAAATTTTAGCTTTCAATTACAGGGTGTAAGTGTTTTAGGCCCAGCGATTCAAGCCATTTTTGTAAAAGTACGAATTCATAAAAACTAGGTACTATATAGGGGAAAAAATTATACCTCCTCCGAAATAGAAATTTCTCGGTATAAAAATGCAGTCCATACTCATTAAAAGTATATGGAACACATTTGTAAAATGCACATCTTGAGAAAAAAGTTGAGAATTACAAGTAGTTTTTTAAACGGCTTCAAAAAAAGGAGGAGGTTTTTCAATTCATAATTCAATATCCTTACATATATTTTTATGTGTGTTCGCAGATAACTTCGTCATTTATGAACTGATTTTGATAGAGTATACTTTCGTGGTAGTCCCATATAAATTTCATCAAATTCGGCCAATTCGTTTTTGAGTTATACTTCAATATCTATTTTATTTTTTTCCTCATTTCTGAGGGTCGTGACCCCTTCCACGGATCACCTTCTGCCGAACGAAATCTTTCCACCTTGACCTATCTTCAGCACTAAAAGGTCACTAAAAAGGGTGAAAAAAAAATTACAAAACAAAGAACCGTCTTCTACACGAAAAAAGTAAAATAACTTGTCGAAGTCGGTACCATGCATGCAATATTGTGAAAATATGTACTTTCGAACTATCTTGGTACCGACTTCAAAAAGTTATTTTACTTTTTAGTGTTGAAGTCGGTTCTATTTTTTGATAGTTTATTTTTTATTTCATAAAGTCATGTATGTGGCTAATTATGAATGTTCGGCCAATACTGATATTATGGCAAGTTTGTAATACGCGTAAATATTAACAATGCGCTAGTTACGGTGCGCCATGAGGCACCTCCCGATTCTTAAAATTATTATAATGAAACTTCTTCTGATATTTGCATCGGGCCGCAAAATGCTCATTTTGCAATAATATTTTCCTTAACATTTTACACTTTGATTTATCTGCGACTTCCATCCCGTTATCAATTACGGCATTCCCTTCAGAAACAATACATTCCTCAAATACTGATTGCAATGTTCTAAATGAATGATCAGTGACTCCGCAGAATCACGATTTAGCGTCGTCATTCCTTTCATTTCAGTTTTTGCCGTCTGTTCCCCAAATTGCTATTTCGACGTTTCACCCATTTGTAAAACGTTATGAGATTCTATGTTTTGTCTTTAAAACGCTTTGCATCACGTGCGTGGTAAAACTAGTTTGTTTGTTCTTTAACAACGTAACACCGAACATTTTTGCTTTTCTTTTTGAAGATCACAACGATTTCACCAATGACCTTACCATGGATCTGCTTGCCATAAGACATTATATTATAAAATTATTTTATTAATTTAAATGAGTATGAGTAGGTTACCTCATAATATTTAATAATTTTCTTTGTAGTATTTATGTCTAAAATATAAATTAATTTATTATATTATTAGATATGCACAATAAAGAAATTAAATTTAGGTTATACATAAATATAGTTTACATTTTATCCTTTTAATTCAATAGATTGTAACATAAATTATATTTTTATAAATTCTATATACCTAAATAATATAAATAATATAATAAATACTATAATAAACTAAGTCAACAGAGACGCTCCCGGCGGGCCAATGCATATATTGAAGGAAGTCGAATTGAAATAACGTTTATACTCGCGTGCGTTACAGGAGCAGCTGCTGCACCCAGCACGTCGATCGAAAATTCAAAATCATTGTTAATAATAAACTATTAAATTATACGATAGGTATATAAACTATGCTAAAATCTGTTCCTAATTAGTGTATGCATATAATATAATGTATATAATTTATGTCTTTTTTCATATTGCATCGGTAGGTATTGATACAATTGGGAAAAGTATTAATGTTTTTTCCTAAACATGCTAAAGAAACGAAAAATTGTTTAAACAAATCATGCCACTAGTCACAGATGAGGCTTAATGGCCTTACTTTGATATACTGCTACTAATATACAACTTATTTTTAATTATAAAAGCGGCTTTACTTCGAATAATGCTATTTAGCACTGTGCACAACACAACTGTGCAAAAAATGCTTTTGTACTAAATAACATCATTTAAAGATAAGTTTATTATATTTTATTCTGTGATTAAGCTTTAATTTTCATTTTCAATGTTGAATTTTTTTATAGTATAATGCAAAAGGTTGCGAGAAAAAACTACGAAGTAATGCACAACTAGCAATACGTAAATTAACGATCGTGTCATACGAACTATAAGAAATTCAGCAAGCTTCAATGTCCATAGTGTATCTATCGCTAATAATCTTTTTCTCGCCATATTATTTAATATAATAAATGCAATTTACTTTCACGCCACACCTGGCTGTCGGTCTAGACTACGTTGTAGGAGTGTACATGTTGCGATATTTATGGAACCTAAAATACACAACATATATATTTTTCTATTAGCCAAATTTGTTGAACGCTGGTAAATACATCAAAGCAGGTATATGACCATTGTAAAAAAACAAGAACTATAACGAATAATGTTTAGAAGTCGGATTGCAAATGTTAATAAATTCACTAGTACCTAATAAATAAATGGTGACTAGTAAGATAAATAAATCGACTTCACTTCTTCTTAGACGTTAACACTCTTGCCAGAGTGGTCGAGGTCATTAGTTCGGGCGGTGGCTTGCTTCACAATCCGTTGCCATTCCTCACGAATTGCCGTCTTCCTTGCTCACATTTTTTTTTTTTTTTTTTTTCATAGGAAAACTTACAGCCTATATACATTGTAGGTCAAAACAACATTCTTGTGAACAAACTGGGCCAATTACAAGTTTTCACATTTAGGTATACATTACTAATATGATTGCGTAGCAGTATAATAAGCAGTGTAATACTAAGTTGTAGACACAAAGACTTAGATTGGAAAAGAGAAGTTAAGTTTGAGAACCAAAAAATTCAAGAGCCAAGTGCCTTCGCATAGATCGCACACTGTCGAAGAAAACGTCGAAGTCATTAGTTTGTAAATATTTGTTAACAAATGTTGAAGTTCTTATAAAAACAGTATTCTTTATGTAATTAGTATTAAAAGAGGGGATAGCAAAAAGAAGGGTATGTCTTGTACTTATCAATGATGGCGTTCGAAGCAGTATTTTGCTGAGTAGTTCAGCATTGTCAACTTTTGTATGTATGATATTTAAAAAGTATGATATATCAGCTATAGTGTTCATAGTGTTATACATGTTCATAGGACCATTTAGTACTGCCTTTATTTGATCGGTCCAACGTAATGGTGATCTGCCGCGTGTTATTGTCCCTTTAATCTTGCCTTGAACCAAAAGTCTTTCTACCGAGGCATCACCGCGCCGCGATATATGTCCAAAAAAGTGAGGATGCGAGTCTGACCGAGACAGGATAGACGCTGCTTGATGCCGAGTTCTTGTAGAATCGACTGGTTTGTTCTTAACTCAGTCCACGAAATTCTCAGCATTCTTCTCCAGCACCATATTTCGAGAGCATCTATCCTCTTTCTCTCACTTTCTCTCACGGTCCACGTCTTAGCAGCGTTAAGAAATATAGGAGACGAGAGCTCTTACAAGTCGGATTTTTGTTCTTGGTTATATTCCGGTTTCCCTGCACTTTCTTCAGCTTGTCCATGGCTGACCTCAAAATAGCCATTCGCTGTTCAATTTCATCAATACATCCTCCCAGACTCCACTAATACAGTAGAAATCAACATTCTCAAAATGCAATCATGAGGTATGTATAGTTCCAAAGCAGACGGCACCGCTGAGGCGACTAAAACGAAGATCATACTTGTTCGTGGAATGATAATGTCCAAATAACTTTTTTTAAAGTTAAACTTATGATGAATGTGATGATTATGGATTTGGTGTTTGTATTGTTTTAAAACTATTTGACAACAGTCTGATATATTCCAGGTGGCACCGAAACAAGTGACAATAAACGGTACGGTGTTGCAAGGTGGTCCTCAAATGCTGCAACTCTCTTTGGACGGAAAACGACTCTACGTCTCATCATCCTTGTTTTCTCCCTGGGATAAACAGTTCTATCCCAAAATGACGAACGAGGTTTGTTGATCCAAGTAAAATATTTGAATTTTAATATTTTCTACCGACTTCAAAAAAGAAGGAGGAGGTACTCAATCGACTGTATGTTTTTTTATGTTTGTTACCACATAACTTTCAATTGGGTGGACCGATTCTCAAAATTATTTTTTGTTTGTTATTTATTTGTTAAATTTCATCAAATTCGATCCAGAAGTTTTTGAGTTACACCCCAATAACTGAATAAAATGGAAGTCTGTGTTAAATTTTTCAAATTGTACTTGTATTCCCATATAATTATGTGGTAAAACTCGAGAATATATTGTAATATAAAATAGACACGCTTTTATTTAGAAGATATTGTTATATACCTCTCTCTATTGCACGCCTTATCTCTTCGCTATCGCTTTAATTAAATATAATCCATTTTCACTTACATTCTTATCACACCATTAGTATTCAACGATTCCTATATTAATTTGTTAGCAAATGGTTCTGTAGCACTGATCATGATATCTACGTATTCTGTAGTAGTAGGTAGGTAAAAAACGTAAAAATTTATCTTGTAAGGGGAATGTACTCGTATCAGCTTAAACAATATTCAAAGCCGCATAAACATTTGGATATTATACTACATTCGCATACCCTCCAAAAATTCAGCCATAACCTACTTTATTAAGCATAACATAGTCCTAGAATGTGGGCCGTAGACAAAGAATTTTATTAGGCTTACCCACCTCAGGCACAGAATAAACAGTACTACCATAAGGGCCCATCCCAAACCAGTCCACGGAATATTGGAATAAGGATGAAAGGGCTAAGAGTCAGTATACTTTTCGACTTCAGTTTTGACTTTGCTTATGGTTGGGACGATAGCTGTCCCATTCACAAAACTCTTCCAATGATTGATTCGGTGTTCTGTGATTTAGTCCCTTGGGTTGTAAGCCGCAATAAATAGCCCTTATATCTTATATGAAACCTTTTTTTCTTTTACTTATGCCAGTTTTTGGCTTGTATAGGGTGAGGCAACTTTTACTTTTATTTTTTAAATATGTACTGATTTGATGATAAAGTCCTATGTTACTTTAATATTCAGACAAACTTTATTTACATCAAAAGGCTGTATTAGGTTTAATAAATGTTCATCAACATGAAATTAGAATTCATAAATACTGTATAATGTAACGTATACAACAATTTTCTTAATTGTTATCATGCCATTGCATGATGGTAACGATGATAAGCATTGCGTTTTAAATTATAATAACTGCACAACTAGGTATTGTACTGACCTCCAGGTTAACATAATAATTTTCTCATTGATTTAATATTTTACTTGATTGGTGCATTTGTCTAAGTATCTGCTAGAATCGTATTAGTGTGAATTGAGTATTGAGTCTCCTTGGGATTACTTAGGTGCAGAACCCTGAATATAATAAGATTCTCAGCATAAATTCTCAAAACAAATATGAGGGTTTCCAGCATAAGTCGTAAAGTTATTTTTCTAAGACGCTGAGACCTACGTCACCTGGATTCTTATGAAATATTCATGAAGATACCGAGAATATTTTGTAATACAAATAGGTATGAGACGTAATTTTAAAATTATTTTTGCTGAATATTCCGAGTTTATGAGTAGCTTCAGTCTGAACTTTAATGATTCAAACTTTGCAATAACCGTAACTGAATAAAGTACCAGTTATGCTTTTACTACGTTTTATTGTTAGTCGTTGTTTAAAGTGTCGGTAATAAGAAAATACAGTTCACAATGTTCGTAAAGAAGAATAACTTTTACTGGGAAAACAATGTTGTTTTAAAAGTAGAATTTTATAGGCACAAGTAAAGATGTACTTATTGTGCCTACAAAATTCTATTTATATAATAATTTGTTTTGATTTATAGGAAATTTTGATATTCCATTAATATCAGCTATTAGCAGCAGTGTGCTAATTTTGAGTGATGATGATGGTTACTTTTAGAAAGCGTTTATTAAAACACTAAAACGAAAAGTATATTATACGATACTTGCATAAAAAAAACATTTTTAAAATCTTCAGCCTGTTTGTTCCGGCTTATCTGTCAAACGGCTGGACCGATTTTAACGAGACTTTCATCAGTATATAGCTGATGTTATTATAAGTAACTTAGGCTACTTTTATTTTAGCAAAAAATATATAAATCTCTTGTCTCTGTCTGATTGTTACCTTATCAAGACCAAACGGCTGAACGGATCCTAATCAAATTTGGCAAGGTTATACTCGTAGACTTTATATTCCGGGAAAGCACATATAATATGATTCTTTTCATCGTCAACATCATCATTATTCATCACCACGCGGGTGAAATGCTGCAGCTAGTTGTTTAATATAATGTAGGTTTTACTTTATATAGATATTTACTATTGCAATAATGTGAACTTTTTAATTTGGTATCCTATCCTTTCGTACTTTATCCATAATGTGATATAACATTCAATAAAGTTCTGTATATGTAAAAAAAGTATACGTGTGTATTTTCAGGAGTTATAAAGTTAATAACGAGGTTTTGAAATTTTTACTCAATTTTTTTATCCGCATAACAGTGTTCATGCATGACGTCACAAACTTTTGTTATTCAGGGCGGTTGGATAGTAAAGTTGGACGTGGATACTGCACGTGGTGGTCTGAAGTTGGATCCAAACTTCCTGGTGGACTTCGGCACGGAACCGGATGGACCTGTACTGCCGCATGAAATGAGGTATGTAGGAAATACAGCTGCATTAACGGGAAAGGTATGGTGTACCACATTGAGTTGAAGATTGAGTTTTGTATACCAAATAGTAGACAGTACGTACAAAATTGTTTGGTATGCCAATAGTACTTATAAATAATGGTTTTTGAGAAGGGTGGTCATGGCCAAGTCCGGAATCACGAGAGTTAGAGAAAAATCGTAAAACGCATACTTAGTTTTTTTAAATCTTTTACTTTTGACGAAAATAGACACAAATGATTTAAAAAAAAAAAAACTTCTTTTATTGATCTAATGGATTCTGTTGCCGATAAAGATCAATATGTGCAAAGAAATGCACTGCTAAAAATTAAAGGAAACAGTAAATTTTTACTATTTTATTGTTTTTACAGGGTCTCACTCACTCTTTAACCGTTGTGATTGCCTTGCTATCGTAGGCCTACTGTTTTAGGTGCCTGTATGACTGCCTGGTACAAGTCACACAGCCCTCGGGTATCTTCTGAGTTAGGCTGCGACAGAACTCCTTTACACCCACCTACTTGCCAGTAGGCATGATTAGTGGTATATTTGAACTTTACCAAAACAGTATTTAAACTTTTACATTTTCTATATCATGCACACTTTGACTATAGAAGGCAGGTAATTCTATTCGAAAATGGTTAGCATTTTCTGGATGCATCTTATTTATGTAATAGTCATAGTTGAAAAACAATTATCAATAGTACCTATAAAAACTCATTTGTGATTATTCTCAAACGATAATGTATTTATGAATGGAATATACAACTATACGTATACCTATAACAAAATGTCTACAGAGTTTAAAGGAACTCAATCTAGACAGCACAGTTACTTGTACATTTCACGCCTCAGTGACTCCCAGAATTTTCTGTCAAAAAATAAAATATGAAAATATACGCTTCGTACAATGTACGCTACGTGAGTCAGTTCTTGTATCTTAGTTGAACTTCGTGCATACCGAAGCGAGCATTACGATGGCAAAGTTAAATTAATGTTTTCTGTAACTTTGTACTGTAATTCTTCCTACTAAATAAAAGTTTCATTATGCCGAGTACTGCTAAGACTAGATTGCAAAATCAAAATCAATTGCGGGATTAAAATCACCTATAATATATACTTACTAAAAGTATATAAAATAATAATATATAAATAACATAACCTAAAACCTATATAATTTTAAAGTTAATCGGGAAACCTAATCCTAATAATGAATATAATAATGTTTTCACTCCTAAACGGCTGAACGGATCGTAATTAAATTTGGCAAGGAGATAGATTATATTCCAAGAAAGAACATAAAATACTTTTAATTTTCATTATCATCATCACCTTTCACCACGCGGGTGAAATCGCGGAGCGCAGGTGGTATAAAATAAGAGCCACATGCACGGTTGTCGTCTTGCATACGTTTAGTGTTATGTTTACGTTTCAAAACACATTTTTCACACACAACACAATTTTTAATTTTTTTTTATTTTTAACATTTAAAAAAGGAAGAACTGGAGTCATGTTTTATTTTGTTGAGCGCTGAACTTATGTAGCGAGCCATGATGCATGACACTTTGTGTTTTATCAAGATGCTGCAAAAAAATACTTTAACTAACAACGCATTATATCTTACACGGTTTAAGAAATGCTGTCGCTCTTAACAGGAAATTCATATTACTTTTATAAATACACGATATTATTTGTTCACGCTATAATCGGCAATAAATCTTAAGTTTTATATAAAATTACAGTTTTACGATAAATACTCGTAGACAGTTTTAACCACAACACAATAAGCGGCTGCATTAGTCATAATATTTATTTACTTTTCTACATAATGTAAGTAAATCTCGCAAGTAATATGATTCATCGAGTCATTTCCTAAATTAGATAGGTTCCAGAGGCCTGACTCCCCCCTTCCCTATTCTCCCTCTTCTTCCTCCTCCCCCTCCACCCTCACTCCTTTTATCTTTTCCTTCCTATCATCCTTCCTCAAAGGTCGGCAACGCATCCTCGAGACCTCTGGTATTGCGGATGTCCGTGGGCGACGGATCACTTACCATCATGTGAGCCGCTTGCTCGTTTGCCAACCTATCCCATAAAAAAGATAAATCAACAAAATAGACGTCCCTATTAAAATCGAGACCAAACTTAACACTATACAAAATGTATGAAAATTTAAACAACAAACTAAAATTTACCAGCCGTTATAAGACCCAGATTATATATTAGAAGAAAATGTATTTTGAAAATAAACTACCGTTTATGAAATAGTTTACCGTGCTGGCACCAAAGAAATTATAATTGCCTGCGGGAGTGTCGTCCTCGCCGTGCTTTGGAGACGCTTGCCGCTCAGGTGTGTTCAATGTTATATATCACCGTATTATTTTCAGATACCCTGGCGGAGACTGCACTTCAGACATTTGGTTGGCTGAAGACTAGAACATTTGTATCTCAACAGGGGTTAAAACGCGTGCCAATATTTTTGTATGAATGGGTAGTTGTACTTTATATATTGAGTATGAATGTGAAAGCTCAAGATTTCAGTAAGTAATTTGGATATGTATATAAAGAAACAGACGCATTACTAACACACCTATATCATAGCCAAATGTCTCGTGTAATTCGTCTATGCCTATTTTATTTGTGATAGGTACTTGATTAAATTGACTACTCCGTACGTATAGGTACTTATTTATGTTCAGGTTATCAATACATTTAACATTCATATACTCTTAATTGAATATTCTCAAGGTGATGCAAGATAATGTAATTTGTGTGTGAATTTAAGCAAATAATAAAAATAATCATCAATTCAAATGTATAACGATTGTGTATTTTCTATAAATGGCTGTAAAATTGAATAAACAAATTATTTCCATACGTGGTAATTTTGTTTTATTTATATACTAGCTAACGCTTTCGGATTTCGAGGTCCTGGGTTCAACACCTAGGTAGGACGGTTATTGAGTTTTCTGACAGAACGATCAGTAGGGCCCCATAGATGGCAATAGGCTCGCCTCCTCCACATGAGACCAAAAAAGTATTATCCTTCTGGCGAAACGTAGGTATTTCAAACACTGCTGCCTACCCCTTCGAGGATGTAGACGTGGCGATTTGTTATGTTGTATTTTAAAAAACATATTTAAGAATCGGTCCAGAATTGAGGGAGAAATCGACCAACCAAAAAATACATACACACGAACACATAACCTCCTCCTTTTTTAAGTCTATTAAAAATAACATGTATCATGCATCAAAAAATATCAAGTAATAGTATTTTTGAAATATAGTTAAAACAATCACCCACCGACTGCATAGAGGTTGTGTAAAGTTCAAAATGTTCAGGAACGTGCCTTAAATGCTAGATTGCGTGGCTGATTTTTAAGCAAAATACCGCTCTTCTAAACCCCTACGTATCTCAAGAATGTCTGGTTCCCCAGGGCCCCCACATTTGGACTCAAATGCCACAAATAAACCCTGTCGAGGTAAGAATGTTTGCGCCGCTTAAAGAGTTCTGGAGGACGACGCGAGTGTATCAAACGCGAAGTCCCAAACTAAAGCAGTCCCAAATTCCAGGGAATAAGCATCATACCATTGAAGCTTTTGTCACTGTCACGTGTTACATCGGTCGGTTCTAGCACTGCGTTGGCGTTAGCGCTACCGAAGCTCCGATAAATAACATCATTTATTGCACTGCGGCTGGCGAGATATGTGAACACTATCGACGCGGCACGATATACTGCGCGCATTGATGGACAAATCTATGGCCAAATGGAAATCATTATTATCCAATAATGTTCCTACATTTTTGAACCCAGCAAATTAATACCTAAATTCTTTCGAAAATAGCGATAGCGTTAATTCAATTATTTAGATAAAAATAATAACATAAATATTGTAAAACTACTTAGTTCGAAAAATATTGACGATGAAACCTCGGGGATATCGTTCTCTTCCTTAAACTAGGTAATGTACAGACGTGAAACTTCTAGATTTGATTTGCTAAGAGAAATAATATATTCAATAGCTTGACTCTCAATAGAAACATCCGAAGGCATCCAGTTTCAACTTTATGGTAACGTGTCGTGGTGACAAACTTCAACCCTTGAGGGTCTGATTATAACCAGGAATCGGTGATTGGTTTAAATTTCAGAAGGAAAACAGGGATTGGTCCACGCGCGTGCTTAAATGTCTACTATGACAGCTGATTCATAGCGGCGTGAACGATGTTATTGATGTAGCACGACTTTTATTGGGTAATTTTTTTGAGGCTTTCATTTTTACTTTTCCTGATATTATTTCTTCGTAGATCAGAAGTGATGAAAATAGACAGATACATTGAGTTTTGACTCTTTATCATACGCGTTCACCCATGTTATTGAGGGTTTGTGATTTGGGATGCACTGTATTCGATGCTCTACTAATGAGAAGGGAAAGTCACATGCTACTCATTTTGTACTACCATAGTTTCGGCCTTAAACGAAGTTATTGACCTATTTTTTACTTCTAGATCTAAATTCTTGGGGGTCTACTGATGATTAAAAATGACCATATTATAAAACTATTTTTATCAATGTAATTCTTTGGCACCGACTCCCGTATGCCTAGCAAGTGAAGATGCGAATGCTTACTAGTTTAAAAATCACATTAATTTAACAGGTGAGAGTGATGAACTATCAAGTTGTGAAATTAATTACCCATGGATCTTAAAAGGATGTGTTTAAGAGAAAGAAAAGTTCATCCGCAGATCCCATGTTCCTGATCTGTCCCACTAATTTAAACAGTACTTGATTAATAATTTCACCACCTTTTGTCTTTTATGTATATTAATTAAATATGTCTCGTTTTGAAAATATTTATCTTTTGATAAATGTAATGTTTTACTATTTTATTATTGGTTCTATACAAGTTAATAGTATTTATTATATTTTTGAGTATCTCTTTACAAATATATAACTTTACTGCACCATGACTGGTATAAAAAAAGCTACTTAGCATTACGTCCTCCTTGTAAATTTGTTTTGTGCTAAAAAAAAAAAAAAAAAATTACATATTAAACTGTTTACTGCAAAATAGTTTTCGTATCTTCTCATGCGTGACGGAACCATATAAACATTCTAGCATTATGCGAACCGTGAAAATACTTCAGGCACATTTAACATTTAATTACGCCGAATTCAGGAGCACACGGGGAGGCAGTTACAGAGTTCTGCAAAATAGTGGTGGAATTAGCAACTTTTCAATACAATTATAGTTGAAATGGTTTTGGCTTAACACTGTTATTTAGTCTATGGTCAAACGTTTCATGTTCCATTGTAGGGGTGGAACTGGTGCGTAAATATTTGACTGAATTAATACAATGCGCAAATACAATCGCCATGGTATCAGAGAATTGGATACTTATCGGAATATATTCAGATTATAATTTCAGTGTTTACACCTATATGTATAAAATATATGAAAATATAACAAATGAATTATTTCTGGACACACTAATATTAAAAATGTGAGATTGGATTTATAGACGTTTGTTACTCAATCATGCAAAAACGGCTGAATGGGTTTAGATTTTTTAAGATGGTTTTTAAACTTATAATTTTAAAATAAATGTAAAAACCATCTTTGTACCCAGATTAACAGACAGAGAGTTTATACCAATTCAACGGGAAGTTCCTACGATTGGTTAGATCGCCATAACTTTACTCCACGCAAACGAAGTCGCAAACAGATACTAGTTATTATTATTTTTTATATTTTTTATTTATACCAAAAATTTACAAGTACCATTACAGTAACTTAATACTAATGCGATACAGTAAAAAAAACAAATTAAATTAATAAAATTATAATATAATAGCTAGTATAATATAATAACTAGATATACTATACCTATATCTTCTTATCTATGTATATAAAAATTAACCCCTATTTATCTGGTTCACGCTATAACTGGAGAACGGATGGAAAAATCTTGCTAGGATACTTCTTATCATCATCACCACCACCACGTGCGCGAAACAACGGGACGTGCTATTATCATATATATTTAAAACTTATCCATGTGCTAGAAGCTAATAATAAAGTTATATATATACTAAAGCGCTCGTAGCGGAGCTTGACTTCGCGATCTTAACGGATCAACAAGTTAAGCAACGCTTGCTGCGGTCAGGACTTAGATGGGTGACCGCTAGTGGCATTATTCAACTAAGTGCTTCCGTGCTTCGGGGGCTTAAGCCGTCAGTCCTGGTTGTTTGTCTTAGGACAACAATCGTTAGGCTATGACGAAGGCCTTCGGGCGGCCTGAAATCATCGACATGGATTGGCCACTATCCTATCCAAAAAGCCGCACTGGGCCCGCGTGGTGGATTATGACCCAACTCTTCTCTTTGAGAGGAAGGCTCGAGTCCCAACAATGGTAAAAAAATGGGCTGATTCTGATGATATATACTAAAACAAATGCAATTATAACATACCTAATTATTTGCTTGATATCACTGCTAGAGTACACCGTAGGAGCTTTATAGCAGATTTAAAATTTTGAGTTGGGTAGCTACTAAGGTGGGTACTATAAAATGCCCTAGGATCACGCTGTAGTTTTCATCACTACGTTACCATCACAGAAAGCTCAAGGCTAGACCTAGCACGAATAACTGCGTAAGTGTAACGTAACGTGTCGTTTACGTGCAACAGTACAAACTGTCAGTTATCTAGGACAACTGTGACAGAGATAACTCATAGTTGGGCTCTGCAGCTTGACACCTTGACGCTTATGATAAGAATACTTTTCGCAAACTCTTTGTGCTACGGTGTTTGAAGTACGAGTAAAAATGCAACCGGCGGCCGACTAATTTGTGGCCAACCTTCACTACCTCTGAGCTATTATAGCCAAACTATAATACTCGAAACTGTAGTTAAACATTTGGTGCACAGTAAAGGATCGCAATAAAAATAAGCTTTATGTCCTCCAGAAACAAAATTCATAATATTAGTCGGCTCTAAAATTAGTTAACAAATTACAATTTTCTAAATCAGAATATTGTGGCTAAATCAACCATTGATTGAAGCTGATCAGACTAATCGAGGCTAATCATTAAATAATTCAGGAACTAACTGGACTGTTGAATTTATTGGCCGGATATAATGTATGAATTATGCTCTAAATTTAGCTTAAGCGTTGTGTGGTAGATTTAGAAATTTGAAAGCACTTTGAAACAATAAAATTCATTAGTAGGTCCTTGACATGGACGTAAGGTTTGAAATCTTTATTTAAAAAATGAATATCTATTTTCCTAGGTTATCGCATCCGCGTGAACGGATGGAAGAGTTTCACGAAGTCTTTTTTGTTGTGTTAATTATTGTCAGGAGAAGGTTCTTATGAAAGAAAAATAAAGTAATAATTTTGTTTAGTTACTTCGGACTGATTTTCTGCACATAATCCCACTAACATTATAAATTTGAAAGTTTGGATGGATGGATGGATGGATGAATAGCTGATGTTTGTTACTCTTTCACGCTCAAACGGCAGGACCAATTTTGATGAAATTTGGTATGGAGGTAGATGAGGCACTGGATTAACACAAAGGGAATTTTTAATCAGAATCATCCATCACAACGCGGGTGTAATCGCAGGGCTCAGCTAGTAATACATATATCTATAATCTCTTGTTAATATACCCATATCATACCATGTTTTATTTCTTGTTCATGTAATTATTTTTTTATCGAAGTAAAATGTTTTCTTACAAATCAGGGCTTTATCGAAATGAATGAACTACGAGTGATAGCTAAGAGTGTGAATATCTTAATCCCCGTGGCATAATAATAGGTATTTATCTTAATATTGTACGCATTTTATTTTTATTAATGATTTAACTAAAATCTAAAATTCAAATATCTAGTGTGGATGATAATGTAGTTGACGAGTATTTGCAGCTGTGTTTAACTATGTATAATCGTAGCGTTAGTGTTTTAAAAATCATAGAGTAAAGATCGAGAAGGGTTGCGATATCAATGCAAAAGTAAAAACTCTTCTTTCGATCGAATAAATATTTTCAATCAATTTAGAAGATGGCATCCTGCCATGGATTAATGCCGGTTTTAAATGAACTAAGAGATAAAATCAAACCACGGGCGGCTGCACTTAAGTGGCCCAGAGAACAGTGGCCTGGCCAACAACGAACCCGTTAGTCAGGAGACGTGGGTTCATAATAGTGTTGCAACAGAACTCTGCTTCCGCTTCCGCAACTGCAGAAGTTCCGCATGTTTTTTCACTTCTGTTTCTGCTTCTGGTTCCGCAAATTTTATAACAGAACTCTTAACGGAAGCGGGGAGAGACCGATGAGGAGCGGTGCAGCAGACGCGACGGCGGCACGGCGCGGGCGGTTGCGGGGGCCGCGCGTGGACGAATGTGCACGAGCGTCGAGCGTCCAGGCGCCCGTGGTGCCGATAATTGCCGAATCCCTTCCGCGTATTTTGCGAGGGAGGGGCGCGCGGTAATCAAACGACAAACGTGTCACGACGAGTTCGTTTATTTAATTATTGTTTTTAGTTCACTATGCGCATCTCCGCGCCCCGTGACTTTGAATAGTGACATTTTCAGTTGTTTTTTCTTCAGTTATTGTTTGCTTAATACCTAGTTGTATTTAGTGCAATAAGAGTGCAATTATGAAACCAAAAACCAGTCCCAAAAAAAATACACTATTGCGACGTATTTGGATCCGCGATACAAATCGCATTTTTTCACCAGCGTCATTGTAGAGCAGGTTGAATCTAAATTACTTAATATGACGATTAACACTATTAGAACCAGACAATCCAACTCCATCCAAGATGATGACTGCGAACCGTCCCCCAAAAGAAGCCGAACTCAAATTGCAATTGAAGACATTGAAGTGCTGCCTTCTACTTCCAAATCATCAGCATCATTGCAAATATTGGAATCGATGTTAAGTGTAAATGAAGACCAGGATGAGGACTCTTCTACAGCTGACGATGGTGACAATTTACTTTTAAAGATACAGTCACAGCTTCGGGAGTACAAGAAAGAAAAAAGACTACCTCTTCATGAGGATCCTCTTATGTGGTGGAATGGAAATGCGCACAAATACCCCCATATTTTGCCAATAGTTCGCCAATACTTATCAGCTCCCCCCAGCAGTGTAGCCAGCGAGCAATTATTTAGCGGAGCTGGTTTAATATATGAAGAACATCGAAATAGACTGAAAGGTGAAAAAGCGGCCAAGTTACTCTTTATTAAATATAACTTGCCGCTGTTTAATTTTGACTACTACTAAAGTACAACTACAAATTTAATAAAATAAAATATTAAATGTAAAATTGTGCTTTTTTTTCATAGTGTTAGTTAACGCTTCCGTTTCCGCTTCCGTTTCCGTTTCCGCTTCCGTTAAGATTTACTTTTGACATCTGTTTCCGTTTCTGCTTCCGTTATGCCAGTTCCGTTGCATCACTAGTTCATAACCCGTCCGCTGATATAATACTTCCCTAAAAACTTTTAAAGTTTGCTTTCACAACCAGGCGTTAGTGGTTCAAAAATGATTTATGGTATAATTAAAGTAAACGCCATAATACATAAATGTATCTACATTTATGATTGCTGAGATGGTTTGCTCATTTGGTTTTTCCTCTGTGTCATCTGCTACCTATAGAGCACTTCAATAGCATGTTTGTCTGAATTCTTATAACTATAAAAATATTAATTAATTTATTTATGTTTACGAATGCAAAACTTTACAAGTATAATCTCGTATGTTAACTCATACCCAACGCATACTGTATAAGTAGTTGTATATTAAAACTATATACAAATAAGACGTTGTGTCTTTGTAAACTTGCGAACTTGATATTAAGAGCGATTTGTTGCAAGGTTTTTTTTAATTAACCACTTTTATTCCGATTCAAAGGAGCTCCCGTAGGATCGTGCAAACCTTATTCCACACAGACCAATTCACGGGTAGACACTTATTTTAATCGTGAGATTTGTTCATTTATATTTTCTTCAAAACTCCATAATAGCAATAGAGCACCTGTCCTGCCTAAAATATTAATGTACATAATCACTGAATAAATCTAACCATCCCGTAAAAAACTGATGAAAAACTGTTGTCATAATAATTGTATGGTAAATTCCATGTTGCTCTTGTAACTGTTATCTAATACGAGGCAGGTTTATAATGATCTAGAACTGTTCCTGCCCCCAGGGTATAAACACAAGGCTCGACAAAATAAATTCCGCGACATGTCTTGTCGAGGAATTCATTTAGTCAAGAGCTTCTTGTATCTTTGTTGACATGAGACAAAAGTCGTGTCAAGTCCTGTGTAAAATGATTTTACATTTACTTGTAAATTTTATAAGTAAATTAATCTCATTCCTATGTAAGACCATCATGTTTTGTAAGAGCTAATGGTTAGATGACGTTGATAATATTAGTCATTTGACTTTTTCAATGCGCATTTGATGCTTCCACTTTTCGTTTTTTTAGATGGACTGTACGTTGCACGTTTTCCATTCATTCAAGTTATATAATAATTACTAGTTGCAACAAGTGAAATGTTAATTCATGAAGTCAGGGTCAAGTCACAGCTACAATAATAAGTCAGTCTTTAAGTCACTCTCCTGTCCTCTAAATAACATTCTAGTTTGATGAACGCATTACTAAAATTTTCTAGTGCGATTGACAAGGAAAACACAGAAAAAAATTGCATGGTTTTTTTTATACGTTCTTTGACTACTTATGTTACTCATGTTACGAACACTAAACTTAACGGATAACAATTTGCATTTAATATATCCACAATTAAACAGCCGTGCGATTCTCTAAGAGCAAACATCGTTGCATCTTTGACAACATCCGTGAAACAAATGACGAGATGACAAGAAACGTTGGAAAAACAACCTTATGTACAAGGGCGATATCTCATAAAGTAAACATCGGTGAGCTCGTTGACGAGCACATCGACGAACCATTACAGAATCGCACGGAAATGGCAAATTTAAGAACTGTCATTCGAAAGCATTAAACTAGTTTGGACTTTAGTAGAAACAGAAAAAGATGTAACATAATTTACTAAAAATTAAATTTAGTTTGCTAGTCGAGTTTGGCGAACTGAACAAACGAATTGCCTGAACTTGAAAATTTAATTAAAAGACAGTAAACTAAAATACAGACCAAGATATATGTAGACACATTCTAAAATATTGCGCTATCTAAACTGCAAAGTGTGGAACGTTTTAAAATATATCCAATATTTAAAACTGCAATATATAGTATTTTAATATAAAATGTCCTGAACTTGCACCCCATTGCGCTGCCGCCGTCTAGATAAACTTGGTGATTTATTTTATACACCCAATAGAATATACTGTTAAAATATATTATACACCATATTCAGGATAAGCAATAAAATCTGCTTTAACCCGTAAAGCTGCCTTGGCATACATGTATGTCAAAAAAAATTCGTAAAGCCGCCTTGGCATACAGGTATGCCAAGGCCAAATCAAATGAGGATCCGAAATGTTATCCATTCAAATATACAATAGATTTCAGCTAATGTTTTTTTTGATGCTGTTAAGGACCTGGAATTTTTTTTTACATAACAAATTATCATTTGAAAGATATCAGATCGGTAATATCACAGACATAAAAAAGCGACAGTCACTTGTTTTTTTGCGGGGTTTTTGCAACTCTGGTTTGCAAATTTCATCATAGTCGGGAGCTCACTTGGTTAACGATCAAAACTTTGACTGAAATGTATTTGAATCATGAAAAGGTAACAATATCAATTATTATTAGTCAGATCCATAACAATGTATTGTGTCTATTAACCAAGAAAATTTTACTTTAAAATTTAAACAAGATTAATCATTATCTTTGTAGTAGATTTTTTACAAGTAAAGGGATGTGGTAGGAAACGCGAAGGCCGGGTGGAAGTTGCATCACTACCGAACTTGTGTTTGTTTTTTTCCGAACTTCAAGGCTACGCAATACTAAAAAGCGTACAGGAAGCAAAAATATATACAAAACTGAGGTTTACACTCGTGCAGAAGTTTTTGACATGAGCCTTCCTTTCTGCCGAGCAATTCTCTAAGAGCAAACATTGTTGCATCCTTGACAACATCCGTGAAACAAATGACGAGATGACAAGAAACGTTGGAAAAATAATCTTGTTACAAGGGCGATATCTCATAAAGTATTTGACATCAGTGAGCTCTTCGACGAGCGCATCGACGAATTATTACAGAATCGCACGGCTGCTTATTTCGTTTTATTATTCTAGACATAAAGCTAAAAATGTCAGAAAGCACGCGAAGCTAACTTTATGTGTTAGAAGAGATAGAAAGAAGTGTTATAATGTTGTACAGAAGACATACATTGCACATAAGAGTTTGTTAGCATAGGTGCAATTACCCTGGATGAAAGGAAAGAACTGGTTACTTTACATCTTAATCAGCACTTTGTCGTAAGGATCACCTAGAATAATTCATTTTGGAATTAAAACGACAAGACAGTCGGAACGTGAATATTTAAACGAGAACTTTGAATTGTTTTCTGCAAATGTGACACTTCATATAAGAAAGCAGACGGTTCTTTGTGAATTGCTTTGGGAAATGTCTCGACGCTATATTTAATCTGCTGTGAAATAGAAATCAGCTACAAAAGAAAATGTAAAAAACTAAGCGTTATTACACGATGAACTTATCACCGATTAGTTACTTATGCTTAAATTATTTGTACATATAAACGACAGCTCAGTTAGCTCAGTTTTAACGCTCCTACTTCGAAGTGTGGTGTTTCAGGTTCGATCCCTGGCTGAGGTACATATTTGTGATATCGTCAGACATGTTTGATGTTGGATCTTGGCTGTTGACATGTGTTGTCCCATATTATATTTGAAATAATAATATATCTATCTAGAAGCTCTACTTAATACATTCTACATAATTACGTATCAACAAAAGAACTTTAATATATGAGTGAACTCTTAACTAAACAAACCCTAATGAGAAATTGATCTCTCTCATAAATAACGTGCCAAGAACATGTCGTACCTTTCTTAATATAGGGTTCCGTAGCTGCAGTGCGATCCTCTAAGAGCAAACATCGTTGCATCTTTGACAACATCCGTGAAACAAATGAAGAGATGACAAGAAACGTTGGAAAAGCAACCTTATGTAGAAGGGCGGTATCTGATAAAGTATTTGACATCGGTGAGCTCGTCGACGAGCTAGTCGACGAATCATTGCAGAATCGCACTGCTGATAAGTAATGAGTGACAGCCAGTATAACACAGACTTTAAGCTGTTATGAAGACATACTTATACAATGTTACATTGAAAAGGGATATTTTAAACAACTGTTATAGGAAAACAATCGATACATTCTAATTAAAAACATCGATACCTGTTAGTTACACTTTCTACAGCTTAAAAGACTAAGATAATCCAAAGTAAGCCCTGACCCTAATCTCGATTTGCGATCGATGTAAATGAGACAAAATAGAGATTGCTTTCATGGTAATGAAAGGGGCTCAAAAGGGTCCTGAAATGTCCGAGATGTTAGCTTGCCCGTTACCATTAATGAACTTAAGAATGAGAGTGGTATGTCTTAGGCTTTAGAAAGTTAGTTCATTTTATTATTACTTTGTTAAATTAGTATGTACTAAACGAAAAAAGTTAGTAGTAAAAAATACGCCACATTTCACTTACTAAGTATGAAATCCCTAACAATACGTAAAACTTATTTACGCTTATCATTATAGTACACTATAATGATATCATCTAACTAAATTATGTTACTACTTTTTTCTATTGTTGAGTTTAGCAACAAAACATGTTACCAGACTTCATACCAAGATACGGATAACTAGTGGACTACACTACTGAGATAAAAACGTAGTTCTCACTGTTAAGTCAGATAGTTTGTATTGTTACCGTTATTACGAAATGCTGGTTTTCGGATTACCAAAACAGTTCAAGTCTATAAAATAGGATTGAGTCCAGTATCCAACATGCATCTCTAGCTGCTGGTCATGTGTAGCATACAGTTGGCATGCAGTAATGAAATAGATGGCATAAAAAAGGAACAATTAAAAACATCATCAGCAGCGACGTCGCATTAATTTTTTTTAGTCAAAAATAAGTCTACTTTATCTTGTCGCTAGTTATTCGTGTTTAGAAGGTATAATCTAATATAATATAAACAAATAGTACACTATAGTACCTACATGTGTATTCGCTGATACTGTAATTATAGTTGCAATCAGACCTGTAATCATGGCGCGATGGAGTAATCACATTGTGTTAATAGGCTCCCCGAAATGCAGGGGCTGGCCACCTACGTATAGCTTTACGTAATGGAAGTGGCGACAATATAAAACCGATACAGCCTAATGGAAGCTTTGAACTCATTGTATAATTGTACTGTTTAAAGTTTGTGTTTTAAAATGTATATGTAAAGCTTTAGGAAGCCACGGAATATAATATTTGAGAACAAAAAATGGAAGCGACTTCAACTACTACAAAATTGTGTGCATGTATTACACTTTTTAAATCACCTTTTTAGTGACTTGCTGATTGCGGGATCTGAGACTGTCATTCACTGTCAATTACGGTATCATCAATATAGGCGCAACGCTTTTCAGGATGGATTGTAACTTAAAAACAGCATGAGTTTGATGAAGATTAAATGGGACCAACTCGGAAGTATACTCCCACAAACAAAGAATTTTCTAAATCAAACTACTCTATAAAAAAGTTATGCGTGATCATACATTAAAAAAACGTTTTGGCTTGAGAACCTCCCTTTTTTTAAAAAGTCGGTTGAAAACTTTTCATGCATCGATGTTTTTTAAACTCATATAAAGAAATTACTTACGGTATCTGATAATTTATTATATTCTTTATTTCGTGCAAGGACGAAATTGTTTTTTTTTTCCTATATACATCGTTGGAATGCAAATCGTAAAAGGTGAGGAAAACTTACTATGTGGTACCCTTTTTGGGATATTCTGCCGTGAAGCAGTAGTGCGCAATTATTACTGTGTAAGGGTGTGATGAGCACTGTAGCAAGTTAAACCATTGGGTGCGAGAGTCTTTAAAACCAATGTCTCGAAATGACAAGCGCAGTGGAGTGCTACACAAACTGTCAGGTCTAAGCTCTGGATGGCATTGCAACTACCGGGACAGCGTATACTATATATATGGTATACTATATATGTAGTATATATATAGTAATGCTTATTATGAGGCGCACAACTTGCACTTCTCGTCACTAGATTACATAAAAAACCCCGGCCAAGTGCGTATTGGACGCGGACACCGAGGGTTCCGTACAATTAACAAGCATCTAATGTTACGAAGCAAGTTAAAGGCCAAACTTAACATTACCGTTCGACCCCTAGACACGATTGTGACACCAATCGCATATAATAATATTGTTTTTTCGTTTTCTTTTCTTATACGAGTATTTACAGCTTAAAGATTGGTTCCTTTATAAGTGCTGTAAGACATTTCGTGGTTCCAGGTCAACGAGAATAACCTTTTTAGAGATTCCTTTGTAAAATCACAATAATATATGGGAGATAAACGGTCATATCTTTAGATCGCCTTGATTTACAACTTAGTTTCTTTTTTTGTTTTTCCTATGATTTCATGTCATGTGATCATGTCGCATAAAGTTCCAACTTTAATCACTAGAAAAACATGGATATAATTTAAGCTGTGCTAATACCAAGACCGTTCAACCTTATGTTAAGACACATATTTATACGTAGCTATATATATCTGCGTATTTTCCGACGTTAAACCTTATCCCTTTAAACATTTTCAAAATTATAAAATATTCCCTTATAGTTTTGAAATCGTTAATTAGTATCACGAAAGACACAAACTGATTTACATTTCTAAATAAACATTTTATAATTGCAATCAAAATTCTGCAATCAAGATGAGTAAACAGAAAACAAATTTAAACTTACAAAACTTGAAATAAGGCAATCCGTAGATTCGTTTTGTTTTGTTATCGCCCTGAAACTAAAGAAATTGAGTTATGAAACTGAGGAAAGATTTATAGTGACTCCGCACGGCGCTCTGAGATGGATTACATATCTATATAAAAAGATATATATAAAAAGAAAAAGGTGACCTTTCACAAAATGCTTACATTTTATAATGTCTGTTTTCTTCAAGAACCAAGATTTATACTAAAATTAAAATTTAATGATTCGACACATATACAATATTTATAGTTATAAACACATTTAAATGACAAAATAGAGAGAGAGAGAGAGTGAGATATAAAGAGGGGAAGAGGGAGAGAGAAAGGACAAACGTCATGTGTGTAGTGTGTACGTAAACGTGTAGTAGTCTAGACGTTCCCTTAGTGGATAGAGACATAATATGCCGCTTCAATGTTCGTATATATTAATTGGGTTAGTTTATTTTCAGCTCTAACAGACTTAGACCTATAAATTTCATATTGTAAGAAATTTGCTACCTCAATGCGTCATTGACAAAAATGTCTCCACAGACTGACAGACGGACAATGATGATGATCATATATTATTAGGATGCATTTTTTCCCTTCAGGTATGGCACCTTAAAACACACTTAAAAAGCTAATTCGCAAGTACTACTTGCCTGCTCATGTCATCAAAGCAAGTAAATCCTAAGCCCAGCTTGAACCCACTTTAAGACATAACGGCATAAACACACCCGGATCAGGATGGGTGAAACCGTGGGATGCACCTAGTATATTATGCATAGCCAAGTCTAGTCAAAAGTTAGGTATTCTTCTATTACAATGAAATACATATTATGTACACTTAATCTACAGTTATTATCAATACTTACCTCTTTATATGTCACATATTGTACACATACCCGTTTCAACACGTTCCTCAGAAACACGTAACCTCCTTATAAGAAGGACGCATACCTTCTCCCTTTAAACCTCCGAAATTGCGTCGAAAGGCCTTGATCCTGGACATTAGGAAAGACATAACTCTCGGAAACGTTCCTACATTGTACTGAAGATGTTGCCTTGCGCATTTAGCGTAGTTTGTTACTTAAACGAACCGCAAACATGGCGTATTTGGTGGCCAAATTAAGTAATTGAGTAGGAAAATGGTTGTAATTACATATTATTATTGTTGTTAACGATAGTACCGCATCGCATTGGTATCATTTGTAAAATCAGAACGTTTTTAGTGACTAGAAATTAATGGAAACATGTTTTTTGAGTGCGGCATAACAAACATTGTAAAAGGGGGTTAAACATTCTATGAAAACCCTTAATTTTTGAATTAAGAGACATAGTGCAATTATTGGGTTGCTTCTACAATACCGATAGTGTAAATACCAAGCGGGCGTAACCGTACACGGATTATCTTGTAGTTTGTTAATGTTTTTAATTAATTATTTAAAACCATAAACGGTATTATCGTCTTGTAAGTCATAGGACTTACATAATCATACGAGTATTAATAAAACTAACTTACTCATTAATTATGTTTCGTCTTAACAGGCTAATTTACGCAACTTCGTATTCGTACTCAAAGCAATAAATAAAGAACTGAATAACATACGTAAGACAAAAAACCGCTCCCAATTTTGTGGCCAAAAGTTAAGTTAACGCAACGCACGCCATCCATCTTACAATATGTTCCCTTATGTACGAGTTTCGCAATTTGATCCCGTGAAATATTAACTTGTGCGTCGAAAAGATAAATGGTGTAAACCTTGGCGATCGTTCAACCAATTTGTGAAAGACTTGAATATATGACAATTATGTGACAGTTTTTTGCAGTTGGACACATATTATTATGTGCATATGATCTAAAACGTATGAGTCAAAAACGTTCTAGAGTTTACCATGCAACGTGTCCAAACTTTAGGGTTTAAAAATGATACTTGGATGGGTTTAAACATAATATGTGAAAACTTTTTAGGGTTTAAAAATGTAATGAGTCAAAACTTTGTAAAGCTAATGCTAAAATTTTGTGAGGTTGCAATACAATGCGTGGAGCAAGTTAAAATATCCATAACTTCAGATAGTAAAAATCCATCACACGAAAGAAAGAAAAAAGAGCAGTCGCGGCATTTAAAAAAAATACTAGCGATCCTATTATTAATAAAGTGGCATAGTGGTATTCTGGGGTCATTTATTTAAAACCAAATGGTTGCTAAAATTTTTATACAAATAAAGTTGTATAAATTAAATACGTTTGATTCTATGGCAGCTCCTTGAGAAATAGCACTGTGTATATATTATGTATGTTCGTTTATTTATTGACAGCGTGTTAATGACGAGTTGAGCAAATAACCACCCACAAAGAAGGGCTCTAAACACCTTATACTAGGTAACTAACTAGTTACTGTATAAATATTAACAGGAATAGGTATATATTTTTAAGGTAACAATGGAAAGAATATCCGATACTTGGCTTGCATTACTAACGTGGCTTTTTATCTCCATGATGCTGTTAAAAGTTCATTGAGAGTTGAAAACATCTGAAACATTTTGACTACTTTAATTTTTATCCCTTTTACGTTTAGGTTTATAATGCGTTCTAGTTTTGTCGGCGTTTATGCCGTTTTGAATTTTAAGTCTGTAGTTTCCGAAGGGTGTTTTACAATAGATGAGATGTATTGAAAGGAAAGTGATGTTCTATACTTTAGCAATCGGCGCCAAAGCATCTGAAAAGACGTTTTATGGACGTTACAAGGCTGCCAAATTTATCGAGTTGGATCATTGCTGTTTTTATCACTCATACCTACTATCATACTATATATATACGAGTAACATATAATATTATAAAAGAATTGTAAGAAAGAAAATATTTGTAATGTATGTTTGTAACGAATTTGCTCAAAATTCACCCTGAGTAAGATTAAAGCGTTGATTGAGTAAGATTAAGGCTATATAAGATTTATCATCATTATCATCATCCATCAACGTGCGGGTGAAACCGCGGAGAGCAGCTAGTTATTAATATTCCAAGCAACGTAAATAATAATTTTTAGAAGTAATTAAAAGTAAACAAGACTCGACTAACGAAACAGAAGCCATACTTATTGTCTTTATGAACACTGGGAATATATTACATTTTGACTATTATATTTGATATATATATATTATTGACCTTTCTGGACAAATTCAAATTTAAAACAATTTATTCAATTACGGCATCAAATAAACACTTATGATTTCGGTACATTACAATAAGTATAACTTCATACCGTGTTTAATGCTATTTCATCGACATTTAAAAGCCCAGTGAATAAACGAATCTTAATACACAGTTATATTTTATTCCACAAAGCTACAGGCAGATATTTATATCAACTCGTTTAAAGTTATAGCTTTTGAAATATTATTTTCAGATTATTGTGTTTAATATACGTTTGACAAAAAATTTAAAAATATTGATATCGACTTCATCCATATAAGATATGAAACAGAAAGACGAGATCCTGTACTTCGGGAAATCTGTTATCAATCTGTTTGAAACAAGTTTATACATAGAAAGAGTATTTTTGTTAATCTTAGTCCTAAAAGGTTTAACGATACAACGAGTTTAGAAGTACATAATAATTTAGATCTTGAATTATAAACATAATACAATTTTTAATAAAAAATAACCTGTTTTATTTAATAGTACCGCGCACCATCTGACCTAATCAGCAGTGAAGATGCAGTTAAAGATGATCGCACAATACGTACAATGGGAACTCACTCTCAACGTCAACATACAGTTTGGTGCTTCGCGACACATTTTCAATCTGAAATGTTGGAAGGCAGCCAGGCGAAAACATGAAAGGGCCCAACCACTATGTCATGTATTTATAGATGTTTATTTTCACTAAAAGCTCAAACCCAAAGTAGGATCCAAACATATTACCTCTACATAAACAGTATAACTACTAATAAAACATAATAGTTATCACTGTACTATAACCCTGAATTATCATTAATTAATCATAAAACTAACATATGCATAATTATAATATATTGATAAGTGAAAAAAAGTACGTCTGTACTCTTATAACATTTAAATTTAAAAAAAGTATTTAGTAATATAAATTAAAAACATCTAATTTATTTTAAAAGTTCATTAGGATAAAGTGATGTGTTACTACACCAACCTTAATCCATCACATGGTAATATACGAGTGTGCACAGAGACATACGTGGTTGCAAATATAAAAACTGTATTCCCTACCATTGGTTTTTATATGTTCGGTTAGCCATAGGTGTGCCGGTCTGTTTTGCATTTTAGAATACCCACTGCACATTTCAATCACAGCGTTACAAAAAAGAAGCGTAACGAAAAAGTTGTACAAGTCTTTTTTGGTGTAGATAATTTTGTTTCTAGTCCTTTTTGAAGCGAAATAGACAACGAATACCAAGGGAGTTGTTCTGAAAAACGAAGCCCTACTTATAGGTTTTATGGTGATACCATTCAGCTATTACAAATTTAATCATTTTCTATTCAACAGCACCTAAGCTACATGGATAAATAACTATTTTGATAACAGTAATAGATCCATTTTGTCTATTGTTGTCAGTTTCCATAAACTTGTATAAATTATGGCCTACAATTTAATACTACAATCTAAAACCATCCAAAGAGTAGGTAGAAAGAAAAAGAAAATAAATTCATGGAGGAAAAAAAGATATTATCAGACATCACATTCCGTCCTAGATCATTCTTGATTAAGGGCCGTAGTCCAGATTAGTACGCTTAGCATTATTGATGGATTCACTTGAGCCTTGAGTACACATCAAAGTTACTTTTGTATGGCATTTACTGTCAAATCTCCACTCAAGTATAGATTCACAACTGCGTGTCTATTTGGAATACTGGCCTGAGTGATCAAAGCATTAAATTGTATGAAAAAATATGAAATTTTCTACACAAATTACCCTAGTGCCAAGTCAATATTATGTTAGAACCATTTAAATATAATATCTGAAATATATTATCATATTTAAGATTCGTATCTTGACTTGAGTGAAGGTATCTTAAACCATATTATTATTGTAATTATCAGAAAAATGCGACTAAAATCTCCTTACTTCGCTAATTAAGTCAATAAACCATCTCGCCATCTCCTAACCGTTAATACACCTATTCCCATAAATTGATTGCTCGTAAATGTCTACGGTGAAGACTAAATGCGTTTTCAATGGCCTCAGTCACCGAATTGACCGGATAACCACGGATTAAATAACTGAGATAAGCAGTTACTGACTTAATCGAATTGTTTCTGGTTGAAAAAGTCTTGCTATCTTTATCTATTCTTTGTACTGGGTATGGCGAAAAGATCAATTTATTTTCTGATGGTAAGTGACATGCATACTCATGATAGAACCACAGTGACCCTTATTTCTGCCCCGAACTGGATTGCGCTCGCGGCACATCGCCCCTATAGCTGTATCATTCGGTAGAGCCAATGCAAATTTATATTACTAAGGAATATTTCTTGCGTAAGAATTTTTAAATATATTTTAATTGTGCCTATATATACATTTTATACATAAAAGTAAAAACAATCGTTGTAAAATATATGAAATTTTTATAAGGGCCTTTTTATAGTAGCCGGCCCTGACGTTTGAGTTTCAGATCGTCGGATAGTGGAATGCTCTGTTGTTCTTGTTATTCTAAGACAATTCCTAGATTCCTTGGTCCATGTGTTCATCGAAGCATGAAAGCCTAAAGTAAAATTACTTATATGAAAATGGAAGCGGCCAGTTATAAATGCTACAAGTACAGTCATGTTTATTCTGTGCTAGTAGCAAGTACATACCCAAACACAACGAGGAAAGCCAAAACACAACGTTGCACGATTTAGTTTAAATTCATGCATCGCTACAAACACTAAACGGATAATGATCCACAATTATTACACAACAATACTCCAAGAAACACAAATCTAGGTACAAACACGATGGGGTTATTTTACTTTCAGACTGCATCATGAGACAGCGCCATGGTACAAATTGTTTATATTCACCTAAGTTGCAAAGGTATACCAAACTTCTGCTCAGGAACTGTTTGAATGTGGAATATAAATTCTGAACATACTGACGAAGCAACTCGTCATCACATACCATTCCAATATAAAAATGTTATTTCGTCAGAGATTTGCAACCCATACGAAGATGTGGATGTGTAACATAATAAATAAATTATGAATGTGGTGTCTCAATAAAGAGTTATCTACCTATCTATACTTATAAATATATACCTGTAACAGAATAGCAGTTAGTATGATAATGTAGGTATCATCATGCAGCTTCAACAATAGTTAGTTCCCATACGAAAGGCGGTTTCGTGTAGGTTTGGAAGGGTACACAAATTGAGATATCGTGTAGGTAGATGTCGAAGCGGTAGCGTACATCAACGCTTACGATGCATAAATAATATCCCAATGCACAATATATCCACAGCTAGAATAAGGTTGATTGGCGAGGACCGCTTTGAGTGTGACAAAAATGTCTGGAGTTGGAACCGGAAGATGTTTGGACCTTAGAGAGTATTTCTTTTTGATTGTATGATTTGATTACAGTTGTTTAACGGAAATCAAAATAACACAATAAGAATATAAATACAACTTTCAAATTTTAGAGAAAAACTTTGTCCTATCAGAGGGGACTCGCATCAACCTGATACTCAGAAGATATCAAGGCGTGTGACACGACGTGTAAGAAAAATTATAATCAAGGATAGTCTTTCTCTAAAACTTTAAAATTATTTTGGTTTATATATATTTATTTTGTGAAGTTCACTAAGTGTAAAAGCGTTAACAACAAACAAAAGTGTTGGTAAAATTTCGTGTATTATGCGTATCTCCATATTTGGCCATAAGCGGGTCACTTACTACTAGGGGTTGATAAACATGCATACATACAAAAAACTTGAAATATAATATTATAATTTTAAGTATATTTATAAAAAAAAATCTTCTGTTCGTTTCAATCAATCTCCGAAAGGGCTGGACTGACTTTGACGGAAACTTCACCGGCAGATAGCACATACCATGAGGAGAAAATTAGTTTGAAATTACTTCTTTTAATTTCATAAATATAATTATGGCCAGGTTCCGCAAAATCCTAAAGACAATGTAATTTATTTATAATTCGAATGTGCTTCATATATTACCCTAGTTAAGCGCGAGTTACAAGGTTAATAATATGTAATAATAATAATAGTGGTTTAAATATAGTAAATAACGTGTAAAACTCAAATGTTTTACAAATGACTTACGTATCAACGCACTATGAATAATACTATAACGTACGAACTACGTCGAAACACACGCGAAATTGTATTTGAAAATTACGTATTCGTGTGTGCCACTTATTAAAACTTTTGAACCCGAATTCCCAGATGTTGGCTCTCATCACAATGACCTTTCAAAACAATATCTCCAGAAAAAAGCTCACCTTATTTCGGTAACGGGGCATAAAACAAATTAGTTGTTTACAAAATTTTTCAGTTAAGAGATTTTAATGAATTTTTTTAACGGTTTTGGCTCCGTATCGCTCCAACAACTTTAATTAAAATCCCCAGAAGCGTGAAAACGACGATTTAAAAAAAAAGCGGAGAAAAGGGTATTTTTTTATTTTAGTTTCAGGAAAGGCTGTTAACAACTGACGTGCGTTACGTTGCGGTTTGACAACCTTATTCGTATACTTACGGTGATATCGATAAGCTA
Organism: Selenia dentaria; assembly: GCA_917880725.1. Taxonomy (NCBI): domain Eukaryota; kingdom Metazoa; phylum Arthropoda; class Insecta; order Lepidoptera; family Geometridae; genus Selenia; species Selenia dentaria. The sequence continues at coordinate 13,948,862 of OU862889.1, read as the reverse complement.
TCATAGACAAATTTGAATTCTAGTTTGGCTACATAGCATTATACATTAAAAGGTAGACGTAGTTCCAATATAATATTATTAAAAAAAAGTATTAGGTATATAAACGGGAAATTGGTGACCCGGCCCCAAAATCAGAGTAAAAAAATTCAAGGAAAATCAAAGTAACTGTTATTAACTAGTGACAATAAGTTTTAAGTTAGTATTAGTAGATGCATAAAAACTATTTATAATCCAACATATCATCTGAATGAGATGGGTTATTTGAGATAGGATATTAGATCGCATCAAATCAGCCATTACGTCTACCAGAAATGTGAAAATGAGGAAATTCCATCGAAACCCGACGAGACGTAATATTACGTGATTATGCAGTAATCGAACCGACGAATTGAGTCTACGACGCCGGTGCCAAAAGTGGTTTAGTAACGCCGTGTTCACGCGCTCCGATTTCTTAAGATGATATTGAAGTCGATTTATTGAAGTGCGTATTAAGTTTTAATTAGTAAGCTTGGGCAAAGCGTGAAGTCTCAGAATACAAAGGGTCTATGCAGCTGTGGTTTTTCACATATGTTTTTTTGTAATGACAGGCATTACCTACTCTTTTGGAGATATTTTTAATTTGTTTTGACTGTTTGATTTACGCGGTAGGCGTAGTCTGGTAGCGGCTTCGTGACCTTCCAGACCACTTCTTCATATAGAGCACGCGCACATCAATTTCCATCCGCGCTTTTACTGAACCGCGTAATTAAAACAGTCAAAATCTACACTTACACTAATATACATCTACACTTAATATTATAAAGAGGAAAGATTTGTTAGTTTGTTTGTTTGTAATGCATAGGCTCCAAAACTACTGGATCGATTAGATAACTCTTTCAACATTCGAATCCTACGTTTTCCCTCATGAACATAAACCCGTATGAAAAATTCGATCATGTAACCCAAGGTGTGAAAAAAATACCAAAAAAAGCCCTTCTATCGCGTACTCTGCTCAAACTATTGACCATATATAATATTTATCTATACTTTTGACATTCGAGCAAAGTGATGTAAGTACTACAGGGGCCGATTCCACTAACTAAATTTGTTCCAACTGCAATCGAACCGTAGCTAATCACACCCATATTCTTAATCTGCTATTGAAAAACAGTACAGCTGCAGTTACGTTTCTATTGACGCCAGCGATCGAATAACTCGATAGATCATGAACACGACGCTAACTCATATTTGTTTTTAATGTTTAAATATTACATGGTAGAGTTTACGTGACGTTACGCTTCAATTTGTCTACAGAAATACTAGAATGGCTTTTTGGATAATTATCGAACAGCAACCGGAGCCGAACTGCAGTTAAACGGGATGGATTGTTTAAAGTTGTAAAACAGTAGAATTGCCCCCCAGTTTTATAGAGTACGTTAATATCTACAAAGATAATATTTATTTGGATAAGATAATATTTACTCATTTAAAACTTAGATTATGAATAAAGTAAACATGTTGTATATTATTTAGTCAAGCTAAAGTAGGTACACAATTACACATAGTTATAGAATTACCTAAATATTACCATCATAGTAATCCGTAAGTTGATATCGTTAATTCACATCAGAGTAAATTTAGTTAAATCTAGTGAAAAATTTGACATCACAATAATAATAGACACATGAGTGTAAGTTGGCACTCAAACTAGGTTTCCCCGTGTGATGAGTACCAGCCTTCACCCCCCCTATAAATTTCACGGGCTTAAAACAATGATAGTTAATTACTACAAGGTTTGATGTAGCATGTAGGTATAGTGTAAGTAGTGTAGTGACTAAGAAAATCTTATCTAATTAAGTTAGGCAACCATATTAGCAAATAAAGAACTGGCGTGTATGTGTATGTGAGGTTTGTGTGTGTGTGTGTGTGTGTGTGTGTGTGTGTGTGTGTGTGTGTGTGTGTGTGTGTGTGTGTGTGTGTGTGTGTGTGTGTATGTGTGCTAGTTTGTGTTTGTATGCATGTGTTGTGTGTGTGTGTGTGTGTGTGTGTATTATATATTAACAAAGAAGTCCACATTATCATATATCTAACTATTACAGATACGTCACAATAAATACTTTTTCATTTTGAAATATGCAATAGTGACGAAACTAGGCCACATTATTCGTACCTTCGTATTAATCCTTATTAAGTCTAATAATAAAGGGGAACGATATATGATTGTATGTTTCTTTTAAATCGATACTCGTAAAACTACTTAACCGATTCAAACAATTCTTTCAAGAGTATAAAGCTACATTATGCCTGAGTAATATACGATATATTTGATTCATCGTCATCATCATCCTTCACCACGCGGGTGAAACCGCGGACCGCAGCTAGTAATATTATAAATGTGTAATTAATACGTAAGTTTCAATTAACTTGTTTGGAAATATGTCATGTTTTGTCATTTTTAAAACATTTGTTTTATTAAAATGAAGTAGGAAACTGGACCGTCTGAATTCAACTTAATGCAAATATATAGGCTCTCAAGAATTCCCTTTGCTGTTTGCGACGTTAATGCAGCTGCATTTGGTTATAAGCATATCCTTGTACACACATACGTGCCAGTAGGTATATAAAACCACAACTTGAGAAGCACACAACTTTTGGAAATTTGTCAGGTCCAGTTTATGAAGGAATGTACATTGCAGATAGTAACAATGTAGTTAAGCATTAGGTTTGCTTTATTGCGACATAAAACTTACTGGATTATATTTAAAAATCCCCTTAAAATTGTAGTCAAGCATTAGGATTGCTTCATTGCGACATTAAAACAAACTGGACTTTATTTAAAAATCTCAACAAAAAAATTAATTAAGAATTTTTCTGTACCACAAACGTTCTTGCTAAAATCTTAAATAATATGCATGAACTGACACGCACTTGTCCAGTTTCATTAATGTATCAGAGTTAAGAGTGTACATATATATCGATAGTAAAAGTTAAAAAAAATATATTTAATATGAATTATAAATTACTTAGCTAATAGAACATTTTGGTTTTGTATTGTATTCTGTTAAAATACCAAAATTACAAAAACTTGCAAACTGTAATATCCGTACATGTTTATTACTATAGTTCAATATGGGTCTCGTTGCTTGCTAAAGCGACACTTCGTAGGTACTTATTCACGCATCCCGGTGTACCTTCAATGTTGTGTTGTATAAGATTAAGACGACTAAGACACAAAGAAACAACAACAAGCATGTTTAAAATAAACCGTCGTATATTTGAAATATGAAACTAATTTTACAAGTTATTAATCAGCCAAGCTGCATGACCTTTTAACATCAAAGAAAAGTTTATAGAATGCAATTAGATACCCATTAAGTATTAAATTCAGTACATTTTGACGGGGGTTCACTACATAATATAAATGATATTTCTCTTATCGGATCGCATACCCTTTTCTAAGTAATGTAAGTGTTGCTTAAACCTTCTGCATTATTGATAAAAATTAATATTAAAGTTTGAAGCTCAACTTCTTCGGTTAATATTTAATTTGGTGAAAAGTGGGAGCAAGACTCAAAAGGACGCTCATTAACAAGCTCGCTATCACCTTTACTTAAACCAAATATTTGAATATAATGGACTTGGCTGTAATGCCCTACTTTGGTTCTTTATTTGCAACAGACGGAAGTGACATTTACGAAATTTGTGAGTGTGTGCGGCGGTGTGTTATGGAAAAGGTATAAAGCTAGGTCTGCATCCTGATTCATAACCTTACGATATTATATTTGCTATTAAGTAACAAGATGGGCGAGTCGTGAGCCTGATGTAAAACACTACGATTTCTCATGACAGAGTTGCAGTGCCGACCAGAGCTTACAACTGCAGTTTGACGTAGCACAGTACTGCGCTTAGCACCCCGAGACATTGATTTGTATGTATTTTATTGCCCAGTAATTTTACTTGCTACAGCACTCATCACACAGTTATTCTTTCGCACCATTGCTTCGCGGCAATATATCTGGCACTGTGGTGGTACCCACTAAGACGGCCTCTTGCACAAGATAACTGCTATCTAATAAGTCGGGTTTAATCGCCTCTTGCGATTCTCATCTCGACGGCGAAGGAAATATTCTACTCTGTCCCTTCACGGAGAGACATATGATCCTACTAATATAAACGCGAAAGTTTGTGAGTTCTATGGATGTGTGGATATTTGGATAGTTCTCTTTCACACTCAAACGGCGGGACCGATTTTGATGAAATTTGGTATGGAGGTAAATGAGGCGCTGGACTAAAACATAGGATGATTTCATCATTATCATCATCATCCATTACCACGCGGGTGAAAAAGCTTAATATTCTTTGGCACAAGCATAGACAAAATAACGATATCCGCCTATGTCAACATCGTAATGATAACAGTTCTGTCAAAGATAAGATGAGATACAATATGATAAGATGAGTTACAGGTCAAATTTGATCAAATTACAAAAAATAGTCATACTAACAATAGTAATACATAGAAAAATAAACATTAATCATTTTAAAATATAGCAATCATTAACCACTTTTTTTTAAATAAGTTTCAATGTCATAAAATAGTTTACCTACTCTTAGTTTGTGTCAGTTTCTGATAGCTTAGTCAAACCCCAAGTCAATTTAACAGCTCGATACACTAGACGCACAGTATATAGATGCAACAGTATGGAAACTAAGCCTAGTTGATAAAATAATCATCTATGCTCCAATGAAGCCATAGGGTTGTCACGTTTAATGTTTTACGGTATTGTAAAGATGCAATAGTATTGGAACTAAGCCTAGTTGATTAAATAACTACCTACGCTCCATTGTTCCATAAAATTGACAACCCTATGGCTTGGGTTGTCAATTTTAAAGTTTTGATGGTCGTTTTTTTTTAAATTGTACATTATATGTTTTGTAGTGATCAAATCTAGTTAGTTCTAGTTTTCAAATATGATTTATAAAGGCGTGTTATGGCCATATATGCTATAAAAAACCACATAAAAATGCAAAAAATCTACAAGGTGTCAATACTAAACTGTTTTTTTTTTATATTTTAAACTATTAAGATTTTGGTTGGTTTTTTTTGTTTGCCACTAACTTGTCATTATGGCGTAACCTTTTACAAGTTTTGGCGGCAGTGTACGCAAGCTATGGTTGGGCGCGCGGTGGGCGCCGCAGGTGGCGCGGGGGCAGAGCTTGTGAGCTCTATTTTCGAGTTTTTGTTACGCATTTTCGAGCTGAACTGTACTACGTTTCAATCCGTAAAAAGCGTTTGATACCTAGTAATTTAAAAACCATTACATAACAATATCTTTATTCTTCATAAATTAAAAATTATTGACTGGAAATAAAAGTAGATAATTTCGCCCAGCCGCCACCTTGTATTTCTATTTTGTCAGCACTATCGGCTTCAACACCCTTGAAAAGCATGATAACGGGACCCATGACGAAAATGTGAATCAATTCGCCCAGCTGCCATCTTGGATTTCTATTTTGTTAGCACTTTTGGATTCAACACCCTCGAAAACCATAACAACGACACCCATGACGAAAAATTTGAAAATTTTGCGCAGGCACCATCTTGTATTTCTATTTACACCCTCAAAAACCATGAAAACGATACCCATGACGAAAAATACGATAATCTATTGTAGCCGCAATCTTGTACTTCTATTTTGTTAGCACTATCGGCTTCAATACCCTCAAAAACCATTAAAATGACACCTATGACGATATAGTTCATAATATTATAGTCTATTGCAGCCGCCATCTAAAATTTGTATTAAGTGTTATGTTTTATGAATTTATTATGATCGGTCATAGAAGAAAATTATTACAAGTATAAAACAATATATTATTCTCACCTTTAAAATTTTATCCAGCAGGAAGTTTAAAAAATATAGCTCCGGTTTTGTTGCAGCAAAGTTCAAACAGCAGTATAATACACAATACGCACTTGGCATTTTCAAAAAAAATCGCGGAAACAATCTTATACCTGACCTAGCATAACATACGAAGATGATAGCAGTCAGTCCAGTGTGACATTTCATAACCTTATTTATATAATCTAATAAAAAAGTTTATAATGTAGAAATAGTTTTTAACGTGTTTGTAACACTCACTACTGACGGCACCGCGAGAACCGCTTAGGGGCCTCGTCGATGCGCATTTCCAAGTCAGTAGGCCGTTTCGAAAGTTTCTAGGCAGTTTCCGTACTGTTCTCTATGTTTCTACTGTGCTAGACATGCTCAGCGGCCGTCAAGGGTGATGAAATGTAATGACAGTTTTTTCCATGGTGATTAATTTTATATTTGTACTCGTATGTACGTAGGTACGGTATTTTAACATTCGTGTTTACTGATTGATTTACTAAGTATTTCAATTTACTCATTACTATTATAGCAATTGCATTTGATCATGTAAATATTTTATGACATTTTGCTATAAAGACAGATGAAGTCGCAGGCACTAGCTAGTATATAATATATTATTGATATTTCAGTGATCGACCAGATGTTGTCACTGCGTGACATGCTGCCGCATACACGTGTAGTCTGAGTGACCGGTGAAATCATAAAGCACACATTATTATACTGGCAATGTTAAGCTTACTATTAAAATTTGGCGTTGTTAAAGCGTTCAATAAATGAAGTCCATAAGTGTTCTTTTATTTTAAAACTAGGTTGAAGTAAATCTTTTTAATTTGTACTACCTAAAACAAATAGAATAATGTTAGAATAAGGTAGTAAATTGTCAATCTATGCAATACGGATCTTCTGTGAATAACGACGTCTTTCATTCGTCTTTTATGGGGTTTGCCATTTTCAACCCACAGTTTCAACCCACGAGTATTTTATTCCGTTTTCAACCTAACATGAATGCCGTTTTCATCTTATTGAAAAATAAAATAATAAATATTCCGTGTTCAATCCACGAAAGCTTCCGTTTTCAACCCACAACTTTTTACAAGCTATAACTATTATGTGATCTGTGGTATGACTTGTCCAGCTGCTTAGTGATAATTTTGTATTAATCAAACGTCTATATATAATATACTTTCTTTTCACATAAAAATATATTATCGATATTTACTTTCAAACACTAAATAACCGAAAAAAAAATCAAAAAATTTAAAAAAAAACGGGTAATGTGTCCTGAAAGAAGTATCCCGAAAAATAAAAGAATGAAGAATTTACTACAGGTACCAATATATATAAAATGTATGTATTCAAAGTCGCACAACGGGCTATGGAGGGGGCTATGTTCGGGGTTTCTCTACGTGATCGAATAGGATATGAGGAGATCCGTAGAAGAACCAAAATCACCGACATTGCCCACAAGGTTAGCCAGTTAAAATGGCAGTGGGCAGGGCACATAGCACGCAGACAAACAGATGGCCGATGGGGCCGGAAGGTTCTGGAATGGAGACCACGGACCGGCAAGCGCAGCGTAGGTCGTCCAACGACACGGTGGACAGACGACCTGATAAAGGTCGCAGGACGACGTTGGATGCAGGCCTTTTCCAACCGGTCTTTTTAGAAAATTATGGGGGATGCATATGTTTAGCAGTGGACGTCCTACGTCTGAGATGATGATGATGATGATGATGATAATGATGTATTCAAAACCTTTATACCGTCGTTTTTAAATGTCTTATATTTAAATGTTTTCACTTTACAAATAGTTACTTTTACGTAACAATCCTTTTCGCATACATTTTATGACCATTATAAAAAGCAAGACAAAAGCCAACCCACCGTCTAAACGGCACAATACAAGTCAAATATGAACTGTACCCTTGATTAACATCCCGTTGGTATGTAAATACAGGGTTGTGAGCTGTGGGTCCCTCCAGGGTGTTGTTTCCAAAATTGACGTAAAACATGGGCGGGTAATGAGGTTACGCTGAAGGATGGGGTACAAGACAGTATACAGGACAATTATTGGGAAGGTAATGTGGAAACCTTATTATGATTTTACTATCTTCCTTATCACTAATAAGTTCATATCAATAGCCTGGCCATATTACCCATTTTTGTAATAGTTATAAGTACCATGTTACCCTTCATCCAACATTCTTTCTGTTTTTGATACTCTGCATTTTTATACCAAACAGGCCTCTAAGTGTTGGCTACAGCCCCACTTATGCCTTTGTAAAGGACCGGATGAAATCCGTGAATTTTTTTGAATATAATGAATAATAATAATAACAAAAATATTCATAAAATTGTAACAATAATCATCACTACATATACTACATTAAATTATAATAAAACTGTAGAGGTCAAAATTCTATACAATTAAAAGAAATGCTAAAAACCATGTCCGGGAGATGTAAGAAGTAAAATCGAACTAACTTAGATTTATTAAAAATGTTTTGTTTCTATGTTCGTTTGTATGTTTGTACGGGCTAATCTCCTAAACGCCTCGACCAATTAAAATGAAGTTTAGTTTGGTGGTAGCTTGTATCCCTAGTCAGCATATAGGATACTTTTGATCCCGGTAAATTAAGGAGTTCCCGTGGGATATTAAAAAAAACTGTAATTAACCGCTACCGCGAGGCCACGCGAGCGAAGCCGCTGGCGGGTCAGCTGGCATTAATAATAATTCTAAGAACCTGGAATATTTTAATGTCGAAGTTTATTTATAAATTCCGCGTAACTGTAAAACGCTTGGTCAATAAGCCAATTCTTTAATTTTGTTTTAATTCTAATCTAATTAATTATTTTCTTCAAAACTAGATTTAAACGGTTATCGTATTCTAAATGACAAACATAATAAAATCGAGGTAAATCTATAAAAAGTTGGAATTACGAAGTAGGGCGAATCAAATCAATATAATATGTACCTATACAACACACAAATAGAAAATCCTTTGATTCACGGCTTTCATTTCAATCTATTGACTCTCAAATATCAAGGGTGGCATTTTAATCTTAGATTGATAAGATTCTTCCGGTTTCATTTCGGCCCTTTTGAAAATAGTATCGGTTTAAAATTAAAGCAGCCTTTTCCAAAATTATTCAGTTCAGGCTGGTCTTTGAAAAGGGAAAAAGATAAGATACTCGCAAAAAGGATGGGAGAAATCAAAACTGTTCAGTTAAATTTGTACAATCTGATTTATTTCATCTTCACATCGTCCCAATTTACACAAACTGAAAAATTAAATATAAATATTATTTTGTGCATTTAAATAGGTTTATAGGTATACATTTCGACCATTACGTTATTTAAGTGTCTCTAGTATTTATATAGGCACGTTTTAAGGCTGCAATTTAGACTAAGACCGTTTTATACAGGGGAAATTAATATAAGCATAACTATGCTTAACTAAAAAACAGAAAGTTATTTAATTTGTGTCTATAACCTTCGATCAATTTTGAAGATATTGTGTATTACATATGGGCAATTATTATTAAGAATAATCAAAAATATTCGGGATTCGAATCCGTGACATCTCGCTAATCGTGTCAGACGCCACGACCGCTAGGCAACCAAGGCACCGGTCTGGGGATCGAATGTATCCAGTTCTTTAAGGTAAATTCGATCTCCGCACCGGTGCCTCTGGTGGTCATGGAGCCTGTCACGAGTAGGCATAAGACGCGGATTCGAATGCTGTTCGAGGATGTTATATTTAAATTAGCTTAAGAAAAGGCGTTAGTACTTTAAAAAGCAATTCTTTAAATAAAAATATTATAATTATTATTCGTAAGACAATAGTTTATTAGATAATAGTTATTTATTTATGAAAAACTGCGCAAAAAATTTATTTTATTTTTGTATTTTATTTTCTTCGGGGAGCTTACAGCTATAATTACAATGGTACATGGTAATTAACAATGAAAAGTCATTTACAAGCCTCCACAAGTAACAACAATGTAAAAAAATACTCATCTACATGTCCTTATTCTTGAAATAATTAACTTTTTACTAAATACCAAATAATAAAAGCTATACCTGAAAGTGTGTAACCAAGGGACCGTTCATACAGATATTCAGCCCCGATTTAAAATAGAGTCGTGAATTATTCAAGTATCACCCCCTCAGAAGGGTTGATTATCCCCCTTGCGGATCAGGAAGTGAGAGAGATCCAGCTTTGACGTTTCTTGAGCATAGTAGGGAGTGGGTAACTAGCATTTGCAAAGTTTAATAAAAGCTTGGACATATATGAAATGTCTACCAAATATAGAAAAAATAAAATTACAGAATTTGCTTTTGTCTATCTCTGGACAATACATGCACGTGAGTAACTAGAAATATTTGAGTAATTAGACAGATCAATAGAACATTGATAGAATTACAAGAATAATCTTTGTGATGATGATTTGTCATCAATCGGACGAATTTTCAAGGTACAAATAAATTAACAATGCAAGTTCTAAGTTAGGTATTTACATAAAATTACAATTTTTTTAACACTTTAACGCTCATATTGTTTTAAACAATATGAGCGTTAGTTGTAATTACATTTATAGATATGATAATAATAGCTACTATAATTAATATTATCTAATTTAATTAGCTGTTACTGTTTATTTCTAATTACAGTCAAAGCGAAGGGAAAAGGAAAGTCAATGCAGGTTCTATACCTGGTCAGTACAATATGTATTTGATGGGCAGAAGAGTTAGTTCTCGGGTCTTGGATGTTTGTATGTGTGAATGTGTATGTCCGTGCCTGCCGCGACAATGGAAAAGTTCAAAACTCATACCCTTAGCTACAAGGTTTATAGTAATAGTCTGTGAACTTAGGTACAAGGTTTTTATTAATAGTCTGAGAACTGTTACGTTTTTACGTTTGCGAAATGTCATTAAAAACGTGACAGACAGTAACGCAATAATAAGTCATAACAATAGTTATTAAATCAGTGAAAATCAAAATATTTTAAACTAGTACCTGCTTCCCAATCATGTCAAAGTGTGATCTTGCTCCACATAATGCTCACTTGATTGAAATAGCGAAATTGGTCCCATTACTGTAACCGTACGGCATGATAGCCGGTATATTTCAACCGCTTGCCGGATATGTACGCCATAATCTTGATTGGCGATATTGTTCATCTGATGTGTACGGTGGTTCATTCGCATAGAAGATTATTTTGAATAATGGGGTGAGTATATAATATAGAAATATCAGATTTACGCAAACTGTTATAGTATGTCTATATGGATATTATTAGGCCTGCTATAGGAAGAAGTGCTGTGAAGTCAGAGTTGCCTCTTACGGAATCAATGGTAACAGACTGTCTGCCTGTCAAATGAATCCGATGACCACAATCCCAAGTAATAAAAATCTATAGAGAACGTATTCCAGAAGTACGGTCTGAAGGAAATCAAGACTTTAGTACAGATCTCACTAAATTTTGTAAAGCATTTACAGTATAATCTCCGCTCAAGTCAAGATTAACAAGCGATCGTCTTTCTGGAATACCGGCCTTAGATTATTTATAAAAATATAAGATTGGGGAACGCTGTGAGCGCAGTTTTGCAAGTTGTAGTAAAATAGTCTTATATATATTATATAATTTCTTACTTGACATGGTTTATTATTATTATTAAGAAGATTATGAGCTATTGCTATATGACATCAGGTTTATATCACACTGGTGCATCATAAACAATTTTACTATCATGCCATAGCCAAAATCTTAAGTAGCGCAGTATGCTTCTAAGACTATTTTCATAATATGTTTCATTGCTTTATTCTGGTCGCGTGCATAGGAAGATCGTTAGATTGAACATATTTCATAACCCGTAGGTAGTGCGTTGAAATATGGATAAACACACGTTAACAAGAGAACTTGTTGTGAAGGTTTATAATTTTTACTCATAATTTTGATAACTTAATTAAGCGCTGAATATCCACTTATTATATGGAAACCACACCATTTAAAATGTATTTTGTGCATCATATAAATAACACGAATCTAAGAACTGGTAACTACTACTACTACTGGAAAGTAAATCCAAGATGATGCACTGAGTATCTATTTGTATGCATATTGCATATCATCATCATCATCATCAGCCAGTATCAGTCCACTGCTGGACATAGGTATCTCCTTATGCACACCACTGAGCCCGATCTTCGGCTTTTCTCATCCAGCTGCTACCAGCCACTTTGCGTATATCGTCGCTCCACCTAGCCGGAGGACGTCCTACACTACGTTTGCCGAGTCGCGGTCTCCACTCAAGAACACGTCTACCCCAACGGTTATCATATCATATGTTATACATATTGCATATAGCTTATAACAACTTAAAAAATCGTGTCTGATTTTTTGTTATAGAGATAACACCTACTTAAACAGAGAATATTTTTACTTCTTAGTAACAATGATAAATTAGGAATAGTACAAAAATGTAAAGCCTAATTTTCTTTTAGCGGCTTCATAATGCTAATGGCAGGTACTTAAGACTTTTGAAAAACCTATTAAGAAGCACTTTGTTGTACTTAGGGAATAAAAACACTAAGCACATAATTTAAGAATAATGCAGCACTTAACTTGCGTTGCTACAGAAGAAACTGTTTTATTAGAATACAAGCTCTGCCCAATGTATATGCTTGCCTACAATCGCGGAGGAATTTATCTTTAAAAAATTGATTTCTTTTTCATATGCCAGGACCTATATCAAATTAAATTTGATAGCTCCGTTAGCTCGGTTGGTAGAGTGACCCTACTTACGAAGCGCGGGGTTCCAGGTTCGATCGCTGGTCGGGATAAATATTTAAGCGGTGAGCAGTAATGTATGTTTATGCCTTCCGCGATACAGGGAATTCTATAAGTGCGTAAACTTTATATTAATTTTTAAACGTAATCTAAATCCGTATTTCCATCGGTAAAAAAATTGCATATGTTTCACACATAGACATAATAGCGCATCTGTACGCAGTATCTCAAGCACGCATTTATCTACATTAGACCTAGAATAGTTACATGCTGGTTCTCAAAACCCATGCCAGAGGTTTATGTTTTAAAATGGTTAGTGTATTTATTACGATATCATGGAGGTAGGCGAAACACTTTTCAGTAATTGTATTGTAGCTCAAAAGTGGCCCACGATAAAAAGTTGTATTTTAAAATTGCTATAAAAAAGACCGGTGGATATTTTTCAATTATTTTTTTTTATTGAATAACCCCAACATTGCGTTTTAATAGTGGAAGACCACTTTATTCATATGGCTGCCTCGGCTAGCTTTGCCATTTGGCCATTCTGTCGACCCAATTTTTCATGATATTTTCGATAGTGTGGCCTCAATGCTCAAAACGGACCAATGCCGCCGGACCACACACCGCACCAGTCACTCGTTGTGGGTCCATTGCCATGATTACGTGTGGATTTTCTGAGCCCCAAATGCGATAGTTTTCCTTATTGACATAACCACCTAAGTGGAAATGAGCTTCATCAGAAAAGATGAAATGATGAAAGCATTTTTCTTGTAGTTTCGGTTGCAGACTCACCATTTCGGAAGTATGTTTTCAATATTTTCCAATTTTCTTCGAGCGTATATTTCACCATTTCGTAAACCGCAAAACTTTTACTAAATATTTGACACACTGGTAAAGTCATTCGAGCTGTCAAACCCGAAATAATCGATAGTTCAAAAAGCAACCGATAGATGGGCCACCCTTACTTATGAATGTACCAACCTATGTAGGCATTTATACATCAAAGATTCTTAGAACCTTTTTCAGTTTACATGGCTTGATAAATTTTAATAGATGAGGCATCTTTGAGTTCGCCTTGCCAATGCAAAAGACAAAAGAATATTTAATAAAGTAACAGCTCTTTACGTTATGAGAGAAATATAGATACAAATGTTGCTATTTTATGTGTTGACTTATTATCGTTATTCAATTGTTAATGTTTTATGTTAACCGGTATGCAACAAAGCATTCTGTATTGTATTCTTTATCTTACTTGCCTACATTATACCTACAAGTATACCTTGAAATTTAAAATCATCCGATCATTACCGTCAGACTTTTGAAATCAAGAAGACTTTAGTAGTTCATTCACCTAATCCCTCTGGATTTGAAGTAAATTTTAATTCTTTGCCCAAATAATACTACATTAAATATTATAAGGCTGAATCGTTGAGCGCTCTCTAACCCAGATCTGACCTAAAAGTTTTCTTTTTGAATATAAATAAGCCAAAATACCCTTGTCAAGTTAAAGACAGACACTCGCCTTTAACAGTTTTCCTTACATTAATATATTCAATAACATTTTTCATTCTATAGGGATTCCCATTCGACAAGTGCTGGGTAGGTATTGCTTAAAATTCGAATAATATAATTTTAATATACAGTACCTAAATAGGTTATAATATAAACCTTTGTGGTGTAGATTTTAAGTATGTTATAATTAAATATTAGATGGCCTTAATGACCGCGATATGTATGCATGTTCTGATGTCGTAAATAATAATTTTCTAACAAAATTATTATTTATCTATATAATTAAAGCAGTTTACACCAATTACATTAATTAAAAAGCAATTTATTAATTTCCAAAATTCGCAATTTTAATGTATTATTTACTTAAATTAGTTATTCAGAATATTTGTATAAACAACTAATCCACCCGCAGTTTCACTCAGGTGGTGTACTGAATACTGGAAGCCTTAAGCTTAAACTGCTAAAAGTAATCAGAGACAAAGCTTTTTCTAAATAACGTTGAACATAGCAAGAAAAAATAATATAAATTTTATACAAATCAAACTAACTCAGTATTATTGTGCTGCAAAATGCAAAATTATATATTTAAATATTTAGTAATATTTTAATTATAAACCGGTAAACACTCACGTTAAGGATCGAATACGTTGACCCGAGTTTCAAGCATATCAGCTGCTAGTGTTTAGGACAAGTGTGCAGCGGCTTCTCGAAGCTCCTGGCGTGCACAACTGAAGCCATATTCTCAAAATTATCAAGAATCTATAAGAAATCACTTTTTAATACAGCCATTTAAAACGGCAGGTGCAAGGTCTTACTTAACACCTTCGTGAAGTTTGAAAGCTTTGACATTTGAGCTGATCTATACTCCAGGCTACAATGACTGCCAGCCTGGGGTAGACAATAGCATAAGTATAAGAATTTAGTGATACTTAACAGCAATTGTTACGGGTATAGGAATATGACGTGCTAGTTGAGTCAGAACTTTATTTAAGAAAATAGAAAAGGAAAGGCTTCGGTTAACGTACAAAAATATGTAAGAAACTATCCCTATATAATCTATGTCGTATTTCATCATCATCATCATCATCTCAGCCGTCCACTGCTGAACATACGCCTCCCCCATGAGATTCCAAAAGGACCGGTTGGAAGCGGCCTGCATCCAACGTCGTCCCGCGACCTTCATCAGGTCGTCTGTCCACCGTGTCGGTGGACGACGCTGCGCTTGCCGGTCCGTGGTCTCCACTCCAGAACCTTTCGGCCCCATCGGCCATCTGTTCTGCGTGCTATGTGCCCTGCCCACTGCCACTTCAACTGGCTAATCTTCTGGGCTATGTCGGTGACTTTCGTTCGTCTACGGATCTCCTCATTTCTGATTCGATCACGTAGAGAAACCCCGAGCATAGCCCTCTCCATAGCTCGTTGTGCGACTTTGAGCTTTTCTATGAGGCCCATAGTAAGAGACCACGTTTCAGTGCCATAAGTCATCACTGGTAACACACATTGGTCGAAGACTCTTGTCTTGAGGCACTGAGGTATTTTTGACGAGAAGACTTCGCGAAGTTTCCGGAACGCTGACCAGCCGAGTTGGATTCGACGATTGACCTCTTTCTCGAAGTTGGACCTGCCTAGTTTGACTGTCTGTCCCAGGTAGATGTACTCGTCAACAACTTCGAGAACTGAGTTCCCAACTGATATTGGGGTAGGTACAACATGGGCATTAGACATAATTTTCGTCTTATTCATGTTCATCTTAAGACCTACCCTACCTGTCGTATTTATATGATTTATAATGTCTAGACATAGAAATTGTAACCGTAAAGAAAAAGAAGCGAATATAGAATTTCATTCCGTTAATACTAAGCTTTCGTTCTTAGACATAGCACTTTCTTTTGTAATATATATTTCACATTTCTGCTCCCTCAAGGCAAAGGGTGTCCTACGACGATATAACAGCCTCCACGCATAATAAAACATTAAATCCTCGAACCCTATCTTGGAGAAAATAAAAATACAGTTACCTCAACCCTAACTGTCGATACGAAGAGCTAAGCGCTTTACTCCCCCATCTGGTAATGCATCGTACGTTTTTCTAGACAGGATGTTGGATGGGGCTCAAATGTCCGTAAATCTGAATAAAATACCCGCCCATATGGGTACTTTGGTCAATATATTTGTAGTCAAACATTCAGCGGTTAGCGGATGAAACATTTGATACGCAAAAAAAACAAAATGTTTTAGAATTTTTGATAAATATTCATTTTAAAACACTTTTCTCAAAACATTGCAAGTTTTAGGGAGAAAAATTCACATCCTCGGACGGGATTCGAACCTACGTCTTCCGACAATCCATGTCAGACACCGTGACCACCACATAAGCCACCGAGGCTCGAGGTCCGAGCATCGAACTTTTAGCTCTCTATCTGATTTTAATCGTCGTATGGAGACGGATCGACATCGATTGAACTGCTTTGGGAGCATTATCCAACCGAAAGAACAATTGATTAAAAATTATTAAATAAAAAAAGAATTTCAAAATAAACCGTCTGAAACATTTTCCCCTCACAACACATCACTTTCTCATTATTTGACCACCCCTTTTACTGGCATTTAGAAAAAAACATTGATATATATATATAATATGTATACTCATGGTAACTCAAAAGACTTAGACATAGACTACGTAAGCAAGCAAACTACGAGTAGTAAGAAAATATTGCGTTACCCAAATATCTTCGACTTTTATTGTTGCCTACTTGTAATAAATTAGCGATATACCGATTTAACGATCGAAATATACGATACGAAATTAGTGATTACGTTTTGAATGGCTTATCTAAATAGGTAAACTTTAGCTAAATTAAAGCAAAATTAAATCATTAAATTTTGCTAAATAATAAATAAATAAATAAACTTTGAAAGTGAATAAACTTGATATTCATTATATTGTTATTTTGTATACTTATTTTAAACATTTAAATGTACCTCATGAAACAATATTTTTTTCTCCGAGCAACCAAAACGACAAAATTGTACAAGAACAAATTCCGTAAAAAGAAAGCATACCATGCTCCCGATTTGTTGTTAAACTGGCATGAATATCCATTACGAATCCCCATAGATTTGACGAATCTCCAGACGTTTCAAGTCACTTTTGCTTACCTTTCACCCTTCCATTCTATGTGAATAGAAAAATGACGGTTCAATACAGCGTAGAAAGCTACACCTATTTTTCGCCGAAGGCTATAACCGCCGACAATTGCTTTGTGTTGCTCTCAAAAGAAAAATAGTAGACCCCTAGATTGCTTTCAAACCCTTGAGGTTGTCTGATGGGCCGGTTATTTACATCCTATCGGAAAAAAGTTTCATTCTTTTATTTAGCCAACTAGAGGACGCGAGGAAAATGTGTTTCACTTATTTATTAAACAGTCCTGTGTTTTTTCCGCCTCTGGGCTTTGGAATTGCGGTTTTGTTGATCCTTTTTTGGTAGGAAAGGAAAACTTGAATGGTATTAGAAAGGTTTAGCTGTGGCAGGATTATCGACCGAGACTTATACTGGCCTAATTAAAATATTTGAATAAAAACGTACAAACAAATAAATAAATAAAAAAACTATCTGCATGACGACGTGGACTTAGTGACGATACGTAGAACAAACTTGAAAGGCAGAAGGTAAATTACAAATAGAGAGAGAGAGCAAGCAAATAAGGTAAAATAAATTGCTGACTTTGACTATTAAAATTTAAAAAAAAACATAGTATATAAACTTATTACAAAAACAAATATTCATAAAGAAAGTATACATGTGTATAATATTTTTATTTGACAATACCAAGCTAGTGCCACAGATCATTGATGGACCCGTTACTCTGCACATACTGATCATAACTAATGTTTGTCTGAAATCATCCCTCCCCGGCGGGACATAATCTACCTACTTACCAAGTTTCACCGAAATCAGTAAAGTCGTTCTAAAGTTAAAGTTAGTAAATGCTCTCGATAGACTGCAACGTCACGCTGTCCGTATTATTGGAGACACTGAAGTTACTCAACATCTAGAACCCCTACAAATGCGTAGAACTATAGCTTCTCTAAGCGTTTTTTACCGGTTGTTTCATGGCGAATGTTGTGAAGAGCTTTTTAATATTATTCCTTCCTCACCATTTCGATCCGAACTAATCGTTCCGGTCTAGCATTGCATCCATATACTGTTTAAAACTTCTTATCACGTACCAAAAAGTTTGGCAGTTCTCTGTCGTGTAAGTAAACTGTGGAATGCTTTGCCGGCGTACGTATTTCCTCGCGCAACTATGACCCTGGGTCTTTCAAGCGGGGCATGAAAAAGTATCTGTAAGGTCATCATAGGGGTAGCGATTAGTGCAGCTTGCGGCTGCACTAATGGTCATTGCTTCTTGATTCCATCTTCACTTTCCATCAGACGAGAGGGAGTCACTTTGATGAACCATTATAAAATAGAAGTTATGGTGGACTAAGAAAAAAAAAATTCATATTTAATATAAATGAACTTAAGTTTGTAGGGACTTGAAGTTCTGTCAGAAAACACACGTGAAAGTATTTTTTTTAAATCATAGTTGATGTTTGTACAGTCAAAAATAAAATATTTACCCTTACCAAAATGTTCCGCACGCGCAGCTTGTAAAACAAAACAGCATAGCATAAACCCTGATATAAAACCAAAAATAAGCAATAAAATGCTTTAATAAGCACACATTTACGCGCAGACATCTTTTCTGTTCGGGATCAGTGATATTTACTTTACGAGAGGGTAGTAAAGGGCGAATTTCATCGGGTTTTTGGTGCTTAGCAGGGTTTATAGTGGTCACGAGGTCAAACAACAAATACAAGGATACTCGGACTGTTGTACTTGTAAAGAATAAGATGAGATGACAAACATGTTTAGTGCTCGCGTGTACGGAATAAGAATGCGGAAAATAGGTTACTGGAGTCCTATTTATTGGTCGTTTAGGGTTCCCGTTTACGTTACGAAGTTTGATGTATACAATCAGCCTTTTATTGGGATAAGAACCTTCCTTATATGATATACGCGGGCAAAAAGCGGGTTGGTGATACATGTGGTCATACTTGCATGCGTAGATTTGTTAACTGGGGACTTATTCGCTATGACCATTCAAACACGAAACGCGGCGAGGTCTTCAAGGTCGTGGAATCAATTACAATTTCACTGTCATTCCTTGAAGATATCATAACGCGGCGGGATACATACTTAAATGGCCATAGCAAAAAGGGCCCTGACTGTAGTTATCATTCTGTAGGCCTTATTTTCATAAAAAAATACTGTTAGCCATTCAGCAAAGTTGTGAACAGTGTATGTAAGATAAACAACGAGCATTTCTACGCTAAGATAGTTGTAGCATTATTGTTCCTAATAACTAAATATATTCAAGTCAAGTGCTTGATTCTCTCTGCAAGGTTGCTAGACTATTATTTACATTCGACGTTAATCATTGTCATCATTATGAACAGCTGTCCTGCCTACCTTACTTGCTGCCGTTATAGTCGCTTATTTTTTACCATGGCCACTTGCCATGGCAGATAGTTAACTATCTGTCTCTCATGGAATCCACTTCTACTCTTTCAAGACTATGTTTATATTTGATAGGTAAGAATTGCCGACTAGTTGCCTTTTATTACGAAACTTATAGTCATAAGAATTTAAGTATATATTATTTTAGCTAGACCAGAGCTATAATTATATAGCACTTTTATTTGATTTCTTCATTGATTTATTCGAAAATTGGAGAAAGTTTGTCATGCTACAACGACGCTACCATTGTTGTTTTTGAGTTTTTTTATGTCATTAGGCTTCGGGTTTCACAAGTGACGAATAGATATAATGGCTTCTTCAGACGAACTCGTTCACATAAAGTTCTACTGCTTAAAATAACTACTATAATAAAACTTACTACTATAATTATACGACCTGCAATTCTGCAGTCAAGAGCTATATCGGCTGATAAGTTCTCGATACGTCGCCGCGTCGTAAGCATCTTAATACCGCCGCTTAACCCTTCAAGGGTCGATGTCATTATAACAATGAAATTTCTATTGTGTCTGGCCGTGCGACCTTTGATGTATTATTGTATTTGTACTAAATAACAAAACCTTCAATAATACCGAACATACTACAGGTCCCTCCTATCTGAGTTATTATGGGCATTAGGATACTGCTCAGACAAAATAAAAAAGTCAAGACAGAAAGTTGTGAACAGAGAATTGAGGCCGGTTTTCTAAACTACATGTGTGAGACTTGGTACTGTCATGGTAATTCAAATTAAATTATTATTATTAAAATGTAACAATAATTATAAAATTTAAAATTAATTATAAATAATAAAATTATAAATAATAAATTATAATAATATTAACATTGTCCGATTTCAGTGTTTTTTTTTCATGGAATCATCACATTGTTTACTATATACTATCTAAAAAAAGGAAATTTATAGTACTTTGAAATACTGAAAAAATCAAAACGTACGGGCATAGTAAACAATGTGATGATTCCATGAAAAAAAATCACTGAAATCGGACAATGTTAAGAGGTAGAAAAGAGCTTTCTCTTTTAGTAAGGAAAATACTAGTTATGCAATCCTCTTAAATGATAATTAAAACTTTACGTGTTGCTTCCACGAGCCGCAATAGTTCGACTGACGAGCCAATGCGTAGTTTCGTTGTAGGTTTTGTATGTAAATATGTATGGACACGCCGAGGCGTAGTTTCACCCGGCCTCACTTCTCTGTTCACAACATTATGTCTTCTCTTTTCTTTTTGTCTGACGGATACTGATAAAGTTACGTTACAGTACAGGTACAAGTATAGGTAGTATAAACGGCTATAAAAAGTTTCTATTAAACTCCAGTGATAAAACCAAGTTCAACAATCATAGATTTGTTCAGGGACGTTATACCAATCATATCAGATCAAGCTTAATTTTAATCTGTGTTTATAATACTAGCCTTTTATTACATGGCATTTTAAAAGTCGTAAAATTTTAATAAAAGCACTAATTTGTCTCAGTTATTAATTTAAGGCCGTGGGGTGCCGGCTTACAATAGTACCCCCCATTATTCCCGTGGGTGCCGTAGAAAGCGGCTAAGGGATAACAAACCATTAGGTGGGCAGCAGCACCTTCTGAGTACAACTCCGCCTAAAACTGCGCTCTTCAACCCGCCTGCCAAGCGTGGCGAGTATTGGCAAAACCCTCCATGAACAGTACAAATGAAACCAGGCCCCCAGTCCCCAGCAGCCCCGCTATTCCTGGCTACATTAGCGGCCATGGTAATGGTGAGCCAGGGGGTGCTAAAAATCCCTGGCAGACGCCCGGCTACCACCCTCAACAACGACGACTGGCCCTAGTAACACAAACATACGCACGATGAGGACATACGAGAAGATTGACGCGCTGAAAGAATAAATACTGAGACATCGTGGGGTTATCAGAAGTCCGAAGAGCGGGTGAGGAACGATAACCCTAAAATCAGGTAACCTACTCTACTACCGGGAGGGCGACCAACAGTCCCAAGGTGGTGTCGGGTTTCTCGTCCACAAGTCCCTTACAAACAACATTGTAACGATCGATAGCGTTTCCAATAGGGTCGTATACCTAATACTCAGAGTATCTAAAAGATACTCGCTGAAGGTTATTCAAGTATACGCACCGACGAAGTCGCACCCGGATGATGAGGTGGAGGAAATGTATGAGGATATTAGTCGGGCCGTACATACCTCTGAAACGCAATTTCAAGTTGTAATGGGGGACTTCAACGCAAAGTTGGGTAAGAGATGCGCGGATGAGTTGAAAGTGGGGCAATTTGGTTATGGACAATGGAACCGTAGGGTATAGAGGTTGGCCTAATTCCTGGAGAAAAGGGACTCTTTATGATGAACTCTTTCTTTCAGAAGCCACCTCATAGGAAATGGACCTGGCTGAGTCACGATGGTTCCACGAGAAATGAGATTGACTTCATTATGACCACCAAGAGACAAATATTCACTGATGTCTCCGTGATCCACTGGGTGAAAACCGGTAGTGATCACCGAATGGTAAGAGGCACTAGAGGTGATTATTAATGTCAAACTTGAGAGGTCTCGTCTGATGAAGTCAACACTCCGATCCAACCAGAAGCAGATGATGCCAGAAAGTTGTACGATCTGTATCAAGCAGCTTTGAAAAGCAGGTCACAGTTTTGAGTAATTTCATACTTATTTAAGTTTGTTACAAGGGTGGCATATTCTTGTAGAATAAAACCCTGCTTAAAATAAAGGAAAAAAAAAAAAAAAAAAAAAACACTCCGATCCACTCGTGCCCGTATTTAAGACCCCGAGAGCATTCAACTTGAGCTATCCAATCGCTTCAATTGCCTTGAGAACATCGCTTCAGTGCACGAGATCAATAACATGTTAGTAGAAACTGACCATACAGTGGGTTCCAAGCACTTTAAATCCCACCATACAGATAGGCCACAGAAACTCTCCAAAGATACCCTCAACCTCATGGCTGAATGACGCTCCTTAAAACTGTAGTCCTCGGATGATGCTGAAGCAAACAGGCTGCTAAACAGACGAATATGGAAGTCCTTGCGACACGAAATCCGGATCTTTAATACAAATCGTATTAAAGAGACGTTAGAGCGGAAAAAGGCCTCCAAAGTGTTTGCAAGAGACATGTCTATTGGGCAAAGCCAGTTGGCGAAGCTGAAGAGAGAAGACGGCAGTGTAGCGTCGACCAAAGCAGAAGTGCTAGGAGAGGTCGAGAGTTTTTACGGACGTTTATACTCTTCGGTAGCTAAACCGGTTAGCAGCTCGGCCAAAGACCCACGAGCCAAGCTGACTCGACATTATACCAAAAATATCTCGGACATCAGCCTGTACGAGATGGCCTTGAAACAGCTTAAGAACAACAAGGCGCCGGGTGATGATGGTATCACATCTGAGCTTCTGAAAGTGGGTGGAACACCGGTACTTAAAGACCTTCAGAAGCTCTTTAATCTGTCCGCATCAGGACAAAAAATAACAATACAATACAATACAATACAAAAACTCTTTATTTGCACCAAAGTAAATACAACATAAGGAAACAACTTAAATAGTAGGCACAAATGGGCGGTCTTATCGCTAAAAGCGATCTCTTCCAGACAACCTTTGGATGGATAGCGATTACATGATTGACATGGACGGTGGTGCAACATCACGAAGAAATATATTATTACCTAGTATTACATGAAACAGATGTAACACTAGATAATACTAGATAAAAGGGTAAAATTCAAATTAATAAAAATACACTTAAATATAACAATACTTACACTTACCTACACGTAATAATAATATAATACATATATTATACTATAAACATACATGAACATATATACTTACACATACATAAATATCAATAATATAAAATAATATCAATCAATGAATTATGTCAGGGATTAACATTTAACGTGGAGAGATAGTAGTCTTTTACTTGAGCTTTGAAGCTATTCAGCGATTGCGCGCGTTTGATACTAGTAGGGAGGGCATTCCAAAGGTGAACTGCCTGGACTGTGAATGAAGAGTTGTAGAATATAGTACAATGTTCAGGAGTCGTTAGCAGTAAGTTTTCTGATGACCTAAGAGAGTAAGAAGAGCATTGGAGAAATCTAAATCGTTCTTTTAGGTAAAAGGGAGTAGAAGGATTAAACAATATGTTATACAGAATAGAGAGGATGTGAGAATTCCGGCGAAGGCGTATAGGGAGCCACTTAAGTTTACAGCGAAATTCGGAAACGTGGTCGTACTTTCGCAGACCAAAAATAAACCGAATACAGAGATTCTGTAGACGCTCCAGCTTGTTAAGCTGGTCCTCTGTGAGATCTATGTAACTGGCATCAGCATAGTCAAGAATGGGAAAAAGGAGAGATTGTGCAAGTGCAGCTTTGTTAGCAGTGGGTAAAAAGTTACGCAGTCTGTTAAGGGAGGCTGCTGATGCAAACATTTTTCGTGCTACAGATTGGATTTGTGGTTGCCAAGACATACAGTTATCCATGATTATTCCCAAGTTCTTAACTTGAGTGCTATAAGGCACACATATACCACCAAATACGATTTCGGGGAGAGTTGTGAAATCAATCTTCGATACTAATCTGGAGCTTCCAACAATGATAACTTGAGTTTTTATTGGGTTTATTGTAAGTCCGTGAGATCTACTCCAGTTAGCTATACGAAGTAAATCGCCGTTGACCTCATCAACAGCATCTGCTAAGTGATCTAGTGGAGCCTGAGAGTATATCTGAAGATCGTCTGCATAGAGATGGTAGGAAGAAGTAAGAAAGAAAGATATAGAGTTTATAAATACGGCAAAAAGAAGAGGTGACAGTACGCCGCCTTGAGGAACGCCAGCATTTGTTTCACACCAAGAAAGGAAAGTATCCTGAATGCGAATACGTTGGCGTCGCCCAAATAGATAGCTTCGAAACCAGTCAATTACCGATGGAGATATGTTTATGGAGCGAAGCAATGCTAGGAGGATGTCGAAATCTACGGAATTAAAAGCATTGCTAAAGTCAAGTAAGGTAAGTATGGTAAGCTGTCTGTTATCCATACCTAGTCTGATGTCATCAGTTACTTTGACAAGTGCAGAGACAGTGCTATGGCCGGTTCGAAACCCAGACTGGAGTGGATTAAGAAGCATATTTTGGTTGAGGAAGGAACTGAGTTGGTTATGTACTAGGCGCTCCAAGACTTTTGATAGGAAAGGAAGAATAGAAATAGGTCGATATTCGGAGAAGGACTTGGGATTAGATTTCTTGGGAAGCGGGATGATTTGAGCTTCTTTCCAGCAAGATGGTACGGTGCCCTCCAAAATAGAATTGTTTAATATATGGCATAGGATAGGGAGGATTTCATCCAATATAAGAACAATCATATTTCGGCTGATGCCGTCACCGCCTGCTGCATTGGAGGATATTGATAGTATGCTCTTTTTAACATCACATACAGTGAATTGACTCAGAACAAAAGGTGAGTGATCAAGAGTAGGGAGAGAAGAGAGATAAGTCAAAGTAGCTATTTTGTCATTTGAATTTACATTGGATGACGAAGAGAAATGTTGGTTGAGTGAGTTGATATCTAAATCTTGCGGAATTGAATGATGACGTGATTTCCCTACTCCCAATGATCGCAAGAACTTCCAGACTTTAGCTGGATCTTCATTATCTACTGAGTCATGGATGTGGCGACGTAGAGCATCCCTACACATTCTATTGCAGCGATTTCGAGATTTAATATATTTTTGCTTATTCACGTCATTAGAACAATGCTTTAACTTAGACTTTGCTGCTACTTTTTTGTGCATTAGTTTTTTTATGTCTTCAGTCAACCAGGGTGCAGGAAGGTGTTTTATTTTTATGGCCCGCAAAGGAGCATGGGTGTCATAAAGCTGTGTAAGAGTGGAATTAAATATGGATACTTTGTCATCGATATTATTGTAATAACAATAGATTTATGAATGAAACTTGCCCCTAATGAGGCTTGCTGATTAGGACAGATTAATACCGTCTTACTCGAAGGATTAACGCCAGAAGCATGGAACAAAAGCGTGGTGGTTCTATTCTTTAAAAAAAGCGACAACACCTTACTTAAAAATTACAGACCCATCTCGCTTTTGAGCCATGGTTATAAGCTGTTTTCAAAGGTCATCACAATCAGTCGCAGGTTCGATGAATTCCAGCCTCCGGAACAAGACGGTTTCCGAAAAGGCTATAGTACCACAGACCACATCCACACGCTACGGCAAATTATACAGAAGGCCGAAGAGTATAACTTGCCTCTTTGTTTAGCATTTGTGGGCTATGAGAAAGCCTTTGATTCGATCGAGACGTGGGCAGTGCTTGAGTATCTCCAGCGGTGCCGTATTGACTATCGGTATATTGAAGTGCTGAAGTGTTTGTACATAAACGCAAAGATCAGTCCAAGTACAGGAGCAGAGTTCGAAGGCAATTCCATTGCAAAGAGGCGTGAGACAGGGAGACGTTATATCTCCGAAACTGTTCACCACTGCATTGGAAGACGCCTTCAAGCTTTTGGAATCGCAAGGACTCAACATCAACATCAAAGGCGAATACATCACTCACCTTCGATTTGCCGATGATATTGTAGTCATGGCAGAATCCATGGAAGACCTCAGTACAATGCTCGAAGGCCTCCATCGAGTTTCTCAACGGGTAGGCCTTAAGATGAACATGGACAAGACGAAAACTATGTCCAATGCCCATGTTGTACCTACCCAAATATTAGTTGGAAACTTAGTTCAACTCAACCTCAGACAGACTAGGGAGGTCCAACTTTAAGAAAGTGGTCAATCATCGAATCCAACTCGGCTGGGCAGCGTTCCGGAAACTTCGCGATGTCTTCTCGTCAAAAATACCTCAGTGCCTCAAGACAAGAGTCTTTGACCAATGTGTGTTACCAGTGATGACATATGGCACTGAAACGTGGTCTCTAAGCGCCTCATAAGCAAGCTCAAAGTCGCACAACGAGCTATGGAAAGGGCTATGCTCAGGGTTTCTCTACGTGATCGAATCAGAAATGAAGAGATCCGTTGACGAACTAAAGTCACTGACATAGCCCAGAAGATAAGCCAGTTGAAGTGGCCGTGGGCAGGCCACATAGCACGCAGAACAGATGGCCGATGAGGCCGGAAGGTTCTAGAGTGGAGACCACGGACCGGCAAGCGCAGCGTACGTCGTCCACTGACGAGGTGGACTGACGACCTGATAAAGGTAGCAGGACGACGTTGGATGCAGGCCGCTTCCAACCGGTCCTTTTGGAAATTTATGGGGGTAATATGTTCAGCAGTGGACGTCCTAAGGCTGAGATGATGATGATGATGATTAATTTTAGCAAATAGTTTATTGCCATCTTTCGGTCTAAAAATAAATGTTACTTACCTTTATTTCCATGAAAAATAAGGAAAGTCTTGGCATGAAAATCACTTTTTTCAGTCCATTGGGAATCTGTCTGAATAATTTTGTCAGACTACGGTTTAGTCTTGGGGCAATTTGAGGATATAAAAAATTTAGAACCTTTTTCTGTACTCAATGGGATTTTGGGAAAAGTAGACAAAACATACACTGAATAATTTGTTGAAAGCGGAGGTTTGAAATAAATGGAGCGGCAAAATTTGGATTAAATTATAAGGAAAAAGGAAAATGCAAATTGGAAATGGTTCAATCAACACCAATATTATAAATTAGGAAAAATCTCTCTCTTTTTCTATCTGTCATGTTGTGACTTTTTTACGATTAACGGATGTTTTTTTTTATGGGATCAGATTACTAATATCGTCATTTAACATCACGGGACCTGCTGCGGGCGGTATTATGAACATACGAGTATGAGTTTTGCTTAGAGCTGTCCAATAGATGTCGCTCCGTCCCCATACGAGGGTTAAAATCAAGTAGAGAGCTAATACTCGATGCTCGGACTTCGTGCCTCAGTGGGTAGTAGGCATGGCGTCTGACACGGGTTGTCGGAAGACGCGGGTTTGAATCCCGTTCAAGGATGGAAAGTTTCTCTCTTAAATTGCAATGGTATCGCTAAGCAGGCGTTAGTGCTTTAAAAAATCATATTATAAAAAAAATACGAAACAGACAAACTAATTTGAATGAAATAACATAACTATTTTTGTTATTAATTATTAGATTCTTAATAATTTGATAATAATGTTATTAATTTTGCATTTTTGTTCCGCGGTGTTACGGTGAACGTAACAGTTGTTTGTTTGTATATTTCGTTCGCAGAATATAATGTAGTCTTTATTTTAGTCTTGAGCATAATACAGCTTAACTCAACAAAATTCTGTTTTACTTACACTCGTTATTAAATTGACCATAGGAAATGGTAAATCGAGAAGTAGCATTGCAACAATTCTAACCACATTCAACATTCTAACAACTCTACCAAAATTAGGTATTATCGGGGCTTATACTATGTTGAAACACACATTTATACAGAATCAATTTATATACTTTCAGTAAAAAACTTATATAATATTCTCTATAGATACTATTAACTCATGGTTGACTCAACTGAACTCAAATAAACGTAACAGACGCGCTTACATTTTTCAACCAGCATTTGATACAAAATTGCGTCTCTATTGAGTTAAAAGTGATCTAAAGTATATAACAGTGAACAAAGTTTGTGTAACTGATTACTAGGCACAAAATAATTGAATATGTTATTTTATAAAAAATAGTTTACGATAGGCGCCTATAGCTATGGTTATAATATTGCTTTGTCGGACCAGGAAACAATATAAGAGAAAACTAAGATTCGTATTATAATATACTTTGTTAAAAAGTAACATGCCTTTATGGTTCCAATTTCAATGAATGTCAATTGAAAAATGGTCACAGGGCCCATCACATGCAGGTGTCTTAGAAAGAACATAAGTACTCAGTACTCAATACTTTATTGCATTTTGTAGGTAGTAAATATACAGTACAGATGGAATGCACAAAAATGATCACTCAACTACAAGAGCGTGTGGGCCGCGCATTGTGAAGAGCGGAGGACTACTCAGTTGTTCTTGCATAAGATTACAAAGTCAATTTTTTATTACAATTTATAAAAGAATACTTAGCCTTAATTAAATATGTCCAGTCATTTATTGAATATACAGTCATTTAATAATAATAATAATAAATACCCGCAAGGGCGGCCTTGTAGCGAGCCGTCGGTGAGTGGCGACACCGTGGACCCTGATTCTCCATGGGGCTAAATGAGACCCCTGACCCCCGGCTTGCCTTAATTGGCCGTCCGGGGGTGGAGACGCGAGAGCAAGTAACAAAAAGCTCCAAGGGTGGAAGTGTTAAAGGGCATAACGCCGGTAGTAGCGCTCTAGTGAAACCGCAGCACACCTCTCGATACCCTTTAGCCATCCACACCAACGTTGCCCCTTTTGTCACCGCTCATGGTGGCCTTTATGGGGGGCCACCATGAGGGTTACCACCTGAACAAAAATTTTAAAATGAGTCTGACATTGGCAGGTGCCGTAGTCTCGTCCATAGCCCACTATCTCCCGTACCACTAATAAGTACATATCAATAGCCATGCCATTTTACCCTTTTTTTAATACATATACCATGTAACCATCCATCCAAAATGTTTCTGTTTTAATACTACATTGTATTTTTATACCAAACGGGCCTCTAAGTGTTGGCTACAGCCCCACTTATGCCTATGTAAAGGACCGGGTGAAACCCGTGATTTTTTTTTTGAATAATAATAATAATATTTTATTCATCATTATGTAGTTTTTTTACTTCAATTATAATTTTGATTGTGGGTACGTAATAATAATTTATACATTTAACCCGTCCGCATCAGCGCAAAAAATAACAATAGATTTATGAATGAAACTTAACTCGAATGAGTCTTGCTGATTCGGACAGATTAAAATAGTATACATATAGTGATAAGTTGTATACATGCTTCAGCATGAGGTTAGTATCTTTAGAAGATCCCACCGCAGTGTCAAATACCGATTCGCCCTCCATGGTGTAGCGCGCATGCATTATTTTGTTTATATTTGCATTATGTCGTAAGAATCTAAAATTACTGGCACGATGTTTAACTGCTAAATCTAGGCTGGTGACGAGTGCGATGAATTACTGTGCAGAAGTTTTAACTCGTCCGCATCAGGACAAAAAATAACAATAGATTTATGAATGAAACTTGCCTGGAATGAGAGTTGCTGATTCGGACGGGTTAAAGTAGAAGGTGGTCACACTCAGGTGAGGGACTTTTATTGAGTGTAACCTAAACTTTTTAATCAAATTATAAAACGTGCAGCATCTTGTAGTTATAATGTTAACAGTGCAAAATATGCTCACAAAAGCTTACGTACTGCAAAGTTAAATAAACAACCGAGAAACACATTGCAGACAGCGTCGCCATAGCAACGTAGGCACTTAGACAAGGGGTGCCTCTGATATGAACTGCACCATTTGAATTTCAAGTGCTATGCAAAGTGAATCCGATCCGAGAACCATTGAGATCACTTTAATGTGCTTTAGCAAACATGAATACTACTGTCTCAGACAATAAGGAATCCAATACGATTGTAAAACCTATAAGTAAGTACCTAAATAATCGATTAGATAGTCAATGGATAGGACATTTTTTTTTATTCCATTAATATTATAACTGTGAATGTCTGGATTTATTTGTTATTCCAACACGCAAAAACGGCTAAACGAATTTGAATAAAATTTGGTATGTAGATGCATGAGACACTAGATTTAACGCCAAGGGTACTTTTCATCATTACCATCCACCACGCAAACAGAACCGTAATATGCCGTAAGGTCGAAAGTTAGTAAATAAGTGTATATAATAATAAATAACTTTTTTCTAAAAGTGTGATGAAAAAATAGATAGCTTAAACCCAGGAATAAGCTATTTAATGCCAGCCGTGTCTTGTTCTGAAATGCGGTCGCAGGCAGTAGACGCAGTAGACACGGTAGACACAGTAGACACAGGTATATCGATATTTTCAGCTAGTTCTGTTTAGTACTACAATACAATTGCAATTTATTATATACCCAAGTAAAAATAAATTACAATAATGCAATGTAAATAATAATAGTTTCAAAATTAGCGGCCTTATCATTAATGCAATCTCTTACAGACAACCTTTGGCTGGTCAGGAGAATATTAAGATTGTGGGCCGCGGTGTGCAACAACCTTCTACGAAGTGTTAGAAAACATTTAAAAAAGATGAATGAAATCGGTAAAGCCGATCTCAAGTTATAGCGTGATCAGGAGAAATAAGGGTTCATTTATATATATATATTAGTTGATATAGAGTAGTTGAGTAGTTAAGTAGCTTGGTCTTGGTGTAGTGGCGCGAGAAAGTTATCCTTTTTTCAATAACTTTTCTAAATACGATCCTATCCTTTTTTAAATACGATTGACATGATACGAACACTTTATGTTAAGTGAAGCTTACCACAATACATTAGTGAAAACCACATTTCAATCGGATAAGCCGTTTTTGAGATTAGCGTGCACAGACAAACAGATAAACAGACTAACAGACAAAAATTCTAACAATAATTTTTTTCATTCTATTTTCGTTTACAAAAGTCCCAATAATTTTTTTTCTCAAATATCTTCCATGAACAGGCAACGATTCGTTACATGTTTATTATATGTATAACTAGCTGACCCGCCAGCGGCTTCACTCGCTTGGTCTTGATATAGAGATAAAAGTGCCGTTTTGGAACCTCGATATCCTGGGTGGATCTCCGGATTGGACAGTTACTGGCTTCTCTGCCCAATAAATTTGAAAGAGTGCCCCGTAGATTGCAATAGACTCGCCTCTTAGGTCCAAAAAAGAAGCCCCATGCAAAATATTAAACTTTTAGCACTCGCAGTAACGCAGTTTCATACAAACTATCACCCTCAAAAAAAAACCCTTGGGGGTTGAATTTCATAAAATCCCGTCTTAGTAAGCACCTACGTCCTAAAAGGAACCCCCATGCAAAATTTTAAACTTTTATCACTCGCAGTAACGAATTTTCATACAAACTTTCAACCCCAAAAAAACCCTTGGGGGTTGAATTTCATAAAATCCCATCTTAGTGAGCACCTACGTCCTAAAAAGAAGCCCCATGCAAAATATTAAACTTTTAGCACTCGCAGTAACGCAGTTTCATACAAACTATCACCCTCAAAAAAAACCCTTGGGGGTTGAATTTCATAAAATCCCATCTTAGTGAGCACCTACGTCCTAAAAAGAAGCCCCATGCAAAATATTAAACTTTTAGCACTCGCAGTAACGAAGTTTCATACAAACTATCAACCCCAAAAAAACCCTTAGGGGTTGAATTTCATAAAATCCCGTCTTAGTGAGCACCTACGTCCTATAAAGATGCAAAATTTGAAACTCCTAGCACTTATAGTACTTAGATTTCGTGATGAGTGAGTGAGTGAGTGAGTGACCTTTCGCTTTTATATATATAGATTAATAGATTCATTACACGTCTGGGATGGTGGTGCGATCCTACATTATGTTCTGAGAAAGCAGTTATGGGTACTTTGTTAGGTAAACAGTCAATAATAGAAAAATAAGAAATAAACTTTGGAAACAAGGAAAGGCAATATATCTATCTACTCACATGCAAATAATAATTGCTATCATAAACTTCAATATTTGATATTAAATATATCAATAGATTATATGCAATAATGTTTGATAACGGGACAAGTGTAGCTATATTAGACAGAGGACAGACATAAACTTTTTCGCATCTTTATGAATACTCATATTGCTTAACTATCACAGTATAAACCACCGACTGAACGATTTGGGTTTTAGGCTGTGGTACTACACAACCTCAGATTATAAAACAAAAGGTTTATAATCTGAGTACACAACATACTAAAACAAGAAACGGCCATCCGTCGCCATTACCTAAGCAGTTGGCTATTCATTCTCAAACGCACTGTGTACAGTACGTGTAATGTTTATAGTTATTTTATTTATACATCGATCATTATGATCAAAAGATTACGCACATTTGCCTTGGCAATTCGCTGAGACTTTAGATTTAGATGCTAGTACCTCTTAAAATTAGAATATGTGGATGATTAAGTCAGTTTCTTAAATCAATTTAACCGGAAGGGTATTAGAATTTAAATAAACATTTCCCTGACCTTTGCAGATTAAAATATGTTGGTGGTTCAAAATGGTTAGAGCTCTAATACAAACGATTTTTTATTAAAAGATACGAAACTGACTTATTTTACTATGGATTGCTTTTAATACAACTATATCTAAACGTCAAACTATAGTATCGTATACACATGCTTTTTTTGTGTTATTGAGCATAACACTAAACGTTTCAACCAAATAAAACTAATTTACTATACTTAGTTGCACAACATCATTGTTTTTATTATTGCAGAAACATCATAATATATCTCGAATAAAGGAAATCTCAGGAACGAAGAATAACAAAAGCAAAAACACAATGCAAATTCTACTAATTGATCATTACGTTACGGATGCGAGCACTGCAAACAAACTAAAGAGGATCCATTTCCATTCAATACTGGCTGACTTTTGATTGAATAGAGACGGTCTAAATCCTTACTATATACTACATATATATTTAGAGATGGTCCTTATACAGACAGTGATGAAAAATTACAACAAAGTACCATAACTAGTTTTGATGATCTTGATAATAATAACAAGTTTTAACTCTGTTTAGGTTATTAAAAGGTATGTCTAAGTTACTTACTCTAGTTAAATAAGCCAGCCACTATATATTATTTTACAGTAAAGGGAAATCAGATATTATTCTGAAACATAGCGATTATTTGCAGGAAAATGCGACGACACATATGATCTCAAAGCATAATGAAATTATTTGCCAATACCTATTAAATGCAATACCCTACTTTCATTACTGATAAATTAGAAACTTTGGATAAGTTTGTCTCAAGCACACAAAACGGGTGAATGAATTTACATAAAATTTAGTTTGAAGATGAGGCCTGGAATAATACATTGGATTCCATTCATCATCATCATTTATCACTACGCGGGTGAAACCACGGAGTATAGCTAGTAATATTAAAATGCGAAAGTATGATTCAGTATTTATTACCACAATCTACTTATGCAACTGACTTTGAAGAAATTTTGAATGATAGTTTTGTTAAAATCTACCCCTAAGGGAGTTAACAGGGTGGTGAAAATTATGTGAATAATTTTATTCCTTGGTTTGATTCATTATACAAATATACTTAAAAATTAATAATAAAACACGTGTTTTTCATTTAATAAACTACTATTATGACTAACTGCACGGGAGTTTAAAAGATTGTGTGAGTTTATATTATTTATACTATCCCAATTCATATCGTGCCTTCTCCACCTCATCATCCAAACGAGGTTACTAATCGAACATTTTTAAACTTACGAGATGTTTTTTTTGAATATTTTTGATAGCTCTTTTCATAAATTGTTTTTGTTCGAGACCATGTAATATATATTTTGTCATAACATCATTTAATCAATTAAATCCTTATTTATTGTTTTTATTAAAAACTTATTCGTAATCGACCAGTGATAGGTAAGATAAAAATAAATATAAATAAAATGATAAATATCATGAAGATAAGTTAGATAGAAAAAAATCCTCAAGAGGAGAAAGGAAGATAAGTCTGGGAATTGTACTTTTAGTTGGGTTATTGTTAAAATTTATAGGAAAAACATTTATGAAAAGCTATTTAGGATTTGAGATGGATCAAGACCAAGAAAATTGAAATAAATCTCGAGAATTCCAATCAAAGAATTTACCCTGTTTACGTGTGGTTATAATTATCTTGGCATTCCGATTTCATATCTTGGAGAAGGAGGATATTTCAAAAGGTCGTTGCTGATGCGAATGTTGAAAATTGACAAAAGAGAGACTAGTTGATTTGGACTCAGGAGATGTCCCAAATGAAAAGGAATGGCTGGATGTAGTCCTGGCCAATTGATAAAGAAAATCCAGTTATACACCGAGTGATATCACAGGAAACTTCTACTTCTACTAAATCTATTACAATTTTAAATTATCTTTAAAGTGGTGACAGACGACCTGAGGAAGGTCGCAGGACGACGTTGGATGCAGGCCGCTTCCAACCGGTCCTTTTGGAAAATCATGGGGGAGGCCTATGTTCAGCAGTGGACGTCCTACGGCTGAGATGATGATGATGATGATGACACTTTATATAAATTTTATATTCCGCTATGTACGAGTATATAATATACCGTAGATACTGAGACGGTAAATAAGGAAGATTTAGTTCTATTAATGACTTTTCAACTGTTTGCAATACTCGCCGTTCCGGAGTTAAGTTGCTTTTGAACCGCAAACTGAGGTGAAATTGAAGGTATTAATAAACTTTGTGTTTACCTTGTGTTAGATATCGTAAGTACAGTTCCACAGAAGTGGCACAGTTGCTGAAAGTGTTTGCAGAGATAACCCAAAAAGGGGTCAACGGTTTCCATATCAGTAGTTATTAGAAAAGGCTTAAATAGTTTCAAAACCGAAGGCGTAAGACTTAATATTTTAAGTAAGTTTGTCGTTAATACATGCAAGAAGTCTATTTTTATTTTATCTTGCAGCTATTTTTACTAAACCAGTTAGGTAGGTACTGTTAAATTAGGCTAGCTAAACCCAGGGATTTAGAAAGGGAGCGGATGAGTTGAAAAGGCGTGGTACGTATCGCAGCAACAAGTTCCGGAGAACTTGTAGGCTACATTTGTACACATCGACCAGTGTGTAGCATATTCATTTCGACACCCATTGCTGGTAGTGTTATGAAATTGTTAACAACTCAACAAACAAATACCGCGATGTACCTAGTATTTAGTTTGTGGAACGATACTCTCAACGCGTAACGTAAGTAGTGCGGCTGCTGCTATTGGCGCCGAGAGTTCTGTCCGAGCGCTTTGCATTCATTGGCTGATTTGTCAATGTGCATTGTAATGAATTGGTGTGAGTATCTAATGAAAGTGTTTCGTTCAGTGTATTACTTCATGAGTTTATTGTTTCATTTGTAGGTGTGAAGTGCAGTGGGGATGCGCATTTTAAAACTGCAACATCAGTAGAATAAAATGCCTCGCGCCATAACCCCTCCCTTCTAATTCCGTAATTTAACTCCCTCTAAATCCATAGCTAAGCCCCTCTTCGGTCACTGTTAGGATGGGTCAGTGGACTATTGGACTTAACGGAGTGCTTCCGTAATTCCGCGTGCAAGTTAAGCCATCGTCAAGCCAATAGTCATTAGACGAGTGCATTACTGCCGCTTGGACAGTTTTTTCCCCGTTTGTAACAGGTCTCATACGGTTGTGAGTATATTTTACATTCCTCATATTATTGATGTAGATATTTTGGTTTGTAATTTCATTTACTTAGAAACGGAGAGCACTTTTTCCAAGGTCTAGTCCGAATAAAAGAGACCAGATTATGAATCAGAGACCACAGTTCACAGAGATTCCAAAGAAAATCTTGAATATAAAGCACAACACTTTATATTCTAGATTTTCTTTGGAATGCCAGGCATGAATGAATCGGAAAGAAAAATGCATGTCATACCATTCCAGGTTTTCTAAAATATAAATTCAGATTCCATAGACATTGCCAGTAAAATATATTTTTATTATTACAGAAAGTCTTTAGAAGAGGCAGAAAAATAACAAGATTTAAAAGCTTACAACAAATCTTGAAGGATAGTCAAATAAATAAAAAAACTATTGACACAATAATAGTAGAAACCCATTCAAAAATCATGTTAATACCATTCCCACTCAAAAAAGCTTATTTTATTCACTGAAAACAATGAATAAAAAATCCTTTTAATCACTGTTTTGGTGTTTGAACTTTGAACACACCAATATATTCGATCTCCATCTCATACATCTTCCTTACGCAAATAATAGTCGACACACAAACTCTTAGTACAAGTAACTCCTCGAGATTTGATTGGTCGATATTTGAGACAAGGAGTTTAGCAATAGAATAAAACTGAAAAAATAGAAACTGAATAAAAACTGTATTGTGTTCTTTGCTGCGGTTATAGAAAAAAAATGTAATAATAATAAATAAATTACTCTTATGTTTAGTAACTGTTCTAATTTTAATGTGAATTTTAATTAATTTAACCTTCCTTTTTTCTTCACTAAATGTCTATTTTCGCTTAAATCATTTCTTTTTCTCGTAGTCAAGGTATAAAGTATAGTATGCAACTCTTGAATAAAACGGATTTATATCGAGGGCCATGAATCACTCACAACTCGCTACGTTCGTGATTCAATCATCACGAATCACTCCTTGCGGTGGTTATTCAGTCGTTAGAATCCTTTACTTACTCTTGATTCATGTATGAACCTCGCTTTAAATCCATTCACGAATTGCATAATATACTATTATTTTGACGAAAAACACACAGCAACCTAAAAACGAGGTATTTAAACGGTAACTACTTGTATCTTCCGTCTAGTCCCAAACATCTAACATTGATAAATTTTCTTCGTTTTCAGCGCTACGAACACCAAACCAGGAACATAATAAAAAACTACGCCACGCGAAGAACAACACTCTCCACGAATGCAATACCAGAAGCTCCAGGTTTGTAACTGAAATATCCTAAGACATAAAATGGAAAGGACCAATATAAACCGTTAGTACACTATAAGATATCATAGGGCGCCGCGTTACTTTTATGAGTGGTCATAGCGAATAACGGCCCAGTAAGCGTATCGAATAATCAAAGTGTGAAATTAACGCAATCCATACAAGCGCGACTAATGGGAAATCAGTACGACACTGAGTCAGAGCAGAATTCTAATCAATTAACAAGAACCAATTTGCTCTCGAAGTCGGACGATGCAATTAGGACTTAACTGTGACAAGACAGGTCCCTGATGGCTCATTTGGGTACACGATACGCGTCTATTGTCAATTTGATCAATTATATCCTGGACGGTTCGAGATATTTCATAAGATATTGAGGGCGGATGGATTCCCCGAACGACTAGCTTTGTGGGGGCTAGTGCAAATAACGAAGTTGTGTCATTGAAATAACGTTTAAACTCGCATGCGCTATACAGTGCCTGTTACGGCCAGCTAAAGAGTTTCATAAATTAAATAGTAGTTTATTTAAGTCGGTAGTCTTTTCCGTCCAGCACCAAAATTACGCACATTGTCAATAAATTATACATTTGGACTTGTAATCAATATTATAAAAGCATCAACAAGTTATTCCAGATTCATTTCTGTATTGATGAAGCGGAATTATACCTACGGGGAAACTCAGACCGATTTGGGGGAGTATTATTCAGTAGATTTTTTGTAGCAGTGGAACTCCCTGTGAATGAGTTTTTTTAGGGAAAAACTGTCACCATTCCTTATTTCTACCAGTAGTGTGAAGCAGTAATTTTTGCATTCTTTTTTAAGGGTTTGGGTTCCGGCGAAATTACAAGCACCTGAGACAAATGTCTTAGGGCTACGGGCGAGATGCAGTTTCTCACTTGTGATGAAATGCATCAATAATAGGCAGAAGTTACTGCATAATTACAAGTGAGGTAGGAAATGTAGAACAAAATCTGTGAAGTTTGCAGTCGCAAACAACAGTTTTTTGTTCTACATTGTTCTGTTCTGGGTATATAAATTGTGTACTAAAGCACTTGTTTAACTTGTTTTTATTGAAGGGTCGTCGAGTACTGCTGGAGACGCTACTAACGACGTATCAATTTGAAGCTGAGTGCAGAACTCAGAAACTTACATGTAACTATGTACCTACTACTGGTTTTGTGATCGCTAATCTAAACTTTTTGTGAAGGAATTTAAACATTCTTCAGTTTTACGATTTACGCCGTTTTTGCGTTTGGAGTCGACTAGCGCCCGCCATGCGTAGAATGACCATTTAAATTGCCGAAGTATTTTTGATATTTGTACATCATCATAATCATAGTGATGTGATTTTATAATATGAGTTTAAAAAATACACTAATCACACACACGACAAACAAACAAAAAACAAGTACTTAAAGGTTCCTACTAATATTATAAACGCGAAAGTTTGTGAGTATCCAGTATGGATCTTTGTAACTCATTAACGCACAACCGGCTGCGGCAATTTTGATGAAATTCGGTATAGAGATAGATGAGGCACTGGTTTAATACATTGGATACTTTTCGTCATTATTATCATCCATCACCAAGCGGGTGAAAAGCGCAATAATATGCTTGGGCACAACATAAACAAAATAATAAGACCTCCGTCTACGTCAAGATTGCGTACCTAATGATGACAGTTCTGTCAAAGTTTGTGTCAGTTTCTGATAGCTTAGTTAAAAGCCAAGTCAATTTGACAGCTCGATACACTAGACGTGTGCGGCGACCGTCAAGGATGATGAAATGTAATGACAGTTTTTCCATGGCGATCAATTTTATTTTATTATTATTGTTTACTGATTGATGTAATAATTTAAATGTACTCAAATAATACTATTATAGCAATTGCGTTTGACCATGTACATACTTTTTGACATTTTGGTATATGATAGATATGCACTTGGAGAAATAATAACTTAAATAATAAATCGAAGTAGTAATCCTGCGCAGACGTAGTCGCGGGCACCAGCTAGTTATGCCATAAATGACCTTATCATTTTTATGATAAAGTGGAAAGGGTGATGAATCAGACTGTTTCACTTATGATTCAAACCGCATATTTTAATGCGGATTACACATGTCTCATTAATTATATATATAAATTAATCGTAAGAATATAAGTACGTAGGTATTATTATTAAGAGTAAGTTCATTACTTGTGATGTACATAGCATAGTAAAATAGGTAGAGGTTACCGCTTAAAACGAGCCGTGCGATTCTCAATCTGATTCGTTCTCTTCGAGCTCTTTATGAGATATCGCCCTTGTACACAAGGTTGTTGTTCCAACGTTTCTTGTCATCTCGTCATTTGTTTCACGGATGTTGTCAAAGATGCAACAATGTTTGCTCTTAGATTCGCACGGCAGGTGGGAAGGTGGGCCTCGTGCTTGTACCGTCTCCTTATCACTTTTTAATATACAAAAACTAGCTTCGACGATCGCTTTGACGTAGGATGGTATGACATCCTCTCCAAAACTGATGCCCTTGTGTTCCATGGGACACCGGGGGTTTTGTTAGTCTGAAACCTCACAAATTCCGATGCCCGCATGACAGAAGGAAAGTGCAATTCCCTCCTAAAAAAGGATAGCATTACATGTCTATTAAATATAATGTCAGAATAATAATCTTTATAATACGAATCTTATAAATAATTGTAATAATCGACTTCCATCACAACGGCGTTACCTCCTTCACACTCTGTCTGGTTGTCTAAAGGTTGTCTGGAAGAGATTGCTTTGAATCAATTTGCGGGTTAAGAAAGCTGATACGAACCTGTGAGGAGTACGCAAGTGGTCACGGCTTAAAATATAATGTCACAAAGAGTCAGTTTATGGTCTTTGAAACCAGAAATGCGAGATGCCCCCAAAACATTCCACTAATTACATTGAATGGTTCTCACCTTGAACGGGTTAAACAATTTATATATCTAGAGCATATTGTAACAACCGATCTAAAGGACCATGCAGACATTGAACGGGAGCGGAGGGCGTTGTCTGTCCGAGCGAACATGATAGCCCGCAGGTTTGCACGTTGCTCGACTAAAGTTAAGGTCATGCTTTTTAGAGCTTACTGTACATCTCTCTACACGTGCAGCCTGTGAGCTAATTACTCTGAGAAAAGCTACAGTAGCCTCCGTGTATAATACAACAACGCGTTCAGGGCGGTGTTGGGGCTGCCCCGATTCTGCAGCGCCTCGGGCATGTTCGCAGAGGCGCGAACAGACTGTTTCTATGCGACCATGCGCAAGCGAGGAATGTCCTTGGTGCGCAGAGTGTGGGCCAGCTCCAACACCGTCTTAGCGATGATTGCCCGCAGGATCGATTGTGCTTTCCTTCAGCATTGCTGTGATAGACATGTCGCAGTACCGATGCCGAAGCGAAGGTACTGATTATTTATTTATTAGAAATGGGTATTGTATATAATAATAATTAACGTAGAAACTTATTTATCTCACATATTGTATTTCTATTTGGACATAATTTTATATAATTTAGACATTGCTATTGTATTAATGACATTTAATTTTTATTTAGTAACAAGTATTGGAATATTGTAATTTATTATGCACAAAATTTATTGAACATTTTTGTATTTATTGGACTTTACTCAAGATATATTTTATTGTATTATTATTTGTACTCTTTATGGGTTTATTTGCCTGAAATAAATATATTTGAATTTGAATTTGAGCAATTAGACCGCCTATTTTACACTTTTCTAACATGTATAACTGTATTGATTGTTTAATTTTAAAGTGTTCAATAAATAGTATATCTATCTTTCTGTCAACCTTCAGTATAGGTTACTACACAAGTAACATCTATCACAGGCACTATCATAAGGCATGTTTGCGTTTAATAGAAACAACACATTAATAGCCATTTCGTATTAAATAGTTCACAAACACTAATGTGTTATGATAACGACCGAACCCGCAAACTGTTCCGAAACCATTGAACTTTCACCTCTCTAATCTTCTACAATGAATAGTTACACCAGATTCATAAAGGGATAAATCTGTATGACATATCTTGTTTATTCAGCATATTGCTAATCAGTTAGCTACATAATAACAATTTAATTTTGTTTAATATTATTTTGTATATGAATGTATCTATATTTAGAGGTCACAGTTTGATAACAAGTAAAGTTTTATTGATAATTATGTGACATAATCAGTTATTTCACTTACGCTTGCACATAGCCACACTAATATTAAAATCGATTGTTTCCGAGTGAGAAAAAAAATTTCGAGTGTGTGTGAGTGAGCATGTTTGGTTTTCGCCACGTCGATAAAAATGTAATGGAGATAGAAATAAATATAGCCTCAACCTACATAAAAAAATATATAGAACTAGTGACTGCCCGCGACTTACTTCGCGTAGTAGGCTCGGCCGTCGGCCTCGTCATAACCTCCCGTCTTTTTTTGGTTTTTCTTTCTTAAGTACCATTTCCTGACAATAATTAAACAAAAAACAACAAAAAAAGAATTAGCGAGATTGTTCCATCCGTTCTCAAGTTATAGCATGACCAGGAGAAATAGGGGTTCAATTTTATTGTATACCCACGAAAAGTTTCCGGAATCAATAATCAAAAAATACTATGATCAAAAATTAATTTATTGTTTCTCAAAATATTCTCCCTTTGCGTCAATGCACTTTTTCATATGATTGAACCAATTTTTAAAACATGTGTGCCACTCCTCCGTGGTGACGTCAGATACGTGTTTTTCATACTTTTCGACAGCCTCTTCTGGCGATGAAAGCCGTTGATCGCGTAATTGGTTCTTGATTTTTGGGAACTGAAAAAAAATCACACGGTGCTAGGTCAGGACTGTATGTTGTATGACTCATAAGTTGTACGTTTTTCATCTTCAAAAAATCATTTGTCTGTCTGGCCGTGTGGGAACTGGCACTGTCGTGGTGCAAGAGGATACAACGTTTTCACGTATATATACACGTAGTTTTCACGGAGTTTGCCAGTAATTTCCGGTAAACAAATAGTCGTGTACCAGTCACTATTCGCGGTACGACGATTTTCTAAAGCAACAGTAGCCACGTGCTTAGTTTTATTAAAAAAAGATGCAATCATCCGCTTCGAGGCACTTTTCACGCGCGCCACTTTGATTTGTTTCGGCTCATCTCTATAAACCCATACGCTTGATTGCTGCTTCTGTAGTAGTTGCTAGCTGTAAATCCATGTTTCTTCACCTGTTACTATGTCTCACACCAAATTTGAAGCCCCTTCGTTGTATCTGGCAAGCATAGCATGGCACCAAGTGATGCGGTCCGTTTTTTGAGCATCGGTCAAATCCATCGAGAACACAGCTTTCTCACACCCAAATGTTAGTGTAGTATTGACTAATTACCATTGACTATAATAATATTGATTGTATTTGATTCATGCCTATTTCCAAAGAAGTCCGGATCTCAAGGTAGGTCACATGCCTGTCAGTTTCAATCATACGGCGCACATCATCGATGTTCTTGTTATTCACAGCGGTGCACGGGCGACCTTCACGAATTTCATAATGGAGATTGACAGGACCGCGTCTTTCTGAACTTGGTGCTTCTTCGCCAAAAGCACATTAAAGCTGAACGAGGCTCTGCTGATCTGTCACATTACACTTAACCTTAAAAATCATGCAACGTTAATTTCCCAGAGTTAAATCCATTTTATTGTATTCACACAATTTTTAAAATGCCACCACAATGTGAAAACAAATTGACAATCAGATGAAACAAATTTTATTCCAGTTCTATTTTCTAATGTAGTAATAACATTTTAAATATTGGTTATGTAAGTAGCCAATTACGGAAAATTTTAATGTGACGTATGTATAGTTAGCAAAAAATACCTTTTATCCGAATTTAACAGGAATTCCCAAACAAATGCGATAGTCTTATTCGAAGTATACATACGAAGTTACGGGAACACGTACTAGTGAAAAAAACAATTACCTTTTTTGCTATCAGTGTGCGGGGATATAGTGAGTTAAGACTCATCCAAATAAAAGTTATTGTTGATTTTTTTATCTTAATGGATAAAAAAATCAACAATAACTTATATTTAGACGTTACAAAGTCGTTAAAATGTCATTAAACGTAACCTCTGTGGTATTCATATAATTCACTATATTTATATAGATATAGTTGGTTTTGTTTTTGTACCTAATACAAACAAATCATTAGCCTATAATTCAGCGTATGTTTTTTAAGTATCACATAATGTTATTGTCTATTTTCAAATTGACAATCACGTAAAAATATTGTAGTAAAAGATACACCCTCCTATATTATAAACGCGACCGTTTGTATGTGGTATGGTATTACCACATACAAACGGTATATGATGTATATGGATATTTGTTACTCCTCTTCATTCGTGTCTTCTCTTCCTCTTCATTTCGAGTCATAATCCTCATGTCTGAGGGTCTTGACCTCCTCCACTCATTGTCCTTTTTACGAATTGTTATCCATTTAGTATTTTTTGCGTAAACTAGTTTATGCAAAAAAATACTACTAAATGGATTTTAATGAAATTTGGTATGGAGATAAATGAGGCGCTGGAATAAAATATAGGATACATTTTATCATTATCATCATTATTATCTATCACCACGCGGTTTTAACCGCGGGGCGCAGCTAGTGTGCTATTATATGTAATGATATCCACACACCACAGGTTGGTCCATTACAGATATATAAAAATTGGTAGGGACCCTATTTTTTTAATTAGGTTTAAGCTATGAGACTAGTTGATGCGGAAAGCGTGACACAGGATAAATGCCTCACGTATGTCACAGAATAAATAATATATTAGGTGTTAAAGTATGACTGATATTTCGTACTAAAAAACAGAAATATTTTTGTTATAAGATAT
This sequence comes from Selenia dentaria, assembly GCA_917880725.1. Taxonomy (NCBI): domain Eukaryota; kingdom Metazoa; phylum Arthropoda; class Insecta; order Lepidoptera; family Geometridae; genus Selenia; species Selenia dentaria. The sequence continues at coordinate 13,904,536 of OU862889.1, read as the reverse complement.
TATAATCTACTACGAGTATTTATTTAATAAAAGTATTTACCCTCGTTAACTATACATTTCTGCCTTATAAATCGGAAGATTAATCATACTTTAGCGATAGTACTCTGGGGACATGGGCTCCTCAAACTGTGTGAAGGCATTTTGTACTGCTCCCTGAAAAGATTTTTTTTCCGTGCAAAAATGTGTTCAAATCGCCGAAAATGGTAGTCGGTAGGGGCGACATCCAGTGAGTATGAAAGATGACAGATAGTTTCTAACTGCAAGTCTTGTAGAGTTAAAACTGATTGACAAGCAGTGTGAAGTTTGTGGTGGAGAATGGTGAAGACCGACACCAAGTCGCGGCTGTTTTATTGCGAGTATCGCCATCATTGGTCGGAGTTCTGCATAGTAGACATCTGATGTTATTATCTGACCGGATCTGGGGAATCTATAGTAAATTACGCCATGAAGTGATCACCAAACCAGCTTTGACACAATTGCGTTGTTCGCTTGCGATTATCGTAAAGAACCCACTTTTCATCACACGGTCCAAAATATCTAAATACATTTCTGTGCCAGTAGTCAAAGTAGAGCAAGCTTCAACGCACGCTTTTCTCTGCAGAACATTCAAATCATGAGATTTATTATATTATATTTCATTTTACAAGTTTTTAATATACCGATTTGGTCCAAATGGGTCAATGTTGGGGGAATGCTAACATCAAACCATGCCGCTAGTTTCTTAGTATTCTAATATGGATTGGCATCCACCATCGCTTTCAATTCAACGTTATTTACTTTATTGTCATAAAAACAGTACATAATGTCAGTGCGCGACTAGCGGCCTTCGCTGCTAGACCACGCTCTCCATGAGGATGGGCATCAGTACTGCCCGAACACCGGTCGGAATATAACGACTAGATGATAAACGTGAGTGTTTGCCGGTTTAACCATTTAAGTTATTTACTTTAGTAGCTGGTTTTCTTCGTGGTTCATTGTTCAAGTTTCCACTACGAAAGTGGTTAAACCAAAAATGCACGGTGCGTTCATTAGCTGTATCCTCTCCAAACACTACATTGACATTCCGATTAGTTTCTGCTGGGTTAGCCCCACGCATAGATTAATTAGATTATACGTTCCACGTCGCTTGAAAATTCGAAAATTACTCTGTTTTTTACTGATTCCATTTTCACGTTAAAAAACAAATTAAAAAAAAAACAACCAATTGAAAATCAAAGAATCAAACACATTCTTCTTTTAAATTTAGAATGTTCTAGTGTGAATTTCACTCTGAAATCTGACACTGTGAAGGTTTAATTTTAACTCTAAAGTGGCTAGTGCGATAAATCGGCAATTTCATATTTAATCCCTTTTAGCTTATGCTTTTTAGCTACATATAAGCAAAATGTTTTACTTTTTATAGTATTACTTTTTTTAAAGCACTAACGCCTGCTATCTATTAGCGATCTTAAACATTGCAATTTAAAGAGAGAAAAATTCCATCCTCGGACGGGATTCGAACCCGCGTATTCTCACTCTCCGTGTCAGACGTCATTAACCAACTAGGCCACCGAGGTTCTGGTCCGAACATCAAATCTTAACTCTCTATTTGACTAACCGTCTTGCGGGGACGGAGTGACATCTATTGGACAGTTTAACAGTACCATCCAACCGAAAGAAGCATTATTTAGAAATACTTAAAACTTTCGTATTGACATCGCAGCCCTTGTAATTTTTATAGTATTACTTTTTAAAGCACTAACGCCTGCTTTAGCGATCTTAAACATTGCAATTTATAGAGAGAAAAATTCCATCCTCAGACGGGATTCGAACCCGCGTCTTCTGACTCTCCGTGTCAGACACCATTGACCAACTAGACCACCGAGGTTTTGGTCCAAGCACCGAATTTTACTTGTGTGTCTATGTTTTACTTATTACTTAACAAGAAAACAGACAGATTAAGTTTGAAACAAACAAAAATCTGTAAGAAGTAGGTAACTTTATCCGATTAATCATATCAGAAAGTATTTGTTTATTATTAGTATACTCATAAATATGTGTAGAAAAATAAGAGATAGTTATTTTCAACATGAAATAAGCCACAAGGTCAAAGTAAACCATGAAATAGTACCTAATCTTTTCAACGCACTACCTCGGAAAGGCTTCCTTTATGAGTGAAGCTTTATTTGAATCCGGAGTAGGTATAGCAAGTTAGTAGCCCAAAAAACAAGGTTGCACGAGTATGTACGACTATTATGTATGTTTTTACTTCGTATTTGTTCGACCATTGATTTGTAATGTATGAAAACGCTTAAATATTAACATGATAGAGTTAAAATTAAAAGTAGCTGACATCTCTAAAGCCTTGAATTTAGTATGAACATCAGACATAGACATAGACATAGACATAGACATAAATTTTATTGTGCCAAAAAAAACAGGTTACAGAAAAAGGAAATAAAACATAATTAAGAAAATGAACAGGTTTTCGTTGACACAAGCCGGTCCCAACTCAGCATAGTGTCGGTTGTAAACAACCAACGCTGGTCTTCCGTTGGGAACGGCAGGTGACGTCACGCACGGACATAATACACTGTGCGTGATTCAACAACAACAATACCATACACTCTAAATCCATTTATAAAATATATCATATTATATACACATTATTAAAATAAGTAATGAAAAAGTTTGACATAGTCTGTGAAGACAAACGCTAAATACCCATTGTTATCTGTGTTTAAACTGGTTCAATGTAACTGTTAAAGACATACTATCACCATTATAATGGTCTGTGACATAGTCTGTGATAATCACTTCGTGTCGTTAAACCAATAAATTACTATCATAATAACATTGAGATAGATACAATGTGATATAGGACAAAATATAATATAGGATAAAATTTAAAACTACTAATTACAAAAAATCATACGTTAATGTTTTACCGGGATATATAAGTAAGTATTTTTTATTATATTAAATAGCACATCACTGGTTATTATGTACAGCAGTCTACAACAAGATATAGAGTATACATTTCACAAATTTTAAAATTACCTAAGCATTCAATATTACTTAAATATTGACTTCAAATTCATAATCAAAAGATTTTTTATAGTTATTTGTTATGCAAGGATATTGAATTTTGAAAATGAATATTGTTATGCAATATTAAAACCTGAGCAAGTGAAGGATAATCCGATATAGAATACTGAGCGTAGCGAGGGTTTCAAAGATACGGGATGCAATATATTTTTGCTGCCAAGTGAAACGCACAATATTTACCTCACTGTAGTGAAAGCAACAAGCGTTTTCTTTGCTGTAGCGAAGAAAATGCTTGTTGCATAAAACAGCTTAGTTATTAACCCTTAGTCAGGCTTAGGTCATCACGCTCCCACATCGTTAATGCTTAATTTTTACCAGGTTCCGGTTTTATAAAACCCACTAGCTAATAGAATGTCATCCCAAATATATTATCTATGAAACGAAAGTGAAAGATCATGTAACGGAACGTAAGTGTCACAGTGACAGCCATTTGAATTCGTGAAGTCGCCGAGTGTGTGCATTTTTGACCCAGCTGAGAATTTTTTGTAAATAATGTCGAAATCACGAAAGGTAGGTCGTGCTATTTTTTTGTCTGTTGTAGATTATGAGTTTTTGTTATGGTTTTGTCATATTTCTGTGTAGATTACTGGATATTTTTTTTATAACAACCTCTAAAAGTATGTGGGAGAACTGTGTCCATTGCCTGACTAGTGGTGGTGATGGTGGGAGATATATGCCCCCAGCCTGACAATGCTTTTTATTATTACAGGGGCACATAAAAGACCACGAAATTGAGAACTTACTCCAAATTTGGCAGTCATGCCAAATGCATGTTCCCTTGCATGGAAAATTTCCACAGACACCAAAATTTGTAATTTTTTATTAAATATTTTTTATCTCAAAATATGTTTTATTTCTTACTAGCTGCGCCATGCGGTTTCACCTGCGTAGACCGGGATATAAAGTAGTATATGTGTTAATCCAGGGTATAAGCTATCTACATACCAAATTTCATCCAAATCGGTCCAGCCGTTTGAGCGTGAAGAAGTAACAAACATACACACACACAGACTCACAAACTTTCGCCTTTATAATATTAGTATGATACTTACCTGCCTTCCTACTACTTTTTCTTTCTACTAACTTTTTTACTTTATAATTACAGGTGATACACCTGATATAAGTATAATAGTAATTATATTATTTATTTACAAAAAAATAAAAGAAATTTAAGGTTCAAATATTATGTAGTCGCAGTAATATTCTTCATTATCTTGCCAGGCACCGTATTATATTTTCCCACCCGATTTTATCTCTTGCCAGGCAAAGGGATTATGTTTTCCCACGTCATTTTCTTTACTTTTCCATTAATTTTTCCAATTTTCAGCGACTACAAGTCATACAAGACGCAAATAGTAATTTAAATCCATAGAAACCACTTGCCCAGTTTTAACGGTTTTCTTGGACCTGGTTAAGGGACTGTGTAAAATTAGTGACTATTCATTTTACTTACAAATAAAAATTAAAATCCGTCGATCGATGAAACCTAAAACCATATTGACAGTTAAAGTAACAGTTTCGAGACAGTAAATTACCAAGTTCAAGATACTTGACCACTCTTTTGTGCACTAATTTTTCCAGTATCGTAGAGATGGTGCAAATAAAAAAACTATACTTGGTGTGAACTTGTGTTTGTCATTTGTGTACAAGTGACAAACAAACTAGATAAATTATTTGGCAAATTTTCGGAACACTGCTCAATTTAATTGGATACTATTGTGAATGTTGGAGACACAAACGGATTGGAAGGCGATTCAAAGCGATTTTCTATCGTTTCTATAGAAGTTGATGGACGATTTCAAGAATCTGGACAAGACTGTTTTAAAGGTTTGCCTCCAACGAAGCCCTTGCATATTTTAGACCTATTTTCTATAGAGTCATCTATGTATCCATCTGCCACGGTACTGGACTTCCAGCCACCGTGACGCTTAAGCGTGGTCAGATTAGCGTCCGAGTCAGCCAAAAGTGTGGCCGACGTCCTCCTGCAATGCCCGGTATATTGCTCTGGTTCTGGTAGCCCAATAAAAGTGGCAATTTATCGTGGCAAACCACCAACTTCCAAAAGGATGACTTGGACATTTTACTTTGCGATATTGCATAAAACAACTATCGATGAATGACGAAACGATATTTGCCTTGGCTTGAGGCATTTGTCCGGCACGCCCCATTAATGCCAATAATAAGGACAACCTGTAAAGTAAACGAAAAAAATAGTTTCACAGCAGGTACCTACTGATGGAGGATCCCAATAATCTATCTATCCACGGTTTTCCTTACTACCGATAGAAATTTGACATAACTTCCATACAAATAGTGTCAAATATCTATCTCTAGTAAGGTAAACCGGCAATAGACAGATTATTGGGACCGGCCGTTAGACAGTAAGTACATTACATACCTATTCACATAAAAGAAGGTACCTTAAGGTACATTTAAGATTATTAAAAAAGCGCAATACTTACTTATGTGGCAAGAAGTTCGGAGCCGGGCTCTTCGTTCAGAAACTGCTCAATGTTAGTAGCGGTGCAAATCTTAGATTTTGTGGTTTGTAGCTGCTAGATATTTTCTTTAAAACGCCAATAGTTTGAAGTATAGTTCTATCTGTATATCATTTTTTGTTTTGATCGTGTCTTTCAGTATGAGTAGATGCTCCAATGCATGCTTGATTTTCTCGTTTCAGATAATTTAATGAAGTATGATAGAATAATAGTCTCCAAAAACGTTATGGCACCTTTGAAATGTTTTCATGCATTGAACAAATTGTACTCTTTTAAGTACTTTTCACGTAATTTTTCTGCTAGAAAACTCAATTCGGCATTATGTACCGCTTGCACTAAGCTCTGTAGGTGTTAAATTAATATGTTTCTCGCTGCTGGAAAACAAATTATGGAAGGCGAATTGAATCAAGAAAAGAAAATTCTAAAATGTTTTTTTACCTCACAATGAGGTGATTTAAAATGAGGTTGGCGCACTGACATGAAATAAGTATTTAATGCATTTTCAGAAAACTTGCAGTATAGAAAAGTATGGAATAGAAAGGTTCTAATTTACAAAAAACACACTTTTGCACTCAGATTTCTAATGACAAACAGAATTTTTCCAAGGTTGTGAGGTGTAAAATACATTTTAATGCTTTAAATAATCCTTACGTACATTGTTACAAAATGTAATCGTTTTGAAAATTATGGAATATATATATAGGTACATCCTATTGCAGGTAACTGTACCTATATTTTGGTTTAATTTTATTTAAAATTTAAATTATTGTCTTTTGTAGTTTGCTGTTTTATGGCCTCTTTAACCTAGTAGGTAGTGGCAGTGCCTACGAAGAGAGGGGTCCCAGGTTTGATTCCAGGCAAGTGAAAACATTTGTGTGACGTGCAGAAATATTATTACTCTGGATGTTTGTAGATAGAATATAATATCACAAGTGCAGTGCGAGTATGGATCCACGATTAACTTGTGACGTCCATAAACTGATTTTTTACATCTATCGTGTTTTATCTAGCATAGATCTAGCCGTCCTACCCGTTATGACATCCGGAGCCGAGACATGGTACACTCACGGTACGACTAGTACCACCGATTTAAGGTTGCTCAGCAAGCTATGGAGAGGGCTATGCTTGGAGTTACACTGAAAGATCGTATTAGAAATGAAGTGATCCGACAGATAATCAAGGTAAACGACATAGCCCACAGAAATTTTATCTTATCAACAATCTGTACACGCAGTCTGTACTCGGTTTCATAAATACTCGAAGGTGCTCGCAGTGCAGGCTTGACATTCATGTCAAATTTTTTACATTTTAATTTAAAGTAATATACATAGTAAAAAGTATCTATTGCGCTTTTGCACACAGAAATTTAAACATACATTAAAACTTACTTAGTAGAGTTGAAATAGGATGCAAATTGTAGTTGTAGTCACAGATGATAATAGGTTGGTATGGTAAATTACATGACGAGATGACCTTCATTGTAATGGTTATTGTCATGGTCATTACGAGAGAAAAAACTACTGACGCGCGTCATAACTTATTTAGGTACATACTAAAATGGAACGAATTTGTCTACAATGTACTGTACTGAAAATACGTAGGTATTTACATAATAATAACAATAATTCATTTATTTCTCTTCTAAAAACTAATAGTTAGGAAGTTAAGTTAGTACTGTAGTTAGTTAAGTCAGTGACAAAACTATAACAAAAAAGATGGTAGGTAAACCTGTTTTGTGAAAAGCAGGTGAAGTATTAGTTTTTCGTCAAAACCATTCCAACCTTTCGTAATACAGGTCACCAAGTCCCCGCTCGGCATCTCAAAAATACTAGCCTAAGTACTAGTTCATTACAACACTAGTTCACAAACTTGGCGCCATTTGCTGAAGCTTATTGCTAAGCACTAATGGTAAGCCATTACCAGTTTAGTGATAACCAAAGCTTCGAAATGAGGTTTTGCGTGACATTGCACACACATCGTCACTTCCAGAAATAAGTTTTTGTGACTTATTCGCACAGTAATTCCACTTGTTACGATTTACAGAACTGGTACTTATAAACCAAACTATGACGGTCTCGTGCACAAAAGACCTACCACCTAGTAAGTTGGGTACACGACTCTAACGATTCGCATCCCGACGGCCGAGGGAAAAATCTTAACATTGTCCCCTCTCGGAAACAATAACAGGTCGAACTCCTAAATACATCAACGTTATAAAGTATTATTATATTATACTATACTTTTTATATTACACTTTTATTATATACATTATTATACTATACTTTTACTATGGTTACAAGTAAGCTTAAAAACTAAAAATACTTTGTAATGCTATAATTATTTTACAAGCTGAAAATGAAATGTAAACAGGTAATAATTTAAAAAGGTACATAATTTATGGCTAATATAATCACAAAGGGGCCTCTACTTAGGACGCCTTTCAATTTTACAATTGTGAAGTTTCGGTAGATTGTCTTTTACTCTTGCCAACCCATTCAAAGCATATAACTTAGCAAGATGACATGCAAAGTAGACATACACTTTGTTTATTGGTTACAATTTAAAATAAATATTAGCATAATGAATTAGAAACATGGAATGTCTAGTAAAAATATCATTGGTATCCGGTATGAAACTGTAGACTGCAGAAAGGGTTGCTTTTGAGCACAACAAGGCATGCTCCATTGCAAGTGTCAGTTGATAGCTCAAAATTTATCTTAGCTGAATGTTTTAATGTAAAATAAAATTTGCTTAAAATAAAGCATCAATAATTTTGGTTGAAGACGTCAGCTTATTTTTTTTAACTTTAAAACAATGGATGAGCTATTGCCTCACAGAACGGGTCAGAACCAACCCTTTCTACGTAATCCTTACCATCGTATCGAAATTCCGTAAATGATATTCTTAAATGCACTGTGAAATCTAAAGCTTTTCCTATTTTTTGAGTTGCTATAGAGGTTGCTATTGCTTGACAGATTGAAGGCACTTTATTTGTAACGGCTCTTTGTTTCATATGGGAATACTTGGGTCCCAAATCTTGAAGCGTTATGTGAGAAACAGGCCCCTCTTTTAGTTGTCTTCCCAGGTCCAATGAAGCCTTGCAAAGGAGCAACCCAAGACCTCGCCGCCGATGGTTGCGCAGAGTCGCTAGGAACATCAGTTCTAAGCTGCAGTCTACACTGTATCTGAAAACCAAAACAAATGATATCGATGTTAACCAAAAATATGGCATTGGCTTGAACTGTCTGACAACAGACTTTAGTCTGTCCTAGACATTTTTTTTAAGATTTTTAAAAAGGCCTCTGTTGTGACCGGAATAATTCGTTTGATGAATATGGTCGATAAGTTATTTCGTTCCTGTTTAAATTGTAGGCGACAAAGCATCGTCATTTTATTGACAAAATATAATAAGTCTTAAAAACTATGGGCCCATTACCCAGCTGAGTTATAACCTCTCTGACTCGCGTCGATTGCGATTAATTGAATTCGAATGTTGTTTTGTCCGCCACTAGCATATTAATAAGCTACAGCGGCGTTAGAATGCATGTTAATTAGTACCGTACGGTAAAATAACTACTACAAATATATATAATATAAATATATTGAGTATATATATTGTATATTGAGTTATAAACATATTTGAGTTCATTGTTATGCTATTAAGGTATATATTTATACTATTAATTGACTATAAACGTAGACATTTTTTTATAAATACATAATTTAGTTATAAATTAGTTTTTATATATAAGTCCGTACAAAATCTGTAAGTATCAATAGTGGGAACCGCATCAAAATCCTTTCCGTTAGGAAGACATAGCGGTTTTGCCAAAGAGACAGATGCGAAAAGCGGTTTTATACTAAGTTAGGATTAGATTGTGGCCAAGTTAAGACGTAGAATCATCAGGTTTAACTAAGTTAGCTTTTTGATCAACAACCAGATGTACTGTCTACAGGCACTAATGGGCGTATTTAGTTATTTATTTAGTTTGAACACGTATGTAGAACCATCAATACTGCACAAAGCATAATATGCTAACTGCAGATAATGTGTTCCCACACCAGTTCATGTACTACTCACCTAGCTAACGACTATTGCCCATATCTATCTAAGCTATATTAAAAATAAATTGAATTAGTAAGTAAACTACTTACTTTTCAAAAAAATTACATTGTCCATCAACTTCAGACATGAATTGGATCAGAGCTTTCGATGAAGGTTGTGTGCATCGCTCTTCCGCAAATACATCGAAGAACGCCTTCTCCGTTGAATCCGTCGTTAATACCTGAAATTATTAACTCATTTACGCTATGGGTACAATACAATTATGGTAACAGAGGGAAAATTCAAGTAACTGTAAAAAACGTTTTAATAAAAAAAACTTATAATAAAGTCTGACATTATATAGAAGATAAAGATGCTTGGAATACTTCAAGCAAGCTGCCACTCTGCCACCCATAAAATGTAATATTTGTAGTAACTAAGTAGAAACATTGTAAACATCTATATAAAAAGAATGGCCCGAGTTTCTCGCCGCGTCTTCTCGGTAGGCTCTATATATTTTGGAACGAGTCGGTAGAGTCTTTAAAGTACGTATGAAAAATGGTACGTTCATAAGTGCGTCTTTGATGCCTAAATTGAATAAATGATTTTGACTGTGACTTTGACTTAACAAAAGTAAAATAACAATTATAATCCATGTAAAGATCATTGGAGTTAAAATCCATGTAAAGATCATTGGAGTAATTATAAAGGCAGGGACTGAATTTCACGACACAGGCCATCCTAGTGTGGGATTCAGTGATCATCACCCAACTTACGAGTACTATATTATAATACATAAGCCAAAAGATGTAATCTCTTTTGTAAGTAATTAGCATAAGTTTTATTTCCTAATAAACGTTATTATTATTATAATTCTAGAGTGGAGACCGCGTCCCGGCAAACGTAGTGTAGGACGTCCTGAGGCACGGTGGAGTGACGATCTGCGCAAGACGGCTGGCAAAAACTGGATGCGAGAAGCCCAAGATAGACCTAAGTGGCGTGCTATTGGAGAGGGCTATGTCCAGCAGTGGACTGCTACAGGCTGACGATGATTATTATAATTATGGTGCTTATACATTTAAAGAGAGGGGACAGCCGGCGCTGCAGGCGCATGTCCCGTCCAAGTATCTCTGCCGCAAACTCGAGGTTACCTTCGTAATTTTTTGTAGTGGTAGGACTTATGTAGAGTCCGCCTGGGGAAGTATCACACCAGTTAATCGACAGTGAACCTAATTGTGTTTCCTCAAAGGGCAATGTTTCCAGTAAAATTACAGGGCAAGAGATTTCACAGCTTATATCTTAGGGTGATGGGAGCATTGCATTGCCATGCAGGGTTTTCAACTCTTGTAGTTTAAAATTCTTAATGACACTGAACTGATAGGGGCAAGGGCGACACTTAACGTCAGGCCAGCTACTTACCTGGTGCACCGCCGATTAACATAAAAAAGTTTTTGTGTCACACGCTATTAGGTTGCAGCAGAATATCTGACCCTACATCGGTACTAAAGAAAACCAAAAAATCATCACCGAGGTATGTATTGGCTAATCACCGTCCTCCAGAACTGGTATGCGTTGTTAGACATGTTTCGTTACATACAACTCTATAGTAGAAACAAACTCACACTCTCGTCGTTATCATCTCTTAATCGAGACTCATACTCAATGAGCGATTATGTTACTAAAGGAATATATCCTTAATATTCTATATCCTTGGGTACATTGGCCTAAGACTATCTTTTGAATTTTAAAGGCTCATACAGACTCACGCCAAGAAACCCTGAGAACGCCCGAGAAGCGTGAATGTGGGAGGATCCTCTACGTCTCGTTCTTGTGCTCGGCAGTTCTCCGTTCGGTGTCAGTTTTATTGCCCGCTTCAAAGGGTTTCTCGAGCGAGAAAAGAGAACCCTATGACATTATTTTGCCGTGCAATCTAGGAAACGGAATCAAGTACATATGTGTTTGTACGTTTATAAAAATGTGGCGTTATGAATTAGAATTGAAGTTCTTACTCTTCTTTTTTATTGCTCTTTGTTTGATTTTAATAAGGTTAATATATGCTGATGCGCAAATAACTAAGGCTGCTGCACAGTCATCCATCGCAGGCGGGAGCGAGAACAGTAAGTGAGAAACATTGTGATTTGGACACTTTTAAATTCGAGAGTCTAGGCCGAGACTTCTCGGCGTGACTCTGTAGGGCCTATAAGATGATGATTACAATCTACAACTTTTATTCCGGGGGACGAATATAGGGGTGGAGTAGGCAAGGACCCTACTTATCTATGTCTACCCAATTTGACAAAACATTCGAATTGTGACAATGCTAGCTCATAATACGGTCGTGATTCGCGATCGAGTGAGAACAGGTAGACAGAAAAAATTCGAAAGGCTGCGAAAAATGGGAACACCCTCGAAATCACATCATCATCTTCTGTGATAATTCCCTGTTTTTTTACAAATATACCTGCAACTTGTTAAAGCAGGCAGCTACTACATCTCCGCTGCTGATTTCCACTGTCACAACGGACACTCCGTCCAAAGCGGCATCAGCGCACAGCTCCAGCAGTTCTTCGCAAGCAACTGGGTTTATATTCACTTCTGTGCCGATGCATACAGTCTCGTCTTTGCAGAAGCCTTCTTTGATCACCTTGAATTGTAAAATCATGGTTAATCATAATAAAACTGTAACTGAGCTAATTTGTACATTCTATATTTGTTGAAAATCATGTTCAATTTCGGTATAGAGAACAAGTACATGGAACTTGTTAAAGTAATAACTTATATAATATATTAACATTTAGTAGTATACTTTTATTTCGTTAAATGCAGGCAGGATAGGCCACAGAATAGAGGATTAAAGAGGTAGATTGAAAAACATATAATAACTCAAAAATCTAAAATAGGTTAACCTTAACGTTTACGTTCGGTGTTCTGCGCAAGTTTTTAGAATAACGTTAGCAAAATTGAGTCATTCATCCGAAAAGAAATGCATTGTTTATATGCAAGGTGCATGCAGCCCAGGTAATATTTACTGTTTCTTGTTATGCTTCATATGTTGCAACAATAAAAAAAATAATGTGTACCTACACTGAAATTTATAGAAAGAAAAATTCCATCCTCGGACGGGATTTGAACCCGCGTCTTCTGACTCTCCGTGTCAGACGCCATTGACAAACTAGGCCACCGAAGTTCGGGTCCGAGCATCGAATTTTAACTCTCTATTTGACTAACCGTCTTGCGAGGACGGAGCGACATCTATTGGACAGTTTACAGTACCATCCAACCGAAAGTAGCATTATTTAGAAATACTTAAACTTTCGTATTGACATCGCAGCCCTTGTAATTTTTAAAGTATTACTTTTTAAAGCACTAACGCCTGCTTTAGCGATCTCAAACATTGAAATTTATAGAGAGAAAAATTCCATCCTCGGACGGGATTCGAACCCGCGTCTTCTGTCTCTCCGTGTCAGACGCCATTGACCAACTAGGCCACCGAAGTTCGGGTCCAAGCATCGAATTTTAACTCTCTATTTGACTAACCGTCTTGCGGGGTTTTTTTTTCTCTCTATAAATTTCAATGTTTGAGATCGCTAAAGCAGGCGTTAGTGCTTTAAAAAGTAATACTTTAAAAATGTGTACCTATTTATTATTTTTATTGATTCATCTATTATATGTTTTTATATTGCTTGATATCCGACGTAGCTACTGAAACGTTATTATGATCACACCTCTTGCCTGTCGATTGCAGGGTTTCTTTAATGATCTGAGGCTTAATAATCAATAAATATGAATCGTCTAGATTATATCTCAGAGAAGTTGACACAGATATTATGAGAGCGCTGGATCTCAATTATGGATATGACGGTCGAATATTCACGCGCCCATAGAATTACCCTGTTAAGGGGCGCTCGTATCCTGATAATAGTAAAAAGCAGAATCTTTAAACATCTAGTGTAACGAAACAGGTCAACAATATTGTATGAAAATAATACTTAGGTTAGAAAAGGAACAGGCAAAGAGTAATAACCGAACAAAATTCATAAATATTACTCGCTCTCTCTCTAGCAGTTTTTTCAATTGTTTTAGTATATATCGAAATATATTAAGAAAACGTACAAAATTAATACATTTTCGCGTGACATCGTCCAATACGAGTATAACATGCGATTTTCAACCTTACGTAAAGCATCGTAAATTATTTTAAAATTAGGGTTGGACCGCGTCTTAAGGGTTTAATGATGAGCAAAGAAAAGTCAACTGGATCTCAGTATTAGAAATAACCTGAGGCGGCGTTGAGTTTATTTTTATTGTCATCTTACTTTTAGACTTTATATTATGCAAATTATTCTTACGGGTAATTCAACTAGGTCTAGCAGTGGCCAGTTGAGTTTGAAATTTTTATGACACAGTGAGATCCTGTTGCTGATCCAACGCCCGACTGTCTGCACGACTGTCTGTAAGTTTGTCATTTCTGCACTTGTTTTAGCTCTATTGTGATATAATCTACGGCGGGATAAATCAGAGTCTGCTCATATTTTAAAATTAAAACGATTTTATGCCGATGACCGTAATGAAGTGATTTCGTTTAATATTTTTGTTACTAACGATAATTGTTTTATATGAAGTCACATTTCAGCCTATAGATGCATAGTTATCTTGACACTTATGGAAAGAAATCACTTCATTTCTATATGTACCTACTCAGTTAAAGTCTTAAATATGTTATGTTTGATAATCAAGGTTCCTTCCATTTAGTTCATTGGCTTCGTATGCCCGCGGATTCACGCGAGTAAATCCGCGGGCATCTCATCTAATATAAGCGAATTATTTCGTTCAAAGTGTTTCATTTAAATACATTAAAACTGGTCTCAAATCGCTTTTACTGACACAGTTTAATCCTGATTCCTGTCAAAAGAACTTCACTAAGCCCGTGCCCTTGAGTGCTATATAGATAATTGTTTTTCAGACAAGCAAACTGTTTTCACATCACATACTTTACTTATATTTCTGTATACACAATGTTCGAATCCATTTTATTAGAAAACACAATGCATTTAGGTATAGAAACTGCTTACATTCAATGCACCGGGGATCGTGGCCGCCGTCAGAGATTCTATTTTGTATTTACCTGAAAGTAGTGAAGTACTTTTAGTAACTCGTTCATTTAAAACGATCCAATAAGTTTGTCATTGTTTTATTTTGAGTAAGTGATGATAAGTGCTGGGCTGGTAACTGCCATATCTGCCCATGGCAGTTACCATCCCGACACTCGGCATTACTTAATTTGGTTCACTCGCTCAATAATTTTATTTACTTCAGCGATCACGTTACTAAACATAGCTACAGAATAAATAATATAGATAGTACATACTTCACACGCATTCCTATAGTCTGACCGCAACCGCTGCACCTGTGATAAACGTGGTGCGGAGAAGAAAAGCCTTAGTAACTGTAATCCGTGGCAGCGAATACGCGGGCGAACCCCCGCGCCTAAATAAACAATATAGATAGTACATACTTCACACGCATTCCTATAGTCTGACCGCAACCGCTACGCCTGTGATAAACGTGGTGCGGAGAAGAAAAGCCTTAGTAACCGTAATCCGTGGCAGCGAATACGCGGGCGAACCCCCGTGCCTACTTCCTTGCGAAATTTCATTACGAACCGTCATTTAGGCGTGATAAGGTAAGAAACAGACAGAGAAACATAGTGACAGAAGAGTGACAGTTTAAAACCTTTTTATAATATTTCTAGCTGCGCTCCGCGGTTACACCCGCGTGGTGATGGATGATGATGATCATGATGATGAATCAAAATATAACATAGCAAATTGTGTTCATTAGGGATAATGTGGGGTTCTAATTGCGGAATATTTATTTAAATCGGTCTAGTAGTTTCCTTCGTTTTTATTATTAAAACTAACGTGGTTTGTACACATTTTTAATATGAAAAACGGCATTCACTCACGTAAAAAAGTCAGATCATTCCGACTACAGTTTCAACCACATCCGGTGGTATTTTTCAAAGAGTGCAAGGCGAGACGCAACCGCAAGAGTTTTGTACTGAAAAGGTACAAACCACGTTAGTTTTCACAATAAAAAAAAGGAAACTTCTAGACCGATTTTAAAAAAATATTGCACTGTGAGTATGTGAGTGAATCCCGTTTTTTCATATTAAAAAGTTTCCTTCTTATATGCCTATTACCTTCCTAGCCTATTTAATTCAAACAAACAAACATATGGATTAACATACTTATTAAATGAACTGATTGCTGCTTCTCCTAACCAAGTAGTACCTACATGGGCGTACCTTAGATTGTTTTAGTTCTTGGCTGATGATGATATAAAAATGCAATAACACTTAATAAATATGTTTGTTGGCCAGTTTGATATGAAACTGAGTGTGTTACAATTTAATTTCATTATCTTTACGAATAGATACGAGTATAACTGCTCATTATTAAGTCTATATTATCATTAAGATAATGCAGTCATTACATATGTACTAATGATATAACGTTCGATAACGAAATATTACGATACTCATGTTAATGTTAATAATTATTAAGTAAACATCTTCTTTTAAACATGTTTTATTATAATTTAGTCGTAACGAAAAATACTACTTACAGTAAGTTTCAATGGAAAAAAAACAGCTTGTATGATATTCTATGATGATTATAAACTCTATCTCCGTCAAAATTCAGGCAAACGATTCAGTAGATTACTACAGAAACAAAAATGTATCCATCGAAACAGAAATTTATTACTTCAACGGGTCAATACAGAACCTTTTGAAATTAGTAAAATATTCATTAAAATTTATCAACGATTTTTGCAGAGTCTGTCTGGGGAAGTACCACACCTTTGCCTGTTATTCAACTCAGAAGCAGTAGTGTGCAAACATTACAGTGTTTCGTTAAGGGCAATGTTTCTAGAGAAATTACGGGGAATTAATATCTTATATTTCAAGGCGACGAGTGCTGTGTATTACCATGCAGGGTACTTTTGCAGTTTACAATTCTGAATGGCACATCATGCGAACGACTTGTTTTTCTCGTTGACATAAGAAATAAAAAAATATTTTGAGAGAACAAGTTTCCATTCAAAACTAAAATCATTAAAATATAAAACATAAAAATGCAGACTTACCACATTCAGATCTATACCATTCCATTTTTAACAAACGATAACAAATTACTCAACACGTGCACACGCGACTCTATCAGAAGTAAAACTACTGCTACGTGTTTTGGTTGACTGTCCTGCTTGGTCACTAACCGGTTGTTGATTATGGCTCAATTATCAACGGATGGGGACAAGACACGTCTCACTATAACAGTAAATCAACTAGACACGTAGAAACATTCAATTCATTCAAACAATCAATTACCTATAGAACGTAGAGACGATACATTTCATTAATTTTATTCAAGCGATACGATGATACATCAAGCGCATGAACAAATATTTATTTGTGTGCGCTATGTTCATATTTTTTGTTGTATTTAGATGCTCTTCCACTTCTAGAATGTAAGTAATGAACGTAATTTAAATATAGCACAAAACTAGACAAACCTAAATTAGGTTTTAAGACATTACTTACTAAAAACAATGTGTATAATTTACTTGTTTGGAAATTTAAATAAATAATAAAATAATAATAAAGCGCATTTGTTGCGTACTGAAGCGTTTGTATAAGAGCTTCTCTAGTAATTATTATAAACTACCACAATAAAATACAGCTGCGGTCACATCTTAAATTAGAAACTGCATCTTTGATAAAGCCCGTGTCGATTATGGTTACAGTATTAAAACAACAATCACGACATTTAAGAGGCGGCATGTGTCCCACTAGTAAGGACAAAATGGCCGATTCTCATACTCGTATTTAACACCTCACTTGTGAATTAAGAAAAAAACGTTATTTTTCTCGAATACCTAGTCGGTCCAAGTAGTGTATAATAAGTCAGAAACGTAACTTTACTTATATCATACAACAAGCCGCGCTCATCATTTTAATCTTTTGGTTAAACAAATAATGGTATTTAATTGTTATTGAAACAAATCAGAATATCTGTGCGATCGCTACAATGTAGCTGTTATGCCTATAACCTATTGCGAGAAATCAAAATTAAGCACATTATTAGTACATAAAAAGGAATGTCCAAATTAATACTCAATAAACGCTAATTCAATTCTTATTAATACAAAGTGTTTTATGAGTATTGATAGAACACAATTGATAGAACCAAAACTGGATAATTTATAAAGTTTTTTTTCATTAATTACAACTGCAGCTATAATATAAAACATTTTTAAAATAATATTCAGCGGGTAGCGAAACAATATAATGTATAATTTTGAATTGATTATATTAACCTAAGTGATCTAAATATGTCTTCTTACCCCTAGGCCTATCATCTAGGTCAAGAGCTAGATGAGTTTTGATTAAGTTTCCATACTGGTTTTATATTTATATAGCGTACAAGTATTTGCCAAGTCCGAATACTTCTGTTTATGGTCGTTCAAAGAATATAAACACAAGTATTCCTTTATAGAGACATATTAGACTAAGACTTAAACTTATAATATATAGACGAGAGTTTGTGAGTATACAGTATGTTTTTTTACATTTTCACTCAAAAATAGTTGTATTTATATGGCATTTAGAATGCACATAACGTATTTAAAAAAAATGGAACCGACTTCAACACTAAAAAATCTGAAATAAAATGTTGAAGTCAGAACCCTGATAGTTCAAAAGTACCTATTGAAATCGGTTAAATTTTTTGGTAAACAAGCGCGATTTGAAAAATTTAATACCGACTTCCATTCTATTACTTTGGTAAAAATCAGTTATTGGAATGTAACTCAAAAACTACTAAACCGAATTTGATGAAATTTAAATGGGACCACGCGGGAAGCACCAGCTTTCAAAACAAAACCATATTTTTAAGAATCGGTTCACCCCATCGTAAGTTATGAGGTAACATACATAAAAAAAACACAGTCGAACTGAGTACCTCCTCCTTTTTTTGGAAGTCGGTAGAAAAAACTATTCACCCGTTTTAGTGAACCTTGCTACTTATGGGAATTGTCTTTCATGTCAAAAAGGATATCAACAAGATAAGCGAAACACTATTCAGTTGTTGGAGGGTAATGTAACTCAAAAACTGCTTGACCGATTTTGATGACATTTAAATGGAACCACCTCGAACCCTACTACTAGTAGATTAGTTAACAAAAAAGAATTGACTACTCTGTAAAAAGTTAAACTGGTCATGCATAACAAAATACGAATTGACTTGAGTTTGACTTGAATTGAATTCAACTGACTTTCAAAAAGAGGAGAGTCTTTTTAAAAGTCAGTTGAATATAACATGTAGGTCTTTGTCCGCTTTAACGGGCATAGTTCACGATAATCGAGGGGTCAAGATAACCTTACCCATGCAGATGCTTTGAAAAATATGAAAGTATTTGTCGCGCTTCCTATGTCATAGCAAGATGACTGTGTGTGCCCGGTAAATAATCATACTAAAATAAACACACGACAAAGAATATAAAGAAGAACACGTCACTCTCGCGCCGGCGATCGGGCGAGACGGTTGTGTGCGCGCATCCCGTTAAGCTCGGCGCGTTCCCGCGCCGTGCTTGTATTTACGAAATGGACGAAACCGCTAAAGTTACTGAAGCAGTTATGGAGTCAAAGTTATCAGGAAAGCGTGTACACAGTGAGAATGAGAATAGTGAAGAAATCAGTGATGAAGAGTGGAAGACAGCAAAATCGAAGAGAAAATTAAGAAAAGAAGGTACAGAAAAGAAAGATCGAGAAATTTACATATCCAGCGAGGAGTGCCTTCCCAAACAATTTGCGTTGGCGAAGCTATTCAAAGAGTTAGAGATTGAGTATATATCAGATGTTAAATATTTAAATCCATATAAAATTAGGGTCACATTTGACCAAGAGAAAAATACAAATGATTTACTCAGTATAGAAGGACTGAGAAGCAAAGGCTGGCGCATGAGTAAATCGTCTGAAGTGAGTTACTCGTACGGAGTTATAAAAGATGTGGATCTGGAGCATACGGACGAAGAAATTATTAAAAATATCTCCTGTCCCGATCCGGCTGAACTTGTTTCGTTGAAGAGACTTACACGCAGAAATAATGACGGTAAAGAGGGTAGATGGACGCCATCAGAATCGGTACGCCTTTGTTTTAAAGGTAACTGGTTACCTCAACATGTATATGTACACGGTGTAAGAGTACACATTTATCCATATGTTTACCCAGTCACACAGTGCTTCAAATGTTGGTCGCTTGGACACCCCGCCAAAACTTGTGTTACAAAAAGAGATGTCTGTCCCAAGTGCAGTGGAGATCATGCAAATTGCAATACTAATATATTTACGTGTGTTAACTGCTCAGGTAGGCACATGGCTATGGCCAAAGTGTGCCCTGCTTATCTTAAAGAGAAACAGATTAGAGTTATTATGGCAGAACACAACTGTACGTATAGCAAGGCGGCACAACTATACGCTGCGTCACCCATGTTTACTCCAGTGGCTAAAAGTGACCCCAAAGCTATGATCAAGTCGTCGAAAACACCCCCCGAGAAACGGCAGGCGTTTTCGTTTATCGCTGTATAACAGAATATTATCGACGGGCTTCGTTCCTTGTCAGTGGCGTTCGGTGAACATTGTGCCTATAGTTAAACCTGGCCGCGATCCTAATGAAGTAACTTCTTTACGACCTATTTCTTTAATTTCGTGTATATGTAAAATCTTTAATTCAATTCTAAATAAGCGATTAGAATGGTACGTGGAATGCAATAATATGTTTTCTGTAAACACGGTTGGATTTAGGAAAAGTAGATCTTGTGTAGACAATCTGAGTAATTTCATATGTAGAATACAGAATGGATTTTCGGATGGTTTAGTAACAATTGCATGTTTTATAGACATTTTAAATGCATATAACAATGTAGATATTACAATATTGCTTTCAATTTTGGATGATATTAGAGTAGGCCCGAAAATTTGTAATTACCTATGGAATTATCTCAAAGAAAGAATGCTACATTTAAATGTTGGTAACAAAAACATTACTAGGACAACAGGTTTGGGGCTCCCTCAAGGAGATCCACTCTCCCCCCTCCTATTCAATATAGTAACAATGAAAATATGTAAGTCATTAGAGGACAATATATACTCGTATGTATCACAATATGCAGATGACTTTATAATATATAACCAATGCTACAAGACTATCGAAGGTGCACCTATTTTAGAATCCAGTTTAAGTACTATGAGTGAGTTAATCAGTTATTTAGGTTTAGACATTTCATTAAACAAGACTAAAATTTGTATTTTCAAAAGAGGTTACCGTTGGAATGTATTAAATTAAATGATACAACGATAGAAATAGTGGACACAGTCAAATATGTAGGTCTTTGGCTAGATAGAGGATTAAGATGGAATAGACATATAAATGAAATTTACGAAAAGTGTTTTAAATTTATTAATATATTCAAGGTTTTGGTAGGTTCAACTTGGGGAGTCCACCCTATTCATTTGAGACGGCTATATTTAGCTATAGTTCGCAGTCGCATCGATTACGCAAGCTTTTTGTTTGACAACTGTTGCCGCTCGAAAATAAACAAACTAGATAAACTACAAAATCAGTTTTTAAGACTCATTGGTGGTTTTATAAAAAGCACCCCTATTCATGTGATGGAGTCAGAACTTAATTGTGTCGCCATTGTTTGTTCGTAGGCAGTATCTAGCGTCAAAGTATTGGCTTAAATCTAAGTCAATTCGAGATAGAGATATTATTGAGTTACTCGATGAGCTGTCGAATCGCATGCGTCTACCGTACTGGCGTAAGAAAAAGAAACCATTACTTGTGACTGTATACAATAGTTTACGATATAATAGCTTTAATTCTAGTAAACAAGTAGAAATGTTTAGTATGAGTACATGGGTAAGTAGTATTGATTTATCCAATATTTTAGAGACTAATATTACTACTTTAGATAAACCTAAGAGATTTTATAACCCCTTAGATCTTAAGCTTAAATGTGTTAAATACCTTCGCGATAAATATGTAGGATACTATACTTTATTTACAGATGGTTCTATGTCAGATGATAAACGTGGCTCAGCATTTTTAGATGCAGAGACTGGTCATTATATGAAGTTTAAAATATGTTCTAAAATAAGTATTATGAATCTTGAGATTATTGCATTAGCTGAAGCCTTATCTTACGTAGAATGCATTAATTTTAATAAGTTTGTAATATTTACTGACTCGAAAAGTGCCATGTTTCACTTAGCTCGCTGTGTCAGTGGGGCTAGTTTCAGGGGCATTCCCGTAGCTTATAGTTTGCTCAATAGTATTTTAAAAATAAGAAATTCAAATAGAATTGTTAAAATACAGTGGATCCCTTCACATGTTGGCTTGGCGGGTAACGAACAAGTAGATAAACTTGCTAAAGAAGCAGCTGTTGATGGAGATCTATTTAACTGCTTCCCTTGTTACACCGATTTGATTCCTTTCATTAAAAACAATTGTTTTGAGTGTTGGTCAGAATACTTTGATGAGAGATCACTCTCTAAGGGGATCTGGTACAGAACTGTGCAACCGTCACTCCTTCGTTCTCCATGGTTCCTGCGGGCCGACATGGGAAGGGACGACATAGTTACAGCGGCACGGCTTCGTTCGGGTCACGTTCCATTGAACATGTTTGCGCATACTATGAATAAAGCTGATTCACCTGCCTGTGATCGATGCGGGCTAGTTGAAGATGTGTACCATGTTCTGATGGAATGTGACTGGAACAAAGACCTTAGACGAAAATTGTTTGATCCTAGCCATGTGTTCTGGCAGGTTGGAGGTTGCAACAGTATTCTGTCGCAGCCTTCATCCCCAGAGGCCATGCTACTATACGAGCTATACCGTGCAGCTGTTAAGTTAAGAAAATCTGTATGCTGATTATTTTGTATAATGTTACAAGGGTGGCATTTCATTAAAACCCTGTATAAATAAATAAAAGATTTAAAAAAAAAAGAAGAACACGTGGATGAAACAATGAGTCGACCACCAACGCACGCAATTTAGACAACATTTGGGGCTAGGAGGCTTTGCCTCATACAAGGGTCCGTTCAGATACCCTTTGATCGACTATGGCTCCAGTCAGTTCGCAGTACCGTGTTTACTGCGCCCGGGTCTTCCCTTTACTTAGATATTGCGTATATTTATACAAGTTATCTCTCTCATTGGGTTCCTGGTCAGTACAGTTTACCCAAGGAATGACACCAGCTGGACATGGGATGTTCCCCACGAGGACCTCCACCATCCCCATAGTCCTGCCCATATGCTCCAACAACATAGCCGATCATTTTGCTATCCCCTGTTGGTTACACCCGGATATGGATGCTCAGGGGGTCAACTCGCTAGCTCTTCAGTCCAATTTCCTTGACTACCAGTTAATGTACATTGTACGCAATCATTGGACTCTGCCTAACCGTAAAACGTGATTCGTTAACGGTCGTCTCATTATCACATCACACGGTTCTTGTGGAACTAGGAATCATGAGCTAAAAACACTTACCAGGACCTCTGCTGGTTGTTTTCCATCGAGACCTCAGCCAGTGCCTCACACGTGCTTACCCATCCGCTATTTTTCTCCGTACCCTCCTTCCTGCCGGCACGCCATTCGTAGTCTGCCCCAGAGATGCGTTAGCATCTGCTAGTCTGTGCCACAGAGTACCTGCGTCAAATCACTTACAAAAGGCAGAGTTGCCATAGTGCAAAAATAGATTGACAATAAGGATACAGTTACACTCACCAATTCGTTCACGGAAACTCGCGCTGCGCGCGACAGTATTTTTCTATGAAGTGAAAAAATACATTAGTAAGCTTTGTTTAAACTATAACAATTTGTTCTATACGGATACTATATTTTATACAGTATCTACAATCATCCTCTGTTGCATTGAAAAAAAAGCGAAATTACGTATATCACAAGTTTTTATGTTCTGAAATTGCTATTATAATGTTCAGTAAATCTGATACATTATTCGTTTTATACCACATCCTTGACAATGTCCGATTACACATTACTTAATCTGGACGTAAACAAGGCATTTATACCCCTAAGGGGTGTTTAAAGCAATACGATACTTCCAAGAAAAATAAAGTGTGATATGTAATTAGAACGTTAAAATTTAGACGAAAACTCTTATATACGAGTAGTATAGTTGCGAGCATTGTAAAATAGTTTATTCATAAATCAAACTGGCCACCTAAGTAAACAAAAAAAATTATAAGTGCGATTATTGTAATGAATGTGAGACAAAAGACGGTGTTTGGTGTTATTTTATAGTTCTTCTCTTTTCTCAGTACAGTACTTTATTATTTTTACGTTGACTCAAAAATATTTTAGAGCGAAAGTGATCTGACTTCGGAGTTTGATAAATCAGACCATTTAGGGATAATGTAGAGTTGCTTTTGTTGTTTCACAGAAGATGTGAAGTAATATTGACCTCTGTGTCTGTCTTCGTCTTCGGCAACTTATCCACCTTGCTTCACTCAGGACACTATATAACTAACTCTAGAGTCCCTCGTTACGCTCAGGGTCCAACATGCCGCGCGTCCCTGGTGAGCAGAGTGCGGATCAGCCCCAATGCCGTATTGGCCATAATTGCCAGTAGACTGGACTACCCGTATATCCGGCATGGTTGCGGCAGGCATGTCGCAGTTCCAATGCCGGTTAGAAAATTATGAATTGTATTGCGATTTATTTATATATATTTTTATGTACCTATGAATTGACTTATTCAATAACAATACTGACTTGAATATTTGTTAACATAACATAATTTTAGAAATTTAGTTTTTTTTAATTATATTTAAATTATGGTTCTTTGTGTGCTTGATTTTATTTTAATGAGTCACGTTACTTGAAATAAACAATTATGAATTGAATTGTAACGTAAGACACTGTTTTATTGGCCTTGGTGCATAATCGACAAGGCATTTTAATAAAGAAAGCATGTAATTACCCAGCAGCTACGCATGCGAAAATTTTTCACTTTTCAGGGAGCCATACCCAACGTATTTGTATGTTGTCCCTAGGGTGCTAAAGCTAAAACGATCCCCACGTATTAAACAGCTCGCTCGTGTTGATCAATAATTTTTCTGTTATTTTGTTTTACATTTCTTTAATGTTTCTAATTTTGAATAGTTTCATAAATAAATAAGTAAGTAAGTAATTAATAGTTTCTCTTAAATTCAGATTGGTTGTATTCAGATATATCTTCATTTTATATTTTGATTATTTAATCAAAGTATAAGGGTCTCAGCCCACTTACATGACGCTGCACCAACACCACTCCCGCTCAATACCGCCCTAAACAAAGGCCACTTCTCGCAGTCCACGCGGCGACATCTAGTAAGCACCCATCATTCCACGCGCCGGCAGCTAGCACGCACCCAGCTGTCCACGTGCTGACTTCTTTCGCTTTTCGCGACACAGTTCGTGATCAGTTTCCATTGGAGCAACGCGGCGACCGCTAGTAGTCCGCTTGCTTGCAACGTGATAAGGAATGCGTCAATTACCCGAGCAGTCTGACGGCACCATGTATATACGAGTATATAATAATAACTTTATTAGTTTTTTGTCTGTATTATTATTCTCGTGCCATTGTACATTAGCTATTCCTCAAGTTATATAAGTAATTATATAAGTTTGTATCAACTACGTATGATTTTTGTTCAAATAGTCAGAGTCTAGTCGTCATTGCTCAAATATGTCTGTCATTAGTCTACTGTTCCCTCGTCACGTTCTAGTTAAGCGGAGGATACATTTCTAAAATTTTAAAGTGGTAGACGAGGAAAAAAAACAACTTGTCATGGTTTTACACTCAGCCTATACTGTGCACCATTACGAACACGTACATGTTTATAATCCAGCGCTATTACGCGGAAAAACTAGATGAAACACAAATCTAGAAAAAAAATAAAAAATCAACGTTAGCCATTGTTGGGTTTTATGTCGTCATCCATATTTATCAGATACCAAACTATTCATTTCGATTGTTTGTTAAAAAATTTAAATTATAAATTTATTCATTTTTTATTCGCTTTATTAGTGGGCTACCTATTATTTGATATCCACGCGCATTAATTTCACAACCCGAAACAACAGTTTATTTGCTGCCCGGTTAAATGCACACCTATCATTAGCCGACGTACTTTCGACACCAATAATACAACGTCACATTGCATTATTCCCATACCGCTCGCATAAATCCATATGTATCAAAAACTAGCGGCTGTCCGCGACTTCGTTCGTAGGAAGCTCGGCCTTCGGCCTGGCCATAACCTCCCATTTTTCTTGGTTTTTATTCCATAAGAACCTTCTCCTGAGAATAATTAACACACCAAAAAATGAATTAGCGAGATTGTTCCATCCATTCTAAATATATACCAGGAGAAATATGAGTTAATTTTTATACATTATAGCTTATGGATTATTGTGCACTTTCCAAACGAATTTATATTGTGACGATATAATACAAACTATCAAAGTATTTATTTTTACTATTTACATTATTTGACTTCAGTTTTGGTAGGTACGCATAATGCTATCTATTTTTATGGTCCAACTAAATGCGTGTTTATTGAGTAATAAACAACACCACAGGAGCAGCGCGTACGATTGCACGCTTTCTAGTATATACTCGCATATATATATATATATATATATATATATATATATATATATATATATATATATATATATATATATATATAATATTTCGGTATATATAACGAAACATCATTCATACGTAAATCAAATATATATCATACCTTTTGTTCTGTAATCTGAGTATAATACTACTTAATACTATACGTATTGCTCTACTGGATATTAATGCACCAGGCATTCATCATCATCATCATCATCTGACCCGTAGGACGTCCACTGCTGAACATATGCCTCTCCCATGGCATTAGTTGTTACTTATATTATACGGATATGTAAAAATATGGTGACGTTCTGTAGGGATGATTTAATGTACTTAGAGTAATTACTAAGATTAAATACGGATTATAAATGTGCAAAACATAAGAAGGGAAGTGTTGTAAACCATTACACAGGTTATTTCTAGCTTGGTTTCCAACATGACCTCAATGTTACTTATTGAACACTATTACTGATTAAATTGTCTACAAAACAGTAAGCTAATGTTTAAGTTTAATTACAACTAACAACTTACTAACTAAACTAATGTAAACATATAGGTATTATATGTTATACATTTATATAGTTGTACATATAATATCCTTCCAATTAGAAGTGCTTGATGTATGTCATATATCAAACACTTCTAATTGGAAGGATCTTTCATCATTGATCTGGTATGTCAATATACCTACAAGTTTGATCCCGTATGCCTTATGTTTATCATTGGAAACCTGTAGTTACTGTAGCTATCAAATTTAACACATTTTCTAGTAAACTGTACATACTACGGATCTAACCAATACAGCTGACACTGTAGAGAGCAATCAGCAACTCGATCGGACTGAATTCAATTTCATGAGAGCTAACAGACTTTGGTTCGAACATAGATATTTTAACTCCGAGTTCTAGATCGAATTCCAGTAAATGCAGGTTGAGAGTGTATTCAGTTAAGTTAATATATTGTATTAAGGAGGCTTCAATATACTATTATTTATTAATCATTATTTTTATCTACTAATCAACCTGTCCTAATGTCAACATGTTGATCGTAATAATTTAGAGGCTAAAACATATTATAGCAACATTTATAGCAACCGTAAAATTTTATGGAATTTCGCGAGAGCTAGTAGACATTTAACCAACCGTAAAATCTTATGCAAATACAGCTTGCAGTTTGTACGAATGATATGCCCAATTACTTGCTCTTAGCCACATTGAACTGCGAAAATGTTTGTCTAAAAGCTTATTACGCAAATGGGGTATTTGAAAAAACGACGGACGTGAGAATTCGTAACGTTTACGAGTGAATGGTAGCTAATTTTGTTGAATTGTCGTTGTGTTCGCATTCCATTTCCGCCATCTTGAGTACAGCCTTTTTGGCACGTTTGTGAGATCCCGGAGCTATTTAAGCATTCTTTAACTTTTCCGTGGATACTTTGACAATATCGCTTTGGTTATTCTCCTCAGTTATGTGCTACATTTTGTTAACTGAGAAACACAATTTAAGGGTACTATAACATGGGATTTATTTGGCCCATCGTCCTCAAAAACGGTAAGCATTATCAGCTCCATAGATTTTCAACGTCTAAAATGAACCATAGAAATGACCGTGCCCGCCGGGAGCTCGCAGACGCCGCTGCGCACTCGCCTTGAAGATGAGCATCGGACATGCTCGAAACTCGGGTCAACGTATTCAATCCCTAACGTGAGTGTTTTGCCGGTTAATGTTTTAATTTCAATACTTAGCCAGTCCAATTAGCCTCTAAACATGTAATTGAATTGTATGACGGGGTTGTGGTAATTTACCTGCAGATACACAAATGTAACCAAACCATTGTCCATTTAGGTTCCATATAGGTATCTACAATAATTATTAAACTTTAATAGCCTGTTGATTAGGCATGTGACGTTAGATATACCTTTTCGAATATAAATGAATAGTGAAACGGACACAATTTATGGACGAAATGGGGATGAACATTAATTTATGGACACACAATAGTGACGTATGCGTCTAGCCGATTCGATCCCGTGTAAGTTGAACCCGTTGTCGTTCTAGACATTGTTTTAACAGTAGTTAGTACTACGCCCTAGTTTACGAAGTAGATGATATACATTGACTTGCTAAGTTCGCGCAAGGGTGGATTAGGCGAATCTTCGAAATAATTGGTCATGGCTGTTGTATAATAGAGTGTTCTGTTCTATGTCTATACTTAGTATTTTGTAGAGACGTTAAAATAATATACCAAATATATCTTAGAGACGTTGCCGTGGTGGTACCGGCTTCGATTGCCGTGGTGGTACCGGCTTCGAATTGTACCCCCCCTAACTTTTCCCGTGGGTGCTGTAAGAGGCGGCTAAGGGAATATCCGGGAAATGGGCAGCAGCATTTCCCGCAGTCTGCGTCAAAATCCACTGCGATCACCAAGACGCCTGCCAAGCGTGGTGCATTAAGGCAAATCCCCCCCCATGATAATTAACATTAAACCACGGCCCCCAGTTCCCAGCAGCTCTGCTATCCGTGGCTACGGTAGCGGCCATTGTAACGATGGAGCAGAGGGTGCGAAGAATCTCCGGCAGAGATCCGGCTACCAATCCCAAAAACAACCCCTGGCCCTGGCAACATACAATACACGCACGCTCAGGACCGACGAAAAGATGGTCGAATTGGAGGAAGAGACGCTCAAGTTACGCTGGGATGTCATGGGATTATCTGAAGTCCGAAGACAGCGACAGGACACGATAATTCTAAATTCCGGCAACTTGTTCTTCCACCGGGAGGGAGACCAACAATCCCAGGGTGGTGTCGGGTTCTTCGTCCGCAAGTCTCTCGTTAACAACGTAGTGAAAGTCGATAGTGTGTCGGCTAGGGTAGCGTTCCTTATACTCAGAATAACCAAACGGTATTCGCTGAAGGTTATACAGGTATACGCACCGACCTCGGCACACTCGGATAATGAAGTAGAAAGTATGTACGAGGATATATCCAGGGCCATGCATACTTCTAAAACCTACTTCACTGTTGTAATGGGAGACTTCAACGCAAAGCTAGGCACAAGGAAACGTGATGAGTTGAGAGTAGGGCCATTTGGATACGGGCAGCGGAACTCGAGGGGACAGAGGCTGGCTGACTTCATGGAGAAGGAGGGACTCTTTATGATGAACTCCTTCTACATGAAGCGGCCATCCAGGAAGTGGACGTGGATGAGTCCCGACGGTTTCACTACAACCGAGATAGACTTCATCATGACGACCAATAAGCGCATATTAAATGACGTCTCTGTGATTAGCAAGGTAAAAACCGGCAGCGATCACCGCATCGTAAGAGGCGCATTGAATATCAATGTCAAGCTTGAGAGGTCACGTCTGGTGAAGTCTACGCTCCGTCCAAATCGTGCCCAAATCCAAAACCCCGAAAAGTTTCGACTTGAACTTCAAAACCGTTTTCAGTGCTTAGCTGAATGCGACAAAGTGGATGAGTTGAACAACGGATTGGTGGAAACTGTCCAAGCGGTTGGGTCCGAATTCTGTGAGACCAAACGCCGCAGGAAAGCTCAAAAACTCTCAAAAGAAACTCTGAAACTAATGGCAGAACGGAGCGAAATGAGACTGCAGTCCGCAGTTGATATGTCGGATTACGGTAAACTCAATAGACGAATTTGGAAGTCCATGCGACACGACTTGCGTGCTTATAATACTGCGCGTATTACGGCAGCAATTGAGCGGAACCAGGGCTCTAAAGTGTTTGCAAAGGATTCGTCTATTGGGCAAAGCCAAATGACAAAACTGAAGACCAAAAATGGCAGTATCGTTTCATCCAAGCCTAAGATTCTGAGAGAGATTGAGAGCTTCTATCGACAGTTATATACCTCGACGCGCGATCCCGTTACTGAAGCAGCTCAGGACACCAGAGCAAAGTTAGTCCGACACTATACCGAAGACATCCCGGACATCAGCCTGTACGAGATTAGAATGGCTCTCAAACAGCTTAAGAACAACAAGGCGCCAGGAGAGGACGGAATTACGACTGAACTTCTGAGAGCGGGTGGTAGACCGATACTTTTAGTCCTCCAGAAGTTATTCAATTCTGTCATCCTCGAAGGCAAAACACCGGAAACGTGGCACAAGAGCGTGGTGGTGCTTTTCTTCAAAAAAGGTGATAAAACCTTATTGAAGAATTATAGGCCCATATCGCTCTTGAGCCACGTGTACAAGCTGTTTTCGAGAGTCATCACGAACCGTCTCGCACGCAGGTTTGATGAGTTCCAGCCTCCCGAAATAGCCGGTTTCCGAAGAGGCTTTAGCACCGTAGACCATATTCATACACTACGGCAGATTATACAGAAGCCCGAAGAGTATAATCAGCCACTGTGTCTAGCGTTTGTGGATTACGAGAAAGCCTTTGATTTTATCGAGAAGTGGGCCATACTGCAGTCCTTGCAGCGATGCCAAATTGACTATAGGTATATCGAAGCGTTGAAGTCTTTATACAGCAAGGCCACTATGTCAGTCCGATTACAGGACCAGAGTACGGAACAAATTCCATTGCAGAGAGGTGTGAGACAGGGAGACGTCATCTCTCCGAAACTGTTCACTAACGCATTGGAGGATGTTTTCAAACTTTTGGACTGGAAAGGATGTGGCATCAACATTAATGGCGAATACATCACTAACCTTCGTTTTGCCGATGATATAGTTATAATGGCGGAGTCGCTCGAGGATATCGGCACCATGCTCAACGACATAAGTAGAGTTTCCCAACAGGTTGGTCTTAAGATGAACATGGATAAGACGAAAATCATGTCCAATGTCCATGTTCCACCTATACCGGTAATTGTTGGAAACGATACACTCGAAGTTGTAGACGAGTACGTCTACCTGGGACAGACTGTCCAATTAGGTAGGTCCAACTTCGACAAGGAGGTCGCACGAAGAATCCAGCTCGGATGGGCAGCGTTCGGGAAGGTTCGATCCATCTTTTCGTCCCCAATACCTCAGAGCCTGAAAACCAAGGTTTTCAACCAGTGTGTGTTGCCAGTGATGACTTATGGCACTGAGACGTGGTCCCTTACTGTGGGCCTCATTAACAAGCTTGAAGTCGCTCAACGAGCAATGGAGAGGGCTATGCTTGGGGTTTCCCTGCGTGATAAGATCCGAAATGAGGAGATCCGTAGGAGAACTAAGGTCACCGACATAGCTCTCAAAATTAGCAAGTTGAAGTGGCAATGGGCAGGCCACATCGCTCGCAGAACTGATAACCGATGGGGAAGAAATGTTCTCGAGTGGCAACCACGCACCGGAAGGCGTAGTGTAGGCCGGCCCCCCGCTAGGTGGACCGACGATCTCATAAAAACCGCGGGGACTCGCTGGATGCAGGAAGCGAGTAGCCGGTCCAAGTGGCGTTCTATGGGGGAGGCCTATGTTCAGCAGTGGACGTCTTCCGGCTGATAATGATGATGATGATGATGATGATCTTAGAGACATTGATTGTGTTTGATGATTCAGTTGTCTCTATTAGTCATATATTGTTTTGTCCTCTGTTATTTCATATGCACCATAATTTTCTTTTGTATTAACTGCAGACTACAAAAACTGTATCTTGGGGTCAACACAAAAAACCATCTATCTTTTTATTAAAATTATTACATACGCTTCCTCTTTACGAGTTACTCGAAACCACTCTCAATTTTCTAGTCTTAAAAACAAGAAATAGGAAGGACAGTTTTAACATCCTACCCATAAAAAATCAGATCTGACCCTAAACTCAACTTGGACAGAGTTTTAATTTCTGTGGCAATTACAGATGTTATAAGTCTCTTCGTTTCAAGGTAAGCTCTCGAGACAGTAGGCTCTCAGACATGTTGCGGTCTAGGGATTAATGTAGCGTGTCTAAAACACAGCACGCACCTAGCTGATGTATTATGCCTTTTTCGTTATATGGTATGTCAAAAGACGAGTCTCGGGAGATCTTTTTGAAGAGATTGCTACGAAATATGATCATAATTTTCTGTTGAGTACAGATTATACCCATTATTTTAAAAAAGTACTTCAAATGTAGGATTTCACACATTCTGTTGACAGTGGCAGACTATTTTGGTTAAAGAGATATTACATCCCACAAAAGGAGCAAATAAATATTTTCTGGATTTAAAAATAACTGTTATCGTAATTCCGTCTTTATAATTGTCAATTAAAATATTTGACTCTCGACTGCATCAAGAATTAAATGAAAATGCACCGGGCGCTTCTCTTCAATTACGCGTAAAGTACTGCGTGGCCAATAATGTGCATTTTGAATTTTTCATATTCATCACATAATAATATAAATTATTAGTCACTTAGTAATATAATTTAATTAACCATTACTTGTAACAGTATTTATTTGGTACTACACTATTGTATTAGGGTTACCCCTATAAAATTGTTGTGAGTTTCGAATAAATAAATAAATATACTTTTGCAGATATACATACCATTGCTTCACAAACTCGTTTTATCAGAGTACAACACATTTTTCTTAGTTTATGTCAATGGACGAGGGCGAGTAAGGCGTGCGCCTGATGCTTGCTTATAATAGATCAGAGCCATATACCATCAGAAATTTAAACGAAAACCCTACATGGCAATGCAGCGCGCTCATCATCCTGAGATATAAGATCTTAAATCTCTTGCCCTGTAATATCACTGAAAACATTGCACAGTTATAATTATTTCTAAGGCTTTCGCGATTCTCATACATTGAAATGAAAAAACTAAAACGGATTAAAGTAAGGTCACTATGAAAAGTGTTCGAAACACCGGGATAATATTATATAATAACCAAAATGATATCGAAGCACAGTAAAGTTTGCACACTACTGCTTCACTGTTGAATATAACTGGCAAAGGTGTGGTACATCCCCAGGCGGACTCTGCATAAGTCCTTCAACTACAAAATATGAAAAATATTACTTTGTACAATGAAGTGACGAGACGTGCAAGTCGTTAGCCTGAAGTTAAGCGCTACAATGGCTTTTTTATGGGATAGGTTTGGAAATGAGCAAGCGGCTCAGCTGATGGTAAGTGATACCGTCGCCCACGGAGATCCGAAATATCAGAGGTCTCGAGGATGCGTTGCAGACCTTTAAAGAAAGATGATAGGAAGGAAAAGATAAAAGGGGCTAGGTGGGAGGGGAAAGGAGAGGGAGAATGGGGAAGGGGGGAATCAGGCCTCCGAAACCTCCCACAAACCGACGAAACGCAATAGCAAACTATGTTACTTCACGTCGGTGTGGGAGTGTGGTACTTCCCCGGTCGTGCCGGCCCATTCGGCTTTGGGGTTACAGCGTGGCGCTACCACTGAAAAAATTGCTGCATTGAGTGTCACTCAAATCTTCAGCTTAAACTTCCGGGTGGCACTTCTGTCATAGACATGAGTGGTGAAAGGTTAACGACTCATCTTGTCAAATAATTTCTCGGTTTTATTTTTCATGTCATGTATATATACGAACAAATATAAATATATACACAAAGCCAAGTCACGTAAGCTGGGTCATCATCATCATCTCAGCCGTAGAACGTCCACTGCTGAACATAGGCATCCCCATAATTTTCTAACCTGTCGACTGCCCACCGTGTCGGTGGACGACCTACGCTGCGCTTGCCGATCCGTGGTCTCCTCTCCAGAACCTTTAGGCCCCATCGGCTATCTGCTCTACGTGCTATGTGCTCTGCCCACTGCCATAATAACTGGCTAATCTTCTGGGCTATGTTGGTGACGTTCGTTCTTCTACGGATCTCCTCATTTCTGCTTCGATCACGTAGAAAAACCCTGAGCATAGCCCTCTCCATAGCTCGTTGTTAAATGCTACGATGCTGGGTAGTTTCAAATAAAACCACAGATTACAATAAAAATATTTAATTATCGATCGATGACTTCTTTCAGATGTCTAAGCGCCTCGTCCAGCGCCGCACATACCTCCTGCGTGCTCAGAGGCCTCTCTTCAAAAGACGTTGTTCTACTCCTCACCACCTATAGCAAAAAAATTGGTACAGTATTACAAACGTTGAGTAAGCAATACGTTAAGTTTATTTTAACGTACCCTATAATACAGAGATAGCTTCGCAAGCCTCTAAGTACAACATTTTATAGCCACGAAATAATATAAATAGTGTAAGGGTGTGTATGTGTCTGAGAGTGTGTTAGTATGCTATCAGCGCTAAAATGCGCCCCGCGTTTTCACCCGCGTGGTGATGGATGATGATGAAAAGTGTCCTATGTCCTTTCCCGGGGTATTGGTTTGGCATGCCTGTGTTACTTCGAGGATAATACAATATTATAATACAATGAAGCTAGTAGCACTTACACAACATAACCCCATCGTGTTTAGTAATGTTTGGGGGTCATTCTGATCAGCTTACACTACCAATGCATGGCGTCTTTTAAAAAAGCATGTGTAGAAACGTACATTTTGTCACTTTTCATCGAGTCAACTACACCTTTTTTTTGAGAAGGGAAATACTGCCCTTCCGCGACGGGGGTGAAGGAAGGGGATAATATGTGGGGCTCAGATCCACTAAAACACCCCGTATCACTGTAGTTGGTGATATTTTCCTATAAGCAAATGCGATTGAGGAAGTAATGTTTAAAAGTGTAGTACTACACTGTACAAACTTTACATTGTGAAATTTTTGGCAGCACTGTAGCACTTAGCAACGTTGCCTAACAACTTCCCAATCTGACTTTAAAATGTATGTAGAAGATAAGTATTATAACAGAGTAACTAAATTGCTTATATTACTAGACCTGTTCAATCTTTTTGTTTAGTTTAATATATAGCTCCTAATAAGGTGCACTGGGGCTAGTCGAAGTTCAGGCCAAGTAAAGCATGAACTCTAATGTTCAAAAGTGCAGTGCGAGGATCCAGTAAGCAATTTGATACTTTGTGTGGTATAGCTGCAGATACGCGAAGCATTCATTATACTCTCGATAACGTAACAAAAATGTTTACCAAAAAATGGAACCGCAAACAGAGTGTGAAACAATTTATTAAACTCGGTACCATGCGCACAATATTGTGATTTTAATTTATTTTTACATCCACACAAGGTCTTCATGTCCCAAACTAGGCAGAGCCTTTGTTATGATGACTGATATATATACTTATATACATATACACACACACACCCAGACACAGCTCAAACAGACATGTTCGTGCACACAACTGTCTGTCCGGGAATCGAACCCAGAACCAGTGGCTCAGAAGGCAGATATCTACCAACCGGCCTGTCGAAATAAGAGGTAGGTACTTTTGAACTATCGCCCTTTTTAGTGTCCCTTGCTAATTACACAAGGTCTTCATGTCCCAAACTAGGCAGAGCCTTTGTTATGATGACTGATATATATACTTATATACATATACACACACACACCCAGACACAGCTCAAACAGACATGTTCGTGCACACAACTGTCTGTCCGGGAATCGAACCCAGAACCAGTGGCTCAGAAGGCAGATATCTACCAACCGGCCTGTCGAAATAACTAGGTAGGTAGGTACTTTTGAACTATCGCCCTTTTTAGTGTCCCTTGCTAATTACGGGATCGATTGTCTTTCGCCGTCATTCACCGTTACCAAACAAAAAAAGAACCATAAAAGTCGGTTCATAAACGACGAAGCTATCTTCGAATACACATAAAAAAATATACAATCGAATCGAAAACCTCCTCCTTTTATAAGTCGGCTAAAAATTTAGTTTGTATTGAAATTATGGTAAATTTGACTTAACGGCCAAACTTCTTACGATCCAAGACTTCAACCTTGGTTTCGAGTATATCAAATGATCATCTTCAAGGCAAATGCGGCGTGTTCTGGTTCCCGGCGGACACCGCCCTGGTTAATATGCTAGAAACCAGGGTCGACGTATTCGGTACCTAACGTGAGTGCTTTGCCGTTAAATAACAGTTTAGTATATACGAGTAAATCCCTGATTCTAGCGCAAGACGTACCTACTCGTGAAGTACATACCACCAAGGAAAGAATTAATGAACTTACATTGGACTTGTGGAGGATGCTCTGTGTCAGCGGACAGAACACATCAGGGTTTAGAGAATCCGTACGAGACTTCCCAGTGAGGTAGCTCATGGGGATGCCTATGAGAAGTACTGATACAGCACCAGCGAAGGGGCAGTAAGTAAAAGCGATTCGGAAGAGAGACTGAAGTGGCTTTGTTGGCAATTGGTTACTGAAAAAGAAGATGATATTATTACGTTTGTACTTTTCTTTTCCTGATATATACACAGATATATGATTATTTTAGGAGACATATATTTTATGTTACATTTATTTGGACGCTGGTTCTGTATAGTAGATAAATATACTAACAAACACAGTATTATATTTTGTATCTATTTACGTACAGAGTGTTGTAAGTTACGTAAACAGCCGTGCGAGCATGGTTTAGTATGGATTTAGCTGCGATTGCTATATCGGTGGCTGTCTTTTACCAACAGTTTTCAATAATTACTGCAGATATAATATAATATTGTCTTTTACTTTAGTGTATTTATATAATATATTATTAGTATAGCATAGGTAAATAAATGCAGATAACATAGAATTTAAGTCACCTGAATGACAGCTAAAAATATTACAAAGTAGTAATACATGAACAAACCACATTAAAATAGATCATTTAAAGCAATGTTGCAAATGTTTGCGGTTGTTTTAAGTGTTACATCTTGGTTAAGTACTTTGTTCTAGTGAATATTAGGTACGCTGTATTTAGATCTACTCTAGAATTATATACCTTACTCAACTACTTGCTATTATTTATTCTGTGGTACAAGTACTGAGATATAATATGCACAAACAATTTGCGGAAAAGTATTCGTATGGTAAACGTCACCGCGTCGTTGCATCTTTGACAACAACCGTGAAACAAATGACGAGATGACAAGAATCGTTGGAAAAACAACCTTATGTACAAGGGCGATATCTCAAAGTATTTGACATTGGTGAACGAATCTTTACAGAATCGGCTGATTACAAACTACGAGTTATCTGTGTCAATGTTACCCTTGATAAATGGCAGTTTGTACTGTTTCACGTGAACGATACGTTACACTTACGCAGTTATTCGTGCTAGACCCACTGATAATGCGAAAGTTTGTGAGTGAATGAGTAAGTGAGTGTTATAGTATATTTAGATACTTCTTCACGTCACGCATAAATAGCATGGCTTTTATATCGATTTAAAAACATTTCTTTTAATTTTTCTCAAGGAAGAAAAGTATTGGTGATTATATCAAGGGCGCCACTGAGGTATATACAAGCCTCTGATAGGGTAGAACTGATATCGACTTTGAGAAATCGATGTGTAATTTCTGGATACATAGGTGTGCCGTTGAGAGAGGACCCTTATGGTTGATTAGGAATGTATGCTCTAACACTCGTATTTATTAACATGTAAACTAAAACTAATATATATATATATATAATAACTAACTAAAACTTGTTGCTAAGTAATTTCTCATTGAAGTAATTACTTGACGATGGAATACTTCTACATAAAACCTTATTCTATAATCGAGCAATGAACGTTATACTCGTACTACAAAAGTAAATGCTTAAGTAAAGGAAATAGTGATTATTACTCGGCTAAGAATTCTACCCTTTGATAGTTCTAACTTCAGGCAAATACTAGTCTATAGAATTAAAATCGTTGCTTAAGTAATTACTTTTACTTGTTTAGAAATACGGCAGTAAGTATAACTATTTGACGAGAATAAACTAGATGATTTGATTGAAAAGATAAAAGTACTAAATTATAGCGCTTTCGTGTTCTTCTTTGTCTTGCATAGCTCCCATTCGCCTATCAAATAATTCGGGAAATTTATTAGAGAATCTTAAAAGTTTTGGGTATTGCGCTTGCAACAAAATACAACTGATTAAATTTAAGTCATACTTCGTACTTAACTATACAATGGTATTCGTTGGTATGGCAACAAAAAGGTTATTTGTTTTTAGATACGAGAGTAACATGTACCAAATTTCAACCTTCATAATATCTCGAAACTTCGAATATTATTCCAATGTTGCCCCTATTCCAGAATGTTACCTCAAAAGCCTATACTTGTTCCCCTGTGTGTCATAGCTAAACCAATTTGAAAGGGGAAACTTGTGTTTGTTTATAAAGTTACCAAACCGCACTATAATTAAGTTACAGTTTCTGTAAAAGAAAAATGTGTTCCTTAAGTCGTATGTATTTGCAACTCGAGCACAAGGTATATATTACTACCAAGTAAAAATAAGTTGCTATTTATTGAAGAAATCAATAATATTTTAGAACTGATTCCTAAGAAAAAGGATGTGATACTCGTAGGGGATTGCAATATCGACATACAGGATTTAAATTGCACTACAACTAAAAGGTATTTGAACGTTTTGAGTAAACATGGACTACAGTGCGGCATAAGATCAGCGACGCGGGATGTGGTGTTGATGGGTCGTCGAGTCGCGTCCTACATAGACCACATGTTCGCGCGGATTGGCGGGGCGGCCGAGCTCGCGGCGTACACGCTCACTACGAAGATCGCGGACCACTATCTAACCGGTTTGACTATTGCATACGATATACAGATACAATTGAATCAAGTTAATAAAGTCATAATGTGCCAAAAGTTTGTAAATGAGAAGTTAGACGAGTATAATTGGATGAAGTTGCTTGATATAGAATGTTCTATTAGTTTGTATAAGGAGATATGCAATGTGTTTGATAACATATATTCCATGACAAAAATTGAAGTTGCTGCTAAAAGTAAAGGGTTAGTCAAACTTGGATAGACAAGAGTTTACTTTCTGTGATAGAAAAAAAAGATGACTTATTTAGAATCTGGAAGGCACAACCAAATAATATGAATTTATGACTGAACTACACAAAAGCTAGAAATAAAGCTAATAAATTAATCAATAGTGCGAAAAATAAATACAAACGTGAACAAATAAATGGTTGTCAAGGTGATTTAAGAAAAATATGGGAAACTATTAATAGTTGGTTTGGCAGGAAAAAGCAAAGCATAGATAAAACTATTATTAAATACATGTGCAAAGATACTGATATGGATAAGGTATGTGATCATTTTTGTAGAACATTTACGAATGAAACAGTCGATATTAAGCACCAATGTAATCACACTTTCTTGGATAGGTCAAGCTATGTGAAAGACAGCAATGTAACGTTTTTGTATAAGAAAGTGAACTCGAATGACATTATTAAAATTATAGACAAACTGCACACCAGTAAGTCACCGGGGTCAGATGGTATCAGAGCAAAAGACATTAAATATATTAAAGATCAAATAAGCCCCATTTTAGCAAAATTTATAAATTTAATTATTGTGAATGGAAAATACCCACTTGAACTAAAACTTTCAATTATAAGGCCAATATTTAAGCATGGAGATCATAAAGAGTACACAAACTATAGACCAATTGCAATATTGAACACTATAAATAAAATAACAGAAAAAGTAATTGTTGGGCAAATTTCTAACTTTTTAGAACGTAATAATTTATTGTCAGATAAACAACATGGATTTAGACGAAACAGAAGTACAACAACTGCTCTTGAAAGGTTTACTGATGATGTTAACAATTATCTAAGTAATAGAAACCAGGTGTTCGCGGTCTTTATAGATTTTAAAAAGACATTTGATACTCTTGATCACGGCGGCTTATTGAGAGCTATGGAGGAGTGTGGAATCAGAGGATATGTAAATGACTGGTTTCGAGAATACCTAAACGAGCGACACATGAAAGTAGTGATCGATAGGCATAGCAGTGACACAGGCAGCATTAAATACGGAGTACCGACTGGGTCGGTGTATGGACCCACCGGGTATATTATGCATGTCAATAGTGTAACAAACATTATTGAGCACTGTAACAGTTATATGTATGCGGATGATATGTGTTTGTTGTATGGAGATAAAAGATATCAATATAATTGAAAGTAAAATGCAAGAGGATTTTGATAGTATCATAAAATGGTCACATGACAACGGAATTATAATAAATACAGATAAAACTAAAATAATTAGATTATACTCACCATACAATAAAACCATACAAGAAAACATTAAAACATTACAAGAAAATGCAATAAAAATAATTGGTCATTCCTACATATGTCTACATGCGGATTTAAACACCTGTGATTGTAAACCTTTAGAAGACGTTATGCAGATAAAGTACTTAGGATTGACTATAGATACCAATTTTTCATGGAAATCTCATATTAATAATGTATGTAATAAACTTAGGATAATATCAGGAAAATTTTACCATTTACACAATGTAATTAGCCGAAGCACCATGTATAGCATTTATTATGCATTAGCAGATTCTGTTATCAGCTATGGCTTAAGTTGTTATGGACTCACATTTCCTACATATTTAAATCTAATTAAAATTTTGCATATTCGAATAATAAAGAAATTAGTGAATAATCAAACAAAAAATGAATTAAATAAAGAATATGATAAACTTTTCAATGTATGTAAAATTCTGCCAGTTGATGCTAAAGTTAATTACTTAATTATGTTGCAACATTACTGCAATGACATATATAAAATACCTAGAACTTACCATTACTCTACCCGTCAAGCATATAATCCCCAGCTTACTATAGAAACGAATTACATTCAAAACCTCTACGGTGAACAAATGTACAGATACAAAGTGCCACTATTGTACAACAAGCTGCCACAGAACTTTACTGATATGTATTTTACAAAACCTGGGTTTAAAAAGACATTAAAACGCTTAATGTTAAAAAATAAAACGGAAAAGGAATAGGGTTATCATGTAACAATTACATAACAGTGCTATGTGAACAGCGGCATTGAACATTCCATACTTACATTTAAGTTAGTACCTACTTAACTACCTACCTACTTTTATTATAAAAAGACTCATACGGCATTGTAATTGCTTAAGTAAAAGTAATTACATTAGCAACGAATTTAATCCTATAGAATATAAAATAGTATTTGCTTGAAATTAGAACTATCAAAGGTTAGAATTCTTAGCCGACTAATAGTCACCATTTTGATTTACTTAAAAGCATTGCAGCTCCGGAACAAGCCGGTTTCCGAAAAGGCTATAGTACCATACACCACATCCACACGCTACGGCAAGTTATACAGAAGACCGAAGAGTATAACTTGCCTCTTTGTCTAGCGTTTGTGGACTATGAGAAAGCCTTTGATTCGATCGAGACGTGGGCAGTGCTTGAGTCTCTCCAGCGGTGCCGTATTGACTATCGGTATATTGAAGTGCTGAAGTGTTTGTACAAAAACGCCTACATGTCAGTCCGAGTACAGGAGCAGAGTTCGAAGGCAATTCCGTTGCAAAGAGGCGTGAGACAGGGAGACGTTATATCTCCGAAACTGTTCACCGCTACATTGGAAGACGCCTTCAAGCTTCTGGAATGGCAAGGACTTGGCATCAATATTAACGGCGAATACATCACTCACCTTCGATTTGCCGACGATATTGTAGTCATGGCAGAATCCATGGAAGACCTCAGTACAATGCTCGAAGGCCTCCATCGAGTTTCCCAACGGGTAGGTCTTAAGATGAACATGGACCAGATGAAAATTATGTCTAATGCCCATGTTGTACTTACCCCAATATCAGTTGGGAACTCAGTTCTCGAAGTTGTTGACGAGTATATCTACCTGGGACAGACAGACAAACTAGGCAGGTCCAACTTTGAGAAAGAGGTCAATCGTCGAATCCAACTCGGCTGGGCAGCGTTCCGGAAACTTCGCGAAGTCTTCTCGTCAAAAATACCTCAGTGCCTCAAGACAAGATTCTTCGACCAATGTGTGTTACCAGTGATGACTTATGGCACTGAAACGTGGTCTCTTACTATGGGCCTCATAGATAAGCTCAAAGTCGCACAACGAGCTATGGAGA
This sequence comes from Selenia dentaria, assembly GCA_917880725.1. Classification (NCBI taxonomy): domain Eukaryota; kingdom Metazoa; phylum Arthropoda; class Insecta; order Lepidoptera; family Geometridae; genus Selenia; species Selenia dentaria. Next base: position 13,862,193 of record OU862889.1, on the reverse strand, counting down.
GGGCTATGCTCGGGGTTTCTCTACGTGATCGAATCAGAAATGAGGAGATCCGTAGAAGAACGAAAGTCACCGACATAGCTCAGAAGATTAGCCAGTTGAAGTGGCAGTGGGCAGGGCACATAGCACGCAGAACAGATGGCCGATGGGGCCGAAAGGTTCTGGAGTGGAGACCACGTACCGGCAAGCGCAGCGTAGGTCGTCCACCGACACGGTGGACAGACGACCTGAGAAAGGTCGCAGGACGACGTTGGATGCAGGCCGCTTCCAACCGGTCCTTTTGGAAAATCATGGGGGAGGCCTATGTTCAGCAGTGGACGTCCTACGGCTGAGATGATGATGATGATGATGAAAAGCATTGAGAACATCTAAATTTTTCGTTGTTATTGCAAAAGGGAAGTTGTATAAAAAAAAATTATATGCGCGCACAAGTCTGAACTGTAAAGGATCTATTATGCTGCAAAAATTGAAAACCCATGACAACAACCTAATACAAGTGTAAAAAGATACATCTAATGTTGACAGGGTTATGTCATTACTTACTTAAGCATTTACTTTAGTAAGTAACGTTCATTGCTCGACTATAGAATAAGATTGTATGTTGAAAATCTATTGTCAAGTAATTGCTTCATTGAGAAATTACTTAGCAACAAGTAGTCACTTGTTTATAAATGCGAGAATTAATTATATTATAGAGAAAAGCATGCAAAAACTTAAAGTGTAATGATAGTGTATCTGCCGACAAACTGTTCTGCAGTTTGGCAGAATTTAGATTAAGGTAATAAAAATGTATGCTTATTGAAAATAAATTAAAAAAAAAAAACTTTACGAAGGAAATTCAAAAACTTGGGTGTGTTACAATAATGTAGCTCGATATAGCCTCAAAAATTAATTGTCTTAGACGTATAGCTTCAACACATTTCCTATATGAAAGTGGCATGGTAGTTTTCAAACGCATCAATCAGAAAAAAAAACTCTTACAATTTCCATAATAAGAAATTGTATTTACTGTAACTGAAATATATATAGTATAATATAATTATATAACAATAAATAAACAATATATATATATATGGGATAAATTTGCAAACGAGCAAGCAGCTCACTTGATGGTAAGTGATACCGTTGCCCACGTACATTCGTAATACAAAGGGAAAGAAAGGAAAATCGGAAGAAAGAGATAGAAGGGGTGAGGGTGGAGCGGGAGGGGAAGTATAAAGGAGACAGGGGAGGGGGATCGGGCCTCCGCAATTTCCCACAGACCGACTGAAATGCAATAGCAAACTATGATACTTCCTCGGTGTTATGTGGGAGAGTGGTACTTCCCCGGTCGTACCGGCCATTTTGGCTGTGAGGTTACAGCAACACCAACTAACACTAACACCAACAAAAATTTGGTGCTTGGCACGTTAAGTAATTTTTATTTACGCTTCTTTTTATATATATAAAATAAATGAATAATCCTGAAAATATGTAATATGAAAATACCCAGTTTGTGGGCTGTATCAAGCAGCCCACAAACTGGGTATTTTCAGAAAGAGTAGATATAGTAAATATGTATTGTACTCTTTATAAATAATATATGGGACCACAGTTCCACACAAGGTCTCCAGATCCCAAACTATGCCAAAATACACACCCAGGCAGAGGTATGACATGTTCATACAAAGACATGTTTGACCTGTCCGGGCATAGAACCCAGGACCAGCGGCTCAGAAGGCAGGTTTATAGAAACCTGCTGGTTGGTATATAGATACCAACTGCGACAACCGGCCAGTTAAAAATTGTTAACTACAATGCATTGCGTTCTTATTTATTATCTTACTAACTTATGCGCATATTTTGATGTCCATAAATTATTATGTAACTTTATTTACAAAGTATTAAAATTATGTTTAGAAGAAAATTTAAAAACTTGGGTGCGTCATAATAATGTAGCATGACAGTGCCCGCCGGGAGCTCGCAGACGCCACTGCGCACTCGCCCTGAAGATGAGCATCGGACATGCTCAAAACCCGGGTCGACGTATTCGATCCTTAACGTGTGTGTTTTGCCGGTAATAATAATAGTTAAATATGTGTCAAACTCACGAGAATTTCAAAAGAAAAAAAATGTTAAAAGTAAATATAAAAACTAACCTATAAGCCCCATGATGAAGGGAAAAATGTCCAAAAAGCTAACGGCGTTGCCACGCTGGATGGCAATGCTAAGTTTTTGCCCAAAGTAGGCGCCAGCATTTCGGTCACCCGTCGCCTCTACCAAATGTTTCGCCAGACCCTAAATAAGTTAAGAGCGGACGGCCCCCATCATGGGCCAGTGAATATCGACCCCAAACGGCACAAACATATACATTCTGTCTAAATACACATATTTATGACGTTTAAGTTCTTGCGAAAAAAAAAAACATTATTTTTAATATTATAAACAAATTAGTGAAGGAATAAATATGCAAAAGTTTACACACACACACAGGTTTGGATGATATAATATAATGATATATATAACCCAGATAGCTTATTCAACTATCTTAGGGATAGATTAACTATCTGAGATAGATTAGCACCTAGCATAGCATGATCGTTCCAGCATATTCCCACTTCTGGGGGACGGACCTTCTCTGAGAGGAGTACGGGATTAAAACATTACACTCCATTGCGGGTTGTTTTAAAGGAGGGAGTTCAGAGGCCATAGCATAAACAGTTTGCTTAAAAGTATTCGTATCGTAAGCTTCAATGCGTCACGCTTTGGCGTACAAACTTAAGTTATCTGTGTCACAGTTGCCTTAGATAAATGACAGTTTGTACTATTTCACGTGAACGACACGTTACGTTATACTTACGCAGTGATTCGTGCTAGGCTCTCTGAATGCTCGAAAGTCTCTAATATGATCAATGTTATCCTGAATCATACAACGGAGTACGATAGCTTAACATACCTGAATCACGGAAAAGCGCTTGACCATAATACAAACGGTCAGATATCCTTGTTTGATCAGCTTACAAACACAATGAAGAGATAGAACGATGATTTAAATTAGTTTAGCTCTAAACGTTAAGTTTAAAATGTATTTAGAACGCTCCAGGTCAATCAGTTGAGAACGCATAGAGACCCTCCGCAGTGAGCCACTTTTTCAAAAATTCAATGGTTAGATAGTTTTCAAAGGTTCGCTATAATTTTATGTAGATATTGCAAAGGAAATCTCGGGGAACAGCTGGTTAGTGAGTTTCACTAGATTTTCGATTCATCCTCCTCGATTCGTATTCCTCATGTCTGAGGGTCGTGACCACCTCCATCTATTATCCTATCCCATACGGTGTTTCGCCATCTACTCCTATTTTTGGCTACATGAATAGCATCGTAGACGGAAGTGTCCAGTGCGGTTCGGACTTGGTCAGACCAACGCATCGGGCTCCGACCACACGGTCGCTTGCCTTCCGCTTTGCCAGTGACAACTAATTTTTCCAGATTGTTTCCGTCTTTTCTGGCAATGTGTCCGAAGTATTCAAGGATGCGTTTTAGGCAGGTACTTGAGAGCCTTGTGATTACTTTCAGTTGTCTTAATATTGACACGTTGGTTCGAAATGCCGTCCGAGGAAATCGCACCAAAACGAGAGTACGAACTAGTTTATCTTCGTTTTTAATGAGATCTTCCTGTCCTTCCATGTTCTGTGAAGCTGAGACATATCATTCTTGTAAATTCCAATCCTTTTTCGTACGTCAGTTTCACAGGAGTAGTAGTTTGTGATAGTAGAGCCAGATATACAAAATCGTTAAGAACTTCCAGGTTTATCGCGCCAGTCAGTTCTAGCTTATTTGCTCGATCTATCGCCATTATTTTGGTCTTAGCTTTGTTGATGTGTAAACCCAACTCATTACTGACTTTCTCCATTTTTCCGAGTAGTGTGATTAACTCGGGCTCGCTTGCGGCAAACAACGACCGATTCATATTTGCACCGATAAGCATCGACCTGCTAATTTGATATGAGTTTCGCCTAGAAGTAACTTAAAGAATCAAGTTGTAATACGAGTAATATATGAATATACATTTAATACGGGTGAGTGATCTATAGGTGCGAATAAAAGAGCTTGAAGTCAATATCACCAAAGTTACGTAAAAGATTAAAACTTAGGCAGTGGGGGATCTAACCGAGTGTGAACTCATTGAGGTTGTAATAAAAATGTTCTGAAGTCGTAAAGCCGGGGATATGGCTGTTAGAAATGCGGGGATATGTGTAGGCGGTATAAGTAGATGAAGATGGGGGAATTTTATATGTATGAGGCAGTGCTTAACCAAGCTGGTAACCATGTTTTATTGACATTCATATTGTGCAGCCTTCGTGGTGCTATTTTATTACTAGTTAGTCATGCTTGTAAGACAGATAAGTCGTTCTACTAAGTACTAATGATACCTAATTGTCATAGATGCCCGTGACTGTTGCAGTCACCAAGAGCATATAATTTTAAAAATAATAATTCAATATGGTGGGTATATAAGTACGTAATTGATGTAAAAGTGTTAATATAAAATTATAGTGTGATTTCAATACGACATGTGATGAATATTATATGACTAAGTTCTTCTTATATTATCTTATCACGCATTGATACGGATATATATATATATAGATAATCTGATGGCGAGTGGTACATCTGCCAGCAGTAGGTACAATCCCGTTTTGCGTAACATCATTCCTTCCTGACACATTAGCATATGGTTCCTTAGCGAACCTATTATATTTTTTGTAACGTTTGCCTATTAATTTTCCAGCATTAAATAACTATTGCACACTATGTTGAAGTTAGAATATCTGGTACTTTATTAGTTCCCGCCAAGACCGACTTGAGGCCTTGAGGACTTGAGAGGCCTACCCCCTAGTGTGACAGTTTAAACCAAAGTAAATTTTTGCATTGAGCGCTAACTTTAGATCACGAACTAGCGAAGAAGTCCATAACCGAATCACGATCGTAGTGAGTGATTGTAATAAAGACTAGGTAGGTACCTACTAAGCAAAGTGAGTGATTTAAAGGCACATAAAAAATGTCCTCTCGTGTGCAACCACTTTTCACCTCTACCAGCGAAAAAAAGGCTATGGGTAAAACAAACAATAAAGACAAAGAGTAGGTACTCAGTTACCTTGTTTTTGATAACTCTATAAAATAGCACAGGCAAAAAATTTATTTTCTTTTTGAAAGTCGCCAATTATTAAAAAACTAGCTGTTAGCGAATTATCAATTAACCCGCCAGCGGCTTCGCTCGCTTGATTTTGGTGTAGTGGTGGGAGCGCCGCTTTGGGATTTTGAGGTCCTGTGTTCAACACCCGGGTTGGACTGTTATTGGGTTTTTCTGACAAAGACATTCTCAATAGCAGTCTGAAGTCCCCAACCTCAGTTTTATATGAGACCGTGTAGCATAGAGAGATCAAGCTTTCATCTTGGAATTCGGACCAAGATAAAAAGTCAAGATATAGTTGAGAGCTCCGGGCTCTATTCTATCCATATACTCTATATATGATTCTGACCCCTTTTTTATTTTTCTTCCACGTACAGCCTTTTTTGCCTCTATTCCTTTATTATAAGTATAGATAGATTCAGTGCGGCTGTTCTGGTAAAACACTTGGACAACACAAAATTTACTTCTAACAAAGGATTTGTGTACGGTAATGTACCTATATGTATATGATACATTTTGGTATAAGCACACATGGATCAGATGAAGCTGCACAGTTCATGAGATTCATGCTTAATGCTTCTATCAGGTTATTTCTCTTCCGATATTTGGTAAAAACAATATTCAACAATCCCAACCCTTTAAACCCTATCAAACACATTTTTTTTGTCCAAAGGTCCCTTTTTACGACTCGTAAAAAGCCTCTAAGCTATTTAACTGAAAGCGGTCACGTGGCGCTCTCATAAAACTTTGTTTGGCGTTCTGAGACTTGAAAAGCATAGTTAGATGGTTTTCCTTAAATTACCATATGAAATGAACCAGTGGGTATATGCAACTTACTAGCTAATACATTTCTTTTATAAACTAAGTATTCTGTAAAGAAAATGAAAGTACCTAATTTTAGTGGAAGTCTGCTAACAATCTCTACATAACTTTAGAGGTCAAATTTCTGTACAATGACAAAATGCTAAAAACTGAGTGAGGGGGATGTAATCTTTTATACATACAAATAATAAAACTGGTAGAGGTCGTATTTCTGTACAATTAAAAAAATTGCTAAAAACCGAGTCAGGGGGATAGTGAAATTGAACTAATTTTGATATTTTTTTATTTCTCTGTTCGTCTGTCTGTTGTACGGGCTAATCTCCAAAACATCTGGATTGATTTACATGAGATTTTGTATAGTGATAGCTTATATCCCTGGTCAACATATATAATACTATGTTAATAATAATAATAGTCAAAAGATCCCGGTAAATTAGTTCCCGTGGGATAGTTAAAAAACTGTAATTAACCGTATCCCGCGAGGGCACGCGAACGAAGCCGCTAGCGGGTCAGCTACTGTATAATTTGATGCTTTACCTTCTTACCTTTTTCGTTAAAATTTTGATACTACGTGTTCACTGCTTTCACATCTCTCATTTTTTGTGTAAGAGCATAAAAGAAGAAATGATTACAGGTTATTTTACCAAATTGACAATCAAAACTGTCTGTAAACCTTTTTGTTTTGGTATTCTTAAGTGGATAGCTGATTTAAGTAGCTACGACTATTATTTTGACCCAAAGAGGTAAGAGGTATTAAAATTTTATTAATAATAATAATTTTATAATGCAATAATAAATCGCATAATAAAAAAAGAAATATCACTGTTGCACGGCAATGAAAACATGGATGTTTTGTGCAGCAGAAGAGCTAAAGAACCGAAGAGTGACTTATTAGGAACAGATAATTTTTCACGTCAATGATATACAAAATTCGTGAGAAATAGCTTTAATAAGTAAACAAATTCCACGTGGTAATAATCCACAGATATTTCTTTGGTAGGCTTTTAAATGACAATGATAAGCAAAATAATTGATAACAATGTAATTGAAAAGGATTAATAATTTATATGACCTTGTGATCAGTTACAATGCAGAAATATGCAAAAATGTTGTATAAGCGCAATAGTAATCGTATCGTTGACATAGTTAATAATATACGTAGTTAACCAGTGGTTCTTAACCCGTGGTCCGCGGACCACTGGTGGTCCCTGGAAGCATCCGAAGTGATCCGCATAGGTGTTATTCGTAACAGGGATGAACCTTCAAGATTTTCGAAACCAAATGGCTAAGAAGTATCATGAAGATTCGAGAATACTGATACCGAAAACTGCACCAATAGTTCAGAAGTTAGTGAATATTAAGCAGTCACAAACGTAACATTATTAATATAATTTTATTCATCCCTTCTTATTTCCTCAGTATACAATTTAAGTCAATAATATGAAATACTGTAAGCTTTGAACAGTTTTAGAACATTACTTTATTCATGTTATACTGTATACATATTCAGTCGGTGGTCCATACAGCGCTAGACAGAAATTTTGGGAAATGGTCCCTTATCACTAAAAGGTTAAGAACCACTGAGTTAAATGATAATTTGTACCGCATACCGTTTAGATTGCAATCGTATCGTTGTACGTAAGTATACAGTCAACGATACGATTACATTATACTCACGCAAATTTCCGTGCTAGGGCCATTTGAGTCACGAGTAGAGTAAACGACCGATCGAACTAGCATACTCTACAAGTTCCTACTTTTCTACCATTTTTGCTTAGGTAAATATCAACAAAATAGAGATCTATTATGTGGTCAGTAGTCAACACTAATAACTTTGTTTTAGATTAGAATATCTAAATACTACTCAGTTACAACGGTAATATTATCTAATATTACCGTGACTCAGTGTTACTGTGAATCCATGCCATAAATTTCTTCGTGGATAAATTATACCTACATAAAAAAGTTTTACTCTACTGTAGTTCAGTAGCAATAGAGTAGTACTAAAGAACAGTAAACATTTGGGAATGAAAGTGGTAAAACTACTAGCATCAAGTGCTAACTACCTAGGTACTCTACTTTTCAAAATTTCTCTCACGTCAGGCACAGAAAAACACAGCGAATCACAGCTCAAGTCACCCAGCGCCATTTTGAAATGGCGGGAATCTCAAAGATTGCCTGTCAGTCTTACCACAGGCACAGATTACTGCCACAGGTCATAGCGTGCTTTTGTCTAGTTTACTAGCGATAGAGTAGCAGTAAAGAACAGTAAACATTTAGGATAGAAAGTGTTAAAACTTTGATCAAAGCATGCTAGGAAGCATCAAGTGCTAATTACTCTACTTTTCTAAATTTCTCTCACGTCAGGCACAGAAAAACACAGCCAATCACAGCTCAAGTCACCCAGCGCCGTTTTAAAATGACGGGAATCTCAAAGATTGCCTGTCAGTTCTTGTCACAGGTCATAGCATGCATCTCCACTTTTTCGGCGAGAACATATAAGGTATTTGTTAATTAGTGCACAATATTGAACAGATACGACCGTTTGGAATCGATAACTGGTCAATATAGTGAAAGAAATAAAATACATGTTTTTTTTATTATTATGAGCTATTTTCATTGCTCCACATCTAATAACCATTGCGCGACTGAACGCACGACAGCGCCGCTACATCACAGAATAGACAACAGTAACTACGCGAGACATACCTACCCCCTTAGAAAAGTTACAACGACGTATAATCCTACCTAGTACGCGCGAATGTTTACGCAGCTGATGTCTATGCCTACGACGGCGGGTCCGGGCGGGTCATCGTCCGAACTTTGTACCTATTCTAAGCGGGTAGGTATGTGTCGCGTAGTTACTGTTATCTATTCTGTGATGTAGCGGTGCATCGAGTCGTGCGTTCAGTCGCATTATGGCTCTTAGCCGTGGGGCTAAAAACAACGGTTCATAATAATAAAAAATATATTTCATTTTGTTATTTCACTTTAATGACCAGTTATAGATTCCAAACCACCCCGTTCAATATTGTGCACTAATTAAAAAATACCTTGTATTGAATGAGCGATATATTCGAAGAGTCAATTTACAATACTTTATTACACGCACACGAAGTCACGGCCACGGTAGTAATATAAATGAAAATCTGGTGGCTCGTATTCTCGTTACGTTTCACATGTTCATAATTTTAACAGGGAGATTTATCAAAAGGCAATAATTATTAGCATTCTCATCTAAGAGTTTCCTGACAACGAACTTCTAGTAGTACTTTAAACTAGTGCTAGTAATGCTTTGATCAAAGTTTTGAAAGCACTTTACTACTTGGGTAGTTAGTTAGGTTTAGAATCTAATCGACGGAGCTGTGAGTTGGTAACAATGTTTAATAACTTTGCTCCTTTCTCTTATATAATAGTTCTTAGATTTTCTTCTGTGAATTGTTCTTCAATTTGTAATATATTTTTATTTTCAACGTAATTATATATAGATTATTTATATTAGGGCATTTCCTGTTTGAATTTAGTTTTAACTAGTTGACCCGCCAGCGGCTTCGCTCGCTTGGTCTTGGTGTAGCGACGAGAGAGTTATTCTTAAAATTTCAATAAGTTTTCATTTATATACCGTTTGCCTTGAAACAAACACTAAGCGCTTTACTTATAAACGCTGCATAGAAAAATTGTTCTGCGCCGCACTAATGCCCGTTTTCACTAATATTTTAGGTAACACCTAAGCCAAGTTAGGTGACTGTTTTGTACTACTAAGTGTTACCTAACTGGCTGAGGTGTAACCTACAATGTTGGCGAATACGGGCATAAGGGACGTTACTTAAATTTAAGCAGCGTTTATAAGTAAGGCCGTAAATGTTAAGTGAAGCTTAACACAATATATTAAAGAAACCCATATCTAAATCGGATAAACCGTTCTGTGATTAGCGAGCACAAACACACAGACAAACATATACACAGATACTTGTTTAAAAAACTTCAATGATATTTTTCTCATATATTTTCCATGTACGGACAGCGTTCCGTTACATTTTTGTATGGATGAACTACTGCCTATATTGTGGTAAATAAGTAATTTGAGTTAATTTTACCTAAACAGGTAATTCAATACTAACCCAGCGTGAGGAATCACCGTGGTAACGTTATTGAATGGGTGTGTGAAGTTTCCTTTTCCACATCCTGAATAAGCCAGAGGTTTTCCTTGAAAAGTCAATGCTCCCGTCGCTATAGCATTTTGCGCTCCAATAAGGAGCCATCCGCAGAGTATCAGGCTTAGAAGACAACCACTTAAGGCTCCCTGAAAATATAAATAAAATTATATGTAGGTACTATTCTATTTCATTAGTAACATATAATGTAATTATTCTATTGACATCAATGTTAGCTCCCTGAAAATAGAAATACAATTATGTAAGTACGGTTGTAAGTATTTTGTTAATTACTTACTATTTAATTATTATATTGACATAAATACTAGTAGGTAAACAGCAGATTGCGAAAATAAACAATTTAAATTGAGAAAAGTTCCATTGATGTCGTGTATAAAATTGTATGACTTTTTTATTAATACCTACTTCATCAAAGTATATGCCATAGAGTAAATTATATGGTATGTATATGCAGAGCAGTTCGTGGAAGAAACATAATAGTTATACTATATTATGTATATGTACGCCCTCTACCTAAAGTTAAAACACCTACTATTTTTAGCAAATTTTAGCAAAGCGCCACCTAGGAGAATCAGGTCAAACCACATTCTAATATAGCGCAGTGTTTGGTTGCATTACCCTACAATCGAGACTTTTTACTTTTAAGGTTTTGCTGTTGCAGGCTATTAATGCAGTTCAGATATGTTTCAATAGATGGCGCTTAAATAAATGTTGTATTACAAATAGTAACCAGTGTATCCAAAGATAATAAACAGACAAATAGCAAGAATTCAGTATATATAATGGATCCTTGCAAATAGTAACCTAACTAGGAAAGGGAAACATTTTCCCTTGTTTTAATTTTAATTGATCAAATTTTTAGTAGGTGCCTATTGAAATTAAACTATCGAGAATCTACATACCTAGTTCATATTAATAAGTAAGCATAGACCTTACATTAGTATGTACAGCGAAGCAATCGTTTAATAGGTATTGCAAGTCCTATCTGTATTACAATATAACTATTGTGTCAGCACAGTCTAGCAGTACGGTCCCAATTGAGCCATAATCGCTATTAGCGCGATAACAGTCGGTCCCTTTCACCGTGAGCGTGATTACGATGGCCCACGCTACGTCATCAATGACGTCTTAACTGCCGCCATATTGACGATTACATGAACCATGCTCTACACCATAATCGTCGTGAGCGTTCTGTCAAAAGTGACAGGTGTTTCTTTATTTCTACAATGTCTTTACTGGTGTTCCTTCTTTTTGATGTAAAAGTTGTAAAAGTCGGTCCATCCATTCCATTATTTCTTTTTAATCCAGACACCACATAGTTAACCTTCACACTATGCACGATATTTTTATGAATTTGTTTTTCGCGCGCAAATGGTTCGTTATTGCTACAACTCTGGTCCGAATTAACAACACGCTTACACTGCCACGAGCTGTCAAAATCGCGATATTTGTCTCGGACCAGCTTTGGTAGACGATAGCACTGTGAGCAAAATTATCGCAAAACGGACCACGGCATATGTAAAGTTTTTATGCAGTATGAACGTACATACTTATACGTAGCTGCTTGTACTGATCTGATAAAAGTGAGAGTACAGTGTGTTAGTATCTAGGTAGGTACATTATAACTACCAGCACTGTAAGAGGTGAAATTTTAAAAAGGTTCATGTGCGAGGGTTAACCGTTAAAAAAAACATGCGACAACGTTAGTTTCATTCATAAATATTTTGTTCTAAGCGTAACAGGATGGCATGTCATTAACCTTTTCCCACGTGGAAAGGGCCACAATACGCAGTTAATTGTCAATATTGGAAATACTAATTAACTTACGAAGGCTAGTTTATAGAAATAACTAAATACGTACACAAAAACCAAATAAAGTGCGTATCAGTTTACGATAAGTTTCAGTAGCTGTACTTGAATTGAAACTGTACATAGCAAATGATTAATGTACCAACTTTGACTCGCGATTCGCCATATTTGGCCAATAATACAATAGATTTCGGAGAAATCAACCTACTTTTCCAGGAACTGCAACGTGTGTGGTAAATTCTATCAGATAATATGATCCATGCACCTACGGGTAAGAAGATAGGAACGATTTTATAAAATACTTACAGAACAGTTAGCTCTGGAAAAAACAATCCCCAAAGTGAACAGTCCAAGCAAAGTGCCGGCCGTGACTCCTGTAATTCCTGAAGCCACGTGCTGCAGACGGTCCAGGTCTTTGGAGAACCACACTACGCTACCGGTATATAGACCGACGACCACGCAAAGAAGCTGAGAACATATTTTCATGTAAGATTAAGATTGATAGATATCTATCACTTATCTACTAGTTTTGTCACAATAGTAGATAATTAGATTGTTGGCAACAATGGCGACTTCTGTTTATATAATAGAGTAACTGAGAGGTTCTAGTAAAGCGGTACACACACCTTTCTAAGACGAATGATGAGGAACACAAAAAAAACCTTTCATGATTTTGTACACTGTCTCCACTCGTGTAACAATATGAACACATAAGAGGATTGCATAGCTAGTACTTTCCATGCTAAAAGAGAATACTCTTTTCTACCTCTTAACATTGTCCGATTTTAGTGATTTTTTTCATGGAATCATGACATTGCTTACTATGCACGTACGTTTTGATTTTTTCAGTTTTTTTAAGTTCTAAATAAGGAAATTTATAGAACATTGAAATACTGAAAAAAACAAAACGTACGGGTATAGTAAACAATGTCATGATTCCATGAAAAAAATCACTGAAATCGGACAATGTTAAGAGGTAGAAAAGAGTTTTCTCTTTTAGCCTAGAAAGTACTAGCTATGCAATCCTCTTAACGGCATTGATGTATTTTAATTATTTTAGGCAAATAATCCAACACTACTACGTTTTTATGCGTTTTTGTGCTTCGGAGGGCACGTTAAGCCGTCGGTCCCGGTTGTTTGTCTCAGTCGTTAGGCTATGTCGAAGGCCTTCGGGCGACCTGAAAACTTCGACATGGGTTGACCACTAACCTATCTCTACCAAGCCGCACTGGGTCCGCGTGGTGGATTATGGCCCAACTCTAAAGGCTCGAGTCCCAGCAGTGGGAACAAAATGGGCGGATTATGTTATGTTACACATCAACACTCGAAGAAACAAAAAAAATAAGGGTGCTGTCAAACAGAGAGCGGTCAACGGTCAACGCGTACACGCGTTCGCGCGGTCAGTTTTGCGTTCGTTGTGTTGTATTACGTTACATATATATAAACAAACAGGAGGTGTTCTGATCTCGTCGGTCAACTGTGGGTAGACTGTGGGTATATCTATGTAACATAATACAATACAACGAACACAAAACTGACCGCGTGAACGCGTTGAACGCTCTCTGTCTGACATCACCCATGAAGGGTGCAAAAACCGTGAGCGACTCAGATATTTACATTATACCTTATGTACTTACTAATGAAAAATATCAAGTGATGACATCATTACTTGATATTCAATAAATAGTAGATTAAATATCAACAAACATTAAGTAATAGCAAACATTAATAGAAGATTGTATTGTTGAGGCTGATATAATAAAGTTTGTTGAACCTTAGAGTTTTATCTCGTCTAATACCCACAGTTCACATTGGAATTATATTCTTAAGGACTGATATGATAACCAAAGTATTGGATTATGTATTCTATGACTATGGTATTTACCTTCATAATCCTGCAGCAGGTAAGCTCAGTGGATTTCGTAGGCATCCATGGTCTTATGAATTCTTCAAACAACACTCCAGCTATTGAGTTTATTAGAGAGGCCATACACCTGAAAACATTCAACAACGCGGTAAAATAAGAAACTATATCATCATCATCATCTCAGCCGTAGGACGTCCACTGCTGAACATAGACCTCCCCCCATAATTTTTCAAAAGGACCGGTTGGATCGGCCTGCATCCAACGTAGTCCTGCAACCTTTATCAGGTCGTCTGTCCACCGTGTCGGTGGACGACCTACGCTGCGCTTGCTGGTCCCTGGTCTCCATTCCAGAACCTTCCAGCCCCATCGACCATCTGTTCTGCGTACTATGTGCCCTGCCTACTGCCACTTTAACTGGCTAATCTTCTGGGCTATGTCGGCGACTTTCGTTTTTCTACGGATCTCATCATTTCTGATTCGATCACGTAGAGAAACCCCGAGCATAGCCCTCTCCATAGCTCGTTGTGCGACTTTGGGCTTATTTATGCGGCCCATAGTAAGAGACCAACCACCAAGACCAAAAAAACTATAACTTTCAATGAAACATGTTAAAACTTTTAAAACTCACCCAGTTGTTGCGCTGAATATAGAAATGATGAAAATACCGCATATTCCAGGAAACATAGTGGATAGATTGTTGAGAAAATGTGGTACCAACTGAAAAAAAATAGAAAGTTTTATAAAAATCTGCTAAGTGTGGGTTGAACTCACGTACCGAGTGTTACGTACATTACGAAAACATCGTAACGTTATTGGTCTAACCAAAAGACAAACAAGGTTAAAGGCCAAACTTAACTCAAACCGCATACTATAATAAGTTTGTTTAATTTGTCTTTATTGATATTAATCGGTTCGAATCAGCAAGCTTCCGGTTCATTCATAAATCTTTTGTTATAGCGTAAATATGTACTTTAATCTGCCCGCATCAGGCGGACAGATTAAACTACATATTTACATTTTTAGTTTTTCTCATTTGAATGTTCTCTAAGACATTGTTTCTTGCCAATTACCATAATCATACCTATAGTACCTGTAGGTTTTGATTCACTTGTATAATCGCAAAATATGTGAAAATATGCAACATAAACGGTCATATCTTTTGATCGCGTTGACTAACAAGTTTAATTTTTTGACAGCTGTTGGAGAACGTAGATAACTTTCCTCGAATAAGTGATTATTTTAAAATATACGAAACCGACTACTCTACTGACGTGCTATTTATACGCCTAATAAACGTTTCATCATGCACAATTTGCGTCTGACTCTAGAACTAATAAATTCTCCTAAAAAATCCTGTACTCGAGCGTTCAAACTTTCCTCAAATTAGTAAATACGGAACCAGCTTTACTACTAATATGCTACTTCTACGCATGCAACTGTTTTAGCATCCTCACATTCAACACCTTCTTTCTGTACTTGTTAACCAATTGTGATGTACTCGTAATTAAATCGAAACCCACTTTGAGACATACCTTATTAAACAAACATATATGTAATAATCTAATCGATTCTCAATCGAGAAAGAAATTGGTGAACATACTAACAAAAAATAGTTCCTCCTCGTTTTTGACATCGATTGAAAAATACTAAGTACATTGGCAAAATCTTTAATTTATTCAGCAATCATCCAGACAAGTATATCTTATTTTACATGCCGTTAGCGACGTTAAAAAAAAAACAAAAGTAATTATAAAAACTTACTTGTTCATGTTTCTTTATCTTCCCCGACAATAGAGGATCACAACCAGCAAACCAGGCATACAATGCCAATCCGAGAAAGCATGATAGGAGCTTCATCAGTATTACACCAGCACATGATAAGGTCAAGCATAATCTAGCCTTTCTTATAGTAGGCACTGCTAGAAGCTTCTGTAAACTGGACTGGCTTAAGGCTATTTTCCATAACCAGTTTGTGCTCAGAGCCAAGGTGACTGCGAAGAATGATGTGTGGTGGGCAAGCTCTGGATCAGGACTGTAAGATACAGGAAAATAGAGGTTACAAATCAGGGAATACATATTTAACGAAATGACATCAATACAAAAATTAAGTGTTAAAAAAAACTTTTCTTTCAGTTTTTTTCAAACATAAATGTTTGAAAAAAACTGATTTTCGGTTAGATAAAGCTTGTTAAAGTATTCAATATATGTCGCCTGTCCTTACGCGCGACGGTTAAAATAAACACAAGTAAAATTTGAAAAATTTAATAAGTGAAATATGAAAAATGGCGGCTATAAAATTTAGATTGTAGCTGAGATATACAATATCTCCAGTATACATACTCTAATCTATGGTAATAGGCCTGCTGTTCACCCGTTTAGACATGAAGGGAATCTTTCATATTCATAATATTAGTATGATTCAAATACTGGTATAGGTGCGCCTGATTCATAAATCATTACATGTATAGATATACTTATCTTAACGTCGATTTTACCGTCGTGCAATACAGTGTATATTTTATAGTATATTATTTTATTTTATATATACAGTGTATAGTATATCAAAAACTAAACTTATAGCAGTTGAGCGGGCTCAAAGGGCATAAAATTATGTATTTCAAAAATATCTGATACCCCACTGAAGATGTTTATTTGATCAGAAACTTGCTTTCGGTTAGAAAACTTTATCTTGTTTACTCAGTTCTCAAAAAACATAAAACACTTCCGTTTGATGCAAGCGTCCAGAATCCATCAAAAAGAAAAAAGACCTCGGTAGCGCAAATACCAAAATGTAAATCACAATTTGCTTTAAAGCAATATAGTGCACGATCAGCATATATATACAATAAAGCTAACAAAGACCTAGATATATATGTCTAAATCGTTCTATGAATGTAAAAAATGTATCATTAAGTGGATAATACTGCTTACCTACAACGAAACAGAATTTCTAATTCAGGTTTAATAAGGTTCAATAAGTTACACAATTCAGCACTTACATACATACACACGTTCAAACCCCCTTACACAAACACAAACATTCCCATTCACCATCTTTCGCACTCACCACACATACACTTTAAATTGTATTTTTTTTTCTATGTTATGGAAGAGCAGGGACTCCTAATACAGGCATTCTCTGCTTAAAAGGAAACCCTGGTCGCTTAAGATTGAAAATTGTATTCTTTGGTTACTGAAATAAATATTAATATTATTATTATTATTATGAGATCTACTCACTCATATAACACCAGTCTTCCTCCATCACTAGCGATCTCCCACATCCGTTTGAACCCCATCGGTAGCAATGCCAAGCCACTTGGCAATGCTGTGCCTGCCATTGCCAGAAACGTGGTTCCAATACCAATAGCAACGATGGCTCGCAAGCCTCCGACAGCGCTGAATGTTGCACAAGCAACGCAAATCACTGCTGTTATTCGACCAGCGAGTGGATTTGTAACTGTATTATACAAAACAGTTCGTTTAGATTGCATGACATACCTACAATATGGGTCAACATCCACAGAAGGGCTGCGGGTTCTAAGCCAAGCAGAACCTGTAATATAATGACCTGGTGACTGATATACATACTTATATAGATTTACAAATCCAGGCACTGGTTAACCCGTTGAATGGCGATTCGCCATATTTGTCCAAAAATACAATAGATTTCGCAGAAATCAACCTACTTTTCCAGGAACTGCAATGTTGTCGGTTGGCTGTGGTTAAATAGACATATGTTTATGCACACATATTTGACCGGCCCGGGGATCGAAACCGGGACCAGCGACTCAGTAGGCAAGGTTGCTACTAACTGCGCCTGCCAGCCAGACATATAATTATGTGGCATTGCCGAACAGGTGACGTAAAACATCATTAATTATTACTATGATTATGATAATCCATAATATGAATTTTTCTTAAACATGCATGGAAATTTGAGCATTATTTTGACAACCTACGAGATAAATCGAAATTGTTGTTCTGGCTAAATACATGCGAGCAGCGGCCGGCAAAAGTTGTATGAAAATCCATATTTGTCGTGGTTTAGCGGCCCAATAAACTACATAGTAAACTGTTCGTCCCAATAAACTACATAGTAAATCCGTAACATGGCAACCAAGTTGGTAAATTAACAAGATTGTATTTAAGTTTCGAATTGACTTGCAAATTGAAACCTATTTATTGAAAATAAAACAAATGAACACTTTAACGCGGGAAAAATACCGTTGTTCGTTGTTTGTCATTGATTTCTAAAGTAATTGAATTTTACAAAATGAGTTCAAGTGAAGACAATGCATGTGATTTTCATTACCGCGCATTATTTGAGAAAAAAACTATACAAGCCTCGGCCACAATTAGGCATTGATGGACTTGCGTTTGTGAGATGTGAGCATCGGCTTACACGTTCATCCATTTTGCTGGCTGCTGCAGTAATGTACTATACCATGAAAAAGATATTAGTGAAATGAAAAATGAACTGAATACATTTCTTCAACATTACAATACAATACAATACAAAAACTCTTTATTTGCACCAAAGTAAATACAACATAAGGAAACAACTTAAATAGTAGGCACAAATGGGCGGTCTTATCGCTAAAAGCGATCTCTTCCAGACAACCTTTGGATGGATAGCGATTACATGATTGACATGGACGGTGGTGCAACATCACGAAGAAATATATTATTACCTAGTATTACATGAAACAGATGTAACACTAGATAATACTAGATAAAAGGGTAAAATTCAAATTAATAAAAATACACTTAAATATAACAATACTTACACTTACCTACACGTAATAATAATATAATACATATATTATACTATAAACATACATGAACATATATACTTACACATACATAAATATCAATAATATAAAATAATATCAATCAATGAATTATGTCAGGGATTAACATTTAACGTGGAGAGATAGTAGTCTTTTACTTGAGCTTTGAAGCTATTCAGCGATTGCGCGCGTTTGATACTAGTAGGGAGGGCATTCCAAAGGTGAACTGCCTGGACTGTGAATGAAGAGTTGTAGAATATAGTACAATGTTCAGGAGTCGTTAGAAGTAAGTTTTCTGATGACCTAAGAGAGTAAGAAGAGCATTGGAGAAATCTAAATCGTTCTTTTAGGTAAAAGGGAGTAGAAGGATTAAACAATATGTTATACAGAATAGAGAGGATGTGAGAATTCCGGCGAAGGCGTATAGGGAGCCACTTAAGTTTACAGCGAAATTCGGAAACGTGGTCGTACTTTCGCAGACCAAAAATAAACCGAATACAGAGATTCTGTAGACGCTCCAGCTTGTTAAGCTGGTCCTCTGTGAGATCTATGTAACTGGCATCAGCATAGTCAAGAATGGGAAAAAGGAGAGATTGTGCAAGTGCAGCTTTGGTAGCAGTGGGTAAAAAGTTACGCAGTCTGTTAAGGGAGGCTGCTGACGCAAACATTTTTCGTGCTACAGATTGGATTTGTGGTTGCCAAGACATACAGTTATCCATGATTATTCCCAAGTTCTTAACTTGAGTGCTATAAGGCACACATATACCACCAAATACGATTTCGGGGAGAGTTGTGAAATCAATCTTCGATACTAATCTGGAGCTTCCAACAATGATAACTTGAGTTTTTATTGGGTTTATTGTAAGTCCGTGAGATCTACTCCAGTTAGCTATACGAAGTAAATCGCCGTTGACCTCATCAACAGCATCTGCTAAGTGATCTAGTGGAGCCTGAGAGTATATCTGAAGATCGTCTGCATAGAGATGGTAGGAAGAAGTAAGAAAGAAAGATATAGAGTTTATAAATACGGCAAAAAGAAGAGGTGACAGTACGCCGCCTTGAGGAACGCCAGCATTTGTTTCACACCAAGAAGAGAAAGTATCCTGAATGCGAATACGTTGGCGTCGCCCAAATAGATAGCTTCGAAACCAGTCAATTACCGATGGAGATATGTTTATAGAGCGAAGCAATGCTAGGAGGATGTCAAAATCTACGGAATTAAAAGCATTGCTAAAGTCAAGTAAGGTAAGTATGGTAAGCTGTCTGTAATCCATACCTAGTCTGATGTCATCAGTTACTTTGACAAGTGCAGAGACAGTGCTATGGCCGGTTCGAAACCCAGACTGGAGTGGATTAAGAAGCATATTTTGGTTGAGGAAGGAACTGAGTTGGTTATGTACTAGGCGCTCCAAGACTTTTGATAGGAAAGGAAGAATAGAAATAGGTCGATATTCGGAGAAGGACTTGGGATTAGATTTCTTGGGAAGCGGGATGATTTGAGCTTCTTTCCAGCAAGATGGTACGGTGCCCTCCAAAATAGAATTGTTTAATATATGGCATAGGATAGGGAGGATTTCATCCAATATAAGAACAATCATATTTCGGCTGATGCCGTCACCGCCTGCTGCATTGGAGGATATTGATAGTACGCTCTTTTTAACATCACATGCAGTGAATTGACTCAGAACAAAAGGTGAGTGATCAAGAGTAGGGAGAGAAGAGAGATAAGTCAAAGTAGCTATTTTGTCATTTTGAATTTACATTGGATGACGAAGAGAAATGTTGGTTGAGTGAGTTGATATCTAAATCTTGCGGAATTGAATGATGACGTGATTTCCCTACTCCCAATGATCGCAAGAACTTCCAGACTTTAGCTGGATCTTCATTATCTACTGAGTCATGGATGTGGCGACGTAGAGCATCCCTACACATTCTATTGCAGCGATTTCGAGATTTTGCTGCTACTTTTTTGTGCATTAGTTTTTTTATGTCTTCAGTCAACCAGGGTGCAGGAAGGTGTTTTATTTTTATGGCCCGCAAAGGAGCATGGGTGTCATAAAGCTGTGTAAGAGTGGAATTAAATATGGATACTTTGTCATCGATATTATTGGCGCTATGAACTTGTACCCAATCTATTTCACCAACATTAACAACAACAGAAAAATAACAAAATGATATGAAGTAACTATAAAAAAACACTGATTACATTAAATAAACTCACCCAATCTAAAAGCCATCAAAGGAACGTACGGCACGATAGGAAGGATCATCAGTTTGCTAATGACAAATAAAACTGCGGCTATCGACCGTGTGTGTGTAGAAAATCGTATTTCCAAATACTCAAAACTTGACGATAGTTGGAGTTTGTGGAACACTAAAAGTAAAGGAACGGTTAAGAATATAAGTACTTAGAAAAAAAGGATGCACCATCTATCAAGCAGTTATTTATAAAAATATAAAGGAATAAAAAGGAAGCTTTCTTAGCTTCCTTTGTAACTACAGTATGCATATCTTTTAATATGTGCTACTTAACTTAACACCTGAAACTTTATATATATATTTATATATAGGGTAAAACCCGGATAGTTGCGTCGGTAGGATACATGCCGCAGTTTTGAATACGCTATGTTAGGGCCGTTGGTGGCATTAACGCTTTACTGTAATTAGAAGCGCCCGTTCCACAGGCCTCATTACCATGTCAGCTGGTGGTATAGGTGCAAGCATTTTGTCTGTGTAAGCGAAAACCTTTCGCGGCGAAACTTTAAAAGGCGTCCAAATTATATTGGTAAGAAGTTTCTGTTGAATATTTTTTGCACTGATTGTAATTTTAGTCAACATTTTGTTTATGTGTATGTATTAGAGATTAAACTACACTGTTTATTACGTTTTATTGTTGAATAGTATATATTTATTTTGTTAATAAAAAGGGCAAGTATCCGTACCAAAAAGAATAGATGCGCTATCTTCTTTTGCGGATAGTTGCTCTATGGGCAACAATCCGCAAATGTGAATTCTTTAACGAACAAAATAATTTTATATTCATTTGATGTTTTTAACTGACTTAATTTACTAATCAATGCTAATTGCCAAAGTTATCTTTAACGTTAACTTTTTTACATTACTAATATCGTTGTTTTTAGATGGTTTAGTTAGAACATTATTGTATAAATTTATTATGTTATTTTGTTTAGTATACTTAAATATGGATCATATTAAAGACTAAAATTAATAAATAATAAAGACTAAATCTGGAAATGATATTAGTTTACTTTTGTCTTATAAAAATCATAAAGAGGTGTCTATCCCGCACGAGGCCACTATCCCACGAAACATTTTTATCGTTAGGCAAGTATCCGGTACAGTAGGCAACTATCCTCTTTTTCAGAGATCAAATAAAACAAGATTCATTCGAAACCTATACTAATAATGTTTACAAAAATAGGCTAGTATAAAACATAAAAGACCTATCAATTGATATACATGTTACATTACTCTTAGTAAGTACATATTTTTTAGTAATAAAGTTTTTTCGAAAATTAGGGCAACTATCCGGCTTTTACCCTACATGTACAATTTGAAATTTTTATACAGACTTCCATTCTATTCAGTTATTAGAGTGTAACTCAAAAACTACTTAACCGAATTTGATGTAATTTAAATGGGACTACACGGGAAGCACCATCTTTCAAACGAAAAAAATAATTTTGATAATCGGGGCACCCAGTCGAAAGTTATGAAGTAAAAAACATAAAAAAATATACAGTCGAATTGAGTACCTCCTCCTTTTTTTGGAAGTCGGTCATCTATTAAGCAATTATTAAAAAAAATAAGAAAGCTTCCTGTATAACTGCAGTATGGATAACTTTTAATATGTGCTACTTAATATCTACACCTGAAACTATACATTATAAAATTACTATATCGTAAGAAGGTTCCAAATTTGTAGGGGTTTGCAGGGTCCGCCTGAGGAAGTAGCACACCTTTGCCAGTTGTTCAACCATGCAGCAGTAGGTAATGTACAAGTATTACTGTTTTGTAAAAAGGTAATGTTTCCAGCGAAATTACAGATTTTACATCTTATATCTCTGGGTGAAGAGCGCGATGCATAGCCATCGAGGCTTTTGAACTCTTTTGTTTTTTGTAGTTTAAAAGTCTGTTTGGCTCAACAACAGTCGAGCGATTTACTCGTCGGTTTAGTCATCGGTTGATATAAAAAAGAAGCAGAGTTACTGAACTCGCTGCGCGCGAATTCGGCTCGCACTTAGTCGTCACCTTATTTTATTTTACTTTCTTGTATAAGGTAGACTAGTAGTAATAATAATAGTAATAATAATAGTAATAAAACCGCAGGGGCGGCTTTGTGGCGAGCCGTCGGTGAGTGGCGACACCGCGGACCCTGATTCTCCCTGGGGCTAAATGAGACCCCTGACCCCCAGCTTGCCTTAATTGGCCGTCTGGGGGTGGAGACGTAAGAGCAAGTAACAAAAAGCTCCAAGGGTGGAAGTGTTAAAGGGCATAACGCCGGTAGTAGCGCTCTAGTGAAACCGCAGCACACCTCTCGACACCCTTTAGCCATCCACACCAACGTTGCCCCTTTTGTCACCATTGATGGTGGCTCCTATGGGGGGCCCGTTTAGTGGGTGGCAAGTCACCACCTGCCTAAATATTTTAAATGAGACTGAAATTGACAGGTGCCGTAGTCTCGTCCATAGCCTACTATTACCCTTATCATTAATAAGATCATACCAATAGCCTTGCCATTTTACCCATTTTTATAATAGATATACCATGTAACCATCCATCCAAAATGTTTCTGTTTTTATACTACATTGTATTTTTATACCAAACGGGCCTCTAAGTGTTGGCTACAGCCCCACTTATGCCTATGTAAAGGGCCGGGTTAAACCCGTGAAATTTTTTGAATAAAAATAGTAATAATAATAATAGTAGTAATAACTACTAGTCTTCAACTAGCTTTTTTCCTAATACTGATGCTAACAGGAACTGTTCATGTCCGAATAAAAGCATTACCTGCTTTTTCAGAAAAACATAATTTTATTATATTGAAGGGTCCGCCTAACGACCGGTCCCAATAATATATCTATCGCCGGTTTACCTTACTAGAGTTAGATATTTGACACTATTTGTATGGAAGTTATGTCAAATGTCTATCGGTAGTAAGGAAAACCGTGGATAGATAGATTATTGGGATCCCCTATAAGTGACAGATGCTTTGCTTCTAGGCAGTATATAATTATGGTCATAAAATAAATGTAGTTTCAGAAGGCAAAGTAAGTAAATATCTATAAATAGAACGTCTTCCCTACTATACGATTCACGCAGGTTTGGTGTGAGACGCGTGTAGGGATGTCGACATCGCCACAAAACACGTACACATAGCTTAAACTTTTTACTGCTAACATACCTACGCAACAGGAAATGTCATTTAAAAACTGCCAACCCCGACCGCTCTACCGGCACTCACGTAATATATGCCGGCAAGCGTCCTCAGCCCCCACCCACCGCCTCTCCCCACTTTTATCGCCTATTTATCGCCAAGACTTTCTACTTACTCGGTGGTACCGCGTGGTCTAAGTAATTTGCTTAAGGTTTAGATTTGATAAGGTACTATAGCGTATGTATACTAGACTTATGGTTTCGGTTAAGACCTTGTAGCGAGTACAATTTCTGTACAAATGAGATTAAAGAACTGGCTGCTTCCTTATTCATAAAAGAAATACATGTACTAATAAACCCGTTATCTCAATTTAAAGAGAGGTTATTCAATTAATATTTGCTGCAGAATGAGAATATCTAGCCCTTTTATCAGTTTTTTTCGCAGTAAGGCTTTGTTTATTTATTAAAAGATTTTCAAAACCAAGCAATTGCGGTGTTAAGACGCGTATCCTGATAATAGTAAAAAGCAGAATTTTTAAACACCTAGTGTAACGAAACAGATCGATATTATATTATGAAAAAAACACTAAGGTTAGAAATGGGATAGGAAAAAAGTAGTAACCGAATAGAATTCATAAATATAACTCTCTTTCTGCAGAAAAAAATCCTGAATAGGTCCACAAAAATAAACTTTCACGTCGAAACTCTCAGAATGTTCAGCGATAATACTATATTTTTTTTAGGTAATACATAGCCAACGTAAAGTACTAAAGTTATAACCATCAGTTTTTTCGATTCTGTTAGTATATATCGAAAAATATAAAGAAAACGTACAAAACTAACGCATTTTCGCATTGCATCGTCCAATCTAACAAGCGATTTTCAACCTTACGTAAAGCATCGTTGATTATTTTAAAATTGGGGTTGGACCGCGCCATAAACAAACTTAGTTTTTAATGCCAACGCGCAAATATTTTATCCGACAGCTTTTTTTTTTGAGATTGGAGTCCAAAACAAGGGTTATGTGTTGACCTGTGTGTGTATGTATATTTTTTTTCCATGTATTTGCCTTATCACAAAGTTTGCGTACACTTAAAACATTACCTTATAAACCATAAGTGGTTTGTCGAGGGTATCGCGTCCTTTACAACAAATCTACAAGGTACTTATATGTATGTATGTATGTCCGCTCGTAACTACTCAGTTCAACCGATATCGATTTTCATGGCACGAGCAAAGTACTTGGAGCGCGCGGCCCCGAGTAAGTAGACCATCTTCGCGATAAACAGGCGACAAGAGTGGGAAAAGGCGGTGCGGTGCGGCCAGAACACGAGGACAATCACTACGTGAATGCCGACAGAGCGGTTGGGGTTGGCAGTTTTAAAATGTCATTGTTTTCTGTTATGTAGGTATGCTACCAACAAAAAAGATCAACGTTCGTAGATGCGATATTGACATCCCAACACGCGTCTCGCACAAACCTGCGTGAATCAACGCTAGTAGGGAAGACGTTCTACTTATAGATATTTACTTACTTTGGCGCGAGTGTGAATCCCATGTGCGAGCTAGTTGTTTCCGTAGTCGGGTTATTACAAATTTTAGTTTGATATCTTGTTTTATGTATGACCACGCATGACCTATTACTAAATGATCGGGTGATATCATCAAGTGGTAATACAATATATTACTTGATGACGTCATTTTTATGTAAGTAAAAGTATCACTAATGATTTTAACTAGATGGGTTATATTTGCACGTATTAAGAGGATTGCATAGCTAGTTCTTTCCGTACTAAAAGAAAAAACACTTCTACCTCTTAACATTGTCCGATTTCATTAATTTTTTTTCATGGAATCTTCACATTGTTTACTATGACCGTACGTTTAGATCTTTTCAGTTTTTTTAAGTTCTAAAAAAGGAAATTTTTATAAATAAATCCATGAAAAAAAACACTTAAATCGGACAATGTTAAGAGGTAGAAAAGAGTTTTTTCTTTTAGTACGGAAAGTACTAGCTATGCAATCGTCTTAAGTTGGTCCCATTTAATTCGATAAACGCCAGTTAATTATTGTGTGTTATGTACAACACTGAAAATGAATACGTCTTATTTGCTTATATACGAGTATAATTATAATGTTATATTATCATATCAAGTATACTAAGATAAGCGGTAATAAAATTATTGAAGTGATTTCATAATATGTTGCAGTGGTGGAATTTGTATCCTTTGCTTTTAATTTATTTAGTTTGTATTTTTTTACAAATTTTATCTTATTACCATTAATTTTATATTATAATCGATTACCATTTTTATACAAATCTATTACTAGTTCATTCAATGGTACCTCATAAATGAAAATATATCAAGCCATCAAGGTTAGGTATGCTTTGGATGACACACACAGCAACAACAAAAATGAAAAAGTGGGAGTTGCGCTCGCGCACCGAGGGTTCCATGCATTAAGAAAGCATCTACAAAAATAATTACTCTAACTCAGTGGTTCTCAACCGGTGTTCTCTCGGACCAGTCTGGTGGTCCCCGAATGCATCCGAA
Source organism: Selenia dentaria (assembly GCA_917880725.1). Taxonomy (NCBI): domain Eukaryota; kingdom Metazoa; phylum Arthropoda; class Insecta; order Lepidoptera; family Geometridae; genus Selenia; species Selenia dentaria. The sequence continues at coordinate 13,835,608 of OU862889.1, read as the reverse complement.
GTGGTCCGCGAAGGAATCCAAATAAACGAGTCGACACACCAATGCATGACAAAAGTTCTTAATTGAAATATTTTTCCTGTTCAGAAGACATTCTGAATATGAAAAATCTTTTTTGAAACCTAAAGTCAATTTCGTCAAATAGTTTTAATATTTTTTTGTTACTTTGCGTCAAACAATTGTGTGTTGCATTCAGAAACCTGCATATAGGCATGTTTTATTTATGATAAAACAACCTTATATGACAAGGCAAAAGTTCAATTGCAACAATTCCGGATTCAGTTTTCCCTACTATGGAATCTTTGCAATTGAAAAACATTTACATTCACTGTACAATATTACTTCCCAACTATGGTGGTCAATTATGGCAAAGACAGAATAATTGTGAAATGGTCCTTTAACACCAAAAGTTTAATAACCACTTTTTTTTTTTTTTGAGGGGGGGAAATGCTGTCCACTTCCCTTCCGTTACGGGGGTTGACGGAAGGGGGTATGTGGGGCTCAGACCCACTAAAACCCCCCCGTGAGCAGTCCTCCGCCAGATGGGTGAGATAGGGTTGCGCTGGCATTCACCATCTCGCCCCAGCGGTAGGCCCGGGTTGTTAACCGGGCGTCAGCGCCTGTGAAGGGGTGCCCTTGCTCACCAAGGGCACTCCTCAGATGTGTGGGGTCGTGCAAGCCGGCGAAGAGTCCCCCGACTCTTCACCAGTGACACCCACTACGGAAGAGGGAGGAGGCGAGCGAACTGCCTCCTCCGTACCCCCGTTCGTCTGCGCCGGAGCGGGTCAGCTCGAACGTCATTCTCCCTAACCCGCTCCGCGGCCTCCTTCTGCGCAATCACCGCTTCGCAGAAGGTGGCCACCGCCTGCCACGATCTCTCGTTGTCGAGCATGGAGCTTACCACGCGCGACAAGGAGAGATCTCCGCCGATTACAGCAGTAAGCGTGTGCCGCTGCGGGCCCCATGCAGCACAGACCTCCAGCGTGTGGAGTGCCATATCCTCCGGAGCCCCACATTCACAGACAGACAGGCTGGGGTCGCCTCTCGTCTTGTAATATGGTGCACGTACTTTCCGAAGCATCCGTGCCCGGAAAGCACCTGCACCAATCGGAAGGTGAGCGACCCGAAACGCCGTCTTACCCACCTATGGAGGATCGAGCGGATGGCCTCTACCGTCCACTGCCCAGGGACTGGTGGAGCCAGGTCCTCCGACCACCGCCGCAACAGGGCGGCTCTTGCCTGCCACCGCATGCGTGTCACCTCTTCCCACGCTGGGGGGTCTCCTCGGGATCTCCTTACCGCCACGAAGTGGTACACTTCGGCGAGGATCTCCGCTTGGAGCTCCCAGGGAGGATCACAGGCCAGCACGCAAGCCGCCGTCCAGGACACCGTCCGGTATCCACGCATCGCCCTCGTCGCGATAACCCGCTGTGGACGTCGCAGCAGGGTCTTATTGTGGCGACTGAGGGCGTCCGCCCAGACTGGTGCCCCGTAAAGAGCCATACTCCGGATCACTCCGGAGTATAGTTGGCGGCAGTTGGCGTTTGGGCCACCCACGTTGGGCAGCAGCCTTCCCAAGGCGGCCGCAGCTCCCACGACTCTTGGGGCCAGTTGGGCAAAATGGCTACCAAAAGCCCACCTTCCATCCAAGTTGAGGCCCAGGTATCTCATCTGAGCTCCAACCGGGACTAGGACTCCATCCAGGATAACCCGCGTACCTGGAGGGGGCCCCCCCCGAGGCCCGTGGAACAGTAGGGCCTCGGTTTTGGAAAGGGCAACCTCCAGTCCTAGGGCACGAATGCGGTCGATCACGAAGGTGGTGCCCACCACGGCCAACCGCACTACCTCCCGGAGATCCCTCCCTCTAGCTACGACTAAGGTGTCATCCGCATAGCACGCGACCCGCATCATAGCGGGTAGCGTGCCACGAAGCACCCAGTCGTAGCCTATATTCCACAGGAGTGGTCCCAGCACTGACCCCTGTGGAACGCCACAGCAGACGCGACGGCGCTTCAAACCGTCGCTCCCTTCCACCAGGATCTCGCGGTCCTGGAGGTAGTCGGCTAACAGCCTCCGCAGATACAAGGGCACTCCATGATAGCGGAGCGCCTCTTGTATTGCTCCATGCGGGAGGCTGCTGTTGAAGGCGTTGGCTATATCTAGTGAGATAGCCAACGCCTTTTCTCCCTCGCTGACCGCATCCTGCGTCCACCGCTAGAGCCAGAGCAGGGCATCTATTGTAGATCGCCCCGCTCTGAACCCGAACTGGGCCTCCGACAGCCCAGGCCCAGTACCCTCCAGATGCCGGATGACTCGTGACGCTACCACCCTTTCTAATAGCTTGCCCGTGTCATCGAGCAGTATTATTGGTCTATACCCGGAAGGCGAGTCAGGGGCTCGGCCTTCCTTCCGCAAGAGGCACAGTCGGCCGTCCTTCCACAGCTTCGGAAACTGGCCTGACGTGAGGCACGCGTCGAATATATCCCGAAGCTGGTCGCCCATTATCCTCAGGGCGATCCTGAGGACCCGTCCCGGGATCCCATCTGAACCCGGTGCAGTCTTTTTGCCTCGCAAGCGGCCGACTGCTACCTCCATCTCCACCTCCGACACAGGTGGGATCGAGGCCACGTCCAACACATCGTGGGAGGGCAGCGCCATCGTCGGAATGGTGTGATTAGGATTTATGGCGGGGAAGAGACCATCCAATACCCTGTCTAGGAGCTCTGGCTCTAGGGCCCTCGCTACAGGGGACGTCTGGCCACGAAATTTATTCCGGGCGTCCTTATACGGACGTCCCCAGGGGTCTCTGTCGAGGCCCACCAGCACCTCACCCCAAGCCCGAGACTTGGCCTGCCTGATGGCCAGCTGCAGCTCCTGCTTTGTGTCGCGGTACACGCCGTACAGCTGGCCCTCAGCCGCTAGCTCCTCAGCTGACAGCTGAGCGTCAGTTCGGCCGTTGCGCCGTCTCCTGCAGCGGGTGTAGGGCCGCCGCGCCTTAGAGCAGGCAAGTTTAAGAACCACTGCCCTAACTAAAAGGTATATTATGTCGTTTAAACTCTAGCCACGATTATTTCTCAAGCCGCAAAAAATATGTTTGTAATAGTAAATTCGATTTTTATTGTATATATACTACATGTTTAAGGTTTTCAGTCTTTTTTTTTGTATATTATATGCTGTAAGACATTGTTTGTTGCCAAATTTCATAATTATAGGTCAACGGGAAGGACTTGTGAAATCGCAAAATGCATAAGTATATTACGTGGTCGATCATATCTTTTGATCGCGTTGTTAATAAATAAGGGCCTTACTTATAAACGTTGCTTAACTTTAAATGAAGTTATTTAGTACTGCGTACTGGAAAATTGTTCTGCACCGTACTAAGTAACGTTCTTCAAATTTAAGCAGCGTTTATAAGTAAGGCCCTAAATGTTTTCACATATGAAAAAACCCGTAGCGTAGACCCGAGTATTTGATATAAATTTGTTTTTTAATTGATAAATTTACGTGTTCCTTAGAAAAAATTGTCTTGACAGACATACAGATAGATGGACAGACAAAATTTGTCCAGACGAACAACAAAACAAACCTATAAGGATTCCTTTTTCTTTTTGAGGCACAGAACCCTAATAAAAATAAATATAACCTCTTCTAATCAATATAATTTATCATACGCTTAAAATTAATTTTCTCAAAACTGGTATGTAATGTTGCCATAACATCTTTAAAAAGTATCCAGAAAGTGAACTCTACCGGAGACCTATTCACAACTGTCCAGTAAGAAACGAAATTTAAATCTCCTACTGTCCGGTAAGTAAGTAGGTATGTAATTTACGTACTAGACAGTAGGTCATCCTCTTTAGATCTGCTTAGAAAAAAATACATAGTACCATATACCAAAAACATAGTAGACACAGATTAAAATTTTGCCATTATAACATGGTTAATAGGAAGGAGGCTCCAAATATTATATATATTATAATCCTATCTCTCTATGAGAGATGGACATATTTTTGGAGCCTGAGCCAGAAACAGTCTGTGACATTTAACGCGACGCAGAAAAAGTATGCATGGTGCGTTTTGTACTTAGTAATGTTGTAGAAGTATAGTGTGGGATTTTATGTTTGTATTTAGTAATTTCAGTTTATAAATCATGTTGGATTAAAACTTTCCATTCTAAAATTAACATGGAGATTCAAAAACAATAATTTTCATTTTTTACTAAAACAATTATGTAATGTAAAAATAGAACAATGTTCAAAACTAAACGCAAACTTTTTAGTAAAAAAAAAAGACTGTCGAGATTTTACATACAATTGCGACAATTGTGTTTTAATTTACGGTGTGAACACTAAGACAAAATAAACTTTTTTATTTGGTCTGAGTGTGAACATAGATAATCCTAAAAACTGAGTTCAAGCGAATCTGATTCGGAAATAGATGGCACTCCTCCTGATTTAAAAGCTGAGGCCGAAATAGCAAAAAACAATTTACTTCCTTCAAAATCCAAGGAGCGATATATGAAAACTTATGAAAAATTTATGAAGTGGAAGGCAGAAAAACAAGCCAACAGTTGGTCTGAAAATACCATTTTTGAGAAAAGCATTATACAACCCTCAATCAGTAAGTAAGCCATCCTGGCCTCGTATATAACCGGTTTAACTCATATTTGGCCAGGAAGGCTTATTTACTGGATTCTGCAGTAATGTACTATTGTTCTACACTTTTGTATCAAAACAAATTAATAGCAAGGTAATATTATCTAAATATTACCTGGGATATAGAATCAGAAAACGAGCACACAAGACACACAGACAGCACCACCATGTTATATAAAAATATAGATGAAACTAGTTTCGACTAATGTCATTTGTTTTGAAATTGTTTTTGTAACTAAACTCATATCATTACATATACATATTTACCTGGCAAATATATAACAGCAGTTAAGAAAGTAACGATGATAAGAGAGAGTGCTGAAGCCCAGTACTGGGTGCCTCTGAGGTATATTTCCACCGGTACTCCCAGTAATGTGATGCTGGTTAAATGGCTGAAAAAGAATTCAAACAACATGTTATTAACCTATGTTAGTTATGTTAGACATACCATTATATGTCTAATATTAATTATCATGTTTTATATTATATTGAGATTATATCTATACAGATAAATAAAATTGAAGTGTCTGTTTGTAAATCCAAATTAACAGCTTATCACTAAATGCATATGAAAGTTTAATAAACGGTATTTACGTATTTTTTTATATTATGGTCAGTCTGTCTGTCTGTTTGTTCCGGCTAATTTATGAAACGACAGGACCGATTGTAACGGGACTTGTAACGGACAGCCGATGTTATAAGAAATACTTTTATATATACAAGTACGATTTGAAACAAAATAATACCGACTTCCATTCTATTCAGTTATTGGAGTGTAACTCAAAAACTACTGGACCGAATTTGATAAAATTTAAATGGGACTACACAGCTTTCAAACAAAAAGATAATTTTTAATATCGGTTCACCCTATCGAAAGTTATGAGGTAACAAATATACAAAAAAAACAGTCGAATTGAGCACCTCCTCCTTTTTGGAAGTCGGTAGAACTCTATCTCTCTGCCTCTTTGTCACCTTATCACGACTAAACTGCTGAACGGATCGTAATCAAATTTGATAATACACAAGGCAATGTTAAGAGGTAGAAAAGAGTTTTCTCTTTTAGCATGGAAATTACTAGCTATGCAATCCTCTTAACTGACAGCACCGCGACAACCGCTTAGGGGTCTAGTCGATGCGCATGTTTGTGTGAGTGAGCCATTTTAAATGTTTGTAGGTAGTTTCCGTACTGTTATCTATATTCATACTGTGTCAATGGTCTTCACAGGTATAGTCCAGTCATAGGACTCAGTATAGTAGACGCACAAGTACACGGGTAGAGTCATATTATTTTATTCTGTTTATTCCACAGTTCGTGAGGAGACGGCGTTAAAGAATATATCCTTCAACATCGAAATGCAAGTCGTATGACACGAGGAAATTTGCCTTTCTAGGGACAGGTCTCGTGTGCAATATGCCGTCATGGTTTGTATCACCGCAGAGTTATATATTCTGCCGCAAAGCAATAGTGTGCATTGATTGCTAGTTGTCCCGTTTCATAAACGTTAAAACAAGAAATTTAACGGTTTTATATAAAACGAACACAAATTGAACGAATATACATATATATACAGATTGGTTTTTTGAGACGGGCGTTCATGGCCAAGTCTGGAACCACGAGAGTTAGAGAAAAATCGTGAAAGGAAACATGCCCTCGATTTATAAGAAAACCATATATACATTTTTAATTTTTTTAATCTTTTACTTTTACCACTTTAAGCAACTTATTAGTAAGATAAAATTGAGATATTAAACGAAATTTCTAAAAATTTACTATTTCCTTTCATTTTTAGTAATACATTTCTTTGCGAAAATTGATCTTTATCAGCAACAGAATCTATTAGTTCAATAATACAGTATGTCTTTTTCTGAAAAATTATTCGGTTCGATTTCCGTCAAAAGTAAATGATTCATAAAAAAACTAAATATGCCGATATTGTTTTCTTATAAATCGAGTGCAAGTCTCCATTCACGATTTTTCTCTAAATCTCGTGGTTCTGGACTCTGCCATGACCGCCCTTCGCAAAAAACCAGCCTGTATATAAACCACGGCTAATTTAAAGTAGGTACCTACTACAATATTTTTGGACGTCAATTAAAACAAGTCAAAATAAACCTATTCCATTTCACTAATAGAATATAATGGTTGGCGTATATTGAATCCTGTTTTGATATTTATATTTTGATATATTTAGATCCACCCAAATCCAATCCCAAAAGTCCAGTACATTACAGCATAACTTTGGTAGATTTAATTTGTAGAGTATAATAATAGGTGTTAAAATTTAAATGGTAAAAAAATATGTGTTGTAGAACTTTTTAAACTTTTGCGATTCAAATACATGTTTTAAGATAAAAATCGGTACTTTTTAAACACATATTATTATCTAAACATAACTTTGACTAACCTCGACGTTACGATCGAGTTGCATCGAGACGTTTGGACATCTACCGTGGTCACAAGTAAACTCCAAGGTGCAAGAGGCTAGACAAAATTATATTTTGATAATAATCTGTGCGCGAAAAATCACGTTTTCTTTCAAAACGTGGTCTTGTATTTAGAACCAATAATAATAGGTACCAACTAGGCTAAGCCTCCAGTTACTCGCCATTCAGTTTAATGTTCGAATTCTATGGTAGAGTTGAATTAGTAGCACATGTTTTCTCGACGGGCGACGCCCGCAGAGCAGTTATATAAAACACTGATCACTGTGTTAATACTTAATAATATTACGTTAGTCGAGTCAGCTCGTGACCACGGCCATTGTAACATGGTCGAAACGTCGAGCGAAAGGTACATATTTTTTTACCTATATTAAATTACACGTGATAAGTCCCGATAAACATATAAAACATGTGTTCAAATCGCGAAAGTTTAAAAAAATCACTGTAGGTACAATAGTTGTGGCCCGTGATTTTGTCTGCGTAGTGATAAATGATTTGAAGTTGATGATGTCCTTACCCAGGATATAATCTATCTCTTAGCTAAGTTTGGTTCCGATCCGTTCTGCCGTTTAGGCGTGCCGATAAGGTAACCAAGACAGAGACAGAGTGACAAAATTACAAACATTTTAAAATATTAAATACTTTGGTAATTTCTAATTGTGTTATAAAATACAATTGCCCCAGTTTCACCCGCGTGATGATAGATGACGAAGATGATAAAACTATAATAAGTATGTCCTTTCCCGGGGATTATTGTCCTTTCTATCTCGTTGCCAAATTTATTACTATCCTTTCATCGGTTTACGCGTGAAAGCGGAACAAAAAAACACTCACTTTCGGATTAATAATATTAATAGTTAGAATAGTATATATGTACCTATGTAAAGGCAAATAAGCTGATCAAAAAGTTTTTATTTCAGGATTATCCTCAAGTAATTAGATGAGGGAATCGCATATAAAATAGGTGATAAATAATATTAGTTACTTATAGTGTAATCTACAACGTGCAATGAGCTATGGAGAGGGCTATCCTCGGTGTTTCTCTACGTGATCGAATCAGAAATGAGGAGATCCGTAGAAGAACGAAAGTCACCGACATAGCCCAGGAGATTAACCAGTTAAAGTGGCAGTGGGCAGGGCACATAGCGCGCAGAACAGTTGGCCAATGGGGCTGGAAGGTTCTGGAATGGAGTCCACGGACCGGCAAGCGCAGCGTAGGTCGTCCACCGACATGGTGAAAAGACAGACTTGATAAAGGTCGCAGGATGACTTTGGATGCAGGCCGCTTCCAACCGGTCGGTCCTTTTGGCAAATTATGGGGGAGGCATATGTTCAGCAGTGGACATCTTACGGCTGAGATGATAATGATGATGATGACTTTTAGTGTTAAAATCAAGAATGGTAACGTAAATAACATACATAAAAGTATAAAAAAATTTAAACTCACCTCGATATTAAAGCTAAAGTAATTGATATCACAGACATATTTTTACCACCAAACAAAAAACCGGACACTGTATTATACCTCGTATTAACCACATTAAAATACAGTACAATTCCTAGAATTACACTTAAAACAATACCGAACAGACAATATTCAGCAATATTAAAATAAATAGGAGACATCGGCACAGTAACATTTCTCATTTTCGTAATGTCAAAGACGTATCTTGCTGGCAATATCTGCTTGCAAATAACAAGTTGATAAGTGATGCTCCTTCAACAACAATAAAAGAGATATTATAAAGATAAAAGTGGATTTGAGGTAAATCTTTCAGCAAATAGGTACTCTGGCTAAATGTTCTGTGTGGTAAAAGTGTCAGAAGTCAGATATTTGCTTAGCTTCGGAAGTCTTAACTTTTCTATGTTTGTAATAGCGTTAGTAGTTATCTAATGTATTTTGTGGTATCTTATATTACCTCTGCGTCGTTTTTGTCACCGATGAGGGTGACACGCAGTCTCAGATGCATATTATTTAAGAAATATAGAATCTCAACACCAACATGCATACGAAATAACAATAATCCGATTTTGTGAAAAGCGCCACCTAGTGATTGTTTCCTGAACTACATTCAATCTCTGAACAATGAAATTTACATTTGCGTTTCGTGACATGAAACAACTGTCCCTTACTTTACTCGTAGTACTAAACATTTTTGATAGATGGTTCTGTCAACAATAAACTGCGATTAATAATTAAGGGTCGCGTATTATGCATTTCAGTAATCCAATTATTACATTGAATCGATTTTGTCATTACAGCATTTAAATACTAATGGAAATAATAAACTAAGTATAGTCGCCTGCATAAGATGTATACATTTCACAATTTTTAGAAGTGCGTCAGTATTCAAGTACCTACATTAAAAATTACATCAAAACTATTCCAAAATGAAGTTATTTATATTATTGTACTGTTAAGAATAATCCTTATCTACATTGTTATACAATCTAGTACTGTATCATAGTTTTGAAAATTATGGAACGTACCTACCTATACATCTTATTGCAGGCGACTTTACATATACTAGTACAAACTGTATCTAAGCATTTCAAAACCATATTTTTTGTAGTTTCGTATCTGTTTTATTTAGTAAGCATTTGTAAATGTATGTTTAATATGTATTGGGGTCGATATTAACTAGAGCGAGTACTTTTTTACTACGAACCCCACTGCATGAAGGCAGAATTACACTAATTTCTTTTTATGTGATAGGTTTGCAAACGAGCAAGTGGCTCGCCTGATATCGCAATATCAGAGGTTTCGAGGATGCGTTGCCGACCTTTGAGGAAGGACGATAGAAAGGAAGAGATAGAATGAGTGAGAGGAGAAGGGGGGAATAGGGCCTCCGGAACCTCCCACAAACCGACGAAATGCAATAGCAAGCTATGTTACTTCACGTCTGTGTTATGAGGGAGTGTGGTACTTCCCAGGTCGTACCGGCCCATTCGGCTGTGGGGTTACATCGTGGCACTACCACCAAAAAATCTGTTTCATAAGCGTTGTTCTGCATAATTATAGGTACCCATTTTAACTACTCTGTAAGGAGCCTCAGTTAAAAAAAATACAGGATGAAACCGGATTTGTGAAAAGCGAGGACACCTTACTAACCAGACTAATGGAATATTGTGCAATGGACCTCTAGTAGTTGATACAATTAGCGAAGTTACCAAGATATTTTGCCTTTAATTCAATGCAGTGTCACGCCGAATTTCGGATTAGTGGTACTGAAAATTGTGCTCGCCATTAGGTGCAAACTACCCATTTCGTCGCTTAATCTGTCCGAATCAGCAAGACTCATTCGAGTTAAGTTTCATTCATAAATCTATTGTTATTTTTTGCGCTGATGCGGACGGGTTAAATTATTGGGGTTTCGTCGATTCCGATCCCAAATGCGAAGGAAATATTCTTTACGTTTGTATCTCCACTAAAAATTATGAAAGATCTTTTACTCTTGAAACACTCTTATAAGATTTTTCTAATACTTATGAATACTAAGCTGTACTCGTAAGTCGGATTTTATATTGATTTCTTTAGACATGTGACTTTGACATGTGTCGAGTTAGTGCTATCTATAGTCAAATGGTAACGAAAACAAAACATAAAATGATTGTAATGAGGACAGGAAACTCGAAGAACACAAAGCATTTTATAAATTAAAATTTTGAAATGAATGAAATCAAATAGACACTGAAGACCTCATATTTGTTTTTAATTAACCACACACTCTTTCCTTTCATATCCTTTCTCTCACACACACCCACGCACACACGCACACGCACGCATACTCACTCTTACCTACACCACTACACATTCACACACATACCCTTACACAATATTACATCCTATAATCCGCTTTGTTATATTTTACTTAAGCATAATATTTGATTGGAACTTTACCCTAATTTTCCGTTGGAGGGCGCTGATTTCTGCAACGCAGTTTATTAAGCATAATATTTGATTGGAACTTTACCCTAATTTTCCGTTGGAGGGCGCTGATTTCTGCAACGCAGTTTACACACTACACCTAGGCACCTGTACAAGGTGTCATAGATTATCGACATTTGTGCTTAGCACCTACTTATGTTTCTGAACTAAATAAATGATTAAACAAATAAACAAAATTTCACAACTGTTTCTAACTGACAGATACCTGCGAACCTAGGTAAGGTAGATGTTAACCCGTATGTCATCCAGAGCTGCGTAAAAGGGTGGAGGTAGATTATTATGGATGGCAGGCCCACATTAGAATATTGCCCTCGCACCTGCCCCAACGGGCGCCGTAAATACAGTTTTTGCCTAGTTTTTACGATTGTCGTGGGATTACTTTAGATGCTGATTTTTCGGCTTAAATTATGGAAATAAATGGCAGAGGTTGCGTATTCTTATAGATAAAAAAAGAGAATATTGTACATTATATGCTTATAAGAAAAGCTTGTGATCCACTTTGTTGTTTAGTTTTTAAGTTAAATTGAACTAAGTATATTTTTATTATATGTTTTCCTATTCCGTGTAAAACATTATTTTACTTGGCTAAAAAGCCTAATGCAACGCGGTTCGAATTCCGTTCAAAGATACAATTTTTGTCTCTAAATTGTAGATTTATGTTTACACCTGAGCAGAATGCTTACATTATATTGATTTTCATAGATTATTTGCGGAATGTGTAAAATGAAATTAGAGTTAAATAAGTGTAAAAACAAATGGACCAGATGGAGCAGATCTCAACCCAAATGATTTGGTTGTAAGCTGTTTTATGTCGATAGGGGCTGGATTTTCTGGCTTAGAACAAGTTTAGGCTTCCCTTAATATTCCTAGTATGTCCGATAAATTATATTCAAAGTGTCATACCAAGGTCTGTGAACTATGATAATTAGCTATAGAATAGATCATGGAGGAGGCATCCAAAGAAGAGAAAGATTTAGCTATCTATTTAACTATTACTATTTAGTTATGGCGTTATCCGTCGGACCTTTGTTACCGTCCACGTGCCGGTTATTTTAGAGCAGAATTATATTTCACGTGAAGATAGCAAGAGCTGACGGTTTGACGTTGATTCCGTGCAGTCAGGAAACCGCTGGTGTGGGACGCAACTTGTGCTGACACACTTGCGTCTTCTCACCTCGAGCAGAATTCATGGTCAGCAGTCACGCTTAGAATAAATGCATGAAACAAAATCTTTCACGTCATACATTAAAGTACGTCGGAAATAGCAGTACTAATTTAAAAAAAATAACTATGATTAAGGTGAATAACTATCTGTAGGGTCAGTCATTAGATAAGAAAAATCTAATACCAGTCTAAAAAGTTTTCCTTTCATCATCAATTGCATAATTTTTGTTTTGTACGGGCAGTCTTTTTAAAATAGGCACAATGTCTACTCGGACCCTAAAAACATTTACGTACACTGTTACAGATATAGTATCAAAAACGAATTACCTAAAGGAAAACACATTAGTTGATTTACAACTACAACACATTCAGTAATATCCATTTTGCCATTCTCCCGCAACTGCCACAAATAAAATAAATTCCTCGTCCAAAAGGGAACCTGCAGAAATAAAAAACATAATAATTCAAAATGGCGTCTGGCCACTTAATAACTGGCTGACACCATTGGGAAATATAATTTAATTTTTCTCAATCTTCATCCCTTTTCTACTTTTAGGAAAATGTATTGTTGTCTTTCTCTTGCGTTTTCTTAGTTCTGTTGTGGGAAAGTTGGAGGTCCCGTGTCACCCAATGTTCTGGTCGAGAAATATTTGCGATATTGTGTATTAGATGATTTGTGTATTCGAATGTACGTGGTAAGAATTTATCGCGCTATTACTTTTCTGTAGTATCGAAATGGGTGACAGAATGGAAGGTGTTAAGGTTTTTGTTTAGTTCGTTCAATTCTGTTATAACTATGTATCTACAGTAAAATATAAACACATAACAGGTGGTGAGTGAATTTGCCATAATAATTAAAAAATCTTTGTAATGTGTAAACTATTTTCGAAAGCAAAAAGTATCAAGTAAAATGTTACTAGGTACATGAATGAGTTTAGATTTTTCCTTTATATTTGGTCTCAAACTTCTGTACTTTTGCCATTCCTCAAGTTTTAGTTGCATCAAATTGGATTTTCGTTCAAGCAGTCTGAGTCAAGTTCAGTAACATATAAGTCAGTTATAAAGTCACTGCCTTGTCTAAGTCCATTCTATGCGGTGGACGCATTACTAAAACTTTCTAAGGCGACTGATGAGGAAAACAAAGGAACTCATGCACCACTACGAACACTCTAATGGTTAATAATCTACCACATTACACGACAAAGCTGTTGTAGTATTGTTGGGCATTTTTCTCGCCATTAACTCCGAGTTTTTCTGTCACTTGGCAATGAGCACAGAGCTGTATAAAACTCAAATCAGCAAAACGACTAGGTACCCTGTCTCACCACTTGTTTAATAAACAAGTATAATTTGAAAAATGTAATACCGACTTGCATTCTATTCAGTTATTAAAGTCTAACTCAAAAATTAATGTACAAAATTTCATTAAATTTAAATAGAAACCACACAGGAAGCACCAGCTTTCAAACAAAATAAAGAATTTTGAGAATCGGTTCTTCCAGTCAAAAGTTATGAAATAACAAACATTTAAAAAAAATTGAGTACCTCCTCCTTTTTGGAAGTCGTTTAAGGTAACTAAAATGCAGAATGGCCACATGCTTGCTTTCTATTAAATTACGTCATTACGGTATTGTAATCCAAAAGTATGATAGATACTCGTAGATAGATAGATAGATAAACTTTTTATTGCAACACCACATTACAAAGTACAACAAACAAATGAAAAACTAAAAATTTAGTGTCACAATGGGCGGTCTTATCGCTCAGAGCGATCTCTAGACAACCAACCAAAAATATGATTGAATGAAACCTGGTCAGTTCGAAATTGTTTGAGTTGGTATAGCACTGCAATCTTTTTACTTCCTATTACGAGTATACTTTTATAAATGAGATATACTTTTTCAATTAAAAAAGCTGTCCAAAGAGAAACCTACTTATAGTTGCAGAGCAATTCACCGTGCTTAAGAAAATCTACAGGCTTTTGCATTATCTCAAGCAGAAAGTGGAAATTAGGGAGGAAAGGCGAGAACAAAGGCCTTTTACACCTTCGCATGATTGCATCTCTGAGGACGGAATTCGGGTGCCAAGTGGCGCGTACCTACTAGATTTAAATTTAAATTAAATAACAGCACAGAATAAGTAATAGTAAGTAACAAGAGGTAACTGTGGGTACTATACTTAAAAAACGCGGAAGCCTTTTAATTGACTACATTGCCTTAATAATCCTTAACACAAAATGACTTTTGGTAACAGTGCACCCTTATTAACAGGCAAGCAAGAGATAGACAGATGGCTCATGTTATAAGAGCTAGACGCTGACGATGACAACACTCGTGGGACTCTAGAAAAGGTAATGCAGAACTCTGCACTACGTAGAATTTGTGCGGTCTGTCGAGGAAACATTACTTACAAGTTTGCACCAGCTCTCCAGAAGTAAGTGTAACGCAGGGTTGGCACAAGTTGTTAGAAATTATTATGAAGAATTAGGGTTGGCAGGTCTACCTGAAGGTATGTAATTATTACGCAAGTGCACTAGCAGCCTAGACGTATGTATTATACAAGCTTTGCTAAGTAAATATTACTTTCTTCTTCTTCTCTTAGGAACTTCCTTTGCTACAGCGTGTCCCTCTTGCATGACACTAATGCTTTGCTGCAAAATATCTGGTACTGCATTAGCATCAACCAAGGGGGTCTCCCAGATATGAGCCACCTGATTTATAAATCTATTTTACGTACTGAAGTCTGTTTTAAGTAATTGCCATTAGTAGTAGATCCAGCTGGTTAAACGTCTTGCTGGATTTTGACAGATGTGGAGTCACTGCAATTGTCTTAAATGTTTATCGGGACTTATCACGTATTATTTAATATAGGTAAAAATATGTACCTTTCGCTCGACGTTTCGACCATGTTACAATGGCCGTGGTCACGAGCTGACTGAAAACTGCGGGTGAGTCCGGCGAGAAGAGCGGATGTTTTGTTCTCCTACCCGCACTTGATCTTGAAAAATCGCAGGGTTGTCACTACGACACACAACACTGACTGTATCGGTAAATGTCCTAGTCCTAGTAACATGGTCGAAACGTCGAGCGAAAGGTACATATTTTTACATATATTAAATAATACGTGATAAGTCCCGATAAACATTTACAACATGTGTTCAAATCGCGAAAGTTTAAAAATTACTACTGCAATTGTCGGTGCTACACGAATGATATATATGAGAATGGAATAAAAATAAACTTAATCTATAAAAATATTGTTAATATGGGACAATATCCACACAAGGTCTTCAAGTCCCAAACTAGATAGACCCTGTATTATTGTAACCTGATGACTGATACACATACTTATATACATACTAGCTGCAATCCGCAGTTTCACCCGTGTGGTGTTGGATGATCATGATGGTGATGATGAAACGTATCCTACGAGTATGTGTCAATCCAATACCAACTTTCATCAAAAATAGCTTAGCCGTTTGAGCGTGAAAGAGCAACAAACATCCATGGATACATATCCATTCATCCATCCATCCATCTGAACTTTTACATTTATAATATTAGTAGGAAGTAGGATACACGGTATATTATTAATGTGAAATGTCCGTTTACCTGTGGTGGTGACACAGATCAAACAGACACAAAAACTTGACCTGGGGCCTTACTATGAGCTCTTAAAGCAGGACTTCTAGAAAACTGCCCGGCTTATTCGTACCATGACAACGTTAAAGCAGGCCTGCTATTCAAGAACCGCTGAAAAACCGTTCACCTGTTTTTTTGTATGGACTCTCGTTTACATGACGATCTATATCCACTCAGTTTATCAACTTACAAACATCTAGGCGTCTGCAATGTTGGTTAAAGTGAATTGTTAAAATGCCAGAGACAATTTTATCCATTCACTTTTGAGAAAACAATATTCAAACAGTTCACCTAAACGAGCATCATGGTATGATTTCATTCAAAACTGTTTATGTCAGGTTTAAGAACTGCACGGAACTTGCATGGTTTTTATAAAGCTGATAGTAAGGCCCCTGTCCAGGGATCGAACACGAGGGATCTACAAACATCACCAACCGGCTATTGCGTGAGGGATCAGAATAAATGAGCCTGTGGGAATATGATTCCGCACCAATATGTATAACATTTCATTCGTGACCATTCTATGCGAGGGAACCCAAAAGCGTCCAAAGAACGGTTTAATCAAACGTTAAGGGTTGAAGCTTAAAATAATCTGAGTAGGAGTTACAGCGGCCCCGGGCGTATGATAAACCGGCGATAATCCGGTATGGGGACGAAAGAATTGCTCGCTTCGAGCTACGTTTTTTTGCGTGCGGTGGTAGTTTTTCAGTGGTATTCTTGTGATATTCGATATTTTACTTATTAAGATAATAGACAAAGACCTTTTGGTCAGATACCGTTCTTTCACATGATATAAAGCTGACGTCGACAATGAAGTCCTAGATTTGGAGGTGACGATTTCCTATAGGCAATATTTAATGACAACGAGTACAATTTGACATTTTTTATACTTACCGACTTCCATTCTATTCAGTTATTGGAGTGTAACTCAAAAACTACTTGACCGAATTTAATGAAATTTAAATGCGATCACACGGGAAGCACCACCTTTCAAACAAAAAAATAATAATGTGCTTAGGTACTTCATTGTACAGTAATTATGACGTAGACACGGTAGGTATAGTTACTTACTGAAAAACATAATAAAGGACTTTTTTGCCTTCATTCTCATCTCACATTCCTGAAACATTCGCTATGATGTCGGGTGACTTAAGAATACTGTCTACTTCCGTTCATTTAACGGGGACACGTTATCGGGGGATGGTTTCTTTGGTTTAACGTCATGTTATTTCCCTTTGTGGGGCGTCATTAACATAAATTTTACGCTCTCCCAGATAATCTTGGACTGCTGCCCGGCCCTCCTATTAGCCCTTTCTAGAATTTACTGGTTATTACGTATGTAAGAAGTTATGAAATATTTCATATGAAAATGTAGGTAGAATTTGTGAATGTGTAAGCAGTGTAACACCCACGTATGAGAAGTCTCAAAACTATTTGCGTTGGTGCAGTTTTGGCTACAAATCGACTATTTATTCACCAAGTGAGTGAAGCAAACCAAGTCTCTGCAACGACTAGACAAAGAACAATGCCCACGATCCATATATGCGTTGACCTGTCATTCTGATTTCTATGTACGTGATGTATATTGACTGTTAGTGCATTAAATTATCTATTAGTAATTCCTTTATTAGATATATAAATATTTTTCAATTTGTCAATCAGGAAAAAAGTTACAATTAAAACAATTCTTGAGGCTAAGTATAAGACCTACTCCCAAAACCGAACTACGAAATACGTAGTATCTTATAGTCTGTGCTACGTAGTTTTGTTTGACGTATTTTACGATTTCTACTGTGAAAGTGAAAATGAACAAATACAGTCAAGGGTGTTGAAATGTATTTACATATTAAAGTGATTAGTGTTTATGTTATAGTGATGATGTATGTGAAATCTAAACATTATAATGTGTATGTAATTTGTTGAAGTTGTTTTTGTGTTAGTAGGGTAGTTAACCTTCTTTAATATTCTCTTTTAGAAATTGAGTGGTATATTTAAGTATGCTTTGACATGGATTCAAACATACATATACATAATATATACAACATAATTGAACAAGTGATAACTCACACACACAACATATTACATTCTGTCTATGTATGTTTTGACATGGAGTCAAACATACATATACAGAATATATACAACATAATTATAACAAGTGAAAACTGTAAAATATTTACATTTTTTATTTTATTTTATTTATTAAACAAAATCCACAGATCTTACAAAAATTTATAATTAATTACCTCACGGCTAATAAAGGAATTACATTCTATATTTATTTTTTACAATTAGAGTACGTGAATATAAATAATACGTTGATATGAAATATACGTATAAAAACGTAATTATAAAATTAAATATAACAACTATTTTAAGAATTTTTTACATATATCTTTAAAATAATTTATTGTTGTGCATTTACTTTATCCTCCTACATTATGTTAAAAATTGCGTTAAAGATTACATTCTTAAACTATAACAATTGCTACACTACTAAATACTTTATTTATCATCATAATCAGCCCATTTTGTTCTAACTATTGAGACTCGAGCCTTCCTATCAGGGAGAGGAGTTGGGCCATAATCCACCACGCAGGCCCAGTGTGGCTTGGTGGATAGATTAGTGGCTAACCCATGACGAACTTTTCAGGCCGCCCGAAGGCCTTCGACATAGCCTAACGTCTGTTGTTCTAAGACAAACAACCGGGACCAGTGGCTTAACGTGCCCTCTGAAGCACGGAAGCGCTCAGTTGAATAATGTCAATAGCGGTTACCCATCCAAGTCCTGACCGCAACAAGCGTTGCTTAACTTGTTGATCGGTTAAGATCGCCAAGTCAAACTCCGCTACGAGCGCTTCACTTTATTCATATAGTAGATCAATTAATAACTGTTTATAAAGTACTTACTACTTTATAAAGTACTTACTTACTAAAATAATTAATCATTAAAAACCTTGGCATTACATTTCATCACCCTTGACTATATTTGTACTTTATCACTTTCACAGTAGAAACCGTGAAGTCCGTCAAACGACACATCGACAATAAACGAGAGACTGCAAAGTATATTATGTTAGTCTATGACTGCAAAGAGGAATACTCTAAATGTTCTACAAGAAAAAATGATTTACTATTTTTACTGATTACCGATTTTGATATAAGTTCGTGATATGTATATAAGAAAAAAATAGAGATTTTTGAAACTAGGTAATTAACATACACGTCATCTTTGTCCAAAAGTTTGACAGGTCAAATCTGGACATGATTCTTTACTTTCATCCGTCCGGATGTTGGTGCTATACAGTTTTTTATTTATAGTTTATTATTTTAGATTCCGTAGATTTTTTATCGGTGATCGGCGTTATTTTATTCGGTGGTCTGATAGTCTCTCTCTCTGACGTCTGACACGGATAGTGAAAAGACACGGGTTCGGATCCCGTCCGAAGATGTGAATTTTTCTCTCTATAAAATTCAATGTTTGAGATCGCTAAGCAGGCGTTAGTGCTTTAAAAAATCTATAATATATATAAAGGGTTGCGACGTCAATACAAAAGTTTAAATATTACTAAAACTGCTTCTTTCGGTTGGATAGTGCTGTCAAAGCTGTGCAATAGATGTTGCTCCGTCTCCGTAATAGTAAGTTAAAATTCGATGTTCGGACCACGAGCCTCGGTGGCCTATATGTTTGTCATGGCGTCTGAACACACGGATAGTCAGAAGACGTGGGTTCGAATCCCGACCGAGGATGTGAATTTTTCTCTCTATAAATTTCAATGTTTGAGATCGCTAAGCAGACGTTAGTGCTTTTAAAAAGTAATACGTAAAATAATATAAAGGGTTGTGACGTCAATGCAAAAGTTTAATATTTCTAAAAATGCTTCTTTTGGTTGGATAGTGCTGTCAAAGCTGTGTGTCTTAAATGGTCATGGCGTCTGACACGGATAGTCAGAAGACGCGGGTTCGAACCCTGTCCGAGGATGTGAAATTTTCTCTCTATAAATTTCAATGTTTGAGATCGTTAAGCAGGCGTGAATGCTTTAAAAAAGTAATACTATAAAAATTATAAAGGGTTGCAATGCGACGTCAATACGAACGTTTGAGTATTTCTAAAAATGCTTCTGTCGGTTGTATAGTGTTGTTAAAGCTGTTAAAAAGATGTCCCTCCGTCCCCGTAAGACGGTTAAATCAAATAGAGAGTTAAAATTCGATGCTCGGACCTCGAGCTTCGGTGGCCTAGATGGTAATGGCGTCTGACACGGATAGTCAGAAGACGCGGGTTCGAATCCCGTCTGAGGATGTACATTTTTCTAGCTATAAATTTCAATAATAATACTGTTTTTACACAGTAAATAGAAGTCAGCGATAGTTACAGTCTCAAATAGAACTTAATAATTTTACTCAAAATTCAACTTAAGTAATTATAGCTTGCTGAATGCATTTAATCCTGTAACTCTTAGAAGTTACCACTTTTGATACGTTAGGCAGTAGAACTAACTGTGTTATTTATTGCAAAACAGTTTAGATGAAGAATAGGTACATATATAACATTAAGCTGATAAAAACCAAATTACAAGCAAAACCATAGGAGAAAAATTCACAGGCTCACATCTCATTCTCATCACGTCAGTAATGCTACTCAGTATATAAATATGTATGTATAGTATACAACTACGTGTATACAAGTAAAGTAAACAGAACTCTCTACGATATCCAAAGCTCATTTCCATCCTCATTTCATCTGAATTAGACGCAATAGCACGTCTCTAGCAGGCCTTAGAAACGGGTGCGGATAGAAAAATTGCCCTAACACCACGACACCGGAATATATTATGTAATCGCACTCTAGTTTTGTATGTGAGGTGTGGTATTGGCAGAGATGTATCTAGAATTAGCCTTAAGTTTTAGATGAAATAGAAAATTTTGAAATAATAAAAAAGCGATTAACGTGAGACTTACGCGTTGTCGATATCACGATCGACAATTGTTTCGGCTTCGTCCGGAAGCCTTCTTCAGGACCTTGAGTGCGGTGCGATAGTGTATTTCAGTCCAGAGAATTTTATTACTGAAATTCTTCTCTTGGAAGGGGGATATGTAACCTGTTAGTCAGGTTCGGTAAATAAATATATAAATTATTCTAGCCATGTTACGACGAGTGTCGCCTTTGATATTTTATACTTTAATATTACTAGCTCCTCGAAGACACCTACCATACCGGAGGACCATATAGACGATCACGCATATCAAAATAGAAAATTCTGTGTGTAAGTGACTGACACACTAAGAAGTAGACCAACTAAGAACTACCATAAGTCCGTCTTTACTAAACCTTCAGAAACTTAACGTATTATAACTTAATGTAAATGAAAAAAGAGATGATCATGCCATGAGTTTTACTTATACATGGAAAATTTAACTAGTTGTTATGTATTTATTTATTATATTTAATAAATAGCCAACTCACCCACGGCTTCGCTCGCTTGGTCTACGGGAGAAGAAGCCGCAGAAAATATTGGTAATTTTTTTTTAAGATGTACGTCTTTATTAAAGTAAACCGCAACAAAAAGAGAGATTTTTCATAGACTATTTACTTTTGTATCTATGGGCTAAAATATAAATACAGAAAGGTTATACACTTATACAGGCATAAACCATATAAACATATTGTATTTTTAAAGCCCTGCAGACTCTAAGGAATTTACGTGGATCTGGAGTAATACATGATGTACGTTAACATAATGTCAAAACTACGGTCATACTATATACTATATAACTTCCCTACTTATCAGCAACTTTGAAAAGCTCGCCCTACTGATACCATTATTATGGTCTCTTTTTTATGAGCAACACACTGGAGCTAAAAAGAAATGAACATTTTATAAATACATTAAGTAAGTGGCGAGGAAAAAATGTAAAAAGACAAGCCTGCCAAGTTTCTTGCCGGATCTTCTTAGTCGCGGTCGCGTTCTGATCCGGATGTAGCTTTAAGAAAAAATAAATGTGATAAAGTTGCCGATGTTTCAAAAACAACGATAGCCCCCTAGCGCTTTTCCTGAATTCGTCCACTGCTACAGAATAAATGTGTTGGTTTTGCGACGCCTTACGTCGAACACTGATAAATAGCGCTCCCTAATATTTTGTTCTGAAAATTGCTAAATAAATTCAATTGGGGCCGGGTCGGGTAGTGTTAAGTTTCAATAGGCTTATGAGAGGTATAGGTGGATGAGTTCTGAAATCGAAGATTTAGGATAAAATGAAGGCATTTCTAAGAAATAATTCTTCTCCTTAGGGTCTTATGTAATTATGGCAGTTATCATCATATTTTTAAACGGTAACTACTCAATGGATGAGGTTATTTTCTTTATCATCAATATTAAAAAAAAAACCTCATCCTGATAGCAAAAGATTTATGAATGAAACTAACGCCGACGAATGCGTAAGCTTTTCCGTTTCGTAAACATTGAAATTAAATATTTTTAAACATATAATGTTTTGTTTTAAGTTTAAGGAATTTATTCCGTTTAAAGTTTAATTTTAAGTATCTTTTACTTCTTTAGAAGAATTCTGTTTATATTATTATTGGTTCTGTAGGGAATCACTTTGATTATTTCAACACATTCAAACGTGCTTGTATGTTTTTGGTAACATCAATATAATAAGTCTACCTATATTATGAACGATCATATTTAGGATAAATAAATAACAACTCTCATGGTGTCATAGTAGTTCTGTTATAATTAGAACTAAAATTAGATGCATAGTATTAATTGTTAATAAAATGCTTGAATAGTTCTTTTGTGAATTTTAATCCTTAATCAATCCCGAATCAACCTTTTACTATAAAATATGCCAAATAGGCAAAAGTTGTGTTGTACTTAACATTATAGCTATAAAATATTTAATTGTAACCACAATTTTTGATTTGATTAAATGACTTGAACTTGAATCAGTCAATAATCATTGGATTTCACATTAAGCTGCTACCAGCCACTTTGCGAAGGACTTGGCTCAATCTAGTATCAGGGCTAGTTGCATTACAACCTACTAACAAAAACTAAAAAATAACAGTACTTCAAGTCTTAGGGTACGTACGTCATAAACTTAGAAACCCATTTTATAAAGTACCTACAGAAGACAATCTTGACAAAGAACACCCATTCGCATTACAAAAACTAACAGAAACAAAACTAACAGCCGCTTCACCTTTTAGCGTCAAAAGTGTGAGAGAAATGGGTAAACAAATCCTCCTATTTCCATCACATTTACTCTTGCTTCTGACGTCAGCCCTTTCACCCTTAGGGTTATTGTGCACTTGCGTATAAATCAAGACAAAAACCCAGTAGTTTACTTTTGGTTACAGTATTTATCAGAATGTACTGATAGGGACACCGATATCTGCAAAAACCTTTTCATTTTCTTCAACATAGATGAACTTCACATTTAATAGAGGGAGTGCTTTTATGACATCCATTTACAATGAGAGAAAAAAAAACCGAAAAAAATATTGTTTATTTTATAAAAGTATGTACTTTATTTTAAAAAAAGGCACTTGAAGACCGATTTTGATAAAAAGTTCAACAATATTGCTGACCTGCAAGTTTGGTAGTCTGGTGCCGCAGCGAAGCTAGTTATGGCAATCACCAACAGCTTGCAAAAGACATATTATAACAATGGATGTTATTAAAACGTTATCTAAGAGGAAAAAACTGGAAACATGCAAGGATTCATACTCATTACTCGCATATTAGATATGATAGTTGATTACACAAGATACATTATTCGCGGCAGAATATCCGCAAATAGTAGTATGGTATCTAACTAAGGTGATTTTTTTGCACAAAAGGCCTTCTAACTAGTAAGTCTGGTTTCTTCCCACCTTAAGAGTCGCATCTCGAAATAAATTATATTAGTCTATGCCCTCACAGAGTTAACACAGCTTCTGGTTATAAGTCGGCATCGATACGACGACCAGTGCGTGAACCAACGGTCGTTTTTGGACATGCGTCTAATTGTACATCATATTGTAACCACTTAGCCATTATAATCGCAAACTGTTGATCGCCAACCATCCTTGTCAGTCTATACGTTGCTCTAAGGATGTGTTTAATCAACAAAAAAGGTTCGAGACTTCATTGATTACAATGTTCTAAGATAGTAAATTAACTCAAACTCATCAACTTAAATCATTTATTGCTTATGTGCCAAGTTACTATATAATGCAGATCTTGATACCTAAGTTTTACAATAAGTACATGTCACATATTACCCTCTAGGGTTTGCAATTGTGCAGAGAGGACCAGTCTATTTTATTGTATTATCATTAAAAAATTCGTCAATATTATAACACTTCTGCAAAAGTAGTTTTTTATGTGTAAATTTGAATACGTTAATTGTATTTTCGTCTTTTATTTTGTTAAGTAGTGTAATATACATTTTTACTATCTACTAGTTGTAAATTAGTTTATTTTTTACTATAGTATAATACGGTCCACATATTAAGCAAATATAAGACTTGCTTGCAACTGAGACTTATGCAGGTTATGTACCCATCGGAACTTCCAATATTCGTTGGATAAAACTGTAAAAAAATATGCCTCCTGGGTACATAAAGTGCGCGATCACATCCAAAGGAGGCAAATGTAATTTCTTTTGTCGACAGTCACACTCTATCGCTATAGAATGTCGATAGCGGGAGCCAATACTTCCAATGTTTTCATCATATCATTAGCGTCTCTTCCAATACACGTCGGCGATGGGATCGGGAGAGGTAAAGTGATACGTCACATAAGTATTAAAGATGTACTTTTAGAATTAGAATATCCTACTATTTTTCCTGTTACCAGCTTGATTAACTAAGTATAATTAATGCTAGAAGAGGTGTGTTATATAACTTGTAAGGTTTTAGGCTATAATTTGAACATTTCGAATGTTTGAGACCATGATAGCTTTAAAACTTATGTTTTACGCTATGAATAAAAATGCTCTTCTTTTCAAATTCTTTTTTGCCGCCCGCGATGGTAAAGGCGAATTTCCATATCCTCACCACAATAATACACTAGCTTCCGTTCTCGACTTCGTCCGTTTGGAATAAGGTTATATATTGCAATAATTCGAAAAATACGAGAAATTAATCAAGTACTCGGTAAAGTAGCGTCCTAATCCTGGCTAAGCTACTGCATTCCAATTTTCATCAAAATTCATTGAGTTGAAGGCTCAGCTGACAAGACCACGAGAGTCCAGTGTGAAGAAGTAACACACGTAAGTACATACTCACTCATGCACACACTTTCATCATCTATATTCCCAGTTACTATGTAAGTGTGATGTAATTGCTACAGTGATTGTTTTTATAGATAATATACGTGGGTGTCTACTTACTGAAACTGTCTGACCCAATGTTTGTATTGAACATGTCTGCTCAATACTTAACATAAGACCTTTCATTGCATATCTACGTATTTCCATGTATTTATGAAGATACCTCCTTTTTCCTAACCCCATTCGATTCTGTTTAACACGGCCATTCATTTTCATCTGCCGACGTTACCCAATATCCTGCTGAATATTTATTTAACATATCATATCAGCATTAGCCTGATATATAGGCTTTGATCCTGCGAGTGGGCACAGGGCGGCCTGATTTATGTATTGGAATGTGATTTGTTACAGAAAAGCTACAATTGTTATTGATGGGGGCAGGATAGTAAGTAATTATTTTGCAAAGGAAGGAGTACCAAAATCGATCCATTTTGATGTCATTTCTTTGGAGGCACGTCTTACACTTTTCTTTCTTTCTTCTTAATGCTAATGCATGTGGTGATCAGGGTTTGCAAGGTGGTTATGTTACTTTGCCTACCTCGTTACCACAAGAGATTGAGTGCGGTCTTATGCTGCTTTTTAGGACCTGACAATGTGCCTGGGTTTGTTCTTAAAGTATGTAAGAGCCAGATGATTCTACTTCTTTGCCATATCTTTAATCTATCTTTAAGTAATGGCAAGTACCCCACTCAGTGGAAGTTGTCGAGGGTGACACCGATCTCTAAGCATAGTAATAGTAATAAAGACTGTGGTAGTAGGACACCGGCCGATAGCAATCATGTGTGCGCCTGCTAAGAAATACATAGGCAGGTAAGACAGCTAATAGGTGACGAGCAACATGGTTTTAGACCGGGGCATTCGGTGAATACAAACCTGTTATGCTTGGTTTACCTAATACCTGGCAGGGGTAAACATTTGCGTGATTGAATGTTTGTGATAGTGCCAATGCCGTTTTTCTTCCGGGAAAATCCTTTATGGATACCACCTACCAAGGGAAGGTAGGTGGTTATGTGGGAGTCCGTATTCCCAGCTAAACCAGGCAGTGACGGAACACCCCGGGGTGTTCCGTCACTGCCACTTTTGGCGGGAACACGGGACAGATTTCGCATACTACCGCGAACCCGCCGCAGCTGTCCGTTGCCGGACCCTTCTCTTCGCGACACGCCTCAGAGACCAGACCCGCCTACAATGGGCGCCAGGTTTCCCCGGGCCTGACGCCCATGGTCCCCTGCGGTGGGTCGGCTACGTAGCCCCAGCGCCTGCTACGTCAGCCACAGGGGATAACCGACTCTCCCTCCACCACCTCCTCGAATCTGTGCCGAGCGCCCTGACCCCACATCCTCGAGCCTGCGCCAAACCGCCCGGGCCCCACCTCCTCGAGTCTGCGCCAAAGCGCCCGGACCCCACCTCTCCTATGTGGACTTGGCGGCCAAAGCCCATAGGAGCGCCCCGCCTGAGCCGGTCAGCGCAACCCAACGCCGGCGCGGCCTCTGGGTCTCTCTTAGCTTCACCGTGGTGATCCATTCCACGGCTACTGAGCCCCCTGCCACGTCAATGCGGGAACCCTTCGGGGGGGGGATAGTGTCAATGCCTACCGCAGCACACGGACACTTAGTTAATTTCATGTGCCATCGCCAAATGTCTTAGACAGTAAGTTTATGTTTATTGCATTTGTGTATTTTTGTTTTTTATTTAACATTCAGAGCAAACAAGTTATTTATAATCATACATTTTATTTGACTCAGACGTGCGACAAAACATATAAACTCAAGACTGATCTACATCTGCTTTTCAAAGTAAATTCAACCCAAATCGTAGTTCGTATCCAATATTCACATGGAAACTATCACACAAGTGTAGGGCACATATCTCGCGACGAATTTTCTAATCGCGTCCGCGCCGGGATAGAAAACATCATATTTCACCGGTGGCGGGGGGTGGGAGGTACAGGGATGGATCCAGGTTAACGTTGGGGTTGACGCTCGTTGTTTCATTTGAAGACGTTTCGAATTTGAGCAGGCCAGTCTGCCTCGTTTCCGCTTCGTTCAGAGCCATGAACCCACTCGCGGAGCTGAAAACGGCCATATACCAATCCGACATTTTACCCTTTATGATCTGGTCTTCGTCGTTGTCATATATTGCCGATTCTGTGTGAGCACGTTTTACGTTTAGTGACTCCCCCTTTACCCAGCGATATGCTTGCAGGATGATTTTGCAAGTGTTCAGGTTGACTCCTCTTGTTGCCTTCTCTATCGCTAGGTATTCGAGGAATATGTTAATCTAGTGGTCCATGGGCTTCGTCACTGGGATGTAATTTGGCGGGCTGACTTGTGCTTAGGCAGCTCTGGTTCATTGCAGCTGATGTTGAACGGGTTTACTTTGAGGTCTGGTGAAGGCTCCAGCGGCGGCTTTTTGTCGTTTGGCCGTTTTGGTGATCTTATCTTTAACCCCTTCTATCGCTGCGCTGATCAGTTACATGAACGCCCTTTTGCATCTGACTTGGGCAATATCTTCTCATGAGCTAGCATCCTGCATTGTAGTGACTGATGTTAATTAACATCTCTATTTTTTGGGTATTTTTTTGTATATCCTTCTATTGAGATTTGAGTTGACGCCTCCATATTGCAATTATATCGCTTTACAAAATAAAGCAAACCGCCATCGCGCCAGTGCCGATTTTCACCTTCTTATACAACACATACATACTTTTTCTTTTACCTCCCCCGAAAAACTGCGCGCAAAAGTCAATTTTAGCTGCTAGCGTGGAAAAGTTACTAAAATTTTAAACGTCGTGAACTATGACATATTATTCTTCTTCTCTATTATTGTTGACAAAGGAGGTTTGACCTAACAGTCTCTAATAAAGTGATATTGAAAATAAAAAAAACGTAATTAAGTTTATTGTTTAACCTGTTTTTCTTGCACATAGCATTTTCCTTACTGTAGTGAGGTGAAAAGTTGTATGTTTTGCTCGAAACCCAAGTTGCTTCGCATCCCGTACCTGTGAAACCTTCGCTTGCTTGCGATTTAATACAAGTATCAAGGAACAACAAACGAATGAGTTACCCTTTTTCTGTTGCACTTTATGCGTTCAATTACCTGTTACTATTATTTATTCTGAATTTACCAGTGGTACAGGCGTACCACTTATAACTGTTTAAAAACTTAGTGGACCTACTTCGGTACTTCATACTTGAAATTAGTTCGGAACCAGTTTTGTCATATCCCATTTACCTATGTCCGATCCAATGTCCAAATGCACCTACCTCCTGATTGTATGCCTGAAGCCATCTCTGTCTTCGGGGGCTCCAACGGGTCGTGGGGGTCGGAGATGAGTTTTTTACGCATTATTGCTACACACGGTACAAAATTGAACCCCTGCCTTCTGTACTAATAAATTCTAATTTCGATTATTTGTTGCGTCCTCTTCGCGCCAGTTCATTAGATTTTGTGATAGTGAGCATTTGATTATAAAAGCGAAAGTTTGTGAGTGTGTTTGTACGTTTGTTACTTCCTCACGCTCAAACGGCTGGACCATATTTTATGAAATTTGGTATGTTAATATTATATGAGACACTGAATGAGACAATGAAACATAGAACATTTTTCACTTTCATTATCATCATCCATCACTACTCGCTTCAAACTACGGGGCGCAACTAGTCATCTATAAGCTAAAGACGCGCTAAAACTTCATTAAAAGCAATTTTACAACGATTAGATTATGTTTATTGAGTTTTAAGTTTATTTCATATTGCTAGTTCTGGATGCTAACTTATAAAAGGTGCTGGTTAAAAATTGTTCAAACATTAAACCATTACCGGCCCACCTTGCTTTTTATACGAGTACATTGACTGGTATCAGTAATTAGTAAGAATATTATGATAGCAAATTTAGTTTGTTCGTCTTTCACACTTATTCTCCTGAATTTCGATTAAACTTGGCATAGCGTGTGGAAATGATTTACTCCAATAAAAATTCAAACTGTATTCCAACATGTATTGTTTCAAGTCTTCTTAATACCTTTCTAAATATATATATGCGCAAATCTAACTGAATTTTTCCACCGTTAGCTATTTTGCCTTTTGAATGCCTGCACACAAGCACAATAAAGCTTGATTCTATTTATGAACGAACATAATATATATTTTTAAACGGAAGAGACCAAACGTTCACATGAACATTGAAAATAACCATAGACAGACATTTTAGTATTTTTGAAGATATCGAACTGTTTGAGTGTACCTTTTCAATATTTCCTGTATATAAGGCAATAAAATATTTTTGATTTGTACATTATAATTTGACAACGTAACATTGCGGAAAAGGATATATATTATTTATATAATTATCTAAGTATACTAATATAAGAAAGAGGAAAGATTTGTATTTCTCTAGTGTTGACTATATTAGATTTATCATCAACCTCATCATCCATCATCACGCGGGAGAAACCGCGTAGCGCAGCTAGTTTATTATATATTTACATACCTACGTAGGTACACATGACATAGGGATACTTTTATCGTGAAGTAATGGGCTTTGTCGCTATCGCTGTCGCTAAGCGACCAGCTATGCAATGATTTCATAGATTAAAATAGTTAACAAACATTTTGTCTTGCAAAAAATTACATACTATATAAAATCTGCTAGGTATAAGAAAACATTGGCAACTTACGTGCGCATATTCTAAAATATTGTTTTGTCAAAATTAGAGGCTATATGTAAAAGGCTGTTTACGAGAGCAAAATGTTAGCAAACAAATTTATAATAGTCTAGGAGATAGCACTCTTTTCTAATACCCGGCATCATTTCAGAGCCTTGAGCCTCTGATCGAACGAAAATATTGTTGTGTGTCCTCATGGTATAAGAGTTTCACATTGCTGGAAGCCCTTTGAAGTCTGTATATTTAGAAAGACATTTTGGTATGTGATTGTAGCATTTTGTTTCAAGTCTTTCAAGCTGAAATTTGTGCTACGAAGTATGATCCATAATTTTACTCTAATATGTTCTGCAAACATTTAATTTTATTTTTAGTTCGTAAATACTTTGTTGCCTGGTCGTAGGACTCTACAGCTAAAGTACAATGTAAAGTGAGCACCACTACAGTGTCAGATATTCTGCAGCATTTAAGCAAGCAAGAGTGGCCAGAAATGCTTCGAAGGGTACTCTAGTAAGTAAAATTACGCGTAGTGCTTTCAGCAATGAGTGACTAAATAGTCATACAAAATTATATAAAACAAGAAGAGGCAGTTTTTTAATCAATAAAGATAGTAAATGCTTACGATTGTTTTGTGGCATCACTGTAAGGATCGCATTAATATCGCTGAAGTGTTTCTTTAAAGAACAATCATCATCAAAGAAAATGCATTTATTATTTAAATGGAATAGTTTATACAATGGAAAATATTGACAAAAAATATTATATATTTAAAATATTGTGTTCAAAATTCGTCTATGCTTTTATCTAACACTATTATCAAACCCTCTTGGCTTAGTGAAAATGTAATTTCTCACTACCATTGCGTTTTGCTTATTAATCCATAGGTATATGAAATATAATAATATGAGGATATCAGTGATATCAAGATTAGTCAGAATTGTGGCAGTAGCGCAGTGGGGCCTTAACTATCACTACCGAAGATCTATTACACAGATTACTTTACTATACATACATACGTGTTTTTACTATAGGTACATCATGTATTTCTCAAATTAACATAATTTCTAATCCTGACTATTTATATCGTCAAAAATGAACCCCTATTTGTCCTGGTCACGCTATAACTTGAGAACGGATGGAACAATCTCGCCAATTCCAATTTCTTGTGGTGTTAATTAGAAAGGCCAAGAACAGAACGGAAGTCATTGCGAGGCCGAAGGCCAGGCCTAATACGCGAACGAAGTCACGGGCAGTCGCTAGTATACAAAAAAACGTTCCCCTCACTAAGATAGTATCAATATTTTGAAATACAAATCAATTGTATATCTACGTAAACAAAAGAAGGTCGATTTCAGACCTAACATTAAATTGATTTCGCTGTAGAATATTCTAGAAACAATTTAAAGCATGTTTGCTAGGTATTTATTATTCGAAAACTATCGTGAGTAGCACACATGATAATATAAACATATTGTTATGTTTATACTATTTTATCTCTTATCAGAATAAATAACATATATAATAATATGTCTTCCCGTGAACATGGTGCATGTAACTGCGCCGAAATATCGGGAGCTCATTCCACAACCTTACCTCGGTAAATATCCCGTTAATAATCATATAACTTTAAATAACATATGTTATTAAGATTCATATAAAATTACAGGTAAAAATGTTTCATACCTCACTTGTCGAAAATAGCATGTAGTCCGACTGGTAAGAGCAGGGTCAGGGGTCCGATAGTCAGAGTTGCCTGTGCGTTCTAATATTCCATTCTATCCTTTCACAATCTATCCTTTTCTTCTTCTAGTAAATTTTGATCCATGTTGTACGATATAAGATTTCACATTTTCAGACGTAGGTATCTTTTTAAAAGTTTACGCCTACGTTTATAAAAGTATTAAATACTTTGAAAAGCTTTTAAACTACACCTATTACTATATAGGAAAGGAGTCACTAACCACGAATTAGTATACAACTAAGTAAAATACATAATGTTAGAAATATCCTTAGCATAAACTTTTTTTTTCAAAAGATATATAAAAACAAACACACACACTCATACCGGACCCTCGAACTGGAATTGTACCTGTGCGTCCCGGCAGGTACAAACATAACATATAACATACCCACAACTCCCATGACTCGGGTACAAACATTTTGTTCTCATCACATAAATACTTGCTGGGGAGCAAAGGATCGAACCTAGGACCCATCTCTTCAAAGGCAGGGTCACTACCAACAGCGTATCGGGTGGTATCGGGCAGTACCAATAATACTCACTACTCAACATAACATTCTGTGAACATGTTTTCGACACTTGTCCATTTTGATCGTGGTATCATTTTGCATTATAATTATGAAGATTAGAAAGAATCTTTATACCCATGTATAAAGACTTACTCGTTCTGCATACGAATATGTGCAGACTATAATTAGAAGCAACACGAGTTATTCTTTACCAAATAAAAATAACAACTTAACTTGTCGAAATCGACATCTACCATACACACAATTTTGGGGAATTTTACGCTAAATGGTATGCCAATCTCATATAACCCTAACCTTACTATCAGTTCCCCCTTATACTATAACATATAGCAAATAGTAAACATATGCGTTTAAGATGAATTCATTAGTGCATTAATATATAGCACTAATATATAGCACGTAGGATGCCGACTAGGGTTTGATAATTAGGAGCGTACGATAAACTTTTTATAATAACTTGACAATTATAACAACATAAAAATTATATTAAACTTAACTAAAGTGACATATTTTTATCTTAGAAATATTTCACGTCGTATGTTGCAATTGCGAAGTGTTGAGTCATCTCTTAGGATTGGTAGAAATGAATTGGGAACCGTTGTCAATCGTCGTGGTTGACGAAGCCATTTGTTTAATTATTAAATCATGCTTTAGGGTCAATGCAAAAATCGAAAGACAATACTATTCCACGTATGACAAAAATTAAGCAACTTCAGAAGTATTTTGGCAGTTTGATGATGACTCTGAAACTATAACTGGCTGTATTTGTTTATAAATACACACATAATAAGTAGGTACTTCTCTGAGAGAAAAAACAGCCTAACAGCATGGGGAACAGCATGATTGATTATGATTTCATTGAATGTTATTATACCATTTACAATTTTCACATTTAACAACAACAAAATGTACCCAAATGGAAACAAGAAGTAATGTTTTTTTAGGTAAAATCCATACTGTAACTATGCAAAGCAGATCCTGAAACAGCTAACCCTCTATTAGTTTTTACCACAAAACAATGAAACAGAATTGATATGACTCTTGTCGTAAATTACAATTAATGTAGGTATGTGTTATTATTTTCTATATGATCCATTTTGACTTAAAAATCACACACACCTCAATTCTGTTGATTATTTTTGCAATTTTTTGCATGGTGTTTCAACTATTTATTGTGATATTAACTTGGGTAAACTTGATTGAAATGTTATTCATATTTTTGCACTAGTATGAATAAATATTACATACTCAAAATGTATTTCTCTGACTTAAGACTCACCGGCTAATATTACTGGTCGAATTCCATTGAAATATTCGATTTAAATTTTCTTTATTATTTGGGTAAGTACATACTTTTTATGCCTATGTAGAACAACAATTTTTAATACCAAAGTTTGGCGTTACACTTAATAAAATAATTAAAAATAAAACGTATCAAAATATTGTCATTGTTTAGTATGTATTAGTGTCTAGCCATTGGGGCTGGAAACTTCTGGAATAGAGATCACGTATCGGCAAGCGCGGTGTACCTAAGTAATTAACGACAAGGTTGACAGACGACCTGATAAAGGTGACAGGACGACATCAGACCGCCTTCAAATGTTACTTTTGGAAATCTATCAGTAAAGCTGCAAATAGACAGCGGTCTAAGTTCGACTGCTGAGATGATGCCTATGTAATTATCAAATCTAACTAAGTAGGTACCTAATGTACAGTATAGATGTGTGTTGATAATAAGTTATTTAGCATTTCACGAATATGGTTAAAGAATACACAAATAATAAACCTGATACAATATTTCCATCAAAGGTAGGTAATAATATATAATACAATGTTTAACTTTAAACATTGTATTGAGTTGGTGCTTTGCGCGGTACATAGGGTCTTCTGAACGTTTACTCTGGTAGCGATGAGAAAAAGGTACACAAGTATTAACTACTCGAAGGAATTAAACCAATGCAGTGACGTTTTATCGTATCAGCCTATTTTCTGACAGATTTTTTGTTTAGTTGCTTGCTTTTTGAATACACCTACCGGCAAGTTAATCTCCAAATTATACATAAGTATTTGTATACTTACTCATATTATTGGACCCAAGTCCCGCTACTGGCTGACATTATGTTTCTTTATCTTATAATTCTACAATTACTAAATCGAACTTACCAGTTTCCTACCTCCACGGCATGGACATAACGGGGAGTGTCCACTGCCCACCCGACGTTGATGTATCATGTCGGATCAACGTGCGGACGCGTCTGTCCACCGCCTAATCTCCATACATTACGTGGATGTAGCTCAAATAAATGGTACTTGAGACTTAAGCTCTGACAATGGGGTTTGTTTTGAAACTGGTCTAGTAAGAAAATGCCGTTAGAATTTATGAGAATGGAGATGTAGGTATGTTTAAAATGCATGAGAATATTTGAGCTGAACATATAAATACCTATACAAATGTCGTACTTGTAAGTCTTGATAGGTAGTGCCAGTATTAAGAACTGAAACTTAAGTGTTAAAGCACAATTGTTCTAAGAGAATGTGAACGACCAGCTATATCTTAAGAGGTAGTGCTGTACTACGCATCAGCGAAGTTAACTTCGATGTTGGTAGATCTGAATTACACTGCAACTGGTATGACATGATGGGCACTTACTCGCACTTCTGCTAGGCGATTGAAATCTCTGTCTAGTCACAGTCACAGACTATACATATATGTATAGAGTTTCTTCTTCTTTTATATGCCCTTCGTTTAATTTGCAGTGGTTGGATATACTTTCACATTATTTTATTGTTTGTGTGCAGCTTAGATTATTATTCATCCTGTCATTTTATTTCCTCATAAAAGTCATTATCATCATCAACTTAATGCTCATTACCAGTACTTGGATTCGGTTTATTAAAATACACATGTTCTGTGAATTACTAATTAATGCGTGAAGCTTGTTTACATAATATCGTTAGATAGTATAAATAAAATACATTCACTTTCTGTCTCTGTCTGTATATCCGCCTTCTTCTTAAACCACGCCACGAAATTTGATATTTCTTTCACCATTAGTTAGATGTTTTTTCACTGAAGGTTTAAAGTAGAAATAAAACAAGGAAAGTTCATTTTTCACCTCTTTTTTTCTAAACTACGTTTGTGCGAAACTAGGGCGACTATTATAAAGCACTCTTCTAAACACCATGTACCTAGTAGTTTCATTGCTAAAACTCACGTTCAATCTCATTTGCATAGTTCACAAAGTAGCAAACTGTCACAAGTAACAAGCGGCACGGGGGAAACGTATGGAGATTAATTTTCGCCACTCAACCCCCTCGCTGACCGGCCCGGACCACCTCCACCAAGCGAAAGAATGATATGGACATGCCGTTTATATCACACTAATATAATAAATGCGAAAGTTTGTGATGGCGTAAGTCTATATTTATACCAATATTAGAAAGAGGTAAGATTAGTATTCTTGTAATGTAAATACAGTGTGTTTGAGTTCCAACTAGCGATATTTGAAACGCGTTTAAAACAGTCAAATTCAAAAACTAAAAAATACTTAAAAATAAAAATGGAGCCATTCCAAAAATAGTAACCCTGAAAGGGAGGTGATTTGTCGATGAATTGGACTGTTTTAAACGCCTTTAAAATATAGCAAGTTGGAACTCAAACACACTGTATACCCATATATTATTTTTATTTATCATCACCATCATCCATTAGCACGCGGGTATAACTGTGGAGTGCAGCTAGTAACAAATAAACAAATTGAATTACTTCTGTTGACATAAAAGCTAATGGTAAAAGTCTTAAGCCAATTAAATTTTACCACTTTTTACGTATAAATAATAGTTATTTCATCATCATCTCAGCCGTAGGACGTTCACTGCTGAACATAGGCCTCCCCATGATTTTCCAAAAGGACCGGTTGGAAGCGGCCTGCATCCAACGTCGTCCTGCGACCTAATAGTTATTTATTTAGACATAAACATGTCCACCTACAATATTCGTTTACGTGCTAATTAAAAATATAATTAAATACAAAAAGAAACGTATCTATTAGCCCTATGATCGGGGGAATGTGGCCAAAATACTGGCTGCATTGGCCTGCTGGATGGTAATGCTAACTTCTAACTAAACTG
The DNA here is from genome assembly GCA_917880725.1 of Selenia dentaria. NCBI lineage: Eukaryota > Metazoa > Arthropoda > Insecta > Lepidoptera > Geometridae > Selenia > Selenia dentaria. The sequence continues at coordinate 13,799,380 of OU862889.1, read as the reverse complement.
GGTCACCCGACGCCTCAACCATACTTTTGGTCGGATCCCTATATGTATAAGTTGAGATCGGACGACCTTTACAAAACTAACGACATTCTTAGGAAACTATGTACGTTTTTACAATAAAACCCAAAACACAACTGAGCTCACAGATGGAAAATTCAAGTTGACTGTAAAAACTGTTTTCAATGAAAAAGAAAGCATATTATAGAGTCCGACACAATATAGAAGACTAAGATGCTTGGAATAAATCCACTTATGGCAAGTTATCATCTGCCACAGATACAATGTAATAATAGTAGTACCAAAGTAGAAACATTGTAAAATCTATATGAAAAGAATGGCCCCAAGTTTATTGTTGCTTCTTCTCGGTAGGCTCTATATATTTTGGAACGCGACGGTAGAGTATTTAAAGTACATTGTAATAAATAATATATAATTTAATAATGAGAACTTTTTATATTGCAAGATAACTAATAAACGTTTTACACGGCGAGATATAATAAAGGCGGGAGATTAACTAACGGAAATCTTGTCACACACTCATTAAACGGGCTATATGCATGTATATCACGCTATACATGAGTATGACTTTAATTTAGATCTAGTGCCTCTCAAATATTCATATATACTTATATGAACTAAACTTTATTTCTGATCTATTTTTAGAGTGTATTCCCGTTGTCCCCGGACTCTGTGTCCTCGACAGCAGTACCTTAAAATTACTTCCAATTGTCATCGTACCCTGTCTCCTTTAATATAGTCTATATATGACTAATCACTTTCCCCGGTCAGTAGTTATAATGACTAACATATCTTGGGCAATGTTATAATAAAATTAAACTGACTAGTCTAGGGCACATTCATATATAGGTACGACCACGAGCGAAGCGAGCGTGCCGCGGCAGCGGCCAGCGATGCGCCAGAACTTAATCTTTCTTTCGAGATTACTCGCAGAATCAATTTATCACATTGCCTGGCTAGAAGTAGGGAACTATTCATACTGCCCTGTCGTTACGGGGACAACGGGAAAGAAATTGAATAACATCCCGCTGTCCCCGTACGCCATGTCCCCGTCACGGGAACAGCGGGAAGTGATTATAACGGGAGTACAGTATTTTTAGTAGGTGTAGTAGGAGTTTTTATTTATTTATATACAAAATTACAACAAAATCCTAGACTGAATAAAGTATAAATGAAATATAAAACAAATGAAGACATACTTAGCTAGCAGATTGGCATTCTGGGAACGCTGCCAACAAGTAGAGGCTACAATACATATTTGAATTATCTTTCTATAAACTAGCAACAATAAATTAGTTGCTTAATTTTTATTTTAGTACCTATTGTATAGTTGTGTAGGTTGGCATATAAACCTAAAGTTTATTTACTTCTTCAAAATAATTAAAAAATATTAGTATTTTAGTATCCATGTTAACATCATCGGTGGTGGTTAACAAACGAACAGCCCCATCCTCCCCTCTATAGCCGCCTTTAGGTATATAAGGTACCTAAGGAACGGAGTAATTTAGTTGGAACTATGCGCCTTGAGCTGTTTCATAAGTCTGAAATAATTTTGTGAAACTGATTTTAACGAGAAATTGTTTCTAAATATTGTTTGCCCCGTATAATAGCGTGTCAGATATTCGAAGCACCGCAGACAGTAAAGAAATAAGATGATTGAATACGTTTGACTACGAAATAAATAAATAATAAGAGGGTTCTGAAAAAACCTCTCAAATTTGAATCGAACCAATTTTTAAAACTACATCATTAACTATGATCTATCTTAATGCTAAGTACTTAGTAGAAATAACCGTTTCAGACTAGATATTAAGTTATGATTAAAGAGAAAGGTGATTTGTTAGCTATTACGGTCTGTGCAAAAAGAGAATCATGGGGTTACGTGAACTTATAGACAACCCAATCCAGCCGTGCAATTCTCTACAGATTCGTCAATGCGCTCGTCGACAAGCTCACCCATGTCAAATACTTTTTGAGATATCGCCCTTGTACATAAGGTAGTTTTTTCAACGTTCTTGTCATCTCGTCATTTGTTGTTTCACGGATGTTTTCAAAGATGCAACGATGTTTGTTCTTAGAGAATCGCACGGAAGCTATTATCTGACAGTCACGTAACTATAAGGCAGTAAATTAGCAGCAACTTTATTCCGTTTTTTATTTAGTAGCATTAAAATAGTAAATTAGAACACACGCGACCTCAATTTCTAGGACGCTTAACTTTTCACACAGACTAGTTCTGCATCTAACTTAATATTTATTATAAATACAAAATAACAACAATTAAAAAAGATGAAAAGGTTATTTTTGGTAGGTTTGATGAAATGTTTTACATTGTACCTATACATTATTATCCTTTTTCTTCATCATAATGATATTTAGTGATATATCGGGAGTTGTAATGTTCCCAGAAATTGTTCTTATGGCATATAATGTTATGTACAACGTGGAAACACGTCGAATATAGTGTATACTGTAAGACCTACGACTGAACAGTGTTAACGCTATTGCTGTTGATTCTGGAAGCATTCTCTCAACCAAAAATCTCTAAATTATGGCAGTACTTATTTTGTTTAAGCTAAAATCGAAATTAGTATAACACTTTCGAATGACAGCACTAAAAGTAGATTTTCAATTGTGGGCATATTTTAGACATTTTAGTCGTCACGTAACTTGGTGCTGACTAAACTAACCTAAAATAACCCAAAATTGAATAGAATAATCCTATTTTTAGAAGTGTCATTCTAAGTGTTAAATGATTTTGGATTTTAGTGTTAACAGAATAAGGACCACTATAATAAATTTTTGTTGTTCGGTAGTTTTTAACAAGTGAATAGCTACCATTATCAGTAGTTCAGTATTCATATTCGATTATCTTGGATAATTAAATAAGAATAAGACTAAGTCATGCTTTCTAGATAGCTTATTTATTAGATAAACATGCATAACTAAAATATACCTTACCAACACGTAATAAAGTACACGATCCAAGAATCAAATCCTTTTCATCTAAAACAGAAAATAAGACAAACTAATAACAACTACGAATACCTACCTACAGACCAGATAAATATTATTATGCAAGATTTAAAATAAAACTGTAAGCGAAACTCCGATATTTAAATAAGTCATGGGTTTTTCAACAAGAACTTTGTTTTCGCAACAAAATAAAACGAATTAATTGCTAACTTTTAAATGAAGATGACTCAATTTTTATTGTGTTACGAAGAGAAAAGTTCGGCACTTATGAATGCAAAATGATATCTGGCAACAGTCCACCATGACGACGCTGACAGATGTCGATTCTTTCATCAAAGTTTATAATCACGTTTTGGCAAAATGGCTTGTCTGTTTCGTTAATCACGACACG